>JAAGEH010000042.1:28985757-29080260 GCA_011751065.1 Lasiurus cinereus | reverse complement strand
GTGGAGTGGGCACTGAGCTCTCTGATTTTCCCCTAAGGCCCTTTACTACCGAATCATGGGTTCATTCTCCTGGCTCTGAGCTGTGTGTGATGGGACTGGGTGGTAGGTGTTCTGAGGTTGGTAGGAAGAATTGGAAACGGAAACCACAATGTTCAAGAGGTTCTTCCGCAGCCAAGCTTCTCCCCAACTTTTCTCCCTCTGGTACCCCTGGGCAGGAAGTCCAGCACCTTGTGACCTCACTGCCTGCCTCTGACTGGGCTCACATGACCCAGGTTGGAAAAGGGGTGGCGGCCTGGAATTTGGGCCTCAGTGAGGGTTCTGCTCACCAGGGCCAATCAACCACTCAGGCTGCTCCCTTTGCAATGAGCTGGGGTTACGGTGATTTGGATGAGCCCCTGACAAGATCCCTCAGCTCTGGGGAAGTTGAAGCATTCACTAGTGGTGGTGCTGTGCCTGACTGGGGGACTGACAACCCAGCCACCACCATAATTAGGCTGGTAACAACAAGCACAATAACATACTCCACCTCCAATTGGGGCTTTCATATGCATATTATCTCATTTAATCCTCACACTAACCCTCCAGGTGGTCAGGACATGTATCATTAGCCCTATTTACAGAAGGGCCTGGTTGACAGAGGTGTTAATGACTTCTCCAGGCCGCACAGCTGGCTGGAAGCCAAGCGAGGGCCCTTACCACTTTCCACAGGCCAGGCCCGGGGGCTCACAAATACTGCTGCCTCCTTAAGGTCTGCAGGCATTTGTCTGGCCCTCTCCTTAGAGAGGAAGCGTATTCCCTCATTTCCCCCATCTGCTAATCCCATACACAATTACTGCCAACAAGCCAGGATATGGTGCTTGGTGCTAAAATGGGCGATTCGAAAGCCCAGAGGTTGGGGGGGTCACCATAATCAGAAGTGTCATCTTGCTCTGTTGCCTGAGAGCACACTGCTGCTCTGTAAGTGTGTGGCTGCTTCCATCACAATTCCCAGATCACTCCGGGAATGGCAGGAATGTCAGGGTGACGTCAATGGTGACATTCGAAGTCATAGTAACCAGCCAGACAACAGCACAGGGCAGGAGGGACTGTCAGCTGCCGGGTGGGGGGTGTGTGTGCCGCCTTTCTTCTGGGGCTTATAGATGTGTGCACCCAGTGCACATCTCACGTCTAGATATTTCCAGGTGAACGTCTGAGTGAGACTGTCTACGTGTATGTCTGTAAGGGAAGTATATGTGCGAGTCTGTGCAACACGAGATACATTCCCATTCCTCAGATCCCAACCAGAGGTCCTGCTCAACTGGAAAAACTTGAATCTTCACCTCCAACAGTCTGTCCAGAATTCTCTGAGCCTTTAGCTCCACACCAATCGTTGCTACAGACAAAAAAAATCTCAGGCCCTGGGGTCTTCTTCTCCTGTAATCTAGGTCCTTCTTTGTCCCTGGACTCCTGGGCAGGACCTCCCCTCCCCCTGGCCAGGGCAGTGGTACTCACCAACAGGGCTGGGGCAGGCTCCATTAGCACTGTTGAGGTCACCCCCCAGCATGGCCCCTGGAAGACAAACAGAACCGTGATGAGCTGACAAGACATCCCCCTCCAGCGTGAGTCTTCGGGACTAAATAGGAGAGGAGTCACAGTTCCTTCCCTCAGGAGCCACCTAAATGGGAGAATGCTGTGCAGGTGAAGGGAAGTACTCTCTATTGAACACGGACTCCCAAGTCCCCATCACAGCTCATTTCCGCCTCACCCGCCCACTTACGGCCCACTCACCGGCACTGGCTGGGCGCTGGGGCAGACCAGGAGACACGCTGTTCCTCTGTAGTGCTGGCTGCTGGGGGGACAGGAGCCGTGGGTCCGTGAGGGATGATGTCACCAGGGAAGGGGTGACCAGGGAACTGCTGGGATTGCTGAACTGCAGTGAGCTCTGATTGGACACGGGCACTGTCACAGGCATGGCAAAGTTGGGGGCCGGGACAGCTGACTGGACAGAAAATGAAGAGGCAGGGTCAGGCCAGGGTGACCCCTTGCCCTGGACCCACTTTGCCTGAGAAAGCAGGCAAGGGTTCTTCTAGTGTTGGGCTGTGCACTGGACCTAGGGCCAGCAGCTCCATCTCTTTGCCTTGGGCCCTTTTGAAGTCCTGCCTGCCACTCCCACCAAGGAAGCGAGTTGGTGGGGCTGCTCTGGGATCCAGCTCTGGCCCAGAGCACGAGAGCACGGCTCTGCTCACTACAGATAGGACCGGGGACACCTGGAACCCCCCTAGAAGAGGTGGGTTAGTCCTCAGCCAGGCAGGACACACAGGGAGCAGGTTAGAGGCCCTGAGTACAGACCCAAACTCACACACACAGCTGTCACAGGCCTGCACATGGGTTCGGGCATCATTCCACTTGCAGTTTCTCATCTACTGGCTACTGTAGGTGTTCACCCCACTTCACTGCCTCTCCCTTCAGCAGTCTCTGACTCCCCTAAACCATGCTACTAAGCATTGGAGCCTGGGGTGTCAGAGCAGGCCAGAGGGGACCTTTCCCCCAAAAAGAGCCAGACAATCTCAATTTCTACATTCCTGCCATCTAAGGATCTCATGTCATCTACACATTTCTTGCTGGTGAGGGGGACACTCCAGGCTTCTCCTGACTTATGCTCCATCCAAGGGAGGCTCGGCGAGGGTCACAGGTTTATCCTAACCAAGGTCCGAGGTTCCTCAGGAATCACTAATAGCCCCAGCATGGCTCAGAGCAGAACATCCATCAGAGGCAGCAGAGGGCCAGGGCGGGCGGGGCGCAAAGCCACACCATGCACCACAGGGAGGCTCTCCTCCATGCTACTACTCACGGCCAGTCTATAACTCTGCATCATTTTATCAAACTCCTCGTCTATCTTTTTATATTTCTCCTCCGTCTGGGGGGTCAGGGCAAACACCTCGTCCACCTCAGGGCTCTCACATTCCCTGTGCTTCTTGTGCAGCGCCTGGGGGGGGAAGGGGCCGGAAGGGGGGCCAACAGAGAGAGAGTGAGTGGGGCTCACCCCATAGCGCCGGAAGAGCCCGTCGAGCTCCTCGCTGGCGCGCCGGTACTTGTCCTCCAGCAGGGGGCTCTGTTCCAGCGAGTCCTCCCCGTCCGGCTCAGGGCTGTCGCAGCCGTTGAAGCCCTTCTTCCTCAGGGTCTGTAACCGCACCACCGCTGTCAGCAGAGGTCAGGGTCCTCCCGCACCCCTCTCTCCGGAATTCTTGCAGCCCTTACCTGCTCCCCAGCCTCCTTCCTCAGGGGTTCCAGCATCTCCCCCGGCCCAATCCCTCAGCGCCACCCTCCCCTCTGGGGCACTCTGTGAAGATGCAGCAGCTGGTGGGGAGGCAGCAGGCAGGGGTCACATGGAAGGTGGGCACAGCCCAGAGAATGCACGTGGTGCAGAGACATGTGCCTCTAAGGTGCGAGGTGGGGAGGGCTCTGGGGGTTGGGAGGATGGCGCCCTGGCTCCCCCTGCCTTACCACCCATGACCAGCTCTGCACAAAGGCACGGAGCGGTCCCCAGGGGAAGGAAATCAGGCTGGCTTTGCCTATCTCAATCCCTGGGCTCTGCTTAGAAGATGGAGAAGAGAGAAATAGAAATGAGACAGAGAGGTAAAGAGATGAGAGAGAGAAAGGCAAACAAAGGAACTAGCATTGACTGAGCCCCTACTAGGTCCCACCCCATATACTGTCCTTGCCCAAGGTCAGAGTTTCTCACATGTGGCCATCAAGTAAGGACATACCTGCTGGGACTGGAGTAGACCTCAAAGCTGCCCTCTCAGGGATCAAAACATCTTCACAGATACTTGTTTTGTCTTTAAAATGAATGCAAATTTTACATTCTAGTCCTGAGGAAATTGTTTTCTCTAATATAAAAATAAGGGAATTTCCTCCAAATCTCTGAATTACAGTCTCACTACAGGCCTCCTTCTCAGCCCTCCTTCTCCATCGGCACAAGTTCATGTGCCCAAGGCACGAACACCTTGTGTGAGGAGCAAGAACTGGGCCGACTCATTCAATTCCCACAACACCCTGCAACGCACGCACTGGCCCCATTTCGTGGCGGTGGAGGAGCATCAAAGCTCGGGGAGGCCAACCCCTCTGCCAAGGTCATGTGGCCGGTAAAGGCCAGAACTGGACCCCAAAGCCCATGTCTCTCAACAGCTCACAACGGCAGCCCTCTTTGAAACAGAACATAGGGCTCGGGGACCCAAAAAGGGACAGAGACAGCAGGAGAGATGAAAACAAAGAGGGAGACAAAGAAAGGAAAAGTCGGATGCAGCGGCAGACCAAAAGCTAGAGGAGAGAGAGAGAGAGAGAGAGAGAGAGAGAGAGAGAGAGAGAGAGAGAGAGACCAAGAGAGAGAATTTGAGAAAAGATGGAGGACAGGTCGTGTCATGCCGACAGACCAGAATGACTCTGAGGGCTGCGGTGGGAGGGGGCCGGGTGGGCAGCCACCCCTGACATGTACTCACTGCCCCTTCTTCCTCCTCAGCCTAGGGTGTGTGGGAGAGGACGTGGGCGTATGTGTTGGTGCACACAGGTGAGGAGCTATGAGGGCAGGCGTACACCTGCACATGCACAGGCAGGCCAGGCCCCGTGGGTGCGTGCTGCACAGGCACGTGATGTTGGGTGGCAGGCAGGGGTGGGTGGGCGGGGTCCGGTGCGTGGGCCCACCTCGATGATGTCAGCATTGGTGCGGCTCTCGTGCGGCTCGTTGTACTCCGTGTACTTGAGCAGCACCTTGTCCATGTCGGTGCTGGCGTACTGGAACAGCTTGTTGGAGTGGTTGAAGATGATGAGCGCGATCTCGCAGTCGCACAGCACGCTCAGCTCATATGCCTTCTTCATGAGCCCGAACTTCCGCTTGGTGAATGTCACCTGCAGAGGGGGGGGGGCGGCCAGATCTGGCTCAGTCAAGGCCTGCCCAGGAGTCTCCCCGACCCCCGCATAGGCAGCTGGACACAGCCCCTTCTTGGGAGCCCCCACCTCAGGGTGACACGGCTCTCTTTTCAGGAGCCCCTGGTTTGAGGAAGAAACAGGCCAGCACCCCTCTGCCAACACATGGCCACAACACAGCCCACAGCTAACTCACTGAAGGCAGAGGACTCGGATGCACCGGCCTCCAACATCTCTGTTCGGGGGACTATAACGAGGCCAGGGAAGGAGAACAGAAGGACTTTCTGGCTCTTCCCCTGGGGTAGGAAGAGGGAAGGATTCCTCTTGGGAAAGGTGGCATGCTCAGGGCATATGCCTTCTGGGCAGGGCTCCTGGGCATAAGTTTGTGTGGTTGCATCAGCAGCAGGCACTCTGGGACACAGGATTCTAACAGCTGCAAGGGGATAGGGGCTCCTCTTTTTTCCCCACTCAGGCCTTCCCCTTCCATAACAGCCTTCAGAGACCCCTTCCTCCAGGAAGCCCTCATGGAGTGGCCGCAAGGTAGAGGCAAAGACCAGCTCCCTGCCCTCATCCACACTGTGTGGCCCTAGGACCTCCTCACCTGTCGGTTCCGCTCATCGGTGATTCGCTGGATCTGAATCTTTTTCCTCCCCATCTTCTCCGGGGATCCTCAGTGCTAGGGAGGGGAGGGGATCGCTGGGTGGCAGGTCTCGGCACACCTCACACTGTGCTCATGAACGGTCTGGGACCAGTGCTCAGTTCATGGTCTGCAGGACACCTTCTGCACAGCTTCCTGGGAGGGGAAGGTCATGGCAAGACAGTCAGTCCTAGCAATCCTCAGCCCTGCTCCCGGGGCACACAGGCCAGGTCCACAGCACCTCGGGGAGAGGCTGTCAGTGTCGGAGCCCCATCCTCAAAATGAGAACAGGGTGGCAACCTGAGGGGACGGCATGCCACAGCCAGGCCCCAGCTGGCCCTCACATTTAGAGCCCAGGACTCTGGTCCAGGCCCTTTCCGACCCATCGCTGCTGCCCTCAGGTTCCAGGTCAGATGGAGTACATGGAGCTCCCTGGCTTCTAGGGGTCTGGGTCTCAGAGAACATCCCAGCCACTTTCCTCTCCCACAATACAGACACCGGGGCTCGCCAGCTGTCCCGCTGGCCTAGAACAGTGGCTCTTGTGCTGGAGCTTAATGCAGAGAATGTGGCAAGTGAACACACCTGCCAAGTCCATGCAGCTGGCACCGTTTACCTGGTGCCACAATGGGTGTGATTCTGCATTCCTGCATCAAGAACATACCAGAACCCTGGCCAGTGTGGCTCAGTTGGTTGGGCATCATCATCCCATGCACCTAAAGCTTGGTGGTTTGATTCTCAGTCAAGGCACATGAATAGGTTGCAGGCTCAATCCCCAGTAGAGGGTGTGTAGGAGGCAGCCAATTGATGTTTCACTCTCACATTTATGCTCATCTCTCTCCCTTCCTTTTTCTCTAAAAATTAATTTAGCCCAGCTGGTGTGGCTCAGTGGTTGAGTGTTGACCCATGAACCAGGAGGTCACAGTTCACAGTCAAGGTACATGCCTGGGTTACAGGCTCGATCCTGTGGGACGGAGGGGGCGGGGAGCATGCAGGAGGCAACCGATCAATGACTTTCTCTCATCACTGATGTTTCTCCCTCTCCCTTCCTCTCTCTGAAACTAATCTTTTAAAAAAATAATAATTTATTTTAAAAAAGACCATACCAGAGCAAGTCTAGAGCAGAGATCCTCAAACCCAGCTCATGAAGTCCTGGGGCCTGGTATTCCAGAGTGGGGGTGGGGCTGTAGACCCCCCTATCTCTTCAACCACTTCCACACCAGTCCATTTTACTCAGTGGGCCTAAACCTATAATTTTTTTTGAAGGGTTCTGTTGCTATAAACAAACAAACAAACAAATCACCCCTCTAGACCAGGGGTTGGCAATTTTTTTTCTGTGAAAGGCTAGACAATAAATATTTCAAGCTTTGCAGGCCTACACTGCCATTGTAGCAGGAAAGCAGCTGTAGACAACACACAGATGAAGGAGTGTGGCTGTGTTCTAATGAAACTAGCTTTATATGAACACGCATGGGCCACAGTTTGCGGATTCCTACTCTAAAGGGATGGGCCGAGTCTAGAACCCAAGTTCAGTCTGAACGGTGCTTCTCAACCTTGTTCGCCTTGAAGCACAAAGAGAAAATATAGAACCTACTGGTGTACCCACAGGAGACTCCTGGAAGCCAGAGGGATGCAGGCACCAGGCAGGATTCTCTGTCTCAGCACATCTGCTGGCATAAACCGTCACGGCCCATCGGTTGAACAGCTCCAATTCCAGAGCCAGAATGGGAAACGGAGCCCCTGAACTATACAATCCTGGGGATACCTTGGGATGGGAGGAGACGTAGGAATGAGAGCTCAGCCTGAGCCTGAAAAGGTGCATGCTTTTAGGTGTGGGCAGCACCCCAACAGGCTGGGTGAGCCCTTGGGGGCCGGAGGCATGAATCAATCCCAGGGTCCCTCCAACTCTTTGATTTCAGGAGTCTTTGCATCAAGATGGAGCCTTCTGAGAGATGGTGGAAGGGGCAGTGAGCATGGGACTCATGTTTTTTTTTTCCCTTGTTTAAAAAATATATTTCTTTATTGATTTCAGAGAGGAAGGGAGAGGGAGAGAGGAACATCAATGATGAGAGAGAATCACTGATCAGCTGCCTCCTCCTGCACAACCCCCTCCACCCCCCTTTGGGGATTGAGCCTGCAACCCCGGCATGTGCCCTTGACTGGAATCGAACTTGGGGCCCTTCAGTCCACAGGCCACCGCTCTATCCACTGAGCCAAACCAGCTAGGGTGGGATTCATGCTTTCTAAAGCCTCTCCGACCGGGTCCCGAGAGAAGCCCAGACCATAGAAAGCCAGCACTTGCCTCCAGAGTCCCCCTTCCACAGCACCCCTGCCAGAGACCCCACTGCAAAGTCAAGGGAGGTGGCAGGAGGTGTTTGATAATAGACACCTGTAATTAGGATCCTGTCCCAGCCCTCGTTTCCAATGGCTGAGCATTTTTAACTCCACTCAACCATGGCCCCCAGTGCTCCACAGTAGGGTCTGAAGCTCAGCCTCAGCATCTTGGCTTGGGGGAGGGAAGGCAGGGCATCTGTGCACTTGGGAGGAGCCAAGAATACCCATCTCCACTCTTTCCCATTACCAGGACTGTCCCTCAGGCCTTCCCTAGCCCAGCTGGAAAGAGAGCTTCTGTTCTGTCTCTATCTTCAGAAAGCAACGTAATTCCCTTCCCTCTCCTGGAAGGACCCCCTACCCCAATCTCGTCCCCTCTTCCTTGTTCTCAACCAGCTCCATGGGACCTGGGCCTCCCACTGTGGCCCTCACAAGGGCCCTAGGACAACACCAACACCAGCCCAGCCAACCCTGAGTGGCCCAGCAGATACCTGGGCCCAGAACTGCTCTATCCCTTCACCATTCCTTGCCTGTAACCCCAAACTCTGCCAAACCCCTGCTACAAAGTCTCCAACCCAAGGATTTCAGCTCCCCTGCCTCCCAGGACAATCCAAAGGCTACATTTTCTAGAGCTTGGCAGGGGAGGGGAGGGGGGCACACTGAAGGTAGGGGAGTGGGGCTAAGAAGAGGGCTTTTTAAAAAGGATTCTCTGGCCTGCTTTGGAGACGCCAATCCAGATTGGTAAATGCTGTCACCCCAGCATTCCTTTGGCTTATAAGTATCTCACTGTATCTCCCATTTTACTGTATCTCCTTCTCACCACCCTTGGTTCACAAGCAAATTCTTGCTGAGTTGTAACCTCTGTCAATGTATGGCTGATACTATGTCTTCCTCCGAGTTGGGAGAGAACACATTCTTAGCTCCCAGGACACTCAGAAAAGCCATTACTGCAAGCCAACCTCACCCCTTTTGTTCCCCTGACTGTTTACTCTCAGGGCATCTTGTTCTTTCCTTCTAGCACTTATGACTCTAAATCAGTGGTCGCCAACCTTTCAGACCTCACGGACCACCAGTGGTCCGCAGGCCACCGGTTGGCGAACGCTGCTCTAAATTATTATAATTCTGTGCTTCTATTTAATGCCTGGCTCATTTATGAGACTCAAGCTTCAAATGTGGCAGGAACCACATTTGTCTTTTTCACCACTCTAGCCCCTGAAAGGAGAAGCTCAGGAAATATCTGTTGAAAGGAAGAGAGGATTGTTTCATCTTCGTGACCCTGTAAGACATCCTTCTGTGGTCTTTCAATCAATCCCGCTGCTACTCTTCCTCTCCCAGCTGCACCTGAAGTTTGTCCATTCGGAAACCATCTACCTTCCGACCATCTCTGCCATTCTAGTCCTCAACCCTCTCCACCCTTGGGTTGGCTGGTATAGAGGGTGAGACTCTAAAGTCTTCTAAGGAGCAGCCCTGAGCACATGGAGATAGAGAGGATGGGGTTGCTTAGGCAACTGTCGCCTGGCAACCAGCTCCCTGGCTGATCTCCTATACCGCCCCCCCCACCCCCGCCTCATGCTGGGGGAGCTAGGATGTGAGAGGGATCAGGGCTGAGAAGACAGGGAAGCCACAGAGACCCATCCAACACCCTCTAACAGGGAAATTGGGAGGGCAACATCTCGCCCCACCGGTAGCCCAAAGCACGTTTTAGAATCCCATGTTGTCAAGGCCCCTTCCCCACTGCCCCTCCACTGCCAGAGGAAGCGATGCCCCTACCTTGGGCAGTCCTTCCTCCTATCTAACCAGGAGCCCTCCTACAAAGCAGGCTGAGTCAGTACCAACCTCTTTCCTCTCTGCTCTCCATTCGACATTGTTGCACCGTCTTAGAAAGCTCTGGGACAAGAACATGAACTCGCCCCTGACTTTGGAAGAGGGGTGGCTGGGGCTGGAATGGGCACAGAGAACCCTAAACTGACCCTATTAAAGGTATAGAGGCTGATGCTGTCCACGCTTCCCTCCTAACCAATTAGCGACACTTTAATGAACACCTGGACCTCCTTAATTAGCAGTCTACCTAATTACCTAACCAACTTCCAGGAGCCAGAGGCCTTAGCATCTGTTCTCCAGATGTGAGCCTTTTCTCCCTGGCCTGCCCTGGCCCCATTCCTCTTTTCCTTCCCACCTGCTCCTCCTCTAGGAAGCCCTCTCAGAAGAACTGGCTTTGGGCTACTTCTCCTGGAGCCCAAGGCTTGGGAGGGCTTAGGGCGGCCATGGAGATAGGATCGGGGTGGGGGAGTGGGGGGGGGGGGAGAATAGCTAGGATGGCCTTCTTGCTCCGATGGCCCCAGGACCTGCCCAACCCTGACCTCAGGCCACTGTGATCTCTTGGCTGACAGCATCTGTGTCACCAAAAGTTCCCTCTGGAGGTCTCCAGCTGCTTCTGATTCACCCTCTGGGGCAGTGCTGGCAGGACAGGATGGGGCAGAGTGGGGCTCCTCAGCGTGGGGAGTGAGGCAGGGCGAGGTAGAGCCTTCCCCTTCAGACAGAAGGAGCAAAGAGGGAGGAACAATGGCAGCTGGGTGGCAGAGAAGCCTTTGTAAGTGGAGAGCAGAGAGGACGCAGGGTGCAAGGCTCATCTGACAACATGCTGGACCAGGAAGAGGGGCTGAGGGGACCTGAGACTTGGGAGATCCAGAAGGATCCCACGGACAGTCATTTTTCCAAGCTGTGCTACAGACCCGGTAGGAACACGTGAGTTGTATTAACATGCAAATGAGGTGCAGATAATATGTGAAGTGTACCCTAAAGGGGGTCTTGGTTTGGAGGGGGTATGGGAGACCGTGGCAGGCCTCAGCCTCCTCCAATGTAACACCTCCTGGTACCTAAGCAATATTCAAACTATTCTCAGGGTTTCAGAATGATGTTATCTCAGTTCCTGTGTGAGGATGGCCCAGGCCTGTGGGGGGCAGGGGAGCGGTCAGGGCTGTCTCCTGGAGCGCAGCTGCAGCCGGACTGCCCTTCGCGGGCAGCTACAGAAGTGCCATCCAATGGCTGGTCTCCGGGGAGGACCTGCCTCCCCCTCTCCCCCACATCCTTCCACCCAGATGTGTCCTCTGTCCCACAGGCTCTGAGAAAATGGCAAGGCACCTGCTTTCAGAAGTGCCACACCAGCACTGGTCAAATGAGGCAAATGTGCCCAGAGAGGCTGAGTGCGCAGCCCCTGTCACAGAGCAACATGGCCTCCACCCGGCCCTTCCACACAGTGAGGAAGGCAGTTCTCATTAAGTGGGCCTTTTATCCCTCCCTCCTAGGCTGCCCAGGGCGGCAGGCTGTGGACTGAAGGGGAAGGTAGGAGGCGCTGGAGACAGCTGTCATCCCTCCTCCCGCCCCTTCCCTGTGGCTGGGCTGCAGGGCATGAAATAAGCAGCAGGAGCTGGGGGGAGGGGGTGGCAATCCAATCTACCCATCACCCCCACAGTCAGGGGGCCTCAAGCAGCCTGCTCACTAATGAGGGAGGAGGCATGGGGGAGGCAGACACAGAGGGGGACAGACACACAGTTGTAGGGAAGGAGACAGAGAAGAGGCAGAGAGGCCAAAAGAAGGTTCAGTGTGGTGCAGAGGCAGACAAGGAGAGGGCTACGGGAGAGAGGGAGAGGCAAGAGCAGACAGAGGGGAAGGGGCAGAGATAAGAGGGCAGACAAGAGACAAGACCCTCCTGTCAGCCTGGCGCGTAGGTGTCATTCAACAGGACACCATCCCTGCTCGGAAATCTTGCAGACCAGCCAAGAGACAGACGGGAGAAGGGCAGGTCCCCCTTGGGCAAGGGCGGGAAGAGGCAAAAAGGCCCTTGGGGGCCTGCATGGGGCCCACTTTCCCCCTCCCCTGCAGGAAGGAGGCTTTCTGCCCCTGAGGCTTGGACTATGTCCAACCATGAGGGCAGGCAGGTCCTGAGAGTGAGCAGAGGTGAGCTAAAGGCCCAAGGACACTCTCAGTCCCTAGGTACCACCTCCATTCCCACCCCAGGCCAGGGCCCACCGCCGTCCCAGTCACTCTCTGAACTGCGGGCCTGGGACTGCTTCCCGGTAAGCAGAGGCACATGATGAAGAGCTCTGGAAGATGGGGAGGAAGGTGGACCCAGGGACCGCCCCCAAGCACCGGAGATGAGGCCCTGGACAGGGAGCCTTTTCCGCACAAACACTGTACGGTCCTGAAGCAGGGACATTACCTCTCCCAAGTCTGAGCAAAGGCCCCTCCTCGAAGCCCAATTCTCACCCCACCCCCACCTCCCTCCCCACCCCTTCCCCCACCCTGCCTGATCCCCACCCACTACTCCTGGCTCCATGCTGTCTCCCCCATCCTCTCCCACGTGGGTGGCAGTCTCTGCGCATTCACCCCAGAGTTCTGTATGATCTACTCTAAAAGGCACCAGCGATCCGCTCTCCAAAGACACAAGCGGGCCCCTATACCCCTCATCCTCCTCCCTTCAGAGTTCAGTTTGGCAGGCTCACTACCCAAACCCGGTTCCCACCATCTTCCTCTCCCTCGGGAACTCCCCTCCCCCAGCCCAGCAGCCTCGGGGTTGGGCAGGGGCTATTTTTAGTCTGGGCACTGAGCTAATTTTAACTCACCCACAAGGGACCTGGGGGCAGGCTGTCGGCTGGGGGGGAGGGGGAAGGACCGGTCCAGGGAAGCTGGACCTGTGGCAGAGGTGGTCTCAGGTCCCAGGCACCCGAGGAATGCAAATGGAGGCAGGGCATTACAGACTCAGCTGAAGGGACAGGAACTGACTTGCCAGGAGGAGCATCCAGTGTGGGAGCAAGGCTGAAAGCCCTCCCTCTGGAGGGTTTCCGCTGGACAACTCTCCCCGGCCCCACCCTAGGCCTCCAGCCCTCTCCTCCCTGGCAAATCTCCTGGGATGGGGTCATCCTGTTCTCTGCCCGGGAGATGCCTCTCCAGTGAGGGTCTGTCTCCTGAGCCTCCTCCACGGCTTCCCCACCCTAGCTTGTCCTTCCTGTAGTCTAGCTCTCATCCTTCCTGCGGCAGCTGTGAGGTTGGATGTCCCCCTATGGAGGCAGCAGCCAGCCTGCCCTCCCTGGCGCCAGCATCTCCCACCCCAGCTCTGGCCTTCGCCTGGTGGCCTCTGGACTGGGTCCTAGGAGCCTCCCTCAAGCCCCTGCAAGTTCCCGGAGCTACCCGGCCTGATCGCAGGAAGAATCTGGGAGCAACAGGAGACTGACTTTGGTAGAGAAGGGTTGGGCGGCAGCATCCCAGGGAAATATGGGGGCTCTGGACTGAATGCCAGTCCCTGCTTTGGCCCCAAGTCACTGTGTACTGTGTCATCGCTCCCTCCAGGCTTCACCCACCGGTCAGTGCAATGGCTGGGTGGAGTGGACTAGGGACCCACGTGCCCTTCCAGCCTGAACATTTAGGCCTGTGCTCTTCTGAGAGGCCCACGAGGAAGAAAAGTCAGGAGGACTGTGTGAGTCCATGGAGAGGGAACGGCAGAGACAGCCTGTTTGGGTCCACTGCTCTCCAGCTTAAGAGGGAAGAGCAGCCTTAGCAGGTTTTGCTCAGTGGATAGAGCAGAGGCCTGCTGACTGAAGAGTCCCGGGTTCGATTCCAGTCAAGGGCACATGCCCAAGTTCTGGGCTCGAACCCCAGTAGGGGGCATGCAAGAGGCAGCCGATCAATGATTCTGTCTCATTGATTTTTCTGACTCTCTCCCTCTCCCTTTCTCTCTGAAATCAATAAAAATGTATTTTTTTAAAAAGAGGGAAGAGCAATATGGAGGCCAGAAAAGAGTAAGGAGGGGGCTAAAAAGGGAGGTGCTTTCTGAACAGTAACCCCCACAATAGATGGCCAAGGCTTACCAGAGGCTCATGGTCTGCCAGGGCAGGTGCCAGCTGAGGCACACAAGGTCCTGAGGGCAACTTCAGTCACCCTCATCCCCTCACACACATGGTATACCTATCAGACCCAGGGTTTGGGTCCTGCTTCTGGGTACTGAATAGTGACCGGCCCAAGGTCACTCTCATGGTCATTAGTGGAGCCAGATCTGGAACCCAAGCCTGAGTCTTGCTTCATGCTCTACCCCAGGCAGGCCGATCAGTAATGACTCACTACCTAACATTTGCATGGGGATTTGCTAGTGTCTCCGACCTATTCTATCAAGCTCAACTTTTCATTCCAGGTCTTGGGCCACCCCAGCAAAAGTAGGCACTTAGGGACCCCCAAATGGAGTTCCTGGTACCTCAGACCTCCAGTCCCATCTTTCTCCTCCCGAAAGCATTCATAAAATTGATAAGTAATCCCCTTCCCTGTACTGTCTACAGCTCTCAACCAACTAGGTCCTCCAGTCTTGTCCAGGTCCCTGTCAAGGTAGAGATGGGGTGGGGGGAGGCAGGGGAGGTGTAGTTATGAGGAATTAGCAAACAGGGAAGCCGAGGAACTTGAAAAGATTCACGAGAAGAAGGGTGCTGGCTCCACCACTGGCCTGCAGCTCCCCAGGGAAAAAGCTCTGTTCTTCTCCTTGGCGCAGAGGCTGGGCAGGAGGAGGAGGTGGGTGGCAAATGTCTACCTCTCTCCCTGTTTTAAAAATCCATTCCCAAGAGTGCCAGCTGAGAGGAAATAGCTAGTACAGCAAGCAAGGGAGATGCAAGACCACAGACAGGACTTGCCAGAGCAGAGCTGTTGCCTCTAAGGAGCCTCTAGGGCTCAAATTTGCTTAGTTAGGAGCCACCTAACCAAGCATGGACAGCTGGTAACACCTGGAGGGCATGAAGGTCCTGGCATCACATTCCAACCAATGGGAGCTAGAAGTGATCAAACTGACCTCTGCTTGTCCGGCTATACTATCTACACTTGCACCCATACCTACCCTCTAAAACAATGAAGTCCATCCATCAGTGGTCTCCAATCCTGGGAAGTCCTTCCTGCTATCTAACCACTATCCCTCTCACTACGGCCAACCCTTGCACTGCATTTCGGTCATCTAAATGAGACTGGCGGACAGGACGCAGGCCACCCCTCTCCTCAGATGAGGAGAGGTGGGGGCAGTTGGGACGGTTAGTGTGTCACCTTCCACCTCCCCCACCCAACTTCCCTCTGGGGTCTCAGGAGACAGAAGTGAAAGTGGCAGCTGGGACCTTGGGGGGGAGGGTCAGCCTGAGAGCCGTTGGGGTGAGCACTGTGGTACCAGTGCTGGGTCTGGGCTGTTTGCCTTTGCAGCGGATGAGCTGTTGGTTAGACCAGGGGAGGGACTTCCCATGGAAATGAGGGCAGGGGGGTAACTATGGAGTGTGGGCCCCTGGCCAAAGGAAGAGCGGGCTGAAGAGGAAAGAGTGGAGAAAAGCGGGGAGCACTCTCTTCCAGGGCAGTGGTTGGTCCCCTTATTTAAGCTGAGAGAGCCTTTCTTTCCCTCTCTCTCCCCCCCACCCTCCACCGCACCCTAAAACGAGGGCAGGGTTCCTCTGACTGAAGCAGATGAAGGAAGAGTCGGGCCCTGATTGCTGGGACAGCGAGAGCAAGCAGAGAGGGAGGGGCCCGGAGGCCTGGGCCCTCAGACTGGACAGCGCCAATTCTGATAAAAGGTGGAGGACGAGTGTGATGTGTCCACCACCTACAGTTTCAGACAGGGGGCCCGAAAGAGGCCAATCCAATCAGGGAGAGCAAATCCTCCTAGAGAAATCATGACCCTGGGAAGCCAGAGAGGATTTAAAGGGGCCACTCAGGGAGGCGCCTGGGTCTCCTTCTGACTCGGAAGGACAGTCCTCTAAGCCCCTGGCAAGGGAGGGCAGGCGGCACAGCTGCGTGGGCCTGCTGAGAAGGCCAGCCAGGCGGCTCTTACAGGATTAGCTTGCTGCTTTCAGGAAAGGTGCCAGGTGAGGCTAAGATGCCCAGCCAGATGGAGGGGGCCCAGGAAGGCGGGGGACTGGGGAGGGGACCTGCACACAGCTATGCAAATTCCTGCTCCTCACCAATACCCAGCTTCTCACTTTTTCATGAAGACATGTGCAAAGACCCCTCTGATTTCTGCCAGCAAGGACCCCTGCCTACCAAGGTTTCTCAGCCATTGCTATGATCTGGAGCTATCCTTCCTCTAAGTGGCAAGTCCTGTCTGTGATCTATTCTCAGTCCTTTTGCTGTGCTTTAAAACGAGGGCCCCACCCCAGGGAGCAGGTGAGGGGGCCAAGAGGTTCCTCCTCTCCCCTCCCCATCAGCTCCCTATCCTCTGGGCTGACAGGTGGGCAAGACAAGAGCGAGCAGCCGGTCCCAGACACCTGTTCCCACACAGTCAGCAGGGGCCCCCTGGGCCTGCCACAGCGTATGCATAGGGGAGTCAGCAGAGAGGCAGGCAGCTGTGGGGGCTGAGGAAAGGGGATCAGAGGTCACGAGAGATGTAAATGGAAAGGCCTGAAGCACCTTTTCAAAATCAGCCTTTCTCCTGGTCTACCCCCAACCAGTATCCCTCACCAAATACATAACATATGCACGCTTTAAAGGGGGAAAAAAAAAAACGAGGTTCGAGGTCATCTGCTCCATCCCTCTGCTTCCAGTTACTCCATCCAAGTGGGAAGACTCCAGAAAAAGAGACCAACACCTCTTCTCCCACACATCCCTCCACAGCAGGTTTTCCCTGAGGAAGGGGGTTGAGCTCTCTCTCATTTCTTATTCTCCCAACCCTCAACCCGAAGTTATTTGTTGGCAGGATGGGAGCAGAGAAATCAAGAACATGGACCTAGAGGGATTTGGAAAGCGCGTGGGGCAAAGTGTGGACGAGTTCTGAGATCCGGAGACAACTGGCTGGGGAGTACTCGGCTTCCCGAGCCCACCCCAGGGTCAGCCTTAGCCCTAGGCCTGCGGGTCCCCCTCAAGGCCTCTGCAGTTGCTCACCTGCTCCCTGCATACATACACCACGTCCCTACGGGGACATTGCCGACTCCCACCCCACTTTCTGGGTAGGTGCCTTAGCTGGCAAGTCCTGGGCCAGGCGAACCCTTATGTCTGGGGGAAAAGGACACACCTACTTTCTAAGTAACGGCTTTGGGGGCTCTCTCCCATGGCACTCAATCAAAAGACAACACCTTCTCGGGAAACAAAGCACCTTCTCTCCCTCCACCAGCCACCAAACTGGAATCCTCTGCCCTCTGCCAGGGAACCCTCAGAGGCCTGCTCTTCCCTTCAGCACACCCTCCTCCTCCTCCAGGGTCTCCATTCTACTGCCCTCCCTCCAGGCAGAACCCTTCCCGTTAACACGCAGACAAAAGCCCTTAACCCTCCTCACGGGGAAAGCTTGAGCAAGCCACTGAAACCTGTCATGCAGTCTCCCTAACTGTGAAAAACAATGGTGGGGAGAAATAAACCAGTTTTTATATGTTTCCATGCCCAGCACAGAGCTTGGCACACAGGGCAGGGACAGAACAAATGGAAGTGTCATTCCTCCAGTCCCCAAAGACCTAAAAAAAGTTTTAGCTTTTTTGGTCTCCAAAAGGATATTGGAAAAGTAGGGTGAGTGGGGTAAAGCTCTCTTGACCAGAGGCCAAAAAAAAAAGCTCCTTCTCTATATGCTTTCCCGGGTCTGCCCAACTCCTAGGGAGTGGCCAGAGCACCCAGCCAGAGGCACCAAGCCAAGGTCAGTGACCAGGCTAGAGCCCAGAGCCTCCTGGGAGGGTGAGTTTAAATGAGTAAATATGGTCCCACCTGGGTGTGGCCAGCAACAGGCCAGAGCTCCAGACAAGTCCCTCCCCTCCCAGCCCACAGCAAAAGAGAGAGATCAGACAGCCACCTCCCCTCCTTTGCCCCACCCCCAGCCCACTTCCAGACTCTCGGGGTCCTTCCTGTGCAGAGTTCATGAATGCATCCCCCTGTCTCCATGCCGGGCCAGAAGCATGGCTAGGCTCCCGGGAAAGGGAGGTTGTGGCCACAGCCTCAGGAAAGGGAAAGTCAGATTCGAAGGGCCTCCGAGATTATCCAAGCCAGGAATCTGCCCCAATGCCTGGGGGCTCAGATACAACCTTCCACATCAGAGTGGAAGGGCTCATCAGAATGAATGGGGGGAGGAGGGGCGACAGAAACCAGCGACAAACCACCAAACACCCAGGTGCTCTGACCACCACAAGGCTGGGTGAAACGCCTATGCATCTGGAAAGCTGACTTATCCAAGGACACACAAGCAGTGTGAGGGTCACAGACAGGCTAGGCCAGGGCCACAGAGAGGGTACGTGGGGGAGGGGAGGCGGTAAGAGGTAGCGATGGAAGTCAGCCAGGGCTCCACAACTCACAAGCCTTGCTCTGGGGCTGCCCCTTTGTAGTCTAACCTCCATCCCTCATGCTCCTAAGTCAACCCTTCTCTCTTCAGAGTTCTTGTATGCCCTTCATCTCCTTACCTCCAGTTCTCCCCCCATCACCATATCCCCAGTCTCCAATCCTTTAATCATCTTTGCCATTCACTACCCCCTACCCCCTACAGGGCGGCAGCTGCTCCGTGGGTGCTCCACACCCACGTGTATGCACCGCACACCTTCATGCCTGTGTGCCACTAAATGCTGTGGACCTGCCAGGTGCATCTGAGCATATCAGTCTGCAGAGACCCTCCACCCAGTGTCCTCCCCTCCCTCTCCCCCATAGAGGAAAGGGGTCCTCAAGCTCACCATCCCATAGCTCCAGGACAAACTCTCCTCCTCAGAATACTTGCAGCCCCAGGCAGGGGGAGAGAAATGAAAATAAATATTCCAGGAGCCAAACTTCACCAATTCCCACTAGGCCAAAGTTCAAGGCCTTTCAGCAGAGCCACCAAGAACTACGTACTAAAGAAGAAAGTGCTTTGGGATCTCCTTTTTCCCAAGCCCAGTGAGAGCCGGCTGTCTCTCCAACAACTAGATCTACTGGGAAGTTCTTCCTTAGGTCTAAGTTCCATTCTGCATGCTGCAATTGTGGACAGACAGGGCAACAGCAACCACCACACTGCAAGGTGTCCAGCTTCCAGAACACGGCTCCTAGCACCTAACACCTCCTCCTCCCCCCATGAGTAAGTCACCAAACTGGGACAGAAGGACAGACAGTTGGCCGGACTCCGACCCCATGACTGGCCCATAAAAGCCACCAGTGATTACAGTGATGCTGAGGTTATGCTGGCCCCACCACCATCTCCTCCTTCCCTGTAAAAGGGAGATAATTGCCTCAAACCAACTGGCTTCAGAAAGCCTGCAGAGTTCCAGCCATGGTCCCAAGGGGTGGGGAGAACCTGCCACCAGAGCCGCAAGACCAGAATCTAACCCCTGATGGTGGGTTCTAGGACATCTCATCCCCAGACTCACTGCTAGAACCCAGGTGAACCCCCCAACTCTGACTGGTGGCCAAGAGGTGGAGACCTCTATTCCCCACCTCACTGACTCATCTTCTCCACGAAGGCCACCACACTCTGGACCAGAGGGGCAGAGAAGCAGGGGGCCTGGCTCCAAATACAACTAGAAAAATGGGAAACCCAACTTCCATTTGTCCCTGGCCCCCGTTGTCCCCTCAGAGATACAGGAATGGGTGGAAAAGTGTTCGACACGGCCCACTCACCCCAGGCCAGCGCCAAGGTAAGCAGTGACATTCCCTGACCCAGTGCCAACCAGAGAGGGCTGGGGACCCAGCTGCCCAGAAGGAGAAGATTGACAGGATGAGCAGAGGACCAGGAACACCCTCAGCAAGAGACCATCCCAGGGCACAGTCAGAGGAGGAGGGTGGGAGGGGCCAGATAACAATCAAAGAGGGTCCAAACCAGTGGTTCTCAACCTTCCTAAGGCCTCGACCCTTGCATACAGTTCCTCATGTGGTGGTGACCCCCAACCATGAAATTTTGCTACTGTTATGCATCGTATATGTAAATATCTGCATTTTCCGATGGTCTTAGGCAACCCCTGTGAAAAGGGGTCTAAACCCTTGTTTGGCTCAGGGGCCACCCCCCCCACCTTCCCCCTCCTTGCTACTGGTCTTCCAGTCTCCACCTGCAAGTCTACTCGCCATCTTTCCCCATCACACCTCCCAAAAAAGACCCAGTGAGGATTTTTTTTTTTTAAAGAAAAACCTGCTGGAGAGAGATTATATAACAGCAGCCAGAAAGACTATTATATCTCCCAGCTGATGAAGAGGATCCAGGAGCCAAGAGAGGCAGAGCTGGGAAGCCCAGGCCCCTCCAGTGCAAGGCAGCAGCTACAGAGTGGGGTGAGCAGTGGGCAGCACCCACCACCCTCCCATGTCTTCCATCACTCTGTTCCAGGCATTGGGCACAGCACCCAGAAGAAGCTCTAGCCCAGCCTCCCCTCCCCATCCCCCCACACAAGGATTCTGATGCTCTCTGACTTCTTTCCCTCCTTGGACCAAGGCCTCCGAGAACAAGAATTGTGTCTTCCTTCCTTTGGTCTCTCCAAACGGTGAAGCCATCCATGCCTGAGAGAGTGGCGGGTTGGACTGAAGTTCTGACATAGATTTGCTGTGTGATCTTAGTTACACACACACCAGGTGTGTTGGGGACAGGGGTGTGACAATGAGAATATGACTATGGAGACCCAAGGGTCCGAATACCGGAGCTGAGGCGAGTGAGGAAAGAGTATATATAAGCTCCAGTGCCTCTCCCCCTCCCCCCATGACTTCATGGAAACGGGTCCTCAGCCATCTCCCATTGATTCCATCCCACCCCCACCCACCTCCTGCCCATCACTGGGAAACCACAGGAAGGAAATTCATTCCCAGGCAGGGGCCCTGGGAGCGGGAACAGAAAGGCTAAGACCTGGAGCGGGTGTGACCCGTGGCCACAGGCGGGTGGGTGGACATGTGTGAACAATGACAATGTGCCTTTTTGATGTTCTCCTTGACCACTGAGATTTCTTTCCCTTTTGGGGGTTTGGAGGGGAGGAGGAGGTGGACAGCTCCCTAACTTCAAAACACTCAATCTTGTGCTCCCCTCCTATCTCCAGGCCAGAGCAGCCCAAGGTCACTGCCCCAGATGGCAAATTTCCCATAGTCAAAGCTGGCACCTGAAATGCCTAGGAGGCCCATTGAGGGGATAGAGAGGGGAGGGGAGGGGAGGGCCACCCTCCCCCAACTACTCCCCTCCCCCAACTACCCTATCCCCAAAACAAGGCCTATAAGGAAACCTTAAAAGGGAGGCTGGACACGGGGTAGGGGACACAGGATCCACTCCCTGTACTCTCCCCCAACCCATCCACAATGCACTACTTATGGGGACTTACAGAGAGCTTCCCACTCAGGACAAACCTGGGATAACCTACTCGGTGGCTCCACGACTGCTCACCCCCAGGAGCCTCCTCTCACGAGGGGAGACCTCAGGAGGCTTCCAAGAGGCCAGCTGGAATTCCTGGGGAAGGGAGGCCCTTTCCCCCATCTCTGTAAGACCCAGACCTTCAAGGATGGGCGCTGGCACTGGAAAGAGACATCTCAGCCTCTTGGCCCTCCCTCCCCGAAAGCCTCTACTACCCTATCCCCTCGACCCCCACACTCTTGAGCCCAAATCAGCTGTCCATAGATGGGAGAGACTGGAGAACTCTTGCCCAGATGTTGCACAGCTGCAAACTTCTGGCCAGGGGTTCTCCAGCTGGGGCTGATGACAAACCAGATCAGAGGTCTCGGAAGCGGGCTAGGTCCGCTAAGGAGGTCCCCGGGAAGGATCCTGCGTGTCCACCTCCGTGGTGACTCTGCGTCCCAACTCCATAGGCACCCGGCAAGCCCGGGCCCGGACACACACTCCCAAACCCCAACCCACCACCCCGGTGTCATCTGAACAACATCTCTCCTCCCTCCCCCGCTTCCCAAACAGCTGCTGCTCCCCCCGCCCCCACCCTCCCGCCGCCCTCCCAGGCCCCCTTCTGCACCATTTCGGGCCAAGGAGGAGGGAACAGGCGGCGGGAGAGGGAGGGGGAGGGGGCCGGCTGTTAAAATGTCAGTCGCTCCCGGCTGTCACCGGAGGGCCCCTCTGAGGATGGCCTCCCTTCCCAGGCCACTCGGAGACCCGCGGAACCCCCGGACACCAACCGACCGGCGCGCCTCCAAGCCGCGCGTCCCCACCCCGACCCCACAGACCGCCCCACTTGTCCCCCCCCAGCCGACTCCCTAACACAAACAGTCCCCCCGCATCATCCCCCACCAACGCCACGGGAAAACGCGGCCCGCCCCGCGAGTTTCTCCTGGCCCCGGCGGCCACCCTATCCCACCCCTTCAGGGGGACAGTCGGGACCACCCTCCACCTCAACCCCAAGACGGAGTGGGGGAGGGGGGCTCTTAAAGCGACAGGCACATTATTTTTCTCTACTCACCGGTTCCGCCGGGGAAAAGGGAGGTGTCACGGCTGAGAAGGGGCAGCTCTCGCTTCTAGTCCGGGGTATCTTTAACACCGGGGAGCCGCAGCTCCGGGCGGGGTAATAATAAATGAGGCGGGTGTCCACGAGGGCTCGGGGCGGCGCCGAGGGGCCTGGACCCCCGTCGTGGGCGTGGGGGGCGGGCAGGCGGGCGGCGGGCAGGCGGGGGACCGGGGCCGAATACCCGACTCGCCTCCGCTGTGTTGATATTTTGCTTCCTTCCTCCTTTCGGGCTCCAAAGGTAACTCCTCCAGCCCCTGGGAGTCAAGGCCGACGTAGGCACTGCTCAGCCTAGCTTGAGGGGTGGGGAAACAGTGGTGATGGACAGGCGAGGGGCCAATGGGAGGGACTTGTGGTGTCTCGGGGGCGGGGCCCACGCAGGGGCGGGACCGGGGACGCGGCCCCGCCCCTCGCTTCCCTTGGCCCGCGGGGCCGGGCCGGGTCAGCCCCCGCCCCGCCGCTTGACCAAGCTAGGCTGTAGCACCAAGAGCGGCAGATCCCTCCGCCGGCCGGGAGGGAGGGAGGGAGGGAGGGAGGGACGGAGCGAGGCAAAGTGGGGAGGCGAGACCCAGAGGCCTTTAAAGGGTTCGGCCCGCGGTAGAGGCGGCCCCCGGAGCTCGCGGGACCGCTGCCCAGCGCTGCTGCTACCGTGCGCTTAAGGAGGTCCTTTTCCGGGAGGCTCTGCGCGCTGTGCGCACACTCTTAGACACGCACGCTACTCGACAGCTCCCCCCCCCCCAGCCCCAGGAGAGTTGGGAGGTGGGAGTCTAAATAGATAAATTAAGGGTAGACAGTTAAGTGAAGAAAAGATTCCATCTCCCCCACTTACCGTGTGCCCAAGCTCACTTAAAAGGGGCACATTCATTGCTGGGGGCTCCTTAGGGAGCTCGTTTGCTCCCTCTACCTGTGACAGACCCCTTCCCTGCCAGGGCCTGGCTCGGCAGACGCCCAGCAATTTAAAGCGACAGCTCATAGTTCTTGGGTGACCTAATCCCCAGTGACTGTGGCCACTGGAGCACTTACAGCCAAGGGGGGCAATTTAAAGGGGCGGGATCCTCGTTTCCCTACAGGATAGGAAACGCCCAAAAGTTTCTTATTAAAGAAGCAGCAGTAGCTCTTTAAAAAAAAAAAATTTAAAAATTCCTGGTTGCTCCAGGGTGTGGTGAATCTTTACATGCCCTACAACAAAAGTGTGGGTGCCATACCAGCCAGATTTCCTCTCCAGCACTTCTATTACGTCTAAGTTCTGCTTTTTACCCGAGCTTGAGGAAATGATGGAATCTTAGGTCTGAAAGAACCTTGCGGAACAGAAGGGCACTCTGTTCTTCATACACCTTCATATCTTCCTGGCTGGGTTCGATTTACTGGACAAAAACTAGATTCTGGGTTAAGTACTGAGAAGACTAGCATGTGCAGAGAGAGGCAGCATGTCCCAGTGACTGGAAGCATCAACTCTGAAATAGTCAAGCTGTCTTGGTTCAAAGCCTTATGCCACCATTGATTGTGAGCAGAGGCACATTATTTAACTGCCCTGTACCTCATGGTCCTCATCGGTAAAACTGGAGATGGTGGTAATAATACCTAACTCATAAATTTGGTCTGACGATTAAATTAGTTCACACAATTGGTTAGAACAGTACTTCATGCTGCATTATAATAACTCAACTCGGCTGGACGGCAAAGACCCCTTTAGGCCCATTATCACATACCAGTCTCAAAGGAGACAAGCTCAGTAGAATTGCTCTGCAAAAAGGTTTGGAGGCTTGCCTGGCTGGTTTGGCTCAGTGGATAGAGCATGGGCCTGCGGATTTAAGGGTCCCAAGTTTGATTCCTGTCAAGGAAGGGCATATGCCCAGATTTCGGGCTTGATCCCCAGTGGGGGGGCTTGCAGGAGGCAATCAATCAGTGATTCTCTCTCATCATTGATGTTTCTATCTCTCCCTCTCTTCTCCTCTCTGAAATCAATAAAAATATGTATAAAAAGATATATAGCCCTAGCTGGTTTAGCTCAGTGGATAGAGCGTCAGCCTGCGGACTGAAGGGTCCCAAGTATGATTCTGGTCAAGGGCATGTACCTTGGTTGCGGGCACATCCCCAGTAGAAGGTATGCAGGAGGCAGCTGATCGATATTTCTCTCGATGTTTCTAACTCTCTGTTCCTCTCCCTTCCTCTCTGTAAGAAAAAAAAAATCAATAAAATATATTAAAAAAAAAAAAAAGATGTGTGTGTGTGTGTCTGTATTAAAGGTTTGGAGACTTATTTTGAATGTCCTAAAACAGGGAGCCAGCCAGCAGGCTCCTATTTCCTCGGCCTCAGTTTCCAATCCTTCCATCTGGCCCCTCGTTCAGGAAACTTGATTTAAAGTGTCCCACTTTGCCCCCAAATGCGGTTTCTCAGTTCCCCATTCTATCTGGGAAGTGGGGGCCCAGCACCAGAAGATGTTCGTCTTCCCAGCCAGGAAAGGGTAGGCAAGGGAAGCCCATCTGCCCTGTCCCCAAGGACTCGGAGAACAGAGCCTTGTGCCAGGCCTGGGGCTGTGGCTGTAGCAGGATAGGAAAGTGCACCCCCCGCCCCCAAGTGGGGAACCTCCCCTCACTTGTGGCCTCTATTTTTAGTGCTTCCCCAAGCTCTAGCTGGAGAAACCGTTTAGTCATCAGGGTGTTTATTTTCCGGCTGTTTCCGATGTCGGGAAAGCAGAATGTTGAGACTGGAGAGATCCAGGACTGCTGAAAAAGACTTCTTAGGAACAGGCCTGGGAACTAAGCCTTCAGACCATTGGGTCCCAAATCACAGAAACACACACACACACAAGTGGGCAGGGGGCAGCCAAGTCCCCAGGGGACCTACATAGCTGGGTTCTCTGCCAGCCTCCAGTTTGGAGATTCGGCAAGCCAGATAGATACTCCCTAAGCCCAGCTCTGCCAGTAGGATTCTCTCAAAAACATTAGCAGCCCTTGAACAAATTCTTGCCCAGGGCTGATTCCCAGAAACCCCCTCCCCAAATTCTATAGATCCGCGTGTTGAGCCTCCCACCGACCATAGCCCCAGCCAATCTAAGCCAGAGGCAGGCTTGCCAGGGCTGTGATTGGCCAATTGGTCCTCCTGCCTTGGAATGTTGAGTCCTTAACAAAGGAATGAGGAAGGAAGGTGAGTCACCTGGGAGGGTATTAAAGGGCCAGGAGCTGAAGGGAGAAACTAAAGGTGATGTCAGCTCAGGAAAGGAGATGGAGTGTCCTGGACCCTGAGATGCTGAAATGATCATTCACTAAAGAACAGAGTTGGAGAGGGTGAGGGATAGAAATATATATATATATATATATATATATATATATATATATATAGAGAGAGAGAGAGAGAGAGAGAGAGAGAGAGAGAACTTCATGGGAAAGGAAAAGTAACAAACATGAGGACTAAGAAAGGATCTAGGGAGTAGTATTGCTGGAAATCAGATTATAATAAAGACTTCCTGAAAGTGACTCACTGCATCTTTTCTTTCTAGCCCCTAGACTACCCATCCCACAATCCTCTAGGTGGAAAATGTCTGAGCAGGCTCAGAAGCTTGGGTCTCATTTTTCCTTCTTCTCCTCTGGCGACCAACCCATCTTCCCTAGAGAAAAGTCATCTAACAGCCCAAAGTTGCTCTAACCCTCCCCCCCAGGAATCAGAAAGACACCCACCAAAGTCTTACAAAGTGTGTAAACGCCTCTGTACAGTATCATCTTCATACGTCTAAATGGTATCAACAGCTTCCTTTATGTATGCCTCCCCATTCAACCTGATGTGGAAAGATTTCCCTCACCCCCAAGGGCTGCTTCTCTTCCTGCCCATTGTTCCGTATCCCTGGGGAGCCATTAGTGCTGTGCGAGCCTGTTTGGCTGCGTGGTGACCCCTCTTGCCTTCCCCACAAGCTTGTGAACAATCTCCACCCACTACCTCCATCCATATAAACTCTTCCATCGGGTGGATCTTTCCAGTGATCCTAGCTAAGGCTCCACTCTCTCCCCAGATCTTACATCTCGCTTGTGAGAGAAAGGCTGTCAGCATGAGTCCTGGTGGTCCTTCTGTGGACACCTTCTTCATGTGGACTTGTGTGTCCACCTGTGCCTCCACTTGTGCATCGTGCTCCCTCCTCTGTGTATCTCCTCCACCGGGACACAGCATATGGTGCTATTTTTTTTATTTCTTCTTCTTCACGAGATCTGCAGCATCTTGAGGGCAGCAGTTTAACTCACATTTGGGTCTTTGGGGGCTTTGCAGGGCCTGGCGTGGAACGTGCTCGGCAAATATCTGTTATATGAATCTGTGTGTGTCTGTGTAACTGCGCCTAGGTTAAAATTATTTTTAAAAACCTGCATTGAACACCTGTATGTGTCCAGGAATGGGGCTCTTGATTTTGGGTTTGGGACAAGTCCCACAGGCCAGAGGTGGGCGGGAGCCAGGGAGTGGGGGGAAGGGGTGCGAGGAGGAGTAAGGCAGAAAGCTGTGCCCCAAAGCGCCAGAGGGTAGGCCAGCAAGGGCAAAGGGCAGAGGCGCAACCCTGGAACTGAAAGGGGCAGGGAGGGGTTCCACAGCCACGTCCTAGGTCAGTGTCCGTCCCCCGCTCTCTCCTCCCCCCCCCCCCCCCCAGTTGCCTGGGCAGGATGTGGTGGCAGCTGCAGGAGGGTGGGCAGGATGTGGGGGTGGGGGCAGCTGAAACGCAGCCTGCCTGCCGTCTCCCCAACTCCTCCCTCCTCCTCTCTCCCCTCCCCATCCGCTCCCTCCAGGTCACGTGCTTCCAGCCGGGGCACCGAAGGACTATTTCCCCTTTACGCGGAAGGACATGATTGACACCGCAAACTGCAGTCGCCAGCGACTTCGGCTGTATCGCGCCTTCTCCTTACCCAGGACGTAAAGTTTGCCCGATACACCTTTCTTTCAAGTCCGGACCACCAACCCAGGAACGGCCCCTTTAAATGCAAATGACCGCCTTCTGGCTCTCGCCCCCCAACCCCCATCCCAACTTCGCTCCTCGTGCCCAGACCGCGCCAGCTGCCATTGACGTCACGCGTGCGTCAGCGTCGCCAACCCAACCAGACGGCACGTGGGGGGAAGAAGGTGGCCTTAAAGGGCCAGAAGCGTTGGGTCTGCCCGTTGACTGCTGTGAGATTTGAAAAAGAGGAATAAAATGGGAGGTGGGAAAAATCTATTGCAACAGGAAGAAACGCAGGGTAGACATTAAGGAAAGACGTCCGTCTGTGTTCCCCAGAAGGTTGCGCCTAGGAGAGAGACCCAGAAGGAGCAGGATAACGCTGAGGGTGAAACAGACTCCACATTGAAGACTAAGCCCTGTTACAATTTCAGCCTCTCCTCCACACGTCTAAGGACTTCGTTCACTTAGAACAAAACGCGTATGGGATCCGTACAAAGCCACCTCCTCTAGGAAGCTTTCCCTGATTGCCCACTGAGCATGCACTGCACACACCCACAGCTAAAGACCATCCTGCTCTCTGTTGAACATCACACATAGCATTTAATGAACCTGCATCTTCCTTCCATGCATTCGTGACCCTAGGACGGTGGTTAAAAGTACCGAACTTGCAATCATGTACACCTGGGTTCCAATTCCTTCTATGTATATAGCTAAGTGACTTTGGAGAAGTCTCTTTCTCTTAGTTCTAATAACTGTCAAACGGGCTCAATGCTGTTTAGACCATAGACTTGTTATGAGGATGGAATGGGACAATTTCTGTGAAGCCCTGGTGTGATCACTATTGTACAGCAAGCACTCAATACCGGTGGGGAGTAGGTTTTAAGATGGCCATCTCCCACACGGAACTGAGCTTTTGGAGTCAAGGACCTTGCTCTACTAATGTACTCTCAGCATCCATACAGTGGGAGGCTTATACCACCTGGTGCTTTGAAAATGTTTGCTGAGCCCTGGCCAGTTTGGCTCAGTGGATGGGAGCATTGGCCTCTGGACTGAAGGGTCCCAAGTTCGATTCCAGTTAAGAGCGTGTACCTTGGTTTGCAGGCACATCCCCAGGAGGGGTTGTGCAGGAGGCAGTTGATCGATGTTTCTCTCTCATTGATGTTTCTAACTCTCTATCCCTCTCCCTTCCTCTCTGTAAAAAAACAATAAAATATATGTTAAAAAAATGTTTCCTGAATGAATAAACAGGAATGAATGAATGAATGGTATCAGTGTTCCCTGAAATCTGACCCCTGAAGTTGTTCCCCAAAAGGAGAAAACATTAGAAATGTCCCCGCCGCCGCCGTGCCCAGGTGTTAAGCTCTGTAGTAGAGAGCCTCAGGTAGAGTTAGGGTGAGGCCCTAATCTCTGGCTGAATAAAAACGATTATGCAAATAAGATGCAAACGATCGGCCTGCAGTGGAGACTTAAGGGGGCCTCCCCACCTCCCCCCACCCCCAGCTCAGCTGCTGAAACCCTGTCTCAGGAAACCCAGGCTGGGTTCTGTCTGCCAGGGACATCAGACACGGAAAGGGAGCAGGGAGAAGGGAGCTTCTTGCCCTTTCCAATTTCGGAGGCAGACGGGAATCCATCTCTGGAGCCTTTTCTTTTCTGGAGCCTAGTCTGTCTCTCCCTACCCTCCCCGAACCTCTCCCCATCAGTTCCTTTCTCCGACTCTGCCTCCCCCCACCCACTTCGACCTTCATTCATTCCCTCCATAGCTTCCCAATCGTCAGAGTGGGGGCAGGAGGCACGACACCTCTTAAACCTGATTCCAGCTTCTTGGTCAGAGGATCAGTAGCCACCTCGTCCCGGTTCAGCCTGTCTTGCAGCTGCTGGTTGATCTCATTGTCAGTATCTGTCCCCATCTCTGAAGTACCAGGGCTGACAGACAGCAGAAGGGCCTTCCTGCCTGGGGAGGAGCTATGAGCAAGAGGTAGTACGAGTTCTCTCCTTCCTGGAAGACCTGAAAGAAGCCGTGAGCCCCTCCTGCGGGGGGCCAGGAGAGGGGTGGGGCTGTTCTGGGAGAGAGGCAGGTGGGTTTCCCCCACAAAAATCTCTCGGAGGCCTGGATGCTGGCTCCACCCTCTGCAGGGGTGGGGTGCCACCCAGGAGCACTCTGTGTTCCAGAAAACCCCAAAATAACAGCTTTTGCCGGCCAGTTGCTATTTCTGTCCGTCGTGTTTAATTATTCAAACCCAAGTTGGGGAGTGAACTATAAAAAGCTCTCCTACTTGGGGACCCAGGAGAGCCGGGAGTCTCGCCAGGTTGCAATGGCAGCAGACAACAGGGTTTGGTGAGGTCATTGGGCCCGGCCTCCTGCCTCCGCTGTTCCATCTGCTGTTCGCCTGCTTCCTCTGCCGGAAGGCAGAATCCAGACCACCCGTCCCCACGCTGCCCTCCCGCCCCCCTTTCAGCATCTCTCCTCACCCAGCCTACCTGGGAGCCCAGCCCCAGCCCAGCTCTCTTTACTCTGCATCTCCTCTCAGCTGTCTCTTTGCCAACTGCTTTCTCATCCTGGTTGGGGTTTTTTTGTTTGTTTCTTTGTTTCATATATTTTTTGTTGATTTCAGAGAGGAAAGGGTAGAAAAAGAGAGAGAGAAAAAAACCTCAGTGATGAGAGAGAATCACTGATCTGCTGTTTCACCATGCCCCACGCTGGGGACTGAGCCCGCGATCCAGGCATGTGCCCTGACCAGATTCGAACCATGACCTCCTGGTTCATAGGTCAACACCCAACCACTGAGCCACGCTGGCCGGGCTGTCCTGGTTCTTAACCCAGAGACAGTTGTGAGACCCAAGCATCAAGGACTAAGGAAGTGGGGTGGAAGGGGGTAGAGGTAAAGAGGTCAAGTCAGGGGACACCGATAGGGAGACAGGAGGGCACGCTGTCAGCTGGGGGCTGTCCTGGGGGCAGCGGGTTCCTGACATCAGATGAGAGCCTTGCAGCCGAGAGGACGGAGAGAGGGCAGCAGGAAGGGCCTGCTTGCTTCCTTGCTTTTTAATGTATCTTATTGATTTTTCACAGAGAGGAAGGGAGAGGGATAGTTAGAAATATCAATGGAGAGAGACATCGATCAGCTGCCTCCTGCATGCCCCACCCTGGAGATGTGCCCACAACCAAGGCACATGCCCTTGACCGGAATCGAACCCCGGGACCCTTCAGTCTGCAGGCTCCATCCACTGAGCCAAACCGGTTTCGGCAGGGCCTGCTTTCTTTGCTGGGCCTGGTACCCTTCTCATTTACCAGGAGCTTCAGGTCAGTTTCCATTGAAGCTAAAGTCCAGGGCCGGCTACGTGAGGAAAGCAGGATTCCCTTAGGGCAGTGGTTGTCAAACTGCGGCTCAAGAGCCACATGCGGCTCTTTGGCCTCTTGAGTGTGGCTCTTCCACAAAATACCACGTGTGGGGGGCAAGCACGTACAGTGGGATTGGAACTTCGTGGCCCATGCCCAGAAGTCATTTTTCGGCTCTCCAAAGAAATTTCAGTCGTCGTACTGTTGACATTTGGCTCTGTTGACTAATGGGTTTGCCGACCACTGCCTCTTCATGACTCCCTCCCACCACAGGCTTTTCCTAGAAAGATGGTAACAAGGGGGGTTACCCCTTGGTTATCCATGGTTGCGATGGCAACATAGGACCGTGGCCCTTGGAGGTGGTGTGTAAGGGGGTTGTGTTAGTGAAGAGGAGGCAGGAAGCTACAGTCTGAGCAGGAGGGGCCAAAGAGAGGTGGAGTTATAACTGGGCAAAGGGCAAAGGGACAGGGGCCAGAGGAGAGCCCACAGGGGCAGATGCAGAGCCCCAGGCAGAGGACAGTCACCTGGCATTGAGAAGCGCAATGTGGGAGGGGGAGCCGGCAATCTGGCAGAAGCTGGGGAGCGGGCGGCATGGCAGGACTTTCCAAGAGTCAGTGTGGGTTTGAGAGCCATCAAGGAGCCGGGGTTCCACATTGGGGCCTCTTTGGGGGCTTGTTCCCACACACTCCCTGGCAGCAGCGGCAGCAGCTCCTGTAGGTCTAGCCTGGCTCCCTGCTTTGGCTGCTACTGGAGCTGCAAGGGAAGTTGCTGGAGTCTGGGAAGAGGCACACCATTGCTAAGCAACCAAAGTCTGTGTACCCGGAGGGCATCGGATGGGGCCCTGGCACCACTAACACTCAGAGGCAGAGAGGTATAAAGGAGCAGGGTGGGCAAAGCTCAAGGCTCCCTCTCCCATCTTCCTCAACACACTTAGAGAGGAGGGCTGACTCCCTCACTCAGTAGGCATGTTAATGAGCACGTGCGTGGTCCTTTCTCAGAATGCTGGGTGTGCTCACGCCCGGGACACCCATCAGACTCTCTCTGAGGGCTGGCGGGGACAGAGGTCAGGGAATCAAAGACCAGTTCAGCATCTTTCTCCGAGTAAGAGGAGGGTCCAGGACCTGCCCCGTCTGCCAAAAGGCAGGAGCCTCTGTGGATAGGCAAAGGCCTGAGGGTGGCATCTGGGTGGGGCCAGAAAGAGAGGAAAAGCTGGTTGTCACCTGAGAGGAGAGGTGGCCTGGCAGGGGGTCCCACACCCATCCTGGATGTCTGTGTTCTCAAAGCGGAAGTACTCCTCCACTGAATCCCATTGTTTTTATTTACTTATTATTTTTAAAAATATATTTTATTGATTTTTCACAGAGAGGAAGGGAGAGAGATGAAGAGTTAAAAACATTGATGAGAGAGAAACATTGATCAGCCGCCTCCTGCACGTCCCCCACTGGGGATGTACCTGCAACCAAGGTACATGCCCTTGGCAGGAATCGAACCTGGGACCTTTCAGTCCGCAGGCCGACGTTCTATCTACTGAGCCAAACTGGTTTCGGCCATTATTTGTACTTATTGGGGTTAGAGATAGAGGGGAAGGGAGGGATATCTGTTGTTCCATTTAGCTGTGGATTAATTTGTTGCTTCTGACCTTTCTTAAAAAAAAGTGTGAAAGCATGGATGCCAACACTGAAAGACTTTCATTAATAGGAACGTACATGGTACATTATCTACGCACAAGCTCTTCTATGATGAAACAATAACAGCAAACCTAGTGCACCCCCACCCCCTGGTGTATTTCTGAACAGAGTGAGAGCTCCCCAGGAAGAGCCTCAGGTGGGTCACCAGGAGCTGTTCCAGAAGGAGGCACTGTTGTCACAGGAGGTGACAGTGCCAGGCCTGTTACTGGCTCTGAAGCCCTTCCAGTGGGAGGCGACGTGGACATGGAAGTGGCACTTGCAGAAAACGCCTTCATTTCCAGCTTTGTGACCTGAGACATGTCATCGATCCTCTCCGAGCCTCGGTGTCCTCAGCGACACTGTGAGGGTAATACTGATAAAGCGCTGCAAGGCCCTAGCCGGTATGGCTCAGCTGGTGGGAGCATATACTGAAGGGTTCAGTTCCTGGTCCGGGCACGGACCCAGGCTGCAGGTTTGATACTTGGTCTGGGTGCGATGTTTCCCTCTCATGTTGATGTTTCTCTCTTTCTCTCTCTCCCTCTCCTTCTCCCTCCCTCTCTCTCTGAAACCAGTGAAGGCATGCCTTAGGGTGAGGATAAAAAATAAAATAATAGCCAAAACCGGTTTGGCTCAATGGGTAGAGCATCGGCCTGCAGACTGAAGGGTCCCAGGTTCGATTCCGGTCGGGGGCATGTATCTTGGTTACAGGCACATCCCCAGTAGGGGGTGTGCAGGAGGTGGCTGATTGAAGTCTCTCTCTCATCAGTGTTTCTAACTCTCTGTCCCTCTCCCTTCCTCTCTGTAAATCAATAAAATATATTTTAAAAAAATAAAATAAATAAAATAATAAAAGCATTGCAAAAATTGCATACATTAATAATGTAAATAGTGTATGTATGTATGGTGCTTTGCAACAAAGCCCCTCTCTATCCATCCCCTCCAGAACAAGAGGACCGCAAGTGACCAAGAGCAAATGCAAAGGGGTTGCAAACCAGTTGGTACAATACCAGGAAGCAGAGGTTTATGGGACATTGCGTTTTCTCTTTCTCATGGCTGGGGCCAGGGGGAGGTCGGTCACATTTGGAACAAGAAAAAGTATCCAAAGAGAGTCCTCCACGGAAGCAAGTAGAGGTCTGGTGACAGAAGACAAAACGAACACAATTCCCAACTTGCGTTTTCTTGCCATTCCTTTCCTAAGGCAGAGATTGAGAGTGGGAAGAAGAGATCTGAAGTTCTGGGAAGGTGAGAATCCAATCTGCAGCCCATTTGCTCAAGGACTTCCTGTCTTCTCCACCCTGTGCCGTTCCGCGGCAGCATGGGGAGAACGCGCACAGATGGTGGTGGGGCCTTGCCCCCGGTCTGCGAAGAATTTTGGAGAATGGAAGAGGTGTCAAAAGACTGGAGGTAAAAATAGAAGGCTCCAATCTTTGAGAGAGGGAAAGACAGATCTTCCCAACTCGAGGCCTGGGCCTCCACCACATTTGGGAAAGTTAGAGAAGCTGGCAGGGATCATCTGCAGCCGCTGGCGGGGTGGGGGTGGGTTGCAGGGGGGGGGAGGGAGGCGGGGAGATGTCGCAAGCCACTGACCACTCAGCGTGGCCGTCGCCTGGGAGACTGTAGGGCTGCCGAGAACCTCAGCTGACTCCAGACCTGCTCATCACAACGTGCATTTTAACAGGTTTCATGGGTGATTTGAATGCATGCGTTCAAGACTAAGAAGCACATCTCACCACAAGAAAAAAATAGTAACAGTGTGTGGTGATCACCAGATGCTGTTCACTAAGCTTATTGGGGTGCAATATATGTAAATATCAAGTATTGTAAAATACAGTCATGCGCCACATAAGAATTTTTGATCCATGATGGACTGCATATAGGATGTTAGTTCCATAAGATTGTAACAGAGCCAAAATAAAGTGTATCAGCCATTGTAACATTGTAGCACAAAGGTTGCAAAAATCAGCCAGGCTGTGGTTGAGATGCCAACAGCTTTAACCTGGGGTGGCCCAGGAGCTCCTAGAGGTGGTTCCTGAGGAATGGACTAACGAGTTGGTGCCAGCACAGGAACACATGGCTGAAGAGGCGGCAAGAGGAAAGTGCAGGAGAAAAAGATGAACCCCAAGAAAATTCAGTGAAAGGTGTTAGCAGAAGCTTTTGTTCCTTAAAAAATGAGCCTAGCTGGTTGGGCTCAGTGGATAGAGCGTCTGCCTGTGGAATGATGGGTCCTGGGTTCGATTCCGGTCAAGGGCACGTACCTTGGTTGCTGGCTCAATCCCCAATCCTGGCTGGGGTGCATGCAGGAGGCTACTAACGCATGTGCCTTACAGGGAATCGAACTGCGACCTCCTGGTTCATGGGTTGTATAGGTCAATGCTCAATCACTGAGCCACACCAGCCAAGCTGAAGGACACATTCTTAACTTTGACAAAGTCCAATTTATTAAAAAAAACTATGATTTTGGTCACTTTGCTTTTTAGTGTCCTAGGAAATCAATGCCTAATCCAAAGTCATGAAAATTTGTATCTATGTTTTCTTCTGAGTCTTACAGTTTTATTTTTTTAAATATATTTTATTGGTTTTTTGGGGGGGGAGGAAAGGAGAGGGATAGAGTTAGAAACATCGATGAGAGAGAAACATCGATCAGCTGCCTCCTGCACACCCCCTGCTGTGGATGCACCCACAACCAAGGTACATGCCCTTGACTGGAATTGAACCCGGGACCCCTCAGTCCACAGGCTGATGCTCTATCCGCTGAGCCACACCAGTCAGGCTGAGTCTCACAGTTTTAGCTCTTCCTTAAGGTCTGTGATCCATGTTGATTATCGTATCTTGAGCTGGGATGGGTGTTTGTAGATGGTGAGGCAGGGGTCCAACTTCACTCTAACCTGTGCGGATACCCAGTTGTCCCAGCACCATCTGGCAGGAAGACTAGTCTTTCCCACTGAATTGTCCTGGCGCCCTGCACTTAGCTTTTATCTCGCCAAATTGTCCTCCAAAGAGGTTGCTCTAGTGCATAATCCCACCCACAGGAGCCAAGTGCCTGCATCTCAGACAGAGGCTAGGGAAGGACCCTGACAAACGGACGCCCCCCAGGGACACCCCCTCACAGCGCAGGAGGAGTCAGGGTAGGCCTGAGAGAGAGGGTGGAAGAAAGAGGACATGTTTCTTTCAGAGGAAAAGGCCGGGGAGTAGAAATTCCGAGTGGCTGGGCCTGACTTTAAAACCCTGCCCTGCCCCTTACCGGCTGTGTAACCCTGGACAGATACCAACCCTCCTTGCCTCGTTTGCATTACACTAAACAAAGACAGGGACCACGTACATGCAAAGATCCCCCTCTGCGATGGGCCCTAAACCATGGCAGCTCTTGTGACATTCCTTCCTCCATGTGCCGTGTGGGGCCCGGATCACGGGACGGTGGGGGTGCCTCGCAGGGGGATAGGGCTGGAGTCACTTGGTGTGAGAGTCCTAATGACTGATCATGTGTAGAAACGTGGATCCACTGGGATGTGTCACTGTCACCCAGAGCAGGGCGGCGCTTGAAGTATTTGCTGTGACATGTTAAGAGGCGGAAAGGATGTGACAGACTGAATGTGACAGCAAGACAAATCTCGAGTGACAGGTCGAGATGGAGTGCAGGGAGGCGGGCTGTGCGGGCCCACCAGGGGCTGCCCTGTCTGTCCCTGGCCCCATCCCCTCTTTCCGGGGACAGGGAGGGAACGGGGAGGGGAGGGAGCTTTCCTCGCGGGAGGGGAATTTTGTGCAATATCTTAAGGAGCTGCCGCTCAAGTACCTTTTGGTGTTGCCACCCAAGGCTCTGGAAAAGAACCTGCTGGAGATGTGTGCAAACGGGTAGGGTGGAATCTGGACTGGTTTCTCCTCTTCTTGGCTTTAAGTCTTCAGGGTGGCTGATAAAAACAGAATCGCAGAATCGAAACCTAAGAATTTCTCCCTCCTCCTCCTCCTCCTCTCTGTCCCCTGGGGAGGTAAGAGTGGCATACATGCCACATCTCATTAAGCTTTTACAAGCTCAGGCGGGCAGAGTGGTTCCACGTGGGAGGCAGGCAGGGGGGACTTGGAGAGGAGGCTGAAGGAAAGATCTGTCCAAGACCATGGAGGCCTGCTCTGCGGCAGATGAAATAAAGCGTAACAACTGATGTGAGGTAATGGCTGCTTTTATTAAAATAATATCAGAAGGACAACAGGAACAGGAAGTTGGGAGATGTGGGGACAAGAGAGAGAGAGCAGCAGAGATAAGACTGTAGACCTGTCAAAACTGCCTTGGAAGAATCAACTCTAAGGGAAAGACTGCTCTTTGTACCATCTGGAGCTGAAATTCGGAGGTCTGAAACAGGAGTGGGACTCTTCTTGCCCTTGACCTCAGGTGACTTTAAATCCAAGGTATACAAGATGGGCATAAATATTAGTTTGCATACGGGAAGTGAGAACTATTTTTTTCTGAGCTCAAAAAGATGAAAGAATTAAAACCACCATCTAAAAGTGTAAGCCTGGGAGAGAGGATAAATACCCTCGTGATCCACGTATAAAACAGACCATAAACAAAAGGAATGGGATTTGAGGTTAATGGGGAGTCCTCTTGCCGATGCCACCATTGGAAGGTGACAGAGCCACAGCTCCACACGGGCATTGCCGAGTACTGTCCCCTCCCTCCTGGGTGGGAGGGGGAGGCTGGAGGGTGTGGGGTGTCATAGCAGCAGACTGGCCTGGTGGCGGCAGGGCTAGGGAGCCCAGCCCTGGCCTTAGGGACTGCGGGGAAGGGAGAGGAAATAAGCATGCAAGTGCAGTGCATGTAATATTGGGGCGACCACGGGAGGGCAGCAGCAGCAGACACAGTGCAGGTGTCTTCCCTGGCCAAAGGGCAGGGTTCTATCCCATCTGGGTTCACGCCCTCCCCTCTAGAAAACCATGGGGTTCTGGGACTTTCAAGGTCGCATAGCCAGACACTCTGGGGCAAGGCTGGCTTTAGCCAATGAAGAGGCCCTGCTTGTGGCCAGGTAGACAGATTCCTTCCAGCCAGGGAAGGGGTGCAGGCTCCTTGAACCTTGTCCAGTCCTGAGCTCTGGGTGTCTGCAGGGTAGCCGAGTAGTGTGTTAGTGTTTAAAAAAAGCATCCAGTGAAATAAGGGCTTGGGTAGCAGCACCCACTGCCTCTGTCACTTCTGCAAGAATTTCTTGTTGAGGAGGAAGATGAGGAGGTTGACATTGACCTTGGCCTTGCTGAAGAGTTTCATGACAGCCACACCCTCGTACTGGAGCTGCAGGAGGTCCTAGGAGAAAGGGAAGGGGAGTTGAAGGGTTCTTTACTGTGGCCCTGCTCCAGGAGGCATCTTGGAGCCCTTACACACTCATCCTGTGGCACTGGCCACTCCACCGGGGCACTGCCCCGCACTTCACAGATGAGGAAACCAAGCCCAGTGACAGGGACCAAATGTCAATTCAAGCAGAATTCTGAGTCCAAAACCAGTTTTCTCATTCAAAAGGCAAAACAGCCCCGCCAATGTGGCTCTGATTGGGCATCGTAGTCTTATAAACCAGAAGGCCACGGTTCGATGCCTGGTCAGGACACATGCCCAGGTTGCCGGCTTGATCCCCAGTATGGGATGTGCAGGAGGCAGCTGATCAGTGGTTATCTCTCATCACTGATGTTTCTATCTCTCACTCCCTCTCCCTTCTGCTCTGAGATCAATAAAAATAAAACAACAACCAAAACAACAGAGCAAAAAAAGTTTTTTTCTTGTTCTATTAATCCTCACCCAAGGATATTTTTTCCCATTGACTTCTAGGGAGAGTGGAAGGAAGGGAGACAGAGAAACATCTATGTGAGAGAGACACATCCATTGGTTGCCTCCCGCACACATGCCAACCAATGCCGGGGATCGGGCCCTCGACCCTTCAGTTAGCAGGCTGGCACTCTAACTACTGACCCAAACTGGCCAGGACAACAGAGACATTTGGATTTAAAACCATTGCTTTACTTAATGGCCTCTGACTTAGGCCAGCTTCTTTTTTTTCTTTTTTTTTAAATATATCTTACTGACTTTTTACAGAGAGGAAGGAAGAGGGGGATAGAGTTAGAAACATCGATCAGCTGCCTCCTGCACGCCCCTTACTGGAGATGTTCCCACAACCAAGGTACATGTCCTTGACCGGAATCGAACCTGGGACCCTTCAGTCCGCAGGCCGATGCTCTATCCACTGAGCCAAACCGGTTTCAGCCTAGGCCAGCTTCTTAACCTTTTCTCCTCCGAGCCGGTAAAACAGGCGTAATGCTCCAGAGCGGTGGAGAGGATTAAAGGAGATAACGTGTCAAGTCCCTGACTTGCGATAGGGCTGCGAGTATTAATCCTACTTCTGACGTTGCCAGCCCCGTCATTCTCTTGCTGCGTGGCAGGGGGTTCTGCAAAGACCCTCTCCCTTTTCTTCAGGAGCTGATGATGCTGACTAGGGGATGGGGGGGTAGGGGGAACAGAGCGGATGTCATCTGGGGTCGGCCCACGGCCTCAGGCTCGCACCTAGAGCCCGGCAGGGGTCTTGAGGCTCGTGAGCGTGTCCCCTCACCTGATAGTGAAGCTGAAATCGCTCCATGTCCACACCCAGGAACTTGGCGTTCACTTCGAACCTTCCCGCCTCATCTCCAGGACTGATGTCAAAGATGACGTTTCTGAAGCTGGCAGGAACAGGATTCAACATGGGGACTGTTGCTTCTTTCTGGGGCCAGAGGCCCACGCTTCCCCCCACGGCTCCTCATCCCCCTCTGTCATCCCACGGCCCAGCTCTGTCTTGTCCCAATTTCACTTCTGATCGCCACCCCCATCCCTCTGCCCAATCAGATGCTCTCTCCTCTGGGAATCTTTCCCAGGCTCCTCTGCCGTGGGGGGTCTAGAGCCGTGCCAGACTGCGCCCACGGCCTTGCTCTTTCTGTGCGGAGATGTCTGACCTCGCCACCATTCTCACAGCTCCTTCCAGGCAAGGGCCGTGCTTCTTCTCCCCTCCTACCTGGAGCCCAGCCCAGAGCTCCACCCCCAGATAACGGGACGGGGGCCTTCTGCCCTCCGAAGAAACATACTGCGAGGTGGGAAGATCTTCAATTTCCACCAAGACGCCCTTCTCCAGGAGCTGCGCCGCGGTGTAATGAAGAGAGAGCCGCTTCTTCCCTTTCCCGGCACTCCTGATTAAACCAAGGCCCCAGAGAATTAATCCAATAAACACTTCAGCGCTAAAGACCGTGTGCTTTCCCTGGCTGGTAGGAAGGAAATTAGACCCCGAGGGACGCTTTTCGCTGGTGGGAGGCACAGGAGGGGGCTGCACCCGAGCCCAAGACTCTGCAGGGGAGACCCAAGGCCTGAGCTGGGGAGGGGCCATGCTGTGCCCGAGTGAGTTGCCCCTTTCCCAGCGGGTCGGGAGTGGGGCAAAGGTTGCCGTGGGCGGGGTGAGAGGTCACACACGAAGGAGGCAGCACCCACTTGGACTTGGGGCCCAGGTGGTCCAGGCAGGCCCGGATGTACTGGCTGTAGTAGTCGCCCTGCTCCTCGTAGAAGCTGGTCTTGGCGTGCAGGCCCTGGAGCGTGGCCCGGAGCTTCACCAGCTCCGCCCTCCGCCGCTGCCGGTGCCTGCGCTGGTTGCGGATGTCCTGGGAGTGGGGGACCGAGGGAGGGGGTGTTGGCCCTTCCTGGCAGGAGAGCCTCCAGGCCTGACCCAGGCCCAAGAACCACACTCCCCGGACCTCCAGGAAGAGCAGGAGGAGGAAGATTTCAAGGCTACGTTTCCTGAGAGGGGGACAATCTCCAGGATGCCACCCCAAACCTTCCGAGGGCGTCTTCAGGACCTTCCCCACTGAGGAGTAACTGTCTCAGGGCTTCTTGATTTTCAGGGAAAGATGGCTGCGCGAACACCTCCTTCCCGGACTAATGTTAAGCCCTTTCTTTGTAATAGGAGCCATTGGAGGCCTAGTGCTCACCCTTCCCCTGGCTGGTGACAATTTTTCATGGGCACTTCCCAGAGAGAGGCCTGCCCTTGAGGTGCCAATACTATGCCCACATGTGCATGCACGCACAAGCACACATGTGTACACACACACACACACACGCACACGCACACACACACTGGTCCCAGCCCAGCTCATTACCTTGGCCAGTTCGTCCACCAGCGCCTGGTAGCCGTCACTGGCACTGACCACCCCCAGGCTCTCCAGCCGGCGCAGGTTCCGCAGGGCGCGCCTCTGCTTCTCCGCCAGCGGCAGGAGGGAGTCAGCTTTCAGGGAGCGGCCGTGGCGAAGGGGCTCCGAGTTCTGTGCCTCACAGGCCTGGCGCCGGCACATCAGCCGCTGGTGAGCTGCTTCCTGGGGGCACAGAAGCCGCCTTACAGGTCTGCCTGGCCCTACATGTCCAGCCCCGAGCCAGGGCAGCAGGCACCGGCAACGGAGGGGCACTCCGGGGCATCGTCAGGAGCGGGCCCCCAGAGCCCAGCTTCTGGGGTGGCTTGGGAAGAACACCAGGTGTAACACCTTAGACACGGAAGGCCTCCTGGGTCACCAAGAGGAGCAGAGGCCCAAGGGAGACCCAACGGACGCATAGCAGAAAGCATTCCGGATAGACTCTGGCCGTGACTCCCTGACGCGGGCGCTCTGTGAGGCGCCAGGGCACCTGGGCATTTCCCTCCTGTCCTGTGAGCTGGGCCGTGCCTCTACTGCCAGCCCCCTTTCCTCTGGGAAGCCCTGGCTTAGTCTTCACTGCAGCCCCTGGCTCCCCACCCACTCACCACTCCCTCCGGCCTCCAGGCCTTTCAGTGCCCCCCCCCCACCCCCCCCCCCCCCGGCGGAGCACCAGCCCTTTGGCGCTTGTGCAGGTCGCCTGCCCAGACTGCCTCTTGGCAGCCCCACCCCTCCCCTCAGCACTAGCCTGGTGTCAGGGGCTGGTGTCCTGCGGAGCTCACCCTTGTTTCGGCGGGGAGTGGGGAGGAAGGTGGAGTAACCAGACTCTGCAGCCAGAGGCTCCCCACAGCGAGGGCTGCTCTTCCCAGCCTGTGGGCCTCTGGGGTCAAGGGCAAAGGCCCTGGCCCACCAGAGCTCTCCTGACTGGTGAGCAGAGGAGTCTGCTTGTGGCAGACTGTGGGTGGGGTCCTGGGGAGGGACCTGGCGGTGCGGGTGGCGTGAGGTGGAACGATACGGTACCTGTGAGCGGGACACGGACAGGGACAGCATCTCCGTGAAGGAGTCCCCGGGGTGGAACTGCATGATGTCGGCCAGTAGCTGCTTGGTGCTGCAGGAGGAGGGGGTGATGGGGGAAAGAGGTGAGGGACCGGGGAAGGGTCTGGATGTGGGGCTGGCCTGGGAGCTGACCGTAAGTGGACCCCGCCTAGCATCGTGGCTGCCGGGGACACAGGGAGGGAGGAGAGCGAGGGGGAGTGTGTGAGGAGAACACAGCCAGGAGGGAGACCCCTGTGACGCAGGAAGCGCTGCCACCGTCGCGACGTTCCGCGTCTGTGTCCTCTGACCGCAGGGCCTTCCCACCCAGTGTCTTCCTCTGAGTTTCCGGCTGAAGCACGCACTTGCTCCTCTGTGAGACCGTTCCCAACCCAGGTGTCCTTCTCCTCGTCGCTCAGGGCACCAGACGCCCCGTTCCCTCTGGGTGGCTCTGGCTGTGTGTTCACCCCTAGCCTGGCTCCGCTGCGAGGCCCTGGATGGCGAGACCGAGCTGAGCACCCAGCTCCCCGGTTTACAGGGTGAATGAATGAGGGGGGGCTGCCTCACTGGCAGGGAGACCGAGGTGGTGACTTGCTCCTTTCCGCCGAAGACCGGCCCAGCCCTTTGTGAGGCCTCTCTCAATTTTTTTCAAAAAAAAATGTTTTTATTGATTTTAGTCAGAGAGGGAGAGAGAGACAGAAATATCAATTGGCTGCTTCCTGCAGCCTCCTCCCTGCTGGGGATCAAACCTGAAACCTGGGCATGTGCCCTGACCAGGAATCGAACCGGTGACCTCTTGGTTCAATGCTTAACCACTGAGTCACACTGGCAGAGCCTCCCTCACTTTTGCAGAATGGGGGTGGGGGGGACCATGTCCGGGCCCAGGTCCTGACCATTACTTGGCAACAACAGGAATCAGAACACGAGCTTCACAGCTGACTGACCGTGGGGCTCTGGGCCGATCACTTAACCTCGAGTTTCTTTCCGCAACAGAAAGCAGCCTGTGACTCGGGTTCAATGGTAACACGACAAAGCAGTGGATCACCGAAAAACCGGTGTGGCTCAGTGGATAGAGCGTCGGCCTGCGGACTGAAAGGTCCCGAGTTCAACTCTGGTCAAGGGCATGTACCTTGGTTTCGGGTACATCCCCAGTGGATGGCGTGCAGGAGGCAGCTAATCGATGTTTCTCTCTCATCGATGTTTCTAACTCTCTGTCCCTCTCCCTTCCTCTCTGTAAAAAATCAATAAAATATATTTTTTTAAAAAAGCATTGGATCAGCAGCACAACAACACACCAAGGTCTGTTGCTGCCAATGTCCTAACTCTTCCTCTGCCTTCAGCCACCACACACTGCCGAAGCTGGGCTGCCGGAGGAAGGCAGCTGAGAGGCAGCGAGGGGGATGCCTTGGGCTCGGAGGGAACCTTCTGAAGGACAGAGGGTCCAGGAAGGAGGGGGACCGGCCACTTCTGTGCGGCCACTTTACCGGCCCCAGCGGGAAAGCTCAGGCAAGCAGGGGGCCGGCCACGCCCACTCACCTCAGCAGAAGGCTGCGGGCACTGGTGTCCTCGGCGTTGGTCTCGAGCCCTTCAAACTTGTTGGTGAGCATCAGGGACACCTCTAGCTTGCTCAGATCCACGCTCCCATCGGCGGCTACGTTTTCCCCTGAGGGAGGGTGAGAAAAGGGAGAGGCAAGCATGCACATCCACCTGCAGAGACAGGGGCACAGTAGACACTGCTCCGTGCACCCCTCCTTCAGGAAGCTTTCCCACGGACCCCGGCACCACCTTGTGCCCTCGACCCTGAGCACCCGTGGGAGGGCTATTACCCACAGAGCTCACCCTCATGTTACTGGAGACACGCCTCCCCAACAGCGCCAGTCCTGGGTGCCCTGAGGGTAGGGGGCTGTACCTCCCTGAGCCTAGAGCTCCCAGCTCTTTCCTATCTGTCAGCACCTCCATTCTGTCTACCCCAATCCACATGCTTTCTCCCAACCCACAACTCCTGAAATCCTGAGCCAAACATCGACTGGCTGCCTCCTGCACACTCCCCACCAGGGACCGAGCCTGAACCCTAGGCATGAGCCTTGCCTGGGAACTGAATTGGCAACCTCTCGGTGCCCGGGACAACGCCCAACCAGCCGAGCTGCACCGGACAGGGCTATCCGTGTGATTTAATTGGCCGCTTATATGATGGTATGTGTCTCTCTACCGTCTTCCCACTCTCTCCGTCTCAGTCTGTGTCCATCTCCCAAGCAGAGGGAGAGGGAGGAGGAGTGGGTAACCAGCTTCCTGGCACACATCCCTGGCTGAACAAAACCCTGCTCACCCGCCTGTCCGTCCCTCCCTGCAGGCCTCCCTCTGCCCCCAGCACCCACCGATGAGGTCAGGGACAGTGGGAAGCTCCCCAAGGTCCTCCAGGAGCTCGTGGAGGGGGTCCCGGTGATCGGGAGCGATCCAGTCCTGGTGCTCCAGCAACAGCTGTGGCATGCGGAGGCAGGGAAGAGACGCAGGGTCTGAGCCAGGCCTTCCTGCCAGGGGTCAGCCCGCCACCCGTCGTGGGCTTCCACAGCCCTGCCCAGCTGCCCAGCACCCCCCAGGTTGCAGCCCCTCACCCGGTGGGTGTTGACCAGCTCCCCCACAGTGATGTACGCCGTGGGCTTTGACACGGCCACCATGTCCGAATACTCGTCCACCGCAAAGCGCTCTTCTGGCTCTGGCACCTGGCAGGCTCGGCCGATGAACCTCCTATTGCCACAGGGAGAGCGGGGGGCGAGGGGTCAGCACCCCCTCCTGCCCCGGGCCCTCTCCAGTGACTGGTCAAGCCAGCTCTGACGCTCCAGTCTCAGCTCCCATCCTCTGTCCTGCCTCCCTCTCTCCCAGTTCCCCCCCAAACCACTTCCCTCAATAGTCAGTCCTCTTTCCCTCCATGGGGGTGTCCTTCCAACACTCTCCCCTCCAGCGAGGATTCCAGAGAGGGGAAGCGGGACACGAAAGATCAGAAGAGGAGAAAAAGGGGACGGAGAGGAAGAGGGTGCCGGGACCCTGCACCTGAACTTGAAGTGCGTCTCCTCCAGATAGTCGTTCAGGACTTGCAGGTGCCGGCTCTCCCCAGCGAAGGTCTTGCCGGCCGCGGCGTGCTGCAGGAGCTGCGCCACAGCCCCCAGGGTGTGGCGCTGGGGCGCAGCCAGGGCACCGCCCGCTGCCATGGCCACAATGTCAAAGGCATCGGGGGCCACTACCGCGGGGTTCAGGAACCGGTAGTACAGCAGGTTCCCTACCACCTGAGGGCAGAGGAGACATCGCCCAGCTCGCTTGGCTAGAGGGACGCCCCGAGACCTAGAGCAGGCCAGCAACTCGCTCAAGGTCACACAGCAAACTTGAAGAAGTGGTGGGACCAGAACCCAGATCTCCCGACAAGTCTAGGGTCGTCAGTTCATGTTCCAATTGCCTGTCCATCCTCCACCTGAAGCCCTGCTGGTAGGCCAGCGTCCATTTACTTCCTACATTTTTACAGCACAGGGGTTTTTGGTCCTCTTGTCTCAGTCTAGGGGTTCACAGGCACCACTGGGGCAAAGGACAGCCTGGGCGGTTGGGGAGGAGAGACACCTGCCTTATAGATCTCGTTTTCCGTGGCATCAGGGAACTTCTCCGCCAGAGTCGTCTTCAGGACCTTGGCCACATATCGCATCCCATAGCTGGGGACAGAACAATTGGGGTGCTCTGTTCCTGCCATTTCTACCGGAGCTTAGAGCTCGCAGGTCAGGAGTGCCTGCCTGCCTCTCCCCCCGCACCCCCAGGCTCAGCCACACCAGAGGTAAGCATCAGCACGGATCCTCCGCAGCCAGCTCCCTGATGCCGCCTCTAAACTTCTCTGGATCTTGTCACTCCCTCACGCCCTATGTCAGTAACGAAGATCAGGGCCCTCATCCACTAGGCTCTCAGTTTCCCACCTGCCCTGAGAGTCTCCTTTGGCCCCTGTAGTCTTCCCTGGGGACACTACAGTATCTACCCCGCCACCCCCCACGGAGGCACCGTTAGCCTGTGCCTTGGGTGCCTGATCCGCACTTCAGAACCCTGTCCCAGAACAGCCAGGGAGGCTCTGGGGTGGCCAACCTTGCCGGCTCTCTCCGAGCACCGTGACGGGCCCGGCCTGGGCGAGACAGGCCCAAGGACAACAACGAACTGAAGTAGGAGCCCCGGTCCTGACTCTACCACTGACCGGAGATACCAGCTTAGGCTTTTTCCTCCCCTTTGGAAGATGTTCCCTGGTCTGGAATATGGGAATGATTATTGTCCTTTTTTAAAATTTTAATTTACTGATTTAATTTTCTTTAATTTTTTTTTATCCTTACCTGAGAATATGTTTATTGAGTTGAGAGAGAAAAAAGGGGGGGAGAAAAAGGGGGAGAGGGAGAGGGAGAGAGAGAGAGAGAGGAGTGGGAGAGAGGGAGAGAGAGAGAGAGACATCAGTTGTTTGCCTCCCATACGTGCCCTGACTGGGGATCAAACCTAAAACCTACTTGTGTGCCCTGATCAGGAATCAAACCTGAAACCTTTTGGTGTATGGGACAATGCTTCAACCAACAAAGTCACCCAGCCAGAATTATTTATTGATTTTAGAGAGAGAGGGAAGTAGAGAGAGGAAGAGGGAGAAGGAGAGGGAGAGGGAGAAACAGTGATTTGTTGTTCCACTTATCCATGCATTCATTGGTTGATTTTTGTATGTTCCCTGACTGGGGATCAAACCCACAACCTTGGCCTATTGGGATGATGCTGTAACCAACTGAGCTACCCCATCAGGTGGGGATGATTATCCTGCCCTCTCTGTTTCATAGGCTTTTGTGAGGATCAAGTGAAATGATGTCTGTGGAGTGCTATTCAACATGGCAGACTTTTTTTTTTTTAAATTATTAGTCTTATCATGGTTGGACCACCTACCAATTTCTTTAAATTTGTTTAAGAGCTATTTCTATCTCTTAGGTTTCAGAGACAGAAGTTTACGGCTCATTGTGTGCTTTCCTTTATTAGCTCTAGCACAATCCTTTCTGAATCCTAACTGTAAACTCCTCATCCAGCTTCCAGGTTTGGGAAGCAGTTTCAAACTCTGTGGGTTCCCTCACCTGCACCCCCACTTTGCCTCTTGCAGCTCTGAGCACCAGGAAGACTGGCTGGCTGAATGATGACCTAGATGAGGCTCACCTTGTCAACGTTTCCAATCATTTGCTTTTCCAAAAAAAACCCTTACTGGCAAATTTTAAGAAAGGAGAGAACTATAAAGTGCTTACTGATTTAAAGTATTTCTTATTTTTGACTTTGTGGACTGGATAGTCCTACCCTTCCCCCTGCCCCATTTGCTCTCAGACAATAATATGTCCCCGTAACCACTCGATGTTTCCTCTCTGGCTGCAGGGAAGTCCTGCCAGCCACGTGCAGACCTGCATCTGTGTTCCAGTCTCTAGCAGGGTATCCGTGCACTCTCTCCATGCACCTCCTAGAAGCCCTAAGGTACCCCCAGCCACATCCCTTTGTTCTGCCCCATCCCCATCCCTTCAGGACTGTTCTGCTCTTCCCATCACGTCCTGGCCTGGGCGGGGTGGGGTGGGGCTGTTGCACATACGGAATTTGGTCCACCGAGGAGATGATGGCTACAAGGAATTTTTCAGTCACGGCGAGGAGGCTGCGAAGGGAGATGTCTAGTCGTCTCTGGACTTCAGGGTGGCTCAAGGCCTGCTCTGGGGTGACGTTGTAGGGGAGGTGGCTGTGGGCAGAGAGAGAGAGACGAGGTATCAGCCAGAGTCCCCCTCCCAAAGCTTCCCTTCCTAAGGTCTTCTCCCTTGAACTCTTCATCTAACAACAGGATTGCACGCACACACATGCGAAGAGCCACCAAGCATGCTTAAGGGGATCAGGCCAGAATTAGGAAAAAGGACTCAGAAGGGACTGGATCCATGGGAGTGGAAAGTAAAGAAAGAGCTGGAATGGCCACGGGGAGGTGGGAAAGTGCAGAAGAGAACGAAGAACCTGGAGCCTGTGGAAAGTCTCCCGAGGGGAACTGCGGACACCAGGGCTGCGGGCACGTAGGCGTTGGCAGTCAGAGCAACCGGGAAAGCTGGGCCGGGCCTGGCAGACCCCCACCCATACGCCTGTGTGCCCCCGCGAGAAGCCACCAGCACCGCCTGCCCTCCTCAGTGGCTCCACTTCCCTAGTACCTATGCATCTGAGTAATGCCTCCAATCTGTAAGGCCAAACTATTTCTCCACTATCTCATTTGCCTATTCATCATATATCTGAATATTCATCTATACCCCTATCAATAAGGAGTCATAGCCCAAATCCTAACAGATCTGACATATCATTTACCGGCACTGACACAGCAATTAAACACATTTGCATACTCCTCTGTGCTGCTCTTTCTCTGTTAAGCACACCAGGTCCAGTGTCATTTACAGCAGTCCCAGGTGCATTACCGGAGGAGGCCTGAAAGGCTACCTTATTTCCACTTATAGGACTGGTGACGTATTTGCATAATCAGCATGCTCATTTACATGCCACCTTCAGAGTACACCCACGCTTCCCCAGGGGGGCCCAAGACAGAGCTGATCAAAGAGAGCTCCCCCTCTGTCCTCACCCCTCTGCTCACCTGCGCTGCCCTGTCTGGGCCTCGGTCTGGTTGATCCAGCTCTTGTAGATGTGGACGGGGTCTGTGTGGATGCTCAGCATCTTGTCCTCCAGCACGTCCTGGATCACCTTGCTCAGGATCTCCCGGAGGGCACTCTGCCCACGCTCATTACGGTAGAATCTCACCACCAGTCTCACCACAGTTGGGTTGCCTGTGACCATGTCCTGGGGTTGTTCTACCTTTGACCTACGATAAGAAGTTCAAGAGGTCACTGAAGCTGGCCTCCTGCCTCTCTGTAGGACAAACGGTTGCTTTTCCTTTTTGAGATTTTTGGCTCTTTGAAGCCTGCTCTGGTGTCCCTCCTCCTAGAAATGACCTGTTATCGCTAGCTCATCTTTTGTGCAGAGATGTCAGCTCCTGTCCTCCCACTGTGCTGTCCTAGGAGAAATCTGATGGTTACTCCACAGGAGGCAGAGAAAAGAGGTCTTCTGATTCCATTTCTAGCTTCAACCCTCAACAAAGGGCTACTTTGTGAAGGAACCAACAATGGCATCTCTTAACCTGTGCTCTTTCCATTCCTTTGCATCTAGAAAACCTACTTGATTTCCTCCTGGAGCGCCGTCCTGAACAGCTGGAGCAGGAGATAGGCCTCGCGGCGGTTGGAGGCGTAGTTGTATAGACTGAAAATCACCGACTCCATGAACTTGGTGGTTTTATTCTGAGGCATCTGAAAGATCAGCTTGGCCAGGTAGATGGGCTGAGTCTGCAAGCAATGGGGGAGATGGGAATGACTGATCAACGAGGACCAGTGATCAGAGAAAGGACGGTATTTCCGAGGAGAACTTGGCTGGAGAAAGCACCATCACATTCTCTCAGGGGCACTAGAAACATTTCAGACGAATGGGAGAGAACAGTCTCTTTTTCGGGGGGCGGGGGGGCGGGTAAGGCATTAGGACTATGGGAAAGGACACCTCACACGGAGGCAAAAGCACCTGCAGGCCTCAAGGTCCCAGACCCTCAGGAGATGGGTGGAGACATCTCCTTCCAAAGTCCTCTGCTCACCTGGAGCAGGTAAAAGAGGTGCTGGTAAGCTTCTAGCTTCTGCCGTTTCTCTTTACTCAGCGCCTTTAGTCCCTTCTGCTTGTCCAGAACCATCATATCCGACAGCTGTTCCTTATTCTTCTTGGTCAGCTTCTTGCAGTGGAAGACCACCTCCTGCGGGGGTAGGGGTGGGGATGGGGGGGGGAGGGGAGGTAGGATGAGCGATGATACAACAGCCCAGGCCAGCCCAGAGCACAGAACATATGGTCTAGAATCAGCGCCTGGAAGAGCCAGGGCTTTCTGCTGTTCAAGGTATTCAAGGCATGAGCCAAGGGAGATAAGCAGTTCCAGGGTAAGGAAGGGCCCCTCCTTCTGCCCCCAAACTCCACCTGGCACTCCTGGCTCTCACCGGGTGAGTCCCCAGAGAGTACTGGGTTGCCAGGCTGAGGCATCACGTCTATTGGTTTTGCTGTTAGTTCTTCTTCTTTTTTGAATTTATTTGAACCAAAACTGACAATTACCAGGAAGCAAGATCTGAAATGCTCCTCTGTTAGTTGTTATTATTGTACAAATTTAAGCGGAGGTATCATTTCTATCCCATCCCTGCATCATTATATGGTAATTTACAGTTTAAGGAGCTATCTAGCTCTACATTCGGCCCGGTGAGGTGGGCCCTCTCATTATTTCCACTTTACTAACGAGGAAACAGACTCAGAGGTTAAATTACCAGCCCCCAGTGCCATCACTAAGAATTAGCAGAGTCGAAACTGGTTTGGCTCAGTGGATAGAGCGTCGGCCTGTGGACTGAAAGGCCCTAGGTTCGATTCTGGTCAAGGGCACGTACATTGGTTGCGGGCACATCCCCAGTAGGGGGCGTGCAGGAGGCGGCTGATCGATGTCTCTCTCTCATTGATGTTTCTAACTTTCTCTCTCCCTTCCTCTCTGTGAAAAATCAATAAAATATATTAAAAAAAAAAAAGAATTAGCAGAGCCAGGCATTCCATTGTATGTCCAATGCTCTTTCTATTATATCACGTGTCCAACAAATTACTAGGGCAGAGGACCCCTGGACCAGGGACCTGAGCAAGGTGATGAAACCCCGACATTTAAAAATAGTGGATTACCAACCACAGAATGTCACTCTTACTGCTCCAGAAGCAGCCCGATTTGGGGGCAGGCCCCTCACCTGCAGGGTGATCCGGTTCTTCACCAGCAGCCCAATCTTGATGTCCATGAGGTTGAGGTCCTGCTCTAGCTGCTGGTTGGACCGGATCGTCCTGACCACCTCTTCCTGGAGCTTTAGCAGCTCTGCCTCAGCCAAGAAGTCCTGCTGGCTTTGATTCAAGAGGTGGACAAATCTGCGCACCACGCTGAGAGGGGGGTGGGGCGTGTGGACTGGCAGGAAGGAAAGAGGCATCGGGATCAGAACATGCTCACCAGAGGCTTCCCCGCTCACCTCCTCCCCTAGTCATGTTACCCTCAGTCCCCCTTCTGGTTACAGCCAGCAGACCCCCAGATCCCATCTGGTTCTGCTTGTAGCTGGAGGACAATAGGCAGCTTCCCCATCGGTCCTGTCCCTGACCCCTGACCTCCTCATTAACCAGGAAGTATGATAAGGACGAGCTGTCCCTCCCATGCTGGTGGACTCAGCCCCAACCTGGACCTCTCCTAGTGATCTCCACACCCAAGTCAGAGCCCCAGCTCCCTCGGACGATACCCCTGGTCCCACCAATTCCAATTTACTACCCACTTCTGCTGAGCTGACTTGCTCTCATCCTTCATCCCAAGTTCATTTTCTTTCTTTTCTTTTTTTAAAATATATTTTATTGATTTTTTTACAGAGAGGAAGGGAGAGGGATAGAGAGTTAAAAACATTGATGAGAGAGAAACATCAAGTCAGCTGCCTCCTGCACACCTCCCACTGGGGATGTGCCTACAACCAAGGTACATGCCCTTGACCGGAATCGAACCTGGAACCTTTCAGTCCGCAGGCCAATGCTCTATCCACTGAGCCAAACCCGTTTTGGCCCAAGTTCATTTTCACTTGTCAGCCTCCACTCAGCCTTACTTGCCCCTCACACCACCCTCCTCTGCCAGGAGAGTCTGCACAGGGAGGAGCAGGAGTAGAAGGGAGGTCCAGTGGCTTTTATATTATAGGGAGGTCAGAGCTAGATGGTACTTCTCCCGGAATCTCTTTTGGAATGGGTATTTGAGCAGAGAGAAGCCTCTGAGCTAAGCTACAGGCTATAACAACAAAACAACTATAGACAATATTCACTATGGGACAGAAACTGCCTTATACACTTCCCACCACCCCGTGAGGCCAGTAGACTACGACCAATTGATGGGCTCACTGTGGCACTGAGAGGGTAAACAACTTGCCCGAGTTTACACAACTAGTAATAAATAAATGAGAGTCCACCTTGGAAGATGAATAAAACCAGGCCCTGTCCAGTTAAGGGAACTAGGCAGGGAAACCACAATTCACGGCAGTGTGGTGTGTGTCTTCAGAGGCGTGAACGTGGGCACCTTCGGAAAAACAAACACGGGCCACTCGCACCCACGTGAGGAGCGAAGGCAGGCTTCCCAGAGGAGGGCAGGCTCTCACCTGATGACAGTGAAAAGGAGGAGAGAGCCGGGGACCAGGGAGGTTTGAGGAAGTGCCTGAAGGCGCCCCCGTCTGGAGCACAGCAGAGGGTGCGGGTGGTGAGGGACACAGCCAGGGGTCAGGGAGGCAGAGGCCTGGAAGCTGCAGTGAGGACACAGACTTTGTGCCCAGGTCAGTGGGATTTTAGTAGGAGAATGGCCAGATCACATGGACAGGTTTTATGGAGGGATCCGGTTACTGCCTGGCGGGTGGATCTTAGAGTGAAGAGAGGTAGCATCGAAGACAACTGATGGCCTCTTAGATTCAATGAAATACAGTTCATTAACTCATTTAATCCTCAGAACAAGATAGGTGCTACCATTCTTCCCATCTTATAAATGAGGAAACTGAGGCAATAAAGAAGTCAAGTCACCTGCCTAGGACCACGTGGCTAATAGATGGCAGTGCCGAGTGGAGCTTGTGATAATGAAACTGCGAGATAGAACCGGGAAAAGAAAGTTATTCCAGGAAAACTACAAACTAAAGGGAAGCAAATGAAGATGAAGAGGGCCAGGGCAGTGTGACTAGCGCCCAGCAAGAGAAAAAAAATAGGAAGGGCCAGGCTGGGGAGAGGCAGGAGGAAAAGCAGCTGCTGCTGCAGACAGGGCAGGGTGGGATAAGGGACGGAGGAGGTGAAAGAGAAGACTCTTGGACGGTATATTCAACTTGGAGCCCAGGCGTGTGACCTCGGGCCCAGAAAGGAAAGGGGCCAACTTTTGTGAGTACCGAAGGGCCAGTGGGGAACCCGGAGATGGTTCGCCACAAGGAGGAGGATCACCAAGGCTGGGCTTCTGGACTTGGGACAGGAGCCGAGAGCAGCCTAGAAGGACTCCTTTAAGGCTTGCAATGCACACCCACCACTGGGAACTGTGGCAGCGCCTTCATGCTCCCAGCACTGCAGAAAGGCCTCCAGGAGCTGCGCCTGCTTCCCACGGAGGTGGGCAGGTAGAAGGGCCACAGGCAGGGAGAGGGCCAAGTGGGAGAAGGCTGGACCTCTGGGGAGAGGAGGAAGGTCCTTTTCTTTTTGTGTGGCTTTGGTGGCAGCAACAGGAAGATAAGAGATCCTGGTACATGATGCACCTGGTCAGAGGAGCTATCCCCATGAGCAGGCTTTCTGCTACTGCGCTGGGCAGGGCAGCTTTTGTCCCCACATCTATTCAACAATCCTGCAGACAACCTGTACCTCCCCCTTCCCTGCTGTGGAGTCCCAGGAGGAATATCTAGACCTGCCTGACTCTGGGGAACCTCTATCTCACCCAATCAAACCGGGGGATCCCCAAAGGCAGGGGTATCTGCTCACTGTTCTGCCCACTGCGGGTCCTAAGGCACGCTCAGCAGTCAATGGGGCAGCAGCGGTCAATGACAGGAAAGAGCTCAAGAGGGCCAGAGAACTTCGCCAGGGCCCCACTTCCCAAGTTGGGGGGTGGAGTGACATTCTCCCTGAAAACCATCAGGCTTGCGCAGTGGGGACACCCGGACACGGAGGAGGGAAACCAGGCCGTTTCCTCACAGTGCAGAGCATGGCCAGGCAGCTCACCGAGCATCCTGTAGTCATCCCGGGCCTTCCTCGCTCGGAAAAATGCCTGGATCTTCACGACAGCATTCACCTGCGTAAACACAGACAGAAAAAGGATCGCTGGCGGCCCTTGCCCTGGTTTCCTGGGCGACGGCTGGGAATAGGGACAGGGTGAGGAGGACGACACTCACATTCTTCTGGAAGTAGCCCAGACGCCTCCGGTATTGCCTCCGAGCTGCCCACATCCGGGCCCCCGCCTGAATCTGGGGAAAAGAGACGCACTGCCCTCAGACCCAGGAGAATTCGGCCATCTCCCAAGATCCCAAGTCGGGGAGGAGGACTGCAGGACTGTTCTCGGGGGAATCTTTCCAGAGAGACAGGGACCTGTCCGAATCACGCCAGCTACCTTGATGACGGCATCGACGTTTGCTTTTAAATACTGCAACCGTTCCAAGTACCTCTTCTTCTGTCGGTAACCCCGCCAGTGAGCCTGCACATGAGGAGGGAAAAGAGAATTAACCCTGGCTGGTCCCTGTTGGCCTGAGAGCCTGTAGAAAAGCTTGTCCTGGGCTCTCCAGGGAAAGTGGAGGGAGAGGGGGAAAACTGTTCCCCAAGAACTGCGAATTTCACGGGGGAAGCCAAATACTGGCACAGAGCCAGCCATGCCCTCTGCCCCATTCCCTGGTACCAGCTTGCATTATACAATCAAGCACACGTACCCATGCTCACCAACACCTCCTCCCAGAAACTGAACTAAGATTCAAGCTTAAACGAAATTAATCAAGCATACACCTACTCACCAACTTAAGCAAACCATGCACCACAGCCTCCCCAAAGACACTCATCCACGCACTGAGTCCGCCCACAGACATCACACGCCCCGGCATCCCTCACATGCACAGTCAGGGAGGCACACGGTGGCATGGGTGTGAAGTGTGCACAGGCACGGAGCTGCCTGCCCTCCATCTCTACCAATGGGTACAGGCCACTAAAACTCTCAACTCAAACTTCTCTTTACACCCATTCCATACAGCCCTAAGTAAGCCTTCCCTCCAAGGTCCCCGATAATTCAGCTGCCAGTCTCATGGCCTCTCCCCCTGACTGGTCTGCTACAAAGGGTTCAAGTGACCTCCCTCCTCCATAAATCACACCAGCTTTGGTCTCTCAGACACAAATCTCAGGGATCCCTTCTGTTTTGGCCTCCTTCCTCAGGGCCTCTTCCCTTTCACCGCAAGCTTGTGTGATATTAATTTTCCTAAAGAACCACTTGGGCTATGTCTCTCTCGGCCCCGAAGCCCCCAGAAGTTCTCATCCATCTGACCCCACACTCCCATCTGAATTTTTCATTGGTTTCTACTTTTTAAAAAAAAATATATTTTATTGATTTTTTACAGAGAGGAAGGGAGAGGGATAGAGAGTTAGAAACATTGATGAGAGAGAAACATCAATCAGCTGCCTCCTGTATACCCCCTAATGGAATGTGCCCGTAACCAAGGTACATGCCTTGACCAGAATCGAACCTGGGACCTTTTAGTCCGCAGGCCGAGGCTCTACCCACTGAGCCAAACCAGTTAGGGTGGTCCCTACCTTCTTAAGGATCCTAGCCACACCAGATACTTCACTTTCTTCTAATCATGCTTTATGATTTTCTGCCCCCGAATCTTTGCTTATGCTCCCTGTCACCAAATTTCTCCCAGGTGCTCCAGCCCTGGAGTACACTCTGCCACTCATAGTGTCATAGTCTAGTGGGTAACGGGCATCCCCTTTCAGTCAATGTCCTCCCAGCCCTTCTCAAAGCCAACTCTCCCGGCCAGGCCTTCCCAAGCCTAAGGATTTGCCCTGCCTCTCTGCTGGGACAGGAGGTAAGAGCCAGCTTGGCTCGAATAACACCAGCTGCTGTCCTTCCTGGAGCCTAGAGGTCAGGAGGCCCCATTTTCATGTCTTTCTTCATCACTCCTTTCTCTCCTGCCCCAGGTAGTGCCTGGCAGACCCTCTGGACAGCTGCCAGTAAAAGGCACAGGTGGCCCCTCTTTAACCAGGGGGCCTCGCAACCTGGATTGTTGGAATTTAGGGCTCAGAATGGGGTCCTGACCAAGGCCAGAGGTTTCAGGAGAGATGACAGTCTCAGACCCAAGCAGGCTCATTTCTGAATCTCTTTCCTCCATAGCTGGAAGGCAGGGGGCCCTCTCTGTCTCCCAGGACTTAGGCCAGACCCCGACAGCACCAGGCCTGGTAGGTAGCAAAGGACTATCCTCCTCTCACTGTCGGGGTGGCTTTTTGGCTCCTTGGAGAGTTGGTGTGAAATTCCAGTCCGGGCTCATGGGAGGAATCCCTATGATTCAGACCACTAGATGCTGATGACTAAGGTTCTGTATTGAGTTCTGGGACTGATGCCCTGAAATAGAGCAGCTCGTAATGGCTACCACCGATGCAGCGCCTGCTGAATGGTGCGCTACATGTAATTTTCCTACCTGAGCCTCAGAGTAGGCGAGTGCCATCATAATGAACGAGGAAACTAAATGCTGGAGAGGGCTGAGTTAGGGTGCTCGAGGTCATAGCACCCAGAAATAGTAAGACCAGGAGGCAAACTCCAGCCTCTGCCTCCAAAGCCTGAGCTCTCAATTACCACCCACATGCCCTACATCATAATCCATAATCGAGAGCCATTTGCCAGCCTCCGCCTGTGCATCTGGGATGCTCTGAGGAATGTCTTTTTGTCTCTATTATCACAACACCTAACATCAGCTGTATTCCAGTGACCAATGAGCTGTCTCACACCCATCTCCCACCCCTGCCCGGTGCCCAGTGGCAGCTGTTGCAGGTACCAGGCATTCAGAGATGTTCATTAAATAAAGTATCTTTACACTGCCGACATCTCCATGAGGCCCTCCGGGTCACATCTATCTGGGGAGATTTCTCTTTGTTCAACTCCCATCATTCCTGGCTTATAAAGTGCCCCAGCCTGAGATGACAGTCTCACACCCAAGCAGGCTCATTTCTGAATCTCTTTTCTCCACAGCTGGAAGGCAGGGGGCCCAAGGCTCTGTGCCACCTCTCCCTCTTGGTCTCCCAGACTTAGGCCAGAGCCCCCTTATTCTTGCAAGAATAAGACTGGAAAGGACTGGTTAAAGACAGAGGGCAGAGGTTCTTTCCCTGAGAGCTACTCCACCCCTTTCTGTTTAACCCCTGCCCTTTCTTCACTCCTCCAATTCTAGGAGGAAGTCCTCCTGTTGTCTACACTCTGATTTCTTTCATTTCTTTTTATTATTTTATTTTTTAAAATATATTTTATTGATTTTTTACAGAGAGGAAGGGAGAGGGATAAAGAGTTAGAAACATCGATGAGAGAGAGACATTGATCAGCCGCCTCCTGCACACCCCTGACTGGGGATGTCCCCGCAACCAAGGTACATGCCCTTGACCGGAATCGAACCTGGGATCTTTCAGTCCGCAGGCTGACGCCCTATCCACTGAGCCAAACTGGTTTCGGCATACACTCTGATGTCTTACTAACTCATATTCCACTTTCCCCGTGGAGCAGCTAAAAAGCAGCTCTTGTACTCTCTGGATTGGGATAGTGGTGACAGTGACTAGCACTTATGCCATATTTTTGCCTATCTGCCAGGCACTGTTGTAAAGCACTTTAGATATATCATCTCACTGAATCCTCCCAATAACCCTATAAGGTGGGTGCTACAATTTCAGGTTCTGTTTTTCAGATGAAGAAACAGAAAGCATAACCTGTCACAGGTGGTAGAGCTGGGATGCAAACCCAGGTAATCTAGGGCCCAGAATCCATCCTCTTAACCAGTATGTTCAGAGGCCAAAAGACCAGCCCAAACCCACTCAGCAAAAAGGAAGTAGCAAGGGCCCGGCCGGTGTGGCTCAGTGGTTGAGTGTCACCCTGTAAACCAAGAGGTAAAAGTTCAATTCCCGGTCAGGGCACCTGCCTGGGTTGTGGGCTCAATCCCCAGGAGGAGGTGTGCAGGAGGCAGCCAGTCAATGATCCTCTCTAATCATTGATGTTTTTATCTCTCCCTTCTTCTCTGAAACCAATAAAGAGATATTAAAAACAAAACAAAAAAACGAAAGTCAGAGGGAACCACAAAGCTCAGATACGTTCAGGCCCTGAAGATGGTGGGAGAAAGCCAGAACCCGGCACCTGGATCTTGATGACGGCTGGGAGCCAGATCCTCAGAAAGTGCGAATGCTCAGCAAACTTCCGCCGAACCAGGAAGCCGCGGAGGCGGGCCTGGAGCTGAGTGACAAAGCCAACGTTGGCCTTCCAGAGCTGCTGGCGGTCATGGGCAGCAGTGACCTTGGTGACGGCTGACTGTGGAGGCGGAAGAGAGAGCCTGTGGGTGGGAGCTCCTCTCGCAGGGGATCCCTCATCCATGGTCTCCTCCCTCGCAGGGGGCCCTGCCCACCTGGATCTCCTCCCGAGTCAGGTGGGAGGTGTTGAGGCAGCAGCCTCGGAGTCGCTCCCAGGTCCCCTGAAAGGTCTGCAGGTGGAAGTAGTAGGCGGTGCCGTCCTTCATGTCATGTTGAACCCAGAAGGCTGTGTCCCCTAAACAGAAGCCAAGTCAGCAGAGAAGGGTCGGTGGAGGCAAGAGGTGGCCAAAGCAGGCTGAAAGAGGGGGGTCAGGCTAGGGCCATTACCTGGGTGCCTCTTCTTTGCCATGGCACCTTCCAGGACTCGCTGGTAGCTGTCAGCACAGTCGGGAACCACCCCTCGGAGGGCCACATTGGGGTTCCTCAATACCCGCTCTGTCTGGTCTGCTTTGCCCTCCTTGATGGCCTGATTGATGGCAGCCACACCAAGAGCCACTGGCAAGGGCATCAGAAAGGAGTGGTCAATCCTTCCCCAAGCCCTTCCCAGGGGCCCTGTCCTGTCCACTGGTCAGAGATTCGGAGGAGGACACAAAAACACCCCGTATGGTGGAGAGGACGGGGAATATCCCAGGATGGATGCAGACACAGGAAAGCAGCAGTTTGCAGCTGTGCTTGAAGAAAAGACCGCAGTCAAGGAAGGCTTCCTGGAGAGGCAGCGTGGGGTGGGCTGGGTAAAAGGAAGTCAGCGGGTACAGAAGGTCAGGGCCAGGATACGGGCCAGAACCCCAGGACAGTTAGTTTCTCAGGAAAAAAAATAAAAGTCCAAGAAGTGGAGGTGTTTGCTGCAGCACCTGCCTTCTAGTCACTCACAGACAGATGGACAAAGGGATTCCAGACACTGAGAACTAACATGTTGCTGAAACCGGTTTGGCTCAGTGGATAGAACATCGGCCTGCGGACTGAAAAGTCCCAGGTTCGATTCCGGTCAAGGGCATGAACAGAAGGCGGCTGATCCATGTCTCTCTCTCATCGATGTTTCTAACTCTCTATCCCTCTCCCTTCCTCTCTGTAAAAAAATCAATAAAATATATTTAAAAAAAAAAAAAAGAACTAACATGTTTGTGTCTATTTGCACGGATCCTGCCTACTTTTCCTCAAAACCAAGACTCCCCTACACTTAAGATTAAACGTTCTTTAGCCAGAGCTGATGGGTACAATAGCAAATAGTACACCTTTTTGGCCCCCACCTGGTTTCACATGCTCCCATTGTGGGGGGAAGTGCCCACACAGAAGGACGCAGTGGGGAGACAATGCTCTCTCAACCCCTGAGGCTGTCCTGCCCAGTGACTGCTGGGAAAGCCAGCCTATGGGCCAAGCAGCAGCCCTTCTGTTCTGATTCTATCCCCGTTCCCCAAAGAGGCTGAGAGGGAGATGGAGGTGGCTGGGGAGCCCTGCAGAGCCCACAGGTCCTCCCCTCCCCTCCCCCCTGCAGCCCCCTGCCCGGCCCATTTACTCCTCTGGGCTGTGTTTGTGTCCTGGTTGGCTCTGGCCACTTCCTGGCGGATCTCTTCCAGCCACAGCACAGCTCCAGGATCTCTTGTCCTCTGGAAAATGGAGAGAGAAGAGCCCAGCTGGTCTCCCTGGTTCCCAGGTCCAGCCGCCCAGGGGAACCCAACTGCAGGCTGGCATTGGGAGCCACGGAGACAGCAGTCTCCACGCCCTGCCTCCCGCCCTGCTAAGGGATGGCCTGTGCTCTCTGGGACCGCTGCCCTCGGAAGGTTTCTTCCTTCCTGTTTTCAGGCTTGCCCAACATCACCTCAGCTTGGCCACGGCATCCCCAGCACTCTCTTACACTTACCTCAGTATCCACAGCTCACTGCCCTGCCCTTGTGCCTGAGCCATGTCCAGAGAGAGCCAACACTGGAGACTCCACCTCCCTGCCCTACTCCCCATTACTCTACTTCATACCTTCTTAGGCCCATCTGATCCTGACCTTTACCTTCCCCTTCCCACCCTTCTCTACTACACAAAGTAGTGGAAAGGTTACCGTATTTTCCGGCATATAAGATGACTTTCCAACCCAGGAAAATCTTCTCAAAAGGCGGGTGTCGTCTTATAGGGCGAGTATATCCCAAACTCTATATTTTAACTGGAAAAGCTGGGGGTCGTCTTATACGCCCAGTCATCTTATACACCGGAAAATACGGTATATGTGCCACATTCTTTAATTCATTTCATTTTTACCCCCATTCCCGGAGGTACGGAGGACCAGGGCATGTAGTATTTTATAGATGAACTAGAGGCCCGATGCACAAAATTCATGCCAGGAGCTTGGCCCTCGCAGCCCCGGCCAGCCCTTACAGCCCCTAGCAGCCCCGGCTTCGTCCAGAAGGTCATTCAGTTTTGTTCTAATTAGCATATTAGCTCTTTATTATATAGGAGGGTAAGTGGGGCTCAGAGACATTATAGAGATTTGCTAGAGGTCACATGGTCACTAATGCCAGAGCAGGACATGTCTAACTCAGTGCTGTCTCCCAGGCCTGTGCTTGTCCCATGCACAAGGCCCCACTGCTCTGTGCTGGCAACCAGAGCTTCTGGTTGGTTGCCATCTCCTCCCATGGCCAGGTCACACCCTTCCTACTCCCTCCCCAGAGGGACCGTCCATTAAGTTGGGGTTCTCCAATGATGCCTACTGGCTACAATCCTAACCACAAAGGGCTGTCCTTCCTGCTCTGATGACCAACCCAGACAACCCAAACCTCACCTGGGCCTTCTGCCTTTTGGCTGCCACAAGCAGGAGGTGGTACCGAGGGGCAACAGGGAGGCTGACATTTTCCAGGCCGGCGGAGGGAAGCAGCAGGGCAGATAAGGTCTTCTCGGGGCTGTCCTGGTTCAGAGCCTCGTTGATGAGACTGACTGCGAGGATCTCTGGGAAAGAGAACTAGGTGGGCAGAGGGCCCAGGCTTATGGCTAAGAGACAGGGCTCCCCATGGCCTCAGGCTCCACTTACGCTCGGTCTCTTCCTGGACCTGGGCGTTGACCTGGCTCACCGTGGCCTGCAAGTCATTCCAGCTCAAGAAGGCCCCCTTCGCTCCGCGCTCCCGTTGCAGCTTTACCAGCGCATCAAAGTAACTGGCCGCAGGGCGGGCAACAAGGGCATCAGCAGCCGGAATCAGGGGAAACTCCCCCAACGACTTCCCTCACCTGGCCTCCGGGACACCAGCCCCTTGGTTCTCGTATCCCTTTGCCGGCTGTTCTTTCTCAGCCTCCTCTGCTGGTCCCTCCGGGACCTCTAAACACTGGAGGACCCCCAGGCTCACCTCGAGCCCTCCTTTCTCCCTTGGTGATCTCATCTCATCGCATGGTTTGAAGCACCAGCTTTTACTAACTCCCCAAAGCACACCTCAAGCCCAGGCATCAATCCCAGCTGCCCCCTGGGCATGTCCCTGTGAACGCCTGATAAGCCCCTCAAAGCCCACAGCTCACACCTGACCTCCAGATCCCCCTTCTCAACTTGTGTATCCCATAGTCCTTCCCATCTCAGGAAATACTCACTTCAGCCTCACAGGCCAAAAACCTGGGAGTCACGTGAATCCACTCTCTCTCACATCCCATGCCCACTACATATGCAGTTCACCTTTCAATGTACGTATCAAATCTGATTCCTTTTCACCACTTCCACTGCTGCTGGCCTGGGCCAAGCCTCCATCGCCTCTGCCTAGATTACTCGCTTCTCCCCTTCTAACCTGTAGTCCAGAGGTCGGCAAACTCATTAGTCAACAGAGCCAAATATCCACAGTACAACGATAGAAATTTCTTTTGAGAGCCAAATTTTTTAAACTTAAACTTCTTCTAATGTCACTTCTTCAAAATAGACTTGCCCAGGCCATGGTATTTTGTGGAAGAGCCACACTCAAGGGTCCAAACAGCTGCAAGTGGCTTGCAAGCCACAGTTTGCCGACCACGGGCTGTAGTCCATTCTCAGCACAGCAGCCAGAGGATCCAAACCACCTCCCACCTCGCTCAAAACCCTCCTCTGGCTTCCTTCCTCACTGAAGTAAAAGCCACAGCTAGTTGTCTGGCCTCTGCTACTTTTCGTTATTTTTATTTATTTATTTTAAACATATTTTTATTGATTTCAGAGAGGAAGGGAGAGGAGAGAGAGATAAACCTCAATGATGAGAGATGCTCGTTGATCGGCTGCCTCCTGCCTGCCCCCACATGGGGGATTGAGCCCTGACTGGGAATTGAACTGTGACCTCCTGGTTCATAGGTTGATGCTCAACCACTGAGCCACTTTGCTGAGTTGGCCTCTGCGACTCCATCCCCACCATCTCCTGTGCTCCTCTACTCTGCCAGATGGCTTCCTGCTGTGCTCTGGATATACACCATGTACACTTCTAGGGCCTGTGCCTCGATAGTCTCTCTTATGCCCTGTAGGTCCCTCTCAAAATGACCCCCTTACCAAAGAGGCCTTCTATAACCACACTGTGTGAAACAAACTGCCCCTCCCATATCCCCACTTTACCCCTAGTGTCCTGTCTTATTCTCACCACAGCTCTTCTCTTCCAATCATCTGACTTGTGTGTTTTTTGTCTGTCTCCCCTACTACATGTAAATTTGAGGAGAGCAAAACTTCGCCTCAAATTCGTCTTGATTCACTATCGTTTTGCTCACTATCGTTTCCCAGCACATACAACAGTATCCGGCACATGAGCAGGGACTCAAATCTTTGCGATGCAAGAGTGACTAAGTGGCCTGACTGGTTTGGCTCAGCGGATAGAGCGTCACCCTGTGGACTAGGGGGTCCGGGTTTGGTTCTGGTCGGGGGCATGTATCATGGTTGCCGGCACCTCCCCAGCCGGAGGGGGGGAGGGGGGAAGTGTGCGTGCAGGAGGCAGCTGATCGATGTTTCTCTCTCATCGATGTTTCTAATTCTTTATCCCTCTCCCTTCCTCTCTGTGAAAGAATCAATAAAATATATATATAAAAAAAGAGTGACTAAGTGGAGAAAGGGGATTGACTGTGCCCCACCCACTCCTAGGAAGAACAGGCCATCACACAGAAGGCTAGTCCCCAAGTAGAACTTGGCGCCTTGGCTCCGTCCCCTCCATCCCCTCCCTCTCGACGTGGGGCCGAGCCTTTCTCACCGCTGAGCGTTCTCGCCTTCCACCTCAGCCAGGCCCGTGGCGGGGTTCACCAGGCTGCTCCAGAAGCCGCTGGCATCCCCGGCCCCGAGCGCCTGGTTAATCAGGACCACGGCTGAGAGCATCTCCACCGCCACGAAGAGCTCCTCCTGGCCAAGCTCCTACAGCAGGGGGAGGGCTGGTGAAGGTCAGGGGCCCACCTGCCATCCCGCCCCCAAGACTCTGCTATCTCTCAGTCTCTCTCCCCACAGCCCGTTCACTAACACTCACTCTTAATATCTGAGAATGCTGGCTATGTGCTCAATGTATAAGTATTTCACACTTATTATCATTTAATTTTCATAACAAGCCATGAGGTAGGTATCATTAATATCCCCATTTCACAGATGAGCCCGTAATCAAGTAATTTTTAAACATCTGTCTGGAGCACCCCTCTTCCCTCTGTCTGGAGCACTCCTCCTGTCCTCTACAAACAGAATATTGTAAATAATAATGATAATAATGGCAGCTAATGCTTACATGCCAGGCTCATTCCTAAGCACATATTAACTCATGAAATATTATCACCGTCCCCATTTACTATATGGTCACGAGGCTGGAAGTAGCAGAGCTAAGTGGAAGTCAAGCAGCCTGGCTTGAAAGTCTGCCACCTTAGGCACTATGCTTGCCCTTAGTCCTTATTTGAAGCTTGGGCTATAGTCTCCCGTGCTGAGACTGCGCCCTTCCTGAGAGTCAAGCCTAGAGCTGATGCTCTATAAAAGCCTGCTGAGGGGTGATTCTCTTCCTCTTGTCCAGGAAGCCTTCCCAGATTTACTAGCTCTGCTCGCTCCATTTCCCTGGTCCGAAGTCCTATTCTGCTTACATCATCTCCTCTTCCCTCCCCGTGTCTCTGCCTAGACCCTCTAACAAACTGCGAAGAGCCTGTCACCTAAGGAAGGGCCCTCTCACCCTATTGTCAGAGCAGCTAGACGGACTGGGGTGAAGTGGGACAGCAGACGTGTTAAAAGCACGAGCTGCCGGTACATTCAGCTTAGCGTTCATTCTGCACTGCCAGTTACACCTTGTTGGGCAAGTTACTTAACCTCTGCATCTCAGTTTCCTCATCTCTAAAATGGAAATAATACTTACCTTATAGGTCTCTTAAAAGGATTAAATGAGTGTGTAAAACAGTTTTTGCTTGGTGTAACTATTATACTATATTCAGGGGGCAAGCCTGGGCCCCCTCCTTCCTCCCCTCATCTCTGCTAGCCCCTAAGAGTACTCTCAGAGGGTGCGCTGGGCTGACTGCCTGATCCCCCCCCCCCCTCCCCCAGCAGCAAGACCCCACATTTCTGGGGCTTACCCCCTGCTGCTGCCGCTGGAGTACGGCCAGCTCCTGCTGGTACATAGTCGAGGCAAAGGCATACACAGGGGGCAGCTGGGCTTCCGGGCACATCAGCTCCTTCACAGTGTCAGCTGCCACCCCCTTCTGGATGGCCTGGTTGATCCTCCGCACAGCCTGCAGCACTGCAGGGAGGAACAGAGAGCTGTCCAGGCTGGCCCTTCAGAGCCATTTCTACTCTCCTGGCCAATTAGGTTCTGCGGGGGATCTCTGAGGGGTAATGGCTCGGTAACTGCTCTTAACAACAATTCAGCTAGGTTCAAAATGTGTTTCTGAAGGTTCAGGAGGAATGGGGGCTGGACCGCTTTAAGAAGAGGCTCTGGAAGGAGCAATATGTGAGGACTAGAGGTTGAGCAGCTCAGCAGGTATCACAGAGTGGTTGTCATGGCAGAAGTGAGTCCCTTAGGTGGTGAGCATAGGACTGACAGGAGGCTATGAGCATAACGAAAATGAGGTTAGTCAGAAGGTTCCAGGGTGGATCAAATCTTGATGACAAAACAGAGGAATACAAAACCAGCTCCAAGGTGGAGCCATCTGGGCTGCAAAGGGCAGGAGTAAGCAGAAAGGAGGCACGGTGCATCATTGTAGTTCTTATGGGCACTGGCATCTAGGAGCACACAAGCAGCTGGGGAGAAATAAGGATACAAAAACACCCACAGTGCATTGCTGTCACTGCATCTGGGAGATCACTACATTTCAGGCGGCAAAGGAACAATAGCAAGTTGAAACTGCCCAGATAAAGGGGAAGCGCCTAGAAGGTTGCCTGCCCTAGGAGGACAGCCTGGTGCAGTACTGCCGTTGTGTCTAAGGCCTTAATGAACATATCTGTAGAGTCCCTCCCAGCGGCCAGGAACAGGGCCCACTATGTGAGGGGAGAGAGAGGTGCCTGGCCAGGATGGGAAACCAGGCAGCAGTTTGCCCTGCGCTACACAGAAACTGGCAAAGGGCTGGATTCTCTTCCAAGAGCCTGTGATACATCCAGGCCAGACCTCAGCCTGGAGAGGACTCACTGGCTTGTTCTTGATCGCCCTTCAAGTTGGCAGCGGCCACACCAGCTTGAATCTCCTCCTTTTCCAGAAGCCCCACCAGGCCCAGCTCCTGGGAAAGGGAGAGATGCAGTAGAAGGAGTCCTCCAGGAGCCGTGAACATGCTTCAGGAGCGGTCAGCATGAGCTCCCGGATCCACCCAGTCACCCACCATCAATGCCACCCTCCCGTTTAGGTAGACTAGCCTGGACCACCCATCCCCATTAACCCATCTCTAACCTCTGGCAATTTATGACCCAGCAAACATCTTAAATAACAACACAGGTAACACAAATATAAATAGTGTGAGGAGGAAGTCAACAGCACTGACAATGAGAGTGCTAAACTGGGGTCCCAATTCAGCAATCGAGGAGCCCAACACTACCTATTAAACTGCCCCTCTAGGTCCCGCAGTCACTTGGAGATTATCAGAGAACAGAACCTGATCAGGCTAGTCCATTAAGCTTTGGGGTGACTTAACCGTTTAAACATGTAGTCAGCACTCACTGGATACAAAGAACAGACAGAGGTGATACCTAAGTAAGAGGCCCTCCCCATCCTACAGTCCGAGGAAGCAGCAGGGGATAGACGGAGCCTGACCTGTGCTTTCTGCTCTCTGTCTGAGCTCAGCTGGTCCAGGTACCAATCTGCAAAATCTCTCCTCACTCCTCGCAGGGCCAGGGCAGGGTCTTGAAGGGCCTCCAGTAAGGCCTCAGGGCTTTGCCGTTCCAGGGCATCATCAATAACTTCTAGAGCCCCGTGGACTGAAAAGACGAGGCTTCACAATGGACAGTGTGGGAAAGCCCCCCGCCACCATCCCCAACCCAGCCCTGGAAGACTGCCCTCTTCCGGCTGGCTCAGTTACCCCCACTCCTGCTCCCTGAGTTCCTGGGACCCAATAATCCAGCCCATATTCTGCAGCTTGATCTGATCTGCACAGCTTTTCCATGTCCCCACCCCGGACCGTGAGCCCACCCCTCCTGCCCTGACCTTCTCCTCCCCAGCCATGCTCCACATCCCCTCCTTGAAGAACGCCCTGGTCCTCTCTATGAATGGTCATTCCAACAGAAGCCCACTTGACAGATACTGATAGCGGCGAAGTAGAACACACACTGCCTTGACTCTGAACTTCCCCCGAGATGAGAGTTGGTCCCAGTGAGGCCGTAGGGCCTTCTGGCCTGAGAACCAGCCCCAAACCTCCCAATGCAGGAGCTCACCCTACAGCCCTCCTGGCCTCTCTCTCTTACCATTGACATGGTTGATGTTGCCCTGGATTTCCGCCTGAGTTAGGTAGCAGTCATAGATGTCCTGGCTTTCTCCATCATCCTGCAAATACCGCATTTTCCGGTGTATAAGACGACTGGGTGTATAAGATGACTGGGTGTATAAGACGACCCCCAATTTTTCCAGTTAAAATATAGAATTTGGGATATAAGATGACACCTTGCGTATAAGATGACCCCCAACTTTTGAGAAGATTTTCCTGGGTTAAAAAGTTGTCTTATATGCCGGAAAATATGGTACTACATTGAAAGAGGAACCTGGGAAAGCCGATTCCAATTTCTCCTCCTCCTTCCTCCCTGTCTATATCTATTTGTTCTTCCAGAGGTCTTCCCAAGGCCAACGGTCAACCTGGTAGGGAGGAATCTGGGGAAATCGTGGGGCCCAATCCTCTGGCACTGACACAGTTAAGTCAAACCAACCTTTGGAATCCCCAGCCCAATCTCATTCAGTTCTACATGCCACACAGTCTCTCTCAGCCCTTATGGAAGATCTATCTCACTCCTCACACATACACACAGACACCCCCACCCCAAACCTCTTCTCCTATCTTATCTTCTGAATTCTCATTATTCTCCCAAGTTCCTCTCCTATTTCTCTAAAATAACTGACGAGTTAGTTTCTCTAAGTAACTCTGGAACCTAGAAACAGAACATACAGGAGTCCTGGTTTCACTCAGGTTTTCTAAGCCGCCAGCTCTTTAGCCCCTGTGTTCCCAGGTTCCTCCTTACGCAGTTCCTGGCATTGGCAGCCTTCTCCGTCTTGGCCTGGGCCAGCAGCTCCTGGTAGATGACAGCCAAAGGCTCTCGAAGATTCTCCAGCAGAGCACAGGGATTCTGCAAGGCAGCCAGGGTGTCCTCGACCACCCCTCGCTCCACTGCCTCATTGATAGCAAGAACGGCTGCATGGACTGGTAGGAGGGGCACGGAATCAAGGTCAGGAGGCCAGAACACACCCAGCCCAGCTGCAAGCTACTCTGACATCATCCCTTTTCCATCCACAAAGGCCAGGCCAACCAGGATGAGAGGTTTCCAGAATCCACCCGAGAGCTGTGAGACTCAGAGTCCTCCCATTCTCACTGAGCCTACCCTTAGCCAAGCAGAGCCCAGTCCCTACCTGCAGCCTCATCCACCGAGAGCTCATTGGCCAGGATGCCCCCGATTTTGCTGAAGGCAGGCAGCTGAAGGCCGTATTTGGCAAGTTCAGAGGCCATATTGCTAAGTTCCTCCGCTGCAATGATACCACAGCCTTCAGGCCCCGAACCCCCAGGAGCCGGCCCAGAACCGTGGTGGTTGGGGAAGGAACTGGGCTTACCTGTGAATTTCACTTTCCCATATAGATCGTGGATCTGAGGGGCCAATCCCAGCCGGAAGAGGAAGAGACTGGGAAAGAATGAAAAGCATTGGAGCCTATTCATTTTGACCTGCTGCCCATATGGGCTTGCAGGAGACCTGGAGATGAAGACCACTCAGTGCTTGCCCTCAAGTCACCCCCAACCCACAGGAAGAGATGGTTGGAAGTCAGCCCAAGGCAAGTGCTATGAAAGATTAACAAGATGCTGTGGAGATCTGGGGATGGGGAAGGCTGCACAGATAAGGGCACCTTGCAATAGCGGGTCACCGGAGGGAGATGGAGAGTGGGAAGAGCATAACGCAGAGACCCACTGAGTGAAGGCACGGAGGCTAGAAAGGACATGGGAAATGAAGCCAGGAAGCGATGACAGGTGGGACACAGACAGACACTGGCCAATCACGTTCTATGATTTAGCCCACTGGTTGCTGATGGCAGCTGTGCACAGAACCAAACTGCCTTCACCATTCACACTAAGTTGCTCTTGAGGGGTCATGTGTCACCAGCTGAGGGCCTTTCTCTGGAGGCTCTTTTCCTTCACCCACACAGGTCATGCCTAAGTGTCCCCCAATATGCACGTAAATCTAAACACAAATACACAGACCTAAAACCTTACTCTCCCGAGATGTGCTCCCTATGGTCTACCCTCCCTCCTTCCTGCTACAGCATTTGTTGCTGTCAACTGTTGGTGGCATCCAGCTAGAGCAACCAGGTTGACAGAAGTTTTTTGTTTTTTAAATACCATATTTTCCGGCATATAAGAGGACTTTTTAACCCAGGAAAATCTCAAAAGTCCGGGGTCGTCTTATTTGCCGGGTGTCATCTTATAGGCCGAGTATATCCCAAACTCTGTATTTTAACTGGAAAAGTTGGCAGTCGTCTTATACACGAGAAAATATGGTATATTTTATTGATTTTTTACAGAGAAGAAGGGAGAGGGATGGAGAGTTAGAAACATCTATGAGAGAAAGACATCGATCAGTTGCCTCCTACACGCCTCACCGGAGACGTGCCCGCAACCAAGGTACATGCCCTTGACCAGAATCAAACCTGGGACCTTCCAGTCCACAGGCTGACGCTCCATCCACTAAGCCAAACCGGTTTTGGCAGGTTGACGGAAGTTTGAGGCCTCTCACCTGAGTGCATGGATGCAGTAGACCACCCGGGGCATGTTCTTCTTGTCATAGATGTCTGTGGTCTCTGGGAAGAATGTCTGGAGGGGAAACTATCGGTTACCACCACTGGGGACCTTGGAGCACCACCAGATATGGAGAGAGGGGGCTGAGGAATGGGTCTTCCCCTCCAACCGGGGTGTGCGCTCCTTTGTTGCCTGAGGCTTCTAGGTCAGTCTCCCCAAACTTTAACAGGCAGCCCCGTGTAAAAGGCAACAGTGACACACAATCAGCCAAGACCCAGTCACAGACACCCAGCCCCAAGAACTTAAAGTCTTCGATGAAGTTAGTTTAGAAAACACATGGAGACTGGCCAACATGACTCAGTGACTGAGCATCAACCTACGAACCAGGAGATCACGGTTGGATTCCTGGTTAGGGCGCATGCCCAGGTTGTGGGCTCGATCCCCAGAAGGGGGTGCACAGGAGGCAGCCAATCAATGATTCTCTCATCATTGATGTTTCTCTCTCTCTCCTCCCTTTCTCTCTGAAATCAATAAAAACATATTTTAAAAAGAAAACACATGGAGATGAAGGCTAAAGGTTCCCAGGGAGATAACGTGTATATGCATGGTGTGGGTTAGGGGAGGGAGGGAGGCGCGCTGGTGAATAGTAAAGATGAACCCCCATCTTGAGGCCCAGTGTTACCGAAGGCAGACCGACGTGGGCTATTGCAGAGAGCCAAAAATTGATGTTGTCTGTGTGACGGAAATGCAAGCCAGTTGCCTGAAAGGGGGGGGAAAAAAGAGAGAGAAGAGAATCCATTTCCACAGTTGTCAGAGCTCTCAGACCACGCGTGGAGATTCAAGTGGCTGGAGGAGACAGATGTCCCCGCCCCTTCTTCCCACACAGAGAAACACACAGACAGCAACAGGAATCTCGAGGAAAGGACGACCCGGAGGTCTATTTGAGAAGGATGGCACAGGGGTGGGACTAACACTCTTGTAAGGCTTCCTAGAAAAGGGCGGTGCAGAACTGGCATGGGAAGGAGCACTGTGCCCAGGAAGTACCTGCGGGTGGCAAAGTCCACCAGCCTCTATACACAGACTGCAGGTAGAAAAGTCTTCTTGGAAATTCTCCTGCTGGGGATATCTCAAAGCCCACCTACCCAGGATCTTGCTAAGGATACCATACACTGCCTGCCTGGGAGACTGATGCCTGCCTGCTGTCCCAGTGCAATGAGCAGTAGCACTCCTCACCCTCCAAAGTACCCAGGTTTGGACAGTAAGCTATATGGTCACGCTCCTCTCACAGCTGTAAGGAGGAGCCATCTGAGGGGAACAAGGCAGAAGGTCGAGACCTCTGTTCCTCACCTGGTACCGCAGTTGCTCCACATCGTAGATCTTCTTCAAGGGAACCACAGAGGGTGCAAAACGGTGGCCCAGCTTGGCCAGCAGCACTCCGTTCCGGAGGTTCTCCTCCAGCTCCACGGGCGGAGGAAGCTCCTCCTTCAGGCAGGCCTCCATCCAGCTGAGGGCACAAGAGCGCGAGAGCACCTCTCACCCGCTCTGACAGCCCGGACGCCCCAGTCCATGCTCTTCCGTATGACCCAGCAATCACGCTCCTGCTATTGCCCCAAGGTAGCTGGAACTTATGTGCACATAAAAACCCGCGCACGGATGTTTATAACAGTTTTAATCATAGTTATCCAAACTGGTAAGCAACCAAGATGTCCTTCAATAGGGGAATGGATTAATAAACGGGTACCTCCAGACAATGGAGTATTATTCATCGATAATCAGAAATGAGCTATCAAGCCATGAAAAGACATGGCGGCATCTTAAATGCATATCCTATATAATAAAAGGGTGATATGCAAATTGACGGTGGAACGACCAGAACGACCGCTCGACCAGTCACTATGAGGCACACTGACCACCTCTGGTCTGTCCCCCTGGCAGGCAGGCTCTGATGGCCCAATGGCGAACAGGGAACCAGGAGAGGGTGGTGCCAAGCCAAGGCCCCTCCCCCGCCAGTTGCCCCACACACAAAAGGCCACTGTGGGGGAGAGTTAGGGGGGCCGACGAGCGGGCAGAATGGCCTGATCTCTTGGTCTCCCCCTCCTACCCACCACCACCTCAGGCTCCGATTGCCGATGACAAAGACGAACGGAGAACTGGGAGTGGGTGGTGGCAGGGGGCAAGGCCGGCTGCGGGCAGCCCAGGAAGATGGCCCTGATCACAGGGACCATACCCGTGCACGAATTTCATGCGCCGGTTACTAAATAAAAGAAGCCAATTTAAAAAGGCTTCACATTATATGATTACAAGAATATGACATTCTGGAAAAGGCAAAACTATGGAGACAATCAAATGATCAGTGATAACTAGGGGTTAAAGAGGAGGGAGAGGCAAATAGGTGGAACACAGAGGACTTTTAAGGCAGTGAGAATTCTATATGATACCATAATAGTGGATACATGCGAACATACATTTGTCCAAACCCATAGAATATACACCACCAACCATAAGCCTTAATGGGTCTTATGGGTGATAATGATGTGTCAGTATAGGTACATCAATTGTAACAAATGCACCACTCTTGTGGGGGATGTTGATAATGGGGCATGTGTGGGGGCAGGAGGTATGTATATGGGAAATCTCTGTATCTTCCTCTCAGTTTTACTGTGAACTGAAAACTGCTCTAAAGTAATAAAGTCCTTTAAAAAAAGATGCTGTTTCAACTCTCCCTTTCCCACAGAATGGACTCTTGTCCTTTTGCATTTGGTGTTTTTTTAATTAAATCTTTATTATTCAGATTATTACATTTATTTCTCTTTTTTCCCCCTCCATAGCTCCCCTCCACCTGGCTCCCAACCCTCCCTCTACCCTTACCTCCCTCCCGTTGACCTCATCCATAGGTGTCTGATTTTTGTCCAGTCTCTCCCTGTACACCCCCCACCCCTTTCCCCCTGAGAATGATCAGTCCACTCCCTTTCTGTGCTCCTGATTCTATTATATTCACCAGTTTATTCTGTTGATCAAATTTTTAATGCACTTAATTTTTAGATTCACTTTTTGCTAGATCCTTTTGCGTTTGCTTTGGGGGGCAGATGCCTGGGGTAGGCAGGGTAGGAAAGGGAGACCAGAAAGAGGCAGTCCCTCGGCTCACCGCTTGGCTTCCTCCAGCCGGCACAGGTACTGATAGGCAACGTTCTGCCGCCTCTGCTCATCCATCTCCTCAGCGGTGAGGCGTTCATCTGAGGAGTGAAGGGAAGGCCAAGGAAGGGAGCGTTACCAGAGGGCCATGGCAGTGAAGCATCTTCTTAGCAGACTTTTCTTAAGCAACTCGGCTCAGATCAGAAGCATCTCTCAAATATGTTTCCCATTTCCCAGGACAACCCAACTCCAATCTCTGCTCCCATCCAGTAAAGCTCTTTTAGGCAGCACCCTGCAGAAGGGTGGCCTTTGAACCCTGTATCAAAGGGATTGTTCCTGTATTGGAGGCTTTCTTCCCATTCCTCCTCAATCTTTCTAACCTCCTCCTTTGAAAGTCTACATGGACCTTCTCTCAGGACCTCCCAGCTGGGATATCCAGATCCCTCCTTGGCTGGCAAATTAGCTCCTTATTTTATCCCTAATTAATTCTCAGTTCTCCAAGAACTGACTTGTGTCATCCTCCTTAAGTACTCTTTCTGAGGCGAGGTTAACAGACCAACTAGGGATCATCATTCAATGGCCATTCATTCACTCACTCATTCATTCAATGCCTCCTAGATGTCAGTCACTAGGCTCTCAAGAATACAGATACATGCCCTAACCAGTTTGGCTCCGTGGATAGAGCGTCGGCCTGCGGACTGAAAGGTCCAAGGTTCAATTCTGGTCAAGGGCATGTACCTTGTTTGCAGGCACATCCCCTGTAGGAAGTGTGCAGGAGGCAGCTGATCGATGTCTCTCTCATCGATGTTTCTCTCTATTCCTTTCCCTTCCTTTCTGTAAAAAAATCAATAAAATATATTTTAAAAAAGAATACAGATATAATTATTAGAACAGAACATGTAAGTAAAAAACCTCCAACCAAATGTGTTAAGTATGATTATAGCCCATGCATAGTTTATACAGGCAGCAGAGGAAGCAAAGGATTCTACCTATGAGTAGAATCTTAAAGAATGAACAGGTAAAAAGGGGGGAAAGGCAGTCAATAGAGAAAACCCCATGAAAAAAAGGCCATTCACTTGGGATTAAGTGGAAGGACAAAAATGTTTAAAAGATCACAAAGGTATCTTTATTCTCCTTTTTGGTACAGGTCACCTGAGGAAGAAATAATCTCCAGGCTAAATAAAATGCAGACAATACTCTGACCCCCAAACTCAAGAATAGGGGCTCCCTTAAATGAGATAGCATTCATAGTCTGCCTTAGCCACAGCCTTCCTTTATCCTTCTCCTTCTATCTTTCCCCCATCCCTCTAGTTTCCTTAGAGAAGACAATACAAAATTATATATAATGTCTTTTCAATATATCCAAGCTAAGTGTCTGGTCGTCTGGTCCACCATGCAACCAATCAAAGCATAATCCTATCAAATAAAAGAGTAATATGCAAATTAACCGTACCTCTACCACACCCATAACCCACACCCACCAGCCAATTAGAGCAAGTATGCAAATTAACCCAATCAAGATGGCTATAGCCACAGAGAGAGCAGAGGGAGGCTTGAGTTGCCCCTGGCGATGGAGGAAGCTAAGCTTTCAACACACCCTGGCTGGTCCAGGCCTCTGCTTAAGGCAACAAAGTTTCTATGGCTGTGCTAGCAGAAGACTTGGCTCCACTTCAGGCTACAAAGTTTCAATTGTAGAAAATAAATAAATCCCAGATACCAGGACCTCTGCTTGGGTCACAGGGGGGGTGGGGCCATGGCTGGCCTGCAAACCACCACAGGCCCCTCACCCAGGCCACCCCATGCCCCAAGGGAACACCCACCCTGATCCAGGACACCCTTCAGGGCAAACCAGCTTGCCCCCACCCGTGCATCAGGCCTCTATCCTATCTAATAAAAGAGTAATATGCAGATTGACCATCACTCCAACACACAAGATGACTGCCCCCATGTGGACACAAGATAGCCACCACAAGATGGCCAGCAGGGGAGGGCAGCTGGCAGGGACCAGGCCTGCAAGGGAGGGCAGTTGGGTATGATCAAGCCTGCAGGGGAGGGCAGTTAGGGGTGACCAGGCCCACAGAGGAGGGCAGTTAAGGGCAAACAGGCTGGAAGGAGAGCAGTTAGGCATCAATCAGGCTGGCAGGGGAGTGGTTAGGGGGTGATCAGGCTGGCAGGCAGGTGAGAGTTGGGAGCCAGCAGTCCTGGATTGTGAGAGGGATGTCTGACTGCCCTTTTAAAAGGAGAGTCAGACATGCAAGGGGTCCCAGATTGGAAAGGGAGCAGGCTGGACTGAAGGATACCACCCCTGCACAAATTCTGTGCACCGGGCCTCTAGCATGCTAATATGCTAAGGCTGCTAGACCGCTTCCTATGATGTGTACCAACCACAAGGGGACAGTCAACTAGTTGCTGTGACATGCACTGACCACCAGGGGGCAGACGCTCTGACTGGTAGATTAGCTTACTGCTGGGGTCCAGCTGATTGGGGACTGAGTGAGACAGACCATACATGCCCTGGAGCCCTCCCATGGTTCCTCCATCCCGCCCTGGCCCTGACCCAGATCCTGCACCAGTGGGGTCCCTCAGCCTGGCCTGAGCCCTCTTGCAATCCGTGCTGAGGGATTCATCCCTCCCCCAAATGCATGAATTTCATGCACTGGGCTTCTAGTATATATATTTTACTGATTTCATAAAGGGAGAGGGAAACAGAAACATCAACAATAAGAATCATTGATTGGCTTCCTCCTGCATGCCCCCCACTGGGACCAAGACAGAAACCACCAGGCACTTGCCCTGACCAGGAATCAAACTGTCAAACTGTGACTTCCTGCTTCACAGATCAAAGCCCAAACACAGAGCCACAACTGCTGGGCTCAATCTGTCTTTGATTCGGCACCTAATGTCATTGCCACTCTTTATCACATTTCTTCTCTATATTGTATATCCTGCAATGATTTGGGAAAGGGGCAGGGCTTATTTGAATTGGCAGTTAAGCAAGTTAAAGCACGCACACATGTTCAAATTTGAAAGCACTGGCCAACTGCAGGAAACCCATCAGTTCCTCCAATGGGGCGTATAAGGAATAAGTGCCGGTTGCTATGCATGAAAACAAACCAGTAAGTGAGTGATACAACCTCAGAGTTATGAATCGGGTACTCTGAGACATGGGCAGGGCTTTGTACAGGCACACACAGAGGAAGACTGCCCTACTCATGTCTGGAGCTAGCTTTCCTTCAACAGACTGGTGGACATGGGCTTTGTTGTTTTGAATCCCAGTGGAGAGGAAGAAGGAAATGTTGCCTTTTATTCAGAAGGTCTGCTGGAAACCTTTCTGCGGCCCCATCCTTCTCATCCCAGTCTCTTTCTAAAACAGTGTTTTTGAAAATGTGGTTCATGGACTAACTTAACTGTCCAGATCTCCTGGCGCTAAAGCTCTGGGATAGGGCTCATGAATTTGTGTTTTAAACAAGCTCCCCAGATAATTCTGACACCCTAAAGTTTGACAGACATTGTCTCAAAGAGGCATAAAAAAAAAATCAAAGAGCCCCTATGGGGCTAAAAAACAAAACAAAATTTTCCTCCCACTTTCTAAGTCCTTCTGGCTGGGGTAATAATCAAATTAACATGAGACAGATTAACAGGAGAAATTTCTTATGGATGTACATGCCGTAAGAATGAGGCCCAAGGAGGCATGGAGCAGTTGAGGCTTATATGCCATTCTCAACAAAGGATTCAGACGGAGGCAGGGGTCTGGGATTGCAAACGGAAATTAGATAAGTCACAGGAAGATGAAAAAGAGCAAACATTTGTGGTAAACAAATTCTTGCTGGGCCACCATCCCCACCCTCGGGAGCGTCCAGTCCCCTAGCAGCGCAGCAATCAGTAACTGCTGAATTGTAAGGTGCCATCCAGACCACCTACTACATTTTCCCAAGCTGTAGGAGCCCTAGAATTTGGGAATAAGGGGGACAAAACCCTTTGTAAGCACCGAAGTCGGGGAAGTTTTGCTGCTCAGAGCTTCATTCCTGCCCGCAGCAGTCTGGACTCTGCGCTCCCTCCCCAATGAACACAGTCCCTCCGGCCTTTGACTGAGAGACCCCGCGCCCAGCCCAGCCCCGCCCCACCCTCTCCCCCGGCCACGGAGTCCCCGAGAGGGCACACCACCGCGGGGCCCTCCTCGGCCACTTCTGACACTCACAGACCGCCCGGCCGGGGCCCGCTCCTCTCCCTTCCATGTTTTTCCTTCTCCAGGTTTGAATCTCCCGCCGCCCGCCACTGCACCTCACCGTCACCACCGTCCCACCGAACACTTCCGGTATGCGCGTAGGGAACACTGGGATTTGTAGTTCTAGGTTGCAGAGGCGCGCCACCAGGTGGGGAGGAAAAGAGTACCCTGGTGCTCCTCTCCCAGGGGTCCCTGGGTTGCTGTTCCTCCAGGGCTCCATAGTTGCTAAACCATCTTAAGTAGCCGCTACCCTTGCCCTCGCCTTTATTATTTCACCCCAGTATTTCCATTAAGCTAGCTCTGCTTCCTATAGTATTCTGTGGTCCGACTAACTTGATGACCTGCTTGGGTGGTGTGGATGCACAGATAAATAAGCACAGTAAATGCCCTTAAGAAGCCTGCTGTTCTGGAATGAGTGATAAGCAGATAGTCAACTAAATTAGAGGTCAGGGATACACAAAGGATAAGAGTTAATTGCTGTAATGAAGAGCCGTGAAAGATAGGAAGACTTCCTTGAGGTGACAGCTGATTTGGGTTGAAAAGTTAACAAGGATTTAACAGACTGAGGAATTTCAGTCAATGGAAACAGCATGTGCAAAAAGCAAGGAGGAGAGTTCAGGAAATGAAAATCAGTTCAGTTTCATAGGAGAACAAAGCTCAGCCAGGGAGAAGCAGGAAATAAGCCAGGAGAGGCACAGAACTAGATCCTGCAGGCCCTTGGGCACCATGATCTGGGAGCAGTCATGTGCCAAAAACACTTTAGACATAGCTTAGAGCCAGATTTATATTTTACAAATATTCGCAGCAGAGGCTTGAAGGGGAGTGAGGCTAGGGACAGAGACCAATTGGGAGTTTATGGCAACAGCACAGGTGAGAGAAAATAAGGGTCTAAACAAATAAAAACAATTATAACTACAACTATACTGAAAAAAAATGTTTTGTTAGTTTTGTTTTTGTTTTTGTATATTACCATCTGGGATTTCTCCTTTGCCCTTCTCCCCATGCCTCCTTCAAACAGCTAGGCAGCCTAGGTTCATAGTCTCAGGGGAGAAATGTGAAGGGGGAAAAAAAAAGCTATCCAAACCTTTAGAGAAACAGAGGAGACGCAGGGCTGAGACAAAAATCATTTCGGAGATGAGGGTTTGAAGAGAGTGAGTATTCTCTGAGACCAGAAGGGTTCCCCCCACGCCCCTCCCGTGCCCTCCACCACCAACACCAGGGGGAGGTGGGGAGAATCTAGATGTTGGTGGCTCCTGGTGATAGAGATCCCAATCCCCGCTTCCTAGAAAGAACTGGAGGAGCATAGGACCCTGAGAAGGAACAGTTGCATAACCAGCCAGGCAGCTATGCCTTAGACTGTTGTACAGAAATTACCCAACCCATCCAGAAAGGAAGTACCTAGAAGACTTGCTCCCTCTTCTGGTTGGGAAGAGGTCCCTGAGCCTAAAAGGCTAGGCAGATGAGAAGAAAGGAGATGTCAGTGGAGAGCAGTCTTAGCACCCATACTTCCCCTAACTTGGACCCTACCTTTAGAGAGGAGGAGGCAAACCAAACTGACTCACATTGTTTCCACCACCCCAGTGGAATAGGAGCTTGAAAGAGGAACGAAGTAGAGATGTAGTCTCAAATACCAGAGTTATAGACCATCACATTAATATGCAGAGTACTTATTATATATTTAGCACCATTTTATAAGTACCATTTTATTTGATCTTCACAGTACAGATGAGGAAACCAAGGCTTACAACTGTCACACAGTTAAAAACTGGCAGAGCCAAGATTCAAACTCAGTCTAACACTAAGCTTGAGTTCTTTTTCAAATTCGTTTATTTTATTTTTTTTTATTTATTGATTTTTTTTAAAGAAAAAAACAGTCATTTGTTGTCCCCCTTATTTATGCATTCATTGGCTGATTCTTATATGCACCCTGACTGGGGATCAAACTCACAACCTTGGCATATCAGGATGATGCTCTAATCAACTGAGCTACCCAGCCACAGCCTCCACACTTGAGTTCTTTACCACTCTCAAGGCGATGGCTATGAGACTGCAGAGGAGAAGGTACACTGGAGAGAGGTTTCAGAAGTAGAATCAAGATGGTTGAGAGCTAGAGGAGAGGGGGGAGTCTACCATGTTTCCAGCTTATAGACCAGGAGCATAGAATGGGTAGATGTGAGGAACTAGGAATTTTGCTTGGACAAGCTAAATTGAGAGGCATACCATTCAAAATTATTAGCTTATCAGTTAATCCTCACCAGTTTAAGTTTAAGTTTAAATCAGAGGGGTGAATAAAATGTTTGTGGAAGAGTATATAAAGAGAGAAAAGAGTAAAGGGCAGTGTTGGGGAACACTGGCATTTAAGAGGTGGACAGAGAGCCCAGAAAAGGGGACAGAGAAGTTGTCAGAGCAGGAGAAAGAGAGTCAGGGACACAGAAGCCAAGGAAGGAGAGAGCTGCAAAGATATGTCAGGTAGGTACAGCAGGAAATTGAAAGGAAATGAACTCCCCTCCATCTTGTCCTATAGGGCTGGGCCCCCTGCCTAAACCCCCTCCTTTTTCTGGGAGGGGCCACAGGTGTGCCAGCAATGTCCTAGCTTCCCCAACCACCACCCAAATGGACCAATGAAGCTCCAGGAACACAGCGAGGGTCCTAATAAGGCTAAACCACAGAAAGACCCTAATTCAAGTGACCAATCTCTGTAACCCTTGTCACTTTCCTAAGCCCTCCCAATTATCCTACCCATAAAACTCATTGTTCCTGCCCGGCTCACTCTCTCGCTCTCTCGCCTCACTGCTGCGCCAGAAAGAGGCTGAGAGCCAAACCCGGGTTTGAGTAAAGACTTTTTGCTTTTGCACTGGAAAAGGCTCCTTAGTGGTTAATTATTCGGGACCCCGAACTCTGGGCATAACAGAAATCAAACAAGAAAATGATTCCAGAAAATAATCACTCGATCATTCAGAGGTCTTGAGAACCTTGGTGAGAGCAGTTTTGCTTCCTGGATCATCCTCTCTCCTGAAGGGGAGCCTGTGGAGGCAACCACAGACTGAGCTGCACATTCGGTTCTGGCCGGGCTGTGACGGTTCTGAAGGCCCAGCCCTGGGCAGAAGCTGCAGGCAGCTGGGGGAGCTTGCCTCTGGCTTGGCACAGCAGGCACTCAGCAAAGGCTGACAGGCAAATACAGGTGAGCCCAACCACTTCCTTATAGCTTGGTTCCTGGCAAAGCCCTAGCTACTTAAAAGAGGCCTTTCCCCAAGAAAATGAGGACATTTGCTTTGATGCAGGCACCTTGGTGAATTAGGGTAGTAGGTTCCCATTGTCCTGGGGCCTGCTGTCCTCTCATTAAGCAGAACTTGGAGGTTTCAGATCACTGGCACAGGGAAAGGGAGTCTGAGGACAGGAAGGCTCTTCTCAACTCCAGGCCTTTTCTGACCATCAACCTTTCACCCTGTTCCCAACCGTGAAACTACCACTCAGGAGTCGTGTGTTAAGCGTGTGTGTGAGTCCGTGTGTGTATGTGTGAAAGGGTTCCTTTCTGGGACAGCTCAAGCCTTATTAAGTCTTGCAGTCATAGTTAGTAAAAAAAAAAAAAAAAACCCCACAAAAAACGACCCTTGGCTAAACCTGAAGTCTAATCCCAGCTGCATGAAGGCTTTGTGACCTCAGGCAAGTCACACCTGCTCTCTGAGCCTGATCCCCTCCTCTGAAATGAGGGTGTGGAATAGATAGATGATCTCTGAAGTTGTAACTAGTAACCAGCCCAGGATGCTTTGATTCTTTGCTTCAAGTGAGAGACCTGAGGGTGTCTCCGCAGGTGGGCAGGAAGGGCAATGAAATTCAAACTCAAGTATCTGTGCCCAAGCACCAGCAGGGATCAGCACTGAGATAGGGTACCTAAGCTGTCAATCAAAGAATTCCCTAGGAGTGGAGGGCGGTACTTGGTTGTCCAGTAACTCGAGGGAGCTCTGAGCAAGGAGGTAGGGGATGTAACCCAAGCCAGAGGGACCATTCCGGAAAGCCAGCTTCGGAGAAGATCGAAAGAGGTAAGGCGTCCTATGGCTGGGACCCAAAAACCTGGTGAGGATAGCCAGGAGTGCCTTAGGGAAGGCCTTTCAAGAGGCAGATTTCCTAGGTGTTCTTAGGAGCAGGAGAAACTTATTTTAAAAGAGAGAATAGAGAGACAGAATCCTCATTGCTGGAAGTTGGCTCCTTGCCAATTAAACAGCCTCTTCAGCTTTGTGACCCCAGTGCCTTTTATGGCTCCTGGCACATAGCAGGGGGTCACTGCATATTCATTGAACTGGCTTGAGATTAGACAGCGGGTACACCTTGGTTGTGAGTGGATGAGTGTATGTGGAGGCACAGGATGAAAGAGATGATGGAGGGGAGGTGCGGTGTGTATTCAGTTCATTCGTCCATTCATGTATGGTATGCATTCACTAAACATTTTTGTCATTCTAAAATATGGGTAACATAAAATTTATAGTTTTAAACCACTATAAGTGGCAATAAGGATACTCACATTGTGCAACCATCAGACCGTTCATCTCCATAACCTTTTTATTTCATGGGATACATATTTACTGAGAAGCTACCATGTGCCAGGCCCTTCAAGTTGCTCCAAATCTAATAGGAGAGATAGACAAGGAAGTTAGCAACTCTAACCCGGTGTGATAAATGCCACCGTAGACAGAAGGTGCTATAGGAGTGCAGAGGGACCCAGGTGGTGGAGGGAAGGGGACTTTCTGAAGGAAGCTACTACTTGAACTGAGTCTGGAAGGAGGACTAAGAATTTGTCAGGACATTAGAGAGAGTTGATATCATGCCCCTGGGAGAGATGCAACAAAGTGAGGTGGCAGAGAGAAATTCTTACAACTCTGAGGTTCTCAGAAGGAAGGTCGGGGAGGTTGGGGGTTAGGGGAAGAGATCAACCAAAGGACTTGGTGGTTTTTTTTTTCAACCAAAGGACTTGTATGCAAGCATATAAGCCTAACCAAAGGGCATAGACAACAGGGGAGTGAGGGCATGAGTATGTGTGTGTGGGGGTGTTGGAGGAGTAATGAGACACATATGCAATACCTTAACAATAAAGAAATTTAAAAAATATATATATATTATTGATTTTCCACAGAGAGGAAGGGAGAGAGACAGAGTTAGAAACATTGGAGAGAAACATCGATCAGCTGCCTCCTGCACGCCCCCTACTGGGGATGTGCCCACAACCAAGATACATGCCCTTGACCGGAATCAAACCCAGGACCTCTCAGTCCGCAGGCTGACGCTCTATCCACTGAGCCAAACCGGTTTCGACTCAATAAAGAAATTTAAAAAAATAAAAATAAAACTCTGAGGTTCACACCAGGGCAGGGGTAAAAGTGAATTGTCCTGGAGCAGTGATTTTCTTTCTTTCTTTTTTTTTTTTTAATATATTTTATTGATTTTTTTACAGAGAGTAAGGGAGAGAGATAGAAAGTCAGAAACATCGATGAGAGAGACATCAATCAGCCGCCTCCTGCACACCCCACAGTGGAGATGTGCCCGCAAGCAAGGTACATGCCCCCAACCGGAATCGAACCTGGGACCTTTCAGTCCGCAAACCGATGCTCTATCCACTGAGCCAAACCGGTCTGCTGTGTCACACGGGTGTGCCACAAGAATTTTTAAAACACTGATCTCTCTTCCCTTAGATTGTCAAATACAGAGTGACAGCAGCCAATTCAACAAAAGCCATCCAGTGTGAATGAATTAAAATTATACTTATCTTTTGTCGGGTTGACAAAAACACATTTGTTGGTGTGCTGCAGAATCTTAGTGATTTACATGCTTAGTTTACAGGTGCCATGAAATGAAAAAGGTGACATGCTGAACCCCTGTGCTTTCCATTGTCAGTACGATGTCTTCCCCGAACCCTGAGGATACCCCACCAGAGCCTGCCACTGAGCTCCCAAGCTCCAAGGAGAAAAAGAAGACAAGAAAGTGTCAACAGCATGAGGCCCGCATCCAAGTCCTCACCAGGGCCGGCCACCGGGCGCTGCTGGCTCGCCAGAACCAGGAGGCCTTGGCCAGCTTCCAGAGGGCCTTCCTCCTGGCCTCCAAGGCCTCACGAGAAAGGGACACCCCTCTTCTCCGTGCCTGTGCCTTCAACCTGGGGGCTGCCTACGTGGAGACCGGGGACCCCGCCAGAGGCCTGGAGCTGCTTCTAAGAGCCCGACCTGAAGAGAAGGCGCAGGGCAGGTGTCACGGGGACCAGTGTTTCAACGTGGCTTTGGCCTACCAAGCCCTGGGCCACCTGCCGCAAGCTCTGGCCTGGTACCGCCGGGCCCTGGGCCACTACCAGCCACTGGGGGACCAGGGGCAAGCCCAGGCGAAAATGGGAGCCTGCTACCAGGCTCTGGGGCAGCCTGCGCTGGCAGCCCAAAGCTGGCGGGAAGCAAGCCAGGCCTATGCCCACGCAGGGCAGCCCCGGGCTGCAGCCCTGGCCTTGGGGGCTGCGGCGGGCTGTATGCTGAAGAGCGGGCAGCACGGCGTGGGTGAAGTGGTGCAGGTGCTGGAGGAGAGCTGGAGGCTTGCGGAGAGGAGCACTGAGCGGCGACTGCTGGGTGAGGCCTTTGGGCAGACAAGCGAGGGATCTGACCTGGTGACACTCTGAGAGGAGGGGGGGTGGAAGCCGGGACTGGGGAAGGGGATGGTGGGACGCTTTGCGAGTGGGACAGGGGCATATCAATATGAGCCAGCGGCCGAAACCGGTTTGGCTCAGTGGATAGAACGTCGGTCTGCAGACTGAAAGGTCCCAGGTTCGATTCCGGTCAAGGGCATGTACCTTGGTTGCAGGCACATCCCCAGTAGGGGGCGTGCAAGAGGCAGCTGATCGATGTCTCTCTCTCACCGATGTTTCTAACTCTCTATCCCTCTCTCTTCCTCTCTGTAAAAAAATCAATAAAATATATTTAAAAAAAAATATGGCCCAGTGGTCGGCAAATGGTAGCTCGTGAGCCACATGCGGCTCTTTGGCCCCTTGAGTGTGGCTCTTCCACAAAATACCACAGCCTAGGCGAGTCTATTTCGAAGAAGTGGTGTTAGAAGAAGTTTAAGTTCAAAAAATTTGACTCTCAAAAGAAATTTCAATCCTTGTACTGTTGATATTCGGCTCTGTTGGCTAATGAGTTTGCCGACCACTGGGATAGCCATCTAACCTGGCTACCAGTGACCCTGGCCTTGCCTTCCAGGGCAGCTCTATAATGACCTAGGCCTGGGCTACTCGCAGCTCCAGCTGTTCCCACTAGCAGTAGAGGCCTTCCTGCAGGCCTTGCCCTTGTGCCGGGGGCCAGGAGAGGAGGCCACGGTGCTGAGAAACCTTGGGATGGCCCACAATGCCCTTGGCAACTATCAGGAAGCCCGTGAGTTTCACCAGAAAGCTGCTGACCTGCATGGTGAGTACCAGGGGCTGGGGAAGGGGACTGAGACGCAGGGACGAAGGGGGTTCCAGCAGGGGCCCAAAGGCTGAAGAGTGAATGGACCTTTAGGACTAGTTACGGGGTCAGGAAGCCCAGAAGCAGGGGATGGAGATGCAGGAGATGGGCTAGCCCAGTGGTCGGCAAACTCATTAGTCAACAGAGCCAAGTAGCAACAGGACAACGATTGAAATTTCTTTTGAGAGCCGAATTTTTTAAACTTAAACTTCTTCTAATGCCACTTCTTCAAAATAGACTCATGCCAAAATTGGTTTGGCTCAGTGGATAGAGCATCGGCCTACGGACTCAAGGGTCCTAGGTTCGATTCCAGTCAAGGGCATGTACCTTGGTTGCGGGCACATCCCCAGTAGAGAGTGTGCAGGAGGCAGCTGATCGATGTCTCTCTCTTATCGATGTTTCTAACTCTCTATCCCTCTCCCTTCCTCTCTGTAAAAAAATCAATAAAAAAAAAAAAAAGACTCGCCCAGGCTGTGGTATTTTGTGCAAGAGCCACACTCAAGGGGTCAGAGAGCCGCATGTGGCTCGCAAGTTTCAGTTTGCCGACCACGGGGCTAGCCGGATAGGACAGAGGGTTGTGGGCCTCAAGGCTGAGGCCTAGGAAAGGGAAGGCAGCGATGGGCAGAGGAAAGAGCTATCAGTACCTGCCTCGCCTGCCTCACAAGGTCATTGCGTGGCTCAGAGTACCCAGGGAGAGGCATTCAGGCCAAAACTTGGGACTGAGGAGCAGCTGAATAAATATGGGTACTGAAAGTTTGGGCCTTGAGGTCCATCTGAACGTGTGTTGGGGCTGAGCACTGGCATTCCCGCAAACCCTGTTCTGGTTGTCGGGGGTGGGGTCCAGATACCTCAGCGGCCAAGACCCCTGTTCGAATTGGGTGGCTCTGTCTCAGGTTCGGTGGGGCAGCGGTGGGAGCAAGGCCGGAGCTTTGGCAGCCTGGCATTTGCACTGAGCCAGTTGGGGGACCACAAGGCCGCCAGAGACAACTACCTGCATGCCCTGCAGGCTGCCCAGGACACTGGTGAGTGAGAGGGGGTTCGTGGGCGGCTTGGGGTGGGGGTGGAGCAAAGGCCGAGAGTCCTTGGGGCTGGTGGGGAGGCAGATCGGGAGTTGGGGGTGGGGAGCGCCTCTGAAGTGGGGGGGCATTGGGAAGGTCAGAGCCAGGAAAGGACCTCTCAGGCTCTCTTCCCCAGGGGACGTGAAGGGGCAGTGGCAGGCCTGCGAGGGTCTGGGGGCTGCTGCGGCCAGACTGGGGCAGCATGACCAGGCCTTGAAGTACTATAAGGAGGCGCTGGCCCAGTGTCAGGTGAGAGTCCCCCCCAATCCCAGAACCCCCCTCTGCCTGTCAGCCCTCCGGGAAGCCTTCTCCAGCTGACCGTCCTGCCTTATGCCTGGTCTTCGCTGCATCATTCATTCGCTCATCCAGCGCGCACTGGGCACAGGTGTGCTAAGTCCTGGGCCACTCCTGCGAGGAAGACTTTGTCTCTGTCCACCGTTCTGGGCAGGATCCTGGCAAAGGCATGGGGATGGGCAAAAGTGAAGGAAGACAAAATCTCCTACCTTTCCCCGTTGGATGTTTCTTGCTTCCCCAGTTCCCCGAGAACCACAAACCCCAGCTCCGCTCCCTCACTCCATCCTCCTCCCTCTCCCCAGAAGGAGCCAGATTCTGTGCGGGAACGGCTGGTGGCCAAGCTGGCGGATGCCATGAGGACCCACTTGGCTCAGGGTGCAAGGGACCCAACTCATACCCCGGTGAGAGGACACCCGAGACCAGGCGCTGGGGGTGGGGAGAGGTTACCTGGAGAAGGAAGAGGTAAGGTGAGCAGAGCTGGTGTTCTCAGGGATGCTGCGCCTGACTGCTCTTCTGTGTTCCTGTGCGCCCGGGCCAGCATAAGGTACCGGTATCACTTTCCCGAGGCCGCCTGGAGGTGGGGGTGGGGGTGGGAGGTGGGCAGGGGGTTGTGGCAAGTGTCCAACACTAGGGGTGTGCTAGGGCCTCAGCTGAGTGGTAACTAGCTCAGTGCAGTTGGGGACACTGAGCCACACCAAGGAGGAGGTGGTGTTTTAAGTTTTTGGCTGCAGTTCTCAAAAGGGCCACAGGATGGGGGCAGTGCTCCAAGAAGTCCCTGTCTCTGGTCTTGGGTTGTCTGGGGTCATTCTGCCTGGATCTCCATCTCTCAGCCTCTTCAACTGCCCCCGCTCCCTCACCCTCGGAGATGCCCTCAGGAAACCTCCCCTCCCAGGAATTGAAATTATACTTTAGTAGTTATTACATGTATTTAATAGGTTTTATGTCTTCTCTCTCTCTCCTTTTCATTTTGTTAATCCTCACCTAAGGGGAGTTTTTCTATTCAGAGAGCAAAAGAGAGGGAGCAGGAAGGGAGAGAGAGAGAGAGACATTAATGGGTTGCCTCCCACTACACCCTGACTGATCAGGTGGACATCAAACCCGCAACCCAGCATGTGGCTTGACCGGAACTCGAACCCATAATCCTTTGTTCCGTGGGCCGATGCTCCAACAACTGAGCACACCGACCAGGGCACGTCTTCTCTCATTTTCAAGACTAGGACACCCTATTTACAATTCGCAAGCAAGATTAAATTAGCCTGCTCAGCTGGACTGGCTCAGTTGCTTGAACGTCGTCCTGTGCACCAGAAGGTCCATGTCTGGTCAGGGAACATACCTGGGTTGTGGGCTGGGGTACAGAAGGCAATCAACAACCACATTGGTGTTTCTCTCCCTTCCTCTCTCAAAGCATGCCCTCGGGTGAGGAACAAATACGACTTAAATCAGCCTGGTACACAGAGAGGACTGGATTGGGAGTCAGAGGACCTAGGGTTCCATCCAAGGGTGGCCACCAACTTTCTGTGACTTTGTCTTTGGAGGTCTCAGGCAGGATGGGGTGGTGGTCAGGCCCTGGCCACAGCTGACAGTCCATGAGCCTGAGTTCTAACACGATAGTTCCTAGCGGGGACCGTCATAGAAGAAGAAGCCTCGCCCTGAACTTGTAGTCTCAGACCTGGGGCACAGCCCAGTTTGCTCTGGCACTTCTCCGTCTCTCTGGGGCCATGTCTCTGGAGGGAACATGCACTCATGTGCACGTCCACAGCCATTTTTCTGAAATGGAATCTCTTTACTCCTCTTCGTGCCCAGATCTCAGCTCCAGGGAAGCCTCAGGCTCCAGGGGGGGCCTGCCCAGCAGTGACTCCAGCCAGACTGGGAAGAAGCCCAGCAGAAGCAAAGCACAGGTGAGTGGGGCGGGGCAGAGCTTCTGGGGTGGATGTGGCTCCTGGAGGGTGTTGGGAGGTGCTGCAGCAGTGCCCTGGGGGTTGGGGGCCTCACAGATACCCCAGGAAGGAGGGCACCTGATTGAGTGCCCCTCGGCCCCCTGTTACCTGACCTTATAGACCTCTGGGTGGGTGGAAGACAAAGAATTGGAGGAGGGCCACGAGGAGGAAGAGGAAGAGGCTTCATGAAAGGTCCCTGGGACTGGGTTGGCTGGTGCAGGGACTGGCGTGGGAGTAGGTGTAGGCTGTCCCGGCTGAAGGGGAGCACTCTGCCCACCCCCTTCTTCCCTCTTACCGCCTCTCTTCCCCACCCCAGGACTAACACCCCAAATCAGCCCCACCCCCATTTTTGCTCCTCTCTCAAGACCCTGGCCCACTTTCCTGAGCTCTTTCTGGATCACCTCTTCCTCTTTGCTTCCACAGCTTTCCTCACTTCCAGATGTGCATCTCAGAGCACCAGGGCTTGTTGGAAGCCTACTAGGTGCCAGGTACCTGGTGCTTTTCTTACCCTCCCTTGCTGTTTACTGGCCTCCTCCTTCAAAGGCTTCCAAACCTGGCAGCAGAGTTCCTTGCTATTTGCTGACTTGAATTCACTGACATCTTTTCAGTGTATTTCCTTCTCCAGGCACTGCAAGGCATTCCCATGTCTATCCACTAGAGGCCCAGGCTTGTCAATCTTACCTGCCCCAAACCATAGTCCTTGGTGTACTAGAGTGACCAGCACATTCCCTCACACCTCCCTCCTTGTTCTCCCAAAGCATTCTCTTTTCCACCAGGATGGTTCTTGGTTCTGAGAGGCCTGCAATGAATGTGCCTGTCCTTCTCTATCCAGGTCCTGGACCTAGGACCCATCTCCCATTTGGAGACCAGCCCCCGCTCCCCGCCCCCTGGGATGGAGTGCTCTGGCATCCTGGTACCCAGTGGCCCCCAAGCCAATGAGTGGGTCCCTGGGGGAGGGAAGGACACCTGGAGAATGGATAAAGGGAGTAGGAGAGGATGTAACTTTGGACAATTTTAAATACATTTTATTGATTGTTTACAGAAAGTAAGAGAGAGGGATAGAGAATTAGAAACATCAGTGAGAAACATTGATCAGCTGCCTCCTGCACGCCCCCCTACTGGGGATGTGCCCACAACCAAGGTACATGCCCCTGTCCGGAATCGAACCTGGGACCCTTCAGTCCGCAGGCTGACACTTTATCCACTGAGCCAAACCGGTTTTGGCTGACTTTGGACAATTTTAACAGAACATTATTGCTGTTACAATTGGGGAAAATATGGACTGGTGCTTGGGAATATCTAGTGCTCTGAGCCTCTCTGTCTTTGCTCTTTAGTAATCTGAACGACTTTTACCCAGCTCAGGAGGCCTGGCATGTCCCCTGCCTCCTGCACGGCCTGACTGTGGGCCTCAGAGAACGGAAGAGCCCCGCTGAATGGGGGGATAGGCGGCTTACATCTCCTCCCTGCTGCTCTGCAGCCCACCGGCAGAGGTAAGGGCTAGGGAGGGCCACAGAAGCCCGAGTCAGAGCAGGCGGCCTCTGCTCTCTCCATAGCCACTCCCACTCGCAAGCTCTGCCCTGTCTCCTTCAGGTCCTTCAAACAGCCCAGGGAAACCTCCAGCAGGGATCCACCAAGGAGACCCACCACATCCGGCTTCTGCAGGATCATGTGACCCCACTCTACTGGCCTCAGCGGTACCTCCCCAACATACACACTCGAGGGGTTTCTGGGACCAAGACTGTTCCCAAGCTGTTCAGTGCTGTATAGACACGGATTACAGCACAGACAGCAAGTGGGCTCCCTCCCGAACAGGCTGGACAAGGGCTTTGCGGTCTCAGCACGGAGGCTGCTCGTACCTTGCTGGGAGTTTTGGACTCAACTGGCAAAGGCGAAAAGGGGAATGGAGTGTTCTTTCTGGATCCAAACCTTATGATCACTTAGGCCCTTTCCAGTTCTAAAAACTATAACTTCTTGACCAAGAGGTTGTGAAGTCAATGACTCTCCAGACCTCCATTTTCTCATAAGGGGAGCGGGGTTAAATAGTACTAGAGGCCTGGTGCACGAATTCGTGCAGCAGTGGGGTCCCTTGCCCTGGCCTGCAGAATCAGGCCAAAACTGCTCTCCACCATCCCTCAAGGGATCTCAGATTGCAAAAGGGTGCAGACCAGACCGAGGGACACCCTGGCCCATGCACGACTGAGGCAGGGGAGAGATGCGGGAGGTTGGCCAGTCTGTGAGGGACCATGGGAGGGCTTCAGGGCGTGTCTGGCCCGTCTCGCTAAGTCCCGATCAGCCGGACCCCAGCAGCAAGCTAATCCCAGCAGCAAGCTAACCTACAGGTTAGAGCATCTTCCCCCTGGTGGTCAGTGCATGTCATAGCAAGCTGTTGAGAGGCCTTAGCATATCACGCTTTGACTGGTTGAACAGACAACCAGATGATTGGACATTTGGCATATTAGGCTTTTATTATTTAGGATAGAAGGTACAGCTTAACCAACCAATGCACTCCACTTCCTCCCTGAAACATAGCAGAGGCTGGATGCAGACCCCTGAAGGCCTGTAGCCTGTGAGACATCTGCTGCCAGTAGCCACAACAATGATATTAAATATGGGTTTTTAATCCCTTCGCACATGCCACACATTGTTCTAAGTGCTTCACAACGATTTTCTCCTTTAATCACAACAGGAGAATCCCCTTTCACAGTGAGGAATAGAGAGCAAAAAATCTAAGTTGTTTCTCTTCCCAGGTCACTCCAGTTAAGTGGAGAAGCCGTGATTCTAAACCTAGGTAGTGAGTCCCTTCTCCTGTAAGCTGGGCAGTTCTACTCCCCGAGTTAAGCCATTGTTTACTTGACAAAAAATATATTTATGCTGGTTGTATGTGTTACTGTAATTTGTAATTTAATTAAATTTATATAAATTGCTGAGCCAAGAGTGTGACTAGGAATCAAATCTGCATCCTCTCAGTGCATGGGACGATGGGCTAGATGCCCAGTAGGGGACGTGCAGGAGACAGCTAATGATGTTTCTCAGAGATGTTTCACTATCTCTCTCCCTTATTCTCTCTCTCTCTCTCTCTAAATCAATAAAAATGTATTTAAAAATTAAAAAAAATATTTATAGAGTATGTGCTAGGCATAGAAGTAGGTGCTGGGGACACATCTGTTAATCTTCCTTATGTAAATGGAGTATATTCTTTTGTCTTGATTAGAATGCAGTTTCACCAATTACATAACAAAAGCCAACGTAACAGTGCCTTTATCTAGAGAGAACTCAGTCTCATATCAGTAGCCCAGAGCTAATATAGTGTTCTGTGAAGCTTGGGGAGGTTGGCAGGATACTCTGTCATCCTCAACCTGAGATTTACATCTCATAGTCTACAGATTGCTCCAGCTCCAGTATAACACCCTCCTTCTACCCAGAAGGTGGAAGAAAACAATTTTTTTAAGTTTATGACCTATCAGTTACATATATCACTTCTACTCAAATCTCCTTGGTCAGAGTTTAGTTACATGTGTATGGTTAGCTGCTTCCAGGAAGACTGGAAAATGCAGTGTTAGATGGGTATCCATGTGGCCAGATAGATTCCAGGGATTCCATTATCAAAGGGAAAAAGAATGGATTTTGAGAGATAAGTAGCAGTGTCTGGAGTATTGCCAATTCGTCATTAACCATCACTGACTCTACCACTTAATAGCTGTATTATCTTAAAAAAGTACTTGACTTCTCTCTGCCATTCAATTTCCTTATCTATAACATGAGGAGAAAAATATATCATAGGATTGACAGGATCAAATGAGATAATCTATGTAAAGCATCTGGCACTCAGTAGGTGGTCAATCCATGTATCCTTTCTAAATTGACTGTGAAGGTATTTCACAAAGAAAACCCCAAAAGTGAGGAACAGCAACAAAGTGGACTAGGTCTTGGGTACTGCCTTCCTCGGGACAGCTGTCATTTGGTTGTTTGGTAAATTGTGTGTGTGTGTGTGTGTGTGTGTTGGGAAGGGATGCTTTGTGTCATTATTTTATAGTTACATCTCATCAAAATGAAATCAGCAGTGACAGGACTTTAGTTACAAACATATGCATTTGGGAGTCAGTTCAGTATAGAATGGTGCTTAATACTGCAGACTCTAGGTTAAGCTGCTTGAAGACTAGCTCCACTGACAGCTATCACTGTATTGTTGGGCATATCATTCAACATCTTGGAGTCTCAGTTTTCTCTTCTGTAAAATGGGAATAATAACAGGGTTGTTGTGAAGATGAAATGATGCATGTTATCATTTGGCACATATACTAGTAAGTATTCAAAATGTTATCTATGTCAAAGAAAATTGCTTTACATCATGTTTTAGAAATGAATTTTCAGAATCACCAAATTAATTTCTCAAACAGGCATGAAAGTAAAGCTATTTATATTCTGGTAAAGTTTCAGAGTTAATGAGGTCTTGGGCAAGATTATCTAATTGTAATGTACACTGTAAACCCAATTTCCAACCATAAGCACAGCTTAACAAAAAGTTTCCCACCACAATCACAGTCTGGTAAATTCAATTTCCCACCACAAACATGTAACAAGCAGAGCTGGAGACCAAGGGTACATCCCATACAAGATGATAAACCTCATAAGTAAAAAAGATTATCAGAAGAGAAGTTAAAAGGTGGAGGGGTCGTTGCTATTCACAATGAACTAGTCAGGAAGCATTTCATGATACAGAAAAGAATAAATCAAGCTTAAAAATAACCTTCATTCCAGCTAATTATCTTAATGCCTTAATTGTAATTTGTTATTCCACAAACTTCTCCCTCTACCATGCAAGGGTGTATTTACATTCTTAAAAGTTCTTGGGTAGCCCTAACCAGTTTGGCTCAGTGGATAGATCGTTGGCCTGCGGACTGAAGGGTCTCAGGTTCGATTCCAGTCAAGGGCATGTACCTTGGTTGCAGGCACATCCGGAGGTGTGCAGGAGGCAGCTGATTGATGTTTCGCTCTCATCGATGTTTCTAGCTCTCTATCCCTCTCCCTCTCTGTAAAAGATCAATAAAATATATTTGTATTTATTTTTTAATATATTTTATTGATTTATTTTTTTTAAGAGAGGAAGGGATAGGGATAGAGAGCTAGAAACATCGATGAAAGAGAGACATCGATCAGCCGCCTCTTGCACGCCCCCTACTGGAGATGTGCCCGCAACCAAGATACATGCCCTTGACCGGAATCGAACCCGGGACCCTTCAGTCCGCAGGCCGACGCTCTATCCACTGAGCCAAACCGGTTTCGGCAAAAAAAAATATATATATATATTTTAAAAAAGTTCTTGGGTAAGAGACTTAGTTTTCCTCTCCAGGTTTTTCTTGAAATAGTATCGTGACCTGGAGTCCATGGTTTCGGCATTTTGGACAATGGCATACTCATCCTACTTTCTACTAACTATTCTTGTGATAAAGAGGTAAGTATTCTGTATGATTGGTAAATACATTGTGCTATCCTGGTAAACAGAGTTAGGGGAGCTGATGTGAGGAGAGGGCCCGAAGTTATAAGAAACGCTCGGCAGCAGCGTACATGAGAACACCAGCTTCATTTATGGAGTCCCGCGTACCCGCTCCAGCAGGCGCTTCGCATGCATTACCGCCCCATGAGATGAATGCACCTTACTTACTCCGTGTTACAGGCAGGAGACTGAAACCGGGAGTGTCCAAGTTCACTCACTCAGCTAGTAGTAGGGCAGGAGCCCTGGCTTACCGCTGCGGCGCTAAACTTGACTTAGGCGCGCAGCCGAGCGAGCGGCGGCCTTCGGGCGCTTCCGGCGAGTGGGCCCGCCCCGGCCTCTCGGGGGCGGGACATGGCGCTGCGCATGCGCCCGGGCGGCGGGCCGGGCCGAGGGCGCGCCCCGCGAGCTGCATGTCCCGGCTGTGGTCTCTGTTCGGGTTTGGGCTGCTGGTGGCGGGGTCGCGCCTGCCGCGCGTCCGCTCCCAGGCCAACGCCTGCCGTGTGGGGCCCCCCTGGTGGGGGCCGCAGCGGCAGAGCTCGGGGGGCCGCGGGGACCCGGAGGTCATGGCGAGCGCGATGGTGAAGTACTTGAGGTAGGCGGGGCTCCGGCCGGGCGCGCGGGCGGAGGGCTCCCCCTCGCTGTGCGGGACTGGGGGGGCGCTGCGCGGCCCGCGAGACCGAGCCCTGGAGCAGAGGGTTTGCGCAGCCAGGAGGAGGCTCAGGCCGTGGACGAGGAGCTGTTTAAGGAGTACCAGTTCAGCGTGGACCAACTCATGGAGCTGGCTGGGCTGAGCTGTGCTACCGCCATTGCCAAGGTCAGTGGTGCGGCTCTTCCCCCGGCCCCCTGGCCTGGCCCCCAGGGACGGGGACAGTTGGGGCAAGCTTGGGCTGCCTGGCCAAACCTGCTCTGAATCCCCTCGGGTTCTGCCTTCAGGCGTATCCCCCCAAGTCAATGTCCAGGAGCCCCCCTACTGTCCTGGTCATCTGTGGCCCCGGGAACAACGGAGGAGACGGCCTGGTCTGTGCTCGGCACCTCAAACTCTTTGTGAGTATGTGGAGGGCTGTGGGGGGAGGAGACTGTAAGGTTTCTAGGCTCTGAACATGAATGACTCCTTTCCTAGGGCTACCAGCCCACCATCTACTACCCCAAAAGACCGAACAAGCCGCTCTTCACTGCCCTGGTGACCCAGTGTCAGAAAATGGACATCCCTTTCCTTGGTGAAATGCCCACAGAGGTAGGTGGCTCCAGTTCGGTGCGCTCCTCCGTAATAACCATTGTGTTCTGCTCTCCCCTCGGGTTTCTAGGCTGAACTCATCTGCGTATCTTCCTCTATAGATCAGTGGTTCTCAACCTTTCTAATGCCGCGACCCACAGGTTGAGAACCGCTGCTGTAGAGCCTAAGACCATAGGAAAACACAGAGATTTACATTATGATTCATAACAATAGCAAAAGTAGTTATGAAGTAGCAACAAAAATAATTTTATGTTTGAGGGTCACCACAACATGAGGAACTGTATTAAAGTGCCGCAGCATTAGAAAGGTTGAGAACCATTGCTCTAGAGCAGCGTTTCTCAACCTGTGGGTTGCCACCCCTTTGGGGGTCGAGTGACCCTTTCACAGGGGTCACCTAAGATTATTGGAAAACACCTATTTCCCATGGTCTTAGGAACCAACACACCGCTCCTCGATGTAGCAAAGTGTAGCAATGTAGTTTACTGTTGTCATATTAAGACTGTTATCCATGCTATACCTCTATTCAAGACAAAATTTCATTTATTTGTAATTAGAAATAATTTTTTTAATATATATTTTATTGATTTTTTTACAGAGAGGAAGGGAGAAACATCAATGAGAGAGAGACATCGATCAGCCACCTCCTGCACACCCCGTACTGGGGATGTGCCCGCAACCAAGATACATACCCTTGACCGGGGACCTTTCAGTCCACAGGCTGACGCTCTATCCATTGAGCCAAACCGGTTTTGGCTAGAAATAAATATTTCACAATATATAATTACATAGTTTTTGTGATTAATCATGTTCAATTTGTAACAATGAAAATACATCCTGCATATCAGATATTTACATTACAG
>JAAGEH010000042.1:28931810-28985747 GCA_011751065.1 Lasiurus cinereus | reverse complement strand
TCCCCAGTAGGGGGCATGCAGAAGGCAGCTGATTGATGTTTCTCTCCCCCTCACTCTATCTCTAAAATCAATAAAAACGTATTTTAAAAAGAAATAAAGGTTCCTTTCCCCTTCACCTCCCCTGTTCACTCTTTTCACTCTGTAGTCATCCCTCTTCTCCTAGGATGCAGTCAACACATCTTATCTTAGGAGTCGAAGTCAATGCCTAAACCCTTTCTGCAGATGCATGGATTTAGAGGGTGGGAAACTTGAGAGCTTGATGGACTTTTAAAAATTTTAACACATTTTATGGATGAAAGTGGTTTCCCAAAGTCACAGACCAGATCATGGCAAAGCCAAGACCAGAACCTGGCCCTCCTGACTCCCAGTCTCAGGCTCCCTGATACTGTAGCCTCCCTAATGGCAGGCAGGCGGAACTTCGTGTCTGGACTCAACTTGACCTGAATCAGGGACCGACTTGCACTTAACTGTCTCAGAGTGTCATGTGAATGAGACAAAATTGTATTTGTGCCTCTGTGGGTAAAGAGGACAGCCCTCTCCTATTAAGAACTCTTTGAAAGCTGCTGGCTCTGATATCCTTTACTTTTCTTACTCCACCAGGCCCAGGTGATCGATGAGCTATATGAGCTGGTGGTGGATGCCATCTTTGGCTTCAGCTTCAAGGGAGATGTTCGGGAGCCATTCCGCAGCATCCTGAGTGTCCTGAGCGGACTCACTGTGCCCATTGCCAGCATCGACATTCCCTCAGGTGCTGGGTTTGAGGGTGGGATTGGGGCCCTGCCCTCTCTTGGGTCAAGAACCAAGAACCTAGGAATCTTGGTTCTTGACCCAAGGCTCAAACCAAGTCTAAAATAACTCTAGAGGTGCAGAACACAGCTGGGAGCAGAGTTCAGGAGTAACCTTTGCATGTTGGCTCCAAGAGACCAAAGCCTAGAGATACAGGGAGCTCCAAGGATGCCAATTCCTCGGGAGCAGATGCAGTCCTAAGTGGGGCTCCCCATTTCTTTAGGACTAGGGTAGAGCGAGATTTGGAAGAGGACTGGCCTCTTCTGCTCTTCCTGAATACAGCCCTCTTTTCAGGATGGGATGTGGAGAAGGGAAGCCCTGGAGGGATCCAGCCAGACTTGCTCATCTCCCTGACTGCACCTAAAAAGTCTGCCACCAACTTCACTGGGCGCTACCACTACCTGGGGGGTCGCTTCGTACCACCTGCTCTGGAAAAGAAGTACCAGCTGAACCTGCCACAGTATCCTGACACTGAGTGTGTCTACCGTCTGCAGTGAGAGAAGGTAGACGTTTGTTCTTCCCAATAAAGACTTGTGCCTCTCTCTCTCCAGAACGGTGGAAACTGAAAGCTCTTCTGGCGGGAAAGGCTAATGGGTGGCCGGCAACACTGGAGACACGGGGTCCTCTTTGGGGAAGAACAAGAAGCTGCTGTGGCATTTGGGGCACTAAATACTGCCTTTCAGATGCTGAAAGAGTCTCCCAAGTGAGGTGTGCCTGTCCTTTACACACAAAATTCTTACCCATTAGGGACACAGGACACTGGATGAGGTTCTCTAAGCTTTCCCCTCCCATTCAACAATGTAGCAAGACCCCAGGAGGTTAACAGAAGGAATTTCTTCAAAGGTGCCAAGGAAACTTAATTTGTATTTAGGACCTTCCCAGGTGGGAATGGAGATGCCAGTCAGGACTGATAGATAGGCTAGGAGCCCAAGCTGACGTTTATTGACTCATTGGGCATAGTGTTAGGAACCAGCTCACAGAACAAGATTTGTATTTTCCTTAGCTTCACAATATTTAAGAATCAGGACATCACGCAAGTCAACATTTTTAGTTTCTTTTAGCAAAGGTGCCCCATCAAAGGGTACCTGCAGCTCCCAGCACTCCTTGCCCCTTGGCTGCCTGGCTCTGTTGGGCATCTGAGTTCCTGATCTCTGGGTTAGGAGCTGCAAAGGGGAAGAAGCCCATTCCCTCAACAAGGCAAGTGCTACTGCTCTCCTCTCAGCATGCTGGTATCAGAGCTGGTTCCGCCTCGGGAAGGATTCCTCACTGGGGAGAGTGCAGGAGACCCGCATCAATTCAGGTCTCTGAGGCCTCAACAACTCCTGAAAAACTGATCGAGGACCACCCTCATCTGACCTTCAGTCTCTCTTCTTCAGTTTCTTCTTTTTTGCTCTCTGGTCAGTGCTGACTGTGGCTCTGTCCTCTTCTGCTTGCTGCTGCCTCCTCTTCTGACCTCCGCTGCTTGAGCCAGGGTGTGCTCTGCTCTCTGCTTCCCTAGTCCTGCCATCCTCATGTCCATCGCTTATGTCCAAGACACCTTCCTCCTGATGCCGCCGTCTTTTCTTGCTTCTGCTTTTCTTACCACTGCACGCTCTGCTTTCTGCTTCCCTGGTCCCACCATCTATAACAGCTTCCTCAACTTCTTTATCCTCTATGTTCAAGTCTTCCTCCTTGCACTGCTGCCTCTTGCTTCTGCTATGTGAGTCAGTGTGTGCTCGGCTCTCTGCCTTCCCTGTTCTGATGCCACTTACATCCTCCTTACCTCCTCCTTTACCTGAGACCCCCTGCTTCTCCTCTTTGTGGTGCTGCCTCTTCTTTTTCTTCCTTTTCCTGGGGGACGAATCAGTTTGTTCTCTGCTCTTTAGTTCCCCAGACCCTCTTGTTTCTGTGACCTCTTCCTCCTCTACGGGTGTCCCCTCTTTCTTATCTTGAAGTTGTCTTTTCTTCTTGCTTTTCCTGATGCTCTGGTGAGTATATTCTGGATACTCCTTGTCTGCATTCCTTTCAGTTGCTGTAGCCTCTTCTTCCTCTTTATGCTTTTTCTTTCTTTTGAGGGGCTTGCTCTCAGTCTGCAGTTGAGGGATCCCAGGGTTCTGGCCTTTGAGCTGAGCCAGGAAGGCCTGCTCCTGGGCCTCCAAACGAGCAAGCTTAGCCTTCATTGTAATTCCATGACGAGCCGCCCTGAAATAGGCCAAAGTCAGAGGGTGGGTGTCAGGAAAAAGCCTAATTCTCAAGACTGTAGGGGAAACTGGTAGGGGAGGAACTATCTTAAAAGCAGTTCAGATATGCGCACATAGTATGAATCACTTTCCTGGGGTGAAAGAGTTAAGAAGTGGTGTAGGCCATCCTCAGGGGTGGGCTTGTGATAGGGAGAAAAGGGAGACCCAGAAGCTAACAAGTAACTACTTACTTGTGTGCTGTTCGACCCTCACAGGCTTGGAGCAGCATCTCATCAGTCAGACTGGTGGAGGGTTGGGTGGGGGAGATCAGAAATTACAAACAGATCTGGTGGGAAAGCTGGACCTCTCCTCCCTCTAAAACATTCCTTCTACACTGCTCAGGACCTGGCACTCTTCTAGGTGCAGGAGATACAAAGATTAGTACAACACAGTTCACTCAAAGAAGCCCAGTCAAGCATTATTAGATATTAGACCTGGTCCTTTCTCGTGAGATGTGCAGCATCTCCTCCCACTTGCCCCCAGCGCTAACATGAAGTCTCACATTTTTGGAGGCTGGGGCTCCTGGTTGTCGTCATCACTGCAGCTTTCCAAATCCTTGTCTGGCTTCTCCCCATCTGAAGTCAGTGTGGCAGTCTAGGAGGAATCATGAGGTGGACAAGGCCCACAACACACCACTGCTATCCCTTTCCCTCCTGGAAGCCCCCCAGGAACTCACACCCAAAAGCACAAATTTGCCAGCCCCCAATATCGCTCCTTGCAGACCCACAGGGAGATGCACCGAATTGCATACTTTGGCGTGGGCAGGAGAAGGGCTGTGGGAGGTGGAGGGAGAGCAGTCCTGGCCTCCATGGCTAGTGGGCACAAGAGGGGAGAAAAGGCCATCAGGGCTTCACAGTGGGACAAGTGCCCCCGGGTGGTCATCCCATATATAGTCCAAGTATCTTGATAATAAAGATGGCACCTTTCCCCCATCCCCAACACAGTACTTTATTTGACCAGATTGAGAACCTACTATGGGCCAAGGGTTGAGGATACAGAGTGGAATAAGAATGAGATGGTGGGTCCAGCCCAGATGGAATCTACATGGTGAAGGGGGAGGAGTATGGCAGAACATTAACAATTATGATGAAAGTTTGTGCTAGAAGAGAGGTACCCACTCAGATTTCAGGGTTTAGGAAAGTTTCTAGAAGTGGCTGAACTCTGGAAGACAAAAAATCAGGTAAAGGAGAAAAGGGAGTAGAATATACCAGGCAGAAGGAATAGCACTTAAAAATAATTACTCCATCTGGCTGAAGTACAAAGATCCTGAGATAAGTGGCTAGAGAAGGTGGCAGGGACAAAACCACACGAGCCAGTCTGATAATCTGATCTGTATCATCGTAAATCAAAGGAGTATCAATGACACAATGAAATTTCTGTTTTAGAACACTGGATGCTGTGTGGAGGATGAACTGATTGGAATGGGGAGTTAATTAGAGGCAATGAATGTGCTTTATAAGGCTGTAAAAGAAATTAGGAGATGATGATGGTCTGGGATAGAAGATGGCCACAGAGATGAAGAGAAATGAGAAAGATTTGCTAGATACCATGTAGAGACCTTGGCACATAATAGGTGACTATTAAATATTAGCTCCCTTCTATTGATATGCTTAGTAGGTGGGAATCTGAAGACCTGGGTTCCAGTCCCATCTGCCATTACTAGCCAACTGGGCTCTTCAGCAAGCCCCTCTTGTCCCACCTTTGGCCAAATGTGCACAGTAAGAACAGACCAGATAATCTCTCAGGTCTCTGACTTCCAAGTCCTTTGAATTGGACATCCCCTCCCTGCCCCACTCTGACAGGTCCTGATTATGCCCTACCACCCACTCCGTTGCTGCGTGCCAATTCTTGCCTAGGGTCTGGGCAATTACTAGTGAGCAACAGCAAGGTTGGTCACAGGATCCCACTGTTAGGACAATCCTGAGAATAGGTAGGGCATACAAGGCAATTGTCCAGGCCCCAAGGAAGGAAAAGAGAAGAATGAACCCTCTCACCCCCAGCCTCTAATACCTTCACAAACTTTTGGTACAGCATGTTGGGCTTGGGATGATTATGACGGGTGGTCTCCTTAGAAAGGCGCCTTATCTGTACTCCATCCTGTGGGGAAGTTTCCGTGAGAGGGTGACATACCCCTGCCCCCCACCTCAAGTGTCCCAGGCCCTCCTATTAGAGTTCATACCTGCTTGGTTTCCACTACCAAGTTGGCTGCCGTTTTGTTGAAGAGCTCATTCCACCAGTGGTTTGTGAACTCCTTGGCAGGGTCATGTCCCACCTGCCAGAGGAAGAAGTGTGAACTCTGAACCTGCCTCCCTGTCCTAAGGGTTCCCCCTGTCCCGCATCCACACCTCCCTCAGCCTGCCCAGTCTTACCCCATGAGTGTCCTGCTTTAGCGTCACCCTGAGGGCCTGGGTAATGCCATTCTCCTTCCGGCCCAGGCCTTTGCCTGCAGAAGACAGTGAGTGACTTAGCTTATTCTGCCTGCCCCATGCTCTCAATAAGGACCCCAACACATGCCACTGGTAGCATCGGGCAAACTCTATCCCTCTCGGAAGCCCTCTGAATTCCATTCTTTCTGACACCTCTCCACACAGTCCCCCTGCCATTACCTGAGCCTGAGCTTTTCCTTTATAATTCCTTCAGGAAAGACGTCGTGTTTCTTCCCCTCTACCTCAGTCCTCCCAACCACTTCTTAATACCCACTGTCAAATTTCTTCCTCTCCTCCCCTTTTTTGGAAAAGTCAGAAATTTTCTTCTGCAAATTTCCCTTTAAGCTATTTTCCTTCTCCAATTGAGTGGATTCCCAGGATGATGTTGCTCACTTGGACAGAGGGTAGGCAGGGAATTGGGGCCATGTGGAAGGTACCCATGGGGATCACCTGGAGTCCATCCATGCTTTAGCAGCTGCTCCTCAGCAAACTTCATCCCATGACTCCTGACCTCAGGGGTGACCTTCATGTTGAGAAAAGAGTCACTGTCCTCAGGTCCTCACCAGAGAAGAAGAGGTCACTTATCATCCCTTTAAGAAAAAAGGAGAGAGCCATCCTACATCAAATCCATCCTGATTGCTCTTACGAGAATTCTTTCCTGAAACTAAGGCAGAAACAGAGGAAGGAGCCATGGTCCTTGGGGAACTCCCTGTCTAACCACAGAGAGGTCAATGTCAACATGTCAAAAGTTAGTAATACCTACACTTGGAAAGAGCTCACCGCATGCCAGGCTGTGCTAAGGCCTTACATGAATCATGTCACTTAATCTTCCCATTCCAGGAAGATTTTCTGAACTTTACCTCCAGGAAGTATGATTATCCCTATTTTAAAAATGAGAAAACTGAGGTCTAGGGTTTAGATGACTTGCTCAAGGTCACACAGCTAATGTGTGTAGAACACAAACCCAGGCAGCTTGTGTGCAGTCCCCACTCTGCCAGTACGTGAAACTTCTCCCATGGCTTATCACCATGTAAGAACAAAGCAATGAGGAGCCTGTTAACCCGAGTTATAACAGTACTTAATAGAACCTATATCCTGCACCTGTGCCCTAGCACTTTCGCTGTCCTTTCAGTGTGGGCGCTAACACCTCTTCCCCACTGCCCCTGTCTTTCCACCTTGTTCAAGCACCCCTCTTGAAGTTGTCCAACTCAGGAAGGACACCTCTTATTGAGCACTTAATACACAACAGGTAGATTACCCATATTCTAGTTTCATTTTATCCTGACAGTCCTGTAGTTATCATTACTTTACAAATGAGGAAAATAAAACCTGTGTTTCTTGCCTGGGATTACACAGTAAGAGATGGAGTTGGAATATGAGCCTAGGTTGCCTGACTCTAAAGTGGCCCTTTTTCTGTCACATCTCCATTATTAATTATAATGTTCTTTTCTAAAAATTGTTGCTATTTATTGCCTTAGTCAGTTTGGCTCAGTGGATAGAGCACTGGCCTGTGGACTGAAGGATCCTCAGTTCTATTCTGGTCAAGGCTTGATTCCTGGCCCTGATTGGGTGTCTATAGGAGGCAACCAATTGATGTGTCTCTCTCACATTGATGTTTCTCTCTCTGTGTCTCTCCTCCTCTCTCCATTCTCTCTAAAAATCAATGGGAAAATATCCTCAGATGAGGATTAACAAAAAAACATAATTAAAAAAGAGATTCCTTTAAAAATGTTTTTATTGATTTTAGAGAAAGGGAGAGAGGGAAAAACATTGATGTGAGAGAGAAACATTGATCAGCCACTTCCTGCACATACCCCGACTAGGGATTGAGCCCTGGTATGTGCCCTGACCTGGAATTGAACCAGTGACTTTTCAGTGTACCAGAGATGATGCTCAACCAACTGAGCCACATCAGCCAGGGCCTAATTACATTTTTAAAGTCATTCCACTGTTCTTTTTTGGACTCCAAAATGGCTTTATTGAACTGATATACCAAATTTGCCTCTGGAATGGTTAAGGTGGCTTACTACAAAAGGCATTCAAAACTAAGACGACTATTGCTGACTTGATTCACTGAGGTTAACTTATACAGATTGTTTATTATAAGCACTGCAGACTATTTTTAAAGCTGATCAATGGTATTACTGAAGTAATCCAGTAGCCTCCCAAAGTGACAGTTCTGAAGGTAAAACTTTCATGTGAGTTTAGGAAGGTCTAGTAAGTATGCTTTTAAAAAATCAGATACATCATTTTTTAAAATATGTATTTTTTTTTATTGATTTGATAGAGGAAGGGAGAGGGAAAGAGAGATAGAAACATCAATGATGAGAATCGTTGACTGGCTGGTTTGGCACCCACTGAACTGGGAATTAAGCCTGCAACCCAGGCATACATCCTGAACGGGAATCAAACCGTGACCTCCTGGTCCATAGATCGATACTCAACCACTGAGCAACACCAGCCGGGCTGAGATACATCATTAAGTCACCCCTCCTAAACATTATATGTTAGGCTTAAGAATGATGACAAGCCCAGCCACTGTGGCTCAAATGGTTGAGTGTTGTTCCATGAACCAAAAAGTCACTGGTTCATTTCCGGGTCAGGGTATATGCCCAGGGTCGTGGGCTGGATCTCCAGTAGAGGGCATGCAGGACACAACCAATTGATGTTTCTATCTCTCCCTTCCTCCTCCTCCTCTCTCTAAAATCAATAAAAACATAAAAAACAAAAGAATGACGACCAGTCTGGTTAGGTTTGAAAATAGCAAATTCAGAATGACTCACATTTCTGTTCACATTTCTACTGTGAAGAACAATTACCTGTAAACCTAGCAGTTGATGTCCCGACAAAAGCACTGCGTGAAGCCCTAGTCAGTTTGGCTCAGTGGATAGTGTTGGCCTGCAGATTGAAGGTTCTCAGATTTGATTCCGGTCATGGCACATGCCGGGGTTGCTGGCTCAATCCCCAGTAGGGGGCTTGTAGGAGGCAGCCAATTAATGAATCTCTCCCTCCCTGAAATCAATAAAAATATATTTAAAAAAAAGAAAAACATTGAGTAAAGAAATGGCCCTATCATGCTTTCTTTCTTTTTTAAATATATTTTTATTAATTTTTTACAGAGAGGAAGGGAGAAGGATAGAGAGTTAGAAATATCGATGAGAGAGAGACATTGATCAGCCGCCTCCAGCATGCCCCCCACTGGGGATGTGCCCGAAACCAAGATACATGCCCTTGACCGGAATCAAACCTGGGACCCTTCACCGCAAGCGGATGCTCTATCCACTGAGCCAAACCGGTTGCGGCCTTATCATGCTTCTCGATACTGTTAAAGTAAAATTCCAACAATGAAGCCTTTAAGGCCACTTCAAAACTCTGCTTCTTCTCAGGAGTTATCTATGCCCTATCAGCTCCCAAATTTCAGCAGTAATATAATACTTATCCATTTACTTGATGACAGCCTGTTGCTAATTGCTTAACACACATGATCTCATGTAATCCTCCCAACAATCCATTTAGGACATGGTATTACTGAATCCGCAAACGAAGACATAGCACCGCGAGGTTTGATTACTTGCCCAAACCAAATAACTGGCATGTACTGGGTCCAGGATCGCAGGTGTTCCAGAACCTGCGTTAATGACCACGTCCCTCAGGCTCGTACAGGTCCTTGTGCTGTCTGCAGCATCCCCGCAGCCTGTCCCTGTCGCGGTCACTGGAAACAATGCGCCCTGGAGCCAGAGACGGGCTTCACTCCCCAGCCTCGGTGCACTCCGCGCGGCGCCAGGGACTGAGAACGCGTTCAGTCATTTGCTGGCCCGAACGGCGCCGGTGGGAACTGCTGTGGCCTTCCAATGGACACCTGCGGACAAAAGCAACGAGGCCCCGGCTGTGCGCCGCCGTCTTGGGGAAGGCTGCGGGCGCACTTTCAGGAACGGTCTCCCCTCCCGTCAACCCGAGTTTCCCGGAGGAGTGGTCCTGGGGCTCTTTTTACGGCGGATCTGAAGAGCCGGCTACCTTTCCCCCAGCCTCCCTCCTTGGAGGTCCACATCCCAGCCCCCTCCGCCCGCGCCGCAGCTTTATTTGGGTGACACTACTCTCCTGAGCCCGAGCCCGGGCTCCAACTGGCACCACGCAGGCCACAGTAGCCGCTTACCGTCCCTGCGGGGCCCTCCCGGCGGCAACGTGTGCCAGGTCTGACTAGTGAGCCGCCACCTTCCCGGAAGTACCGTTTTGGTCCTTCTAGGCTGTCGAAACCATAGAGACGAAGGCGGAAACCAAAGTCCCGGTCCTCCGAGGAGAAACGGGGGGTGGGCCCATTTGCTGGTGCGGTTGCTATAGGAACTCGGCCCCGGAGCGTGCCCATTTCCGGAGGTTGGGGGCGGGGCGGGGAGGGTTCCACTCACTCCCCACCTGCAGCGTCTGAGCGACCGAGGCTCTTAGGGCCTAAGATTCGGAAAGCAGCATCGGGTTCAACGCTGAGCCAGCCCCAGGCACAGATATGAGGAAGGGAAACGCTAGGGGAAAGCATCCAGAGTGCCCTAGAGATCGGTGGAGGCCCAGGAGGTGGCACCTCTGGGATGAGATTAGAGGTTTCAGCAGGTCCATCGAACATTTTTGACTGTGTGCCAGGACCATCCTTTTGGCACCGGTGATCAAATGTGCATAAGACACGAGCCCCGACTTCAGGGAAAGCTGGGATCCTGGGTGGGACTGGAGGAGACCAGGGGTGGCGCTTGGAGGAGATGTAGGATCCCGGAATGCAAGCCGGGCTGAGGGGTTTGGAATGGCCTGAGGCAGAAAAGGGAAAGAAGACACTGCAAAGAAGTCAGCATGCCCATCTCCCCAAACTGTTCCTAGGCTTCACGGAGCCACCCAGGAACTAAAACCTGAAAAAAGTATCCGTCATTTGCCTCCCTATGTCAGTATTTATGGTAAATTAACGCCTCCTAGGAACTTCAAAAAGGAAAACTGACATTTCAGAGTACAGCTTTGTCATGATTGCTCAAAGTGTCATACTCCCTTACTTCCATAAAAAATCTTCCATAGAAATTAATTTTAGTTTGAAAATATGCCACATTGTGCTCTGGTCGGTGGTTCAGTGATTAGAACGCGTGATTGGTAACGCAGTCTTCTTACGCCACCTGGTGTGGGTCTTAGGTATAGCATTTTATTTATTTAAAATACATTTTTATTGATTTCGGAGAGGAAGTGAGAGGGAGAGATAGAAACATCAATAAGAATCATCTGCCTCCTGCACACTGCACACTGGGGATTGAGCCCGAAACCCAGGCACGTGCCCTGCACTGTAATCAAACCTGGGACCTTTCAGTTTGCAGACTGATACTCTATCCACTGAGCCAAACCAGCAAAGGTGGGAATTTTTATTTTTAAAAATGATTTTATGTTGAGAGATGAACCGGGAATTTATACACATATATGCATAACCACAGACACAGACAATTTATACACATATATGCATAACCACCAGACACAGACAATAGTGTGGTGAAGGCCTGGGAAGGGTGGGTTCCGGATGGAGGGGGTCAATGGGAAAGAAAACAAACAAAGGGAATATCTGTAATACTTTCAACAATAAAGATAATTTTATTTTTTTAAAGTAAACACTATATAAGTGTTAGTTCCTTTTTAAATATATCTTATTGATTTTTTTACAAACAGGAAGGGAGAGGAATAGAGTTAGAAACATCGATCAGCTGCCTCCTGCACACCCCCACTGGGGATGTGCCCACAACAAGGTATATGCCCTTGACCGGAATCGAACCTGGGACCCCCCCAGTCTGCAGACCCATGCTCTCTCCACTGAGCTAAACCGGTTTCAGCAATAAAGATAAGTTTAAAAAGTGAGTTTATGCTTGTTAAATTGTCTACAATTAAATGTATCATTGTGTAATCACTTTAAAAAACAATAAAAATTGCCTTCTAATTTAAACAATTATTCTAGCCCAACTGGCGTGGCTCAGTGGTTGGGCACTGATCTATGAACTAAGAGGTTGCGAGTTTGATCCCCTATGGGGGATGTGCAGAAGGCAGCTGATCAATGATGCTCTCTCATCATTAATGTTTCTGTCTCTCGCTTTCTTACCCTTCCTCTCTGAAATCAATAAAAACATATTTTTAAAAAAGATTATTCTATAATTCATTCTGGCTTCATTTAAAAAACACGCAGAAGTTTAACAGCATGAATACCTCTTGTATGCATGGGAGTGACCAGGGAAAATGAGCAATTTATTCTTAAGTTTAAATCTTTGAACTTCCTGAAATTTATTTAGTTTAAGTTAGGGATGGAGAATCTTTATTCTGCCAAGGGTCATCTGGATATAGTTCACAGGTCGAAGTTCAACTACTGAGCCACAGTGTTCCTCTTTTAAATGCTTAGATCAGTGGTCGGCAAACTCATTAGTCAACAGAGTGGCAAACTGCAGCTCACATGTGGCTCCCGAGCCGAGGTTTGCTGACCACTGATATAGAACATCATTCGAGGGTCATACAAAATTATCCACTTAAACATTAACCTGGTCAAACACCTCATTAACTCACCCCTAAGGCCTTGGCAAGGAACAAATGATGTTCCAGACTCAGTTAAAGAATGAGTTATGCACTCAATTTTTCCCCAGGTGATTAATTGTCCCAACCTCTAGCATCCTAAATGTCCCATCAGTAGGTATCTCATTAAATTATGCTATAGTCACCCACTGGAATACAGTGCAGATGAAAAAAAGTGAGGAAGCTTTATGTCATGTCCTGATAGGACAGATGCTCAAAACATATTATTAGGTGAGAAAAGCAAGGTAGGGAACAGTTTGTAAGATATGATTTCAATTCAATTAAAAAATAATAAATGGGCCTTGAGCAGGTGACTTGGTTGGATGCAGGCTCAATCCCTCTTCAGGGCACATGCATATAAGAAATCAATCATAAATGCATAGGTAAGAGGAACAAAAATCAATGTTTCTCTCTCTCCTTCCTCTCTCTAAAATACATTTTTAAAAGAATAAATGCATGATGAATGTTTCTACTTTTCATTCTTGCAGAGTCTTTTTAAAAAAATTTTTTTTCATTGATTTCATAGTGGAAGGGAGAAGGAGAGAGAGATGGAAACATCAATGAGGAGAGAGAACCATTGATTGGCTGCCTCCTGCCCGCCCCCCTACTGGAGATCAAGACCGCAACCCCCGGCATGTGCCTTTGATCGGAATCAAACTGGGGACCCTTTGGTCTGCTGGACAATGCTCTATCCACTGAGCCAAACCAGCTAGGGCTTGTAGAGACTAAAAACTTCTGATAGAGAGAAGTTTAACAATGGTTTAATTGTTGTAGGGGGAGATGAGAAGGAAGGAAACAACCACTAGGCTTTTTATTTTACCCCGTTAGTAGTGATTGAATGCTTTTTCACTATGTGTATTACTTTTGTTATATATATTAAAAAAATAAGTCGAACATTGAATTTTGTGTGTGTGATTTTTATGTGTTTTTTAAAATCAGGTGATCCTTCATTTATTTATTTCAGGTGATCCTTTAAAATCAAGCAGTTAGCCAAGACCGGTTTGGCTCAGTGGATAGAGCGTCGGCCTGCGGACTGAAAGATCCCAGGTTCGATTCCGGTCGGGAGCATGTACCTTGCTTTCCGGCACATCTCCAGTAGGGGGCGTGCAGGAGGCGGCTGATCGATGTCTCTCATCCATGTTTCTGACTTTCTATCCCTCTCCCTTCCTCTCTGTAAAAAAAAATCAATAAAATATTAAAAAATAGTAATAATAAAATCAAGCAGTTAGTGTCTGTCTTGATTGCTTCTCTTTGGTGTTTCTCTTCCCCTCTTCTCCCCCCCCTCCCCGCACCCAAATTTAAGGGCCAAAATGTATTGAGTGTTGTATAAGTCAAGCACTGTTCCCTCCCTGCTTTTCCCCCTAAAGTGCCATTTTGCCAACTCTTCCAGTCCTTCGTGTGACATTCCCAGTAATAAACTGGGATCATGCCGTCATCGGGGGTCAAGAAAATTAGTCAGCCAAATGTGCCTGGAGCGGGTAAAGCTGAGCCTGGGATGTTAGGGACAGAGGTGTCAGGATTCCATGCTTGTTCTGGATTATTCCACCTCCCTCCTGTCAGTAGGTAGCAGAAGTGGCAAAAGCCTCTCTTTCAAAGATGCTAGTTCAGTAAAAAGTTTGCCAACTCAAGCCTGAGCTGTCTTATTCGATTCCTATTTTGCAGTGACCTTGGGGAAAACTGAGAAAATGACCTTGAGCACATTACACACAGCTTGACTATTCACTATGTGTATTCCTGGTCTGTTCCTTTCTCATTCTGTCCTGCAACGGTTCTTTTGGCATCTATCAAACAGTACTAGGTTTACCTCCATGCCAAACTCAGCCTTTTATGGATTTACCTACCAGAGACTTCTAAACCACAGCTCCGAAGTGATCTGGGGAGAAAGGAGCGGTGGGTGAGGCATGAGCCCAGGAACGGTGGTAGGACTGGCTGTGGAGTTTTACTTTAGACCCGCGCCCCCCCCCACCCCCTTTCTGTGGGAAGCTGTTTGTTCGAGTTGGGTGGAAGCCAATCAGATGCACTGGCTCAGGGTGTCCTGGCCTAGGAGACAGGGGTTATTTGTCTTCTTTGTTTGTCCTCTCTGGGAGGAGGGAAGGGCTTAGAGACAGAGATGGAGCCGAAGGGAAAAGACAGTCAATCAAGTCCATGATGTGAGTTCCTGTTATTAGATCTACTGTCAAAATCCTGGAGGTCTTCCAACTTGGAGGGTCGAGGAGAGGAGTGGACGAGGGATTACTGAAAAAAGCAGCCAGTTCTAGGTTTCACTCAACAGCTGCCTTCTGCATGATCTTGGGCAAGTCCCTTCCCTTCCATCTCCTCTTCCTCAGGTAACCCAGGAGGCTAAGTAAGCATCCCGAAGTTCCCTCCAGTTCCAAAACACAAAACCACTGGTGTGTGGCTGCTCAGCAGAGATGAAAGGCTGAGAGGCAATTTGAAGCTCAGAACATTCCCAGATGGCTGTTAGTGGAGGGGGTCCTCCCTCTGCATTGATAGCAAACAAAAAAGAGATGTGCTTGCTTATTCTGGGTGTTGGAAAGGTTCTATGTCTTGATGGGGGAGCGGGGTAATTACATGGCGTGTGTACATGTCAATATTCATTGAGCTGTGCATTTTGTTGCCTGTATATGACACCTCTTTAGAAAGATCTTTAAAATGAGCTTGAACTCCAGTAGGAGTTTAGACTTCAGAAAAAACTTCCTAACAAAAAAGACTCAAGAGAAGTGAATGTCTTCCCAGGGTAAGTTCCCTTGAGAACGTTAAGATGATGTACCTCTGCTGAAAGAGGAGGTAGGGAAGTAGGAAAAAAATAATATGACCACTGTCTTGGAGAGCTTCCCTAAATCCTCCCAGCCTCAGACATTCCCATACCACATCCCTTCCTGGGGACAGAAAAACCCTCCTTGCTGTCTAATTTCCATCTCCCCTATTTGTAATGCTAACCGCACACTCTTCCCTCTATGGAGCCCAGCCTCACACAAGATCTTGAAGCTTATAGTATTGAAGGAGACCCCATTTCAGCCTTCTCACTGACCATTCCCTGCCCCTCATCTCATCCTGTTCTCCTTGGGGATGTCAGGAGACCCTTTTTCCGGTGGGGCGTGCCAGCCGGTCCTGCATCCCACATCCCCAGCTGTTGACAGTTCATTGCCATTACCCAGCGGGTAAAGAAAGGGCCCCTGTTGTTCAACAATGGGGGAAAGATGGGGACAATGGGAAATTGTGCTTCTGACGGGGTGGGGACAGAGAAGGAAAGGACAGACAGATGGGGGCTGGACAGAAAGGGTCAGGTTTCTTGAAGCAGCCGGTTCCCACCTTGAGAGCCTCTTCCCATAGGCGATGCGCACCCAGGCCCCGGAGGGCAGAGGTGAGGACTTTGTTGGGAGAGGAGGGGAAGGGTGCTCCATTCCTCCCCACCCCCTGCTCTTCTGGGTTTGCTGAGTTCTGGCCTATTATGGAGTTAATGCTCATAAAGCCAAGATTGTTGGCCCAGCAGCTCAGCCTGCAGATGAGGACCATATGGGAAAATGCAGGCATCTGGAGCTTGACAGCTATGGATCTTTGAGCCTCATTCCTATGCCTATTGGTCCAACATCCTCATACCCTTCAATACCCTGCTCTGAAACGGGCACCTCACTCTCTGTACTCTGGCAGGCGGTCATTTCTGGCCACCTCCTTTTCTCCATAACCCTTAATAGGTCCCGGCCCCATATCCCACACCCAGTATCTTCCCCTGGGCCCAGGGCAGTGAGCACTGCAGATACAGGGCCCGGACACAGGGCTGGACCTGGGTCGCTTAGCCTGGCTCAGGGGAAGAAAGGGTCGTGGAGTTCTTGGAGCCTTGGCTTCTTCTGTGAGCTCAAAAGTGCAAAAGGCGCCACTGCACTGACCAGATGCCTAAGTCCAGGGCTCTCAGGTGCTGGGACTTCCCAGTGGCAACTCCTTCACCTGGGACCTCTTCCTCCAGCAGGACAAAAAGCTGCCGGGCACGGCTCGCTCCATCTCCGTGAAGAGACCGGCTTGTAACAGGTAGGTGCTGGGGCTGTGGTTGGCCTCTCTCATTCTCTGGAGGGAGTATGCAGATGTGGGTGTGCTCGCTCTAAAATGCAGAAATACAGATCAGTCGTTAAGAAATTAAGCGTCAGTCAGATCCTGATTCAAATCCCAGAAAATCCCTCCTCTTACAAGCTGTGTGACTCCACTCAAGTTTACTAAAACTTGGTGTGAGTATATAAAATGGGGTTCGATCATCGTTCCTACCGTGTAGGATTGCTGACAGGGGTAAGTATGAAAAGTACACATGTAAAGTGCGTAGAGCCGTCTCACGCACGTGAATGCTAGCTATTACTATTGGTCCCTCAGTGAGTCCATCCCCACAATCACTCTGCTCACCAGGTTCTCCTGGACTGAACCGGTTCTCTTGCTCGTGTCCCTGTCCCAGATAGTTTCCCTATTAGCCATGGGAAAGTCCTTTCTGTGCCAAACCCCATTCCTCCTTCTGCCAGGTCGTCTTTTTACCTCCATTTGCAGAAAGATGGAGCTCAGGTCCTAAGCTTTCCCGCTCCTCCTCTGTTTCCTCCCTCTCACTCTGTCCCAGCTCTCCTTCCCAGAAGTCCTGCATACGGGACACATGAACACACGACACATATTAATTTAGTACCTACCGTATGCCAGGATCTATGTTGGGAGCTGCAGAAATGAGCAAACACATACCTAGCACTACGACATATCAGGCACTATTTTAAGCAGTTTATGTGTGTTATTTTCATCAACTCCTCACAACTACTCAGTAAGGGAGGTGTGCATTTTATTATCCATATTTTACTAATCAGGACACTGAGTCAGAGAGAAGTAACTTGTTCAAAGGCATGCAGTTAGAAAGTGAAGGAATCAGATTTTTTTAAATGAATAAAACTAGGTTAAGGGGTCCTCAGTTTTAAAAATAAATATCAAGGTGATGAAGAATAGATACAATAAAAGAGAAAAAGAACTACTGGAATAGACAACTGTGTTTGAAATCTTTTTTATAACTTGATACTTTATAATCACTGGAAACCTTACTACATATACATATGTATTTCAAATCCACACTGCTGATTTAGCTGCTAATAAAAGCATTCCTAAGGGGGGGGGAATCCCCAATCTAGTGCAGTAGGGGAATCAGACAAGTGGATCACAGTGCACCGAAGTGTGGTGAACTTGGGGGTGTGTGTGAGAAAGGCTTCCCAAAGGAGGCGAGGCCCAAACTGATGTCTGTGTGAGGAGGTGAGCGTGAACTTGGACTGTTTGGGAGCCAGAAGTCCAGCATGTGTGGAGCGCAGTGCAGAAGGCACGGGTGGCAAAGTGCAGGAAGAGACTGGCTCACAGAGCACCTGGGCGTTATTCTCAGGCCCACAGGGAGAGACTGTTTTAAGCAGGACACATTTACTCCAGCTTCAGATGGTGATGAGTGTGGGGAGAGGAGAGAGACCGGAGCGGACATCCAGGTGGCAAGACTGGGGAAGTGGCACTTGTGATGAGAAGGGGAGAGGCAGAGGACCTGCTTCGGGAGGGATGGGGGAGAGGAAGAAGGATGGGCAGAGGTGGGGGTGTGGTTGCCATGGACCCCCACCCCTCCCCGCTTTCCTTTTGCCATGAACATAAGCCCCTTTTTACTGCCCCATGGCTTCCAGCGGGACAGTCCCTCTGAGGAACCCCTGCTGGGAGTTTACCTCCCGCCCTGCTTTCCCCACCCTGTCCCCATTCCCTTAGCCCTAAAGAACAGCCCCCCCTTTGTGCTTTGTAGACCCAGCTGGGCTGACTCCCCATCATGCAAGGCTGGCTCAGTCCCCCCACTCTCTGTCACTTCCTTCTCCTGTGGGCCTTCCCCACCGTCCACAGAGCCCTAGGGAACCCAGGTAAGATGTCAGTTCCTGCCCAGAATCTGTGGGAGAGAAGCTCCAGGTGTGGGAAAAGGGGGGCAGGCAGCTGTTGGGGGTACCCCCAGGGAGTGAGAGTTATTGCCCAGTGGGCAGTGGCGGAGAGAATGGGGCAGCCTGGGCAACAGGGGTCTGGATGGGCAATTGGCACAGTGGGGGTCAGGGGGTTCCTGCCACTGTGGCCCCCTCTGCTCAGCATCCTACCGGGGCCCCCACTACCTCCTGCCCCCCATCCACGAGGTCATTCACTCTCGCCGTGGCGCCACGACCACGCTGCCCTGCATCCTGGGCACCCTGCCTCCCAGCTACAAGGTTCGCTGGAGCAAAGTGGAGCCGGGGGAGCTCCGGGAGACCTCGATCCTTATTACCAACGGGCTGCACGCCCGGAGCTACGGGCCTCTGGAGGGCCGGGCCAGGATGCGGCGGGGGCACCGGCTAGACGCCTCTCTGGTCATTGCGGGCGTGCGCCTGGAGGACGAGGGCCGGTACCGCTGCGAGCTCATCAACGGCATCGAGGACGAGAGCGTGGCGCTGACCCTGCGCCTGGAGGGTGAGGCCCGGCGGTTCCAGCCCCTCCTCTCCGGCCGGGGAGAAGATGGGGTGGTGGAGGGAGAGGTCAGGTACCCCAGGGCTCCTCCCTCAGCATCTCCCCAGGCTGCCCGCCTCCCCCCCCCCGGGTCTGCCCGCCCTCCCCAGGCTGTCTGCCGCCCACAGGTGTGGTGTTTCCGTACCAGCCCAGCCGGGGCAGGTACCAGTTCAATTACTACGAGGCCAAGCAGGCATGCGAGGAGCAGAACGGACGCCTGGCCACCTACGCCCAGCTGTACCAGGGTGAGCGGCCCCGGGCCCCGCCGAGGTCCCCTCCGGGCTAACAGGGGCCCCGCGGAGGCGGCCTCCGTCCGGGTCTGGCTCCCGCCCGGGACGCCTCTGATCCCTCGTCCCCCTCCAGCCTGGACCGAGGGGCTGGACTGGTGCAACGCGGGCTGGCTGCTCGAGGGGTCCGTGCACTACCCTGTGCTTACCGCGCGTGCTCCGTGCGGCGGCCACGGCCGGCCAGGGATCCGCAGCTACGGGCCCCGCGACCGGAAGCGCGACCGCTACGACGCCTTCTGTTTCACCTCCACGCAGGCAGGTGAGGGGCGGGGCGGGGCGAGCGCGCGGCGCCGGGGGCGGGGTCTGGCAGTGGGGGCGGGGTCTGGTGGGTGGAGGCGGGGTCTAGTGGAGGGGGCGGGATCTGGCGGGTGGGGGCGGGGTCTGGCGGGTGGAGGCAGGGTCTGGCGGGTGGGGCGAGGTCTAGTGGAGGGGGCGGGGCGGGGTCTAGCGGAGGGGCGGGGTCTGGCGGAGGGGGCGGGGTCTGGCTGATGGGGCGGGAAACCCCTGGGGTTGGAGATGCGGACCCGCTAGGCCTCGCCCCCGCCTCACTCGCTCCCGCCCGCCTCCCGCAACCCCACCCGCTCCCCTGCGCACTCCTCCCACCCAGCCCCGCCGGCTTTGCGCAGCCTCGCCCCCTTGGGGAGCCTGAGTCCCCGCTGCACCCCGCCTGTCCTGCTCCCGGGCAGTCATGACCCGCTCCGTCCCCAGGCCACGTGTTCTTCGTGCCCGGGCGGCTGACCCTGCCTGAAGCGCAGGCGGCGTGCGGGCGGCGCGGGGCCGTGCTGGCGAAGGTCGGGCACCTGTATGCGGCCTGGAAGTTCTCGGGGCTGGACCAGTGCGACGGCGGCTGGCTGGCGGACGGCAGCGTGCGCTTCCCCATCACCACGCCGCGGCCGCGCTGCGGGGGCCTCCCTGACCCCGGGGTGCGCAGCTTCGGCTTCCCGCAGCCCCAGCAGGCCAGCTACGGCACCTACTGCTACTCCGAGTAGGGCCCGCCGCGCCCCCTCACCCACGCGGGACACCGCCTGGGAGTCGTGGCGGGTCGCCAGCCTCTCCTCCCGCCAGATGGAGAGCAGCCCCTCCCGACCCGCCTTCCCCCCGATTCCTGGCGGGTCGGGGGTCGGGAGGGGAGGTGGTGGCGTCCCGGTGGTGGACCCCCGGACCGGACCTGCGGATCAAGGCCCCCGTGGCGGTTTGCGTGCCCCAGCAGACAACTCAGCCACTGACTGCTAGGGGGCGGGAGGGGCGCCCAGGGGGCATGAACTGACCTCTGAATACAGCAATAAAACAACGGGAAGTTTTTGTGTGTGACGACGCTGTAAGCGGGGGGTTGAACTCGATAAAGCGCGCTGACTGCGCTTATGAAGGGCTCCTGCCGCTTAGGGGTGAGCCTGCAGGAGGGGGGGGGGCGAGGGGAGCACCAAAAAGGCGAGGGAGACCCCGGGAGCTTACCCAGCCGCGTGCAGAGGCGGAGGACCCAGGGTGTTTCGCCGAGCACCACCAGGGGGCGCCACACACTCACCTAAGATTGCTTCTACTCTGCCAGAAGCGCTCCGACCCCTAGTGCTACCCCCCACCACAGAACCAATAAAAAGAGACCTAAAAATATTCCTAAATGTGTTTGTGTCCTGCCAGGCTCCCAGAAGGGTTTTGAGGCCCACTATTAAAGAAGGGAAAATTACACGTTGTTACAACCAGCGGGAAATCAACCCCGTGGAAGGAGGAGGCGGCAAACAGCAGCACGTCTCGCAGGGCTGACACTAGGGGTGATTGTGCATTTGGTTTAGTGCTCACCACCACGCCATGGCCTCCAGGGAAAAGGGGCATCTGGACCGGAGCACTCCTAACATCTGGCTAAAGGAAGCACACTCTTAACATCTGGCGAAAGGGAGCTACGTACAAACTCGAATGCCATTAATTCATTTTTCATATGTATTATTTTTAAAAATATATATATTTTATTGAGTTTTTACAGAGAGGGAGGGAGAGGGACAGAGAGTTAGAAACATCGATGAGAGAGAGACATCGATCAGTCGCCTCCTGCATGCCCCTTACTGGGGATGTGCCGCAACCAGGATATGTGCCCTTGACTGGAATCGAACCCCGGACCTTCCAGTCCGTAGGCTAACGCTCTATCCACTGAGCAAAACCGGTTTCCGCATATGTATTATTTTTTATGTTTTACTGTTTGAGCAATCTATCTGCACTACAAAAGCTCAGTCTAGAGAATAGTAATGACAGGAGCAAAGGTCATGAACTTTCTCATGGCATTTTATACATGTAAACTTGCATTCCAAGATGGTTCTTGCTCTGATTGTTAAAGATAATTTGTGTAAGGGACAGGGAATGATAAAAAAAAAATAGCGTTTTCCAATTGCCCTCAGGTAGGAAATTAAATATTTGTGCCAGTTCTTTGATTTTCCTGTCTTGGTCATTGAATAATACCTTCCTCCCAAGGTTGCTGTGAGCAGAATTGAGACAGTGCCTATATTGGGTAGCACATGTCTGTTACACATAAGAGGTGCCCAGTAAATGGTAACTATAATAAACAATGATTATTATTATAACAGTAATAGCAATAATAGAACAATGATTATTCATGTTCTTAGGTAGCTTGTAGGATTGGTTGTTGTATAGCATTGTATCAGAAGAACAAGCTAACTTATGATGCAACGACAAACAAACCCCAAATCTCAGTGGCTTAAAGTAAAAATTTCTCACTTAGGTAGGCTACATGTACATTATGGTCAACGAGAAGGTGTGTCTTCTCATTTTAGTTATGCAGGGACCCAGGCTGACAGTCACCATCTCCAATGCTGTAAGTTACTCAACCACAAGGGGGCGGGAAAGAGCAGTCACCTTGGCCCAGAAGCAAAATTGAAAATACTGTTTGGTAGCAGCAGCAGTACCCACGTCTACCACAAGCACCAAGGAGGGCAGTAGAGATCCTGGGACACATTGGTGTTCCCCTATCCCCCCATCTTATCTCAAAACCATTAACTGAATTTAGAGAATGAATTCATGCAATGAATTACATCCACAAAGACCCTTTTGAAAAAACAAGTTAACATTTACAAGTTTCAGGAATTTTGATGTGGACATATCTTTTTGTGGCCACCATACAACTCACCCATTAACTTTTAAAAAATATATATTTTATTGATTTTTTACAGAGAGAAAAGGAGAAGAAGAATAGAGAGTTAGAAACATCAATGAGAGAGAAACGCCTTCTGCACGCCCCCCACTGGGGATGTGCCTGCAACCAAGGTACGTGCCCTGGACCAGAATCGAACCCGGGACCTTTTAGTCCACTGGCCAATGCTCTATCCACTGAACCAAACCGGTTTGGGCCTCCCATTAACTTTTAATGTAGTACCTACTGATGATCATTGTCTAGAGCCATTATTTCATTAGGAGTACAAAGTGGAGATGTTCTAATTTTACCATCTCTCCTTCACTTATTAGCTGTGCTCTGTAATCATCTATAAAGGAAAATTTCCCTCATCAGCTATTTGGCTATCCTGACATATAACCCATTCAGGAAATGTAAGCTTAATGCTTTTCCATTTTTCTTAGATAGCTGCTATGGACTGACTATATTTTGTGCTTCCCTTCCCCCCCAAAAAAGTTCATATGTTAAGGCCCTAATCCTCAATGCCATTGTATTTGGAGATGGGGCCTTTGGGAAATAATTAAGCCCAGAGGGAGGATCCCTCATGAGAAGAGAATCAGGAGAACTTGCTTCTCTCTGCTCTCCACAAGGTGAGAATGCCGTGAGAAGCTGCTTCCTGTCACCACACACCAAAACTGTGAGAAATAAATGTTAGTTGCATAAGCCACCTCAGCTATGGTCATTTGTTACAGCAGCCCAGACTTACTAAGACAATGGGGTTCCCTAAAAGCAGATGCTGAATTAAGATTTTTGCGCCCAGCCAGTGTGGCTTAGTGGTTGAGCATTGACCTAAGAACTAGAAGGTTATGATTTGATTCCCAGTCAGGCAATATGTCTGGGTTGTGGGCTCAGACCCCAGTGTGGGGTATGCAGGAGGCAGCCAATTAATGATTCTCTCTCATCATTGATGTTTCTATCTCTCCCCCTCTCCCTCTCTGAAATAAATAAAAATGTATATTTTTTAAAAAGACTTTGAGTACAAGTAGTTTGAGTATAAAACTTTGAGTTCAAGGTCAATGCATCTTATCTCAAAACCATTAACTGAATTTAGAGAATGAATTCATGCAATGAATTACATCCACAAAGACCCTTTTGAAAAACAAGTTAACATTTACAAGTTTCAGGGATTTTGATGTGGACATATCTTTTTGTGGCCACCATTCAACTCACACATTAACTTTTAATGTAATACCTGCTGATGATCATTGTCTAGAGAGCCACTGGGAGAGGAGTGGAGAACTGAGACAAGAAAGGGAAGGAAGCCATTAAAAGCTGTTTAATATGCCCCAACTGGTTTGGCTCAGTGAATAGAGCTGTCGGCCTGCAGACTGAAGGGTCCCAGGTTCAATTCTGATCAAGGGAATGTACCTTGGTTGCAGGCATATCTCCAGTAGGTGCTGTGCAGGAAGCAGCTGATGGATGTTTCTCTCTCATCGATGTTTCTAACTCTACCTCTCTCCCTTCCTCTCTGTAAAAAATCAATAAAATAGCCAAAACTGGTTTGGCTCAGTGGATAGAGCGTCAGCCTGAGGACTGAAAGGTCCCAGGTTCGATTCCTGTCAAGGGCATGTATCCCGGTTGCAGGCACATCCCCAGTAGGGGGCATGCAGGAGGCAGCTGATGGATGTCTCTCTCTCATAGATGTTTCTAACTCTCTATCCCTCTCCCATCCTCTCTGTAAAAAATCAATAAAATATATATTTTTAAAAAATCAATAAAATATATATTTTTTAAATTAAAAAAAAAGAAAGCTGTGTATTAGAGCAGGTGGAGCAACTGAGGCTCAGTCCTTTGGGGGAATTCTGGAAGACAGTGTAGAACCTGTCTCAGAGAATCCCACCCAAGGGGCAATGGAACTAGGGTATTATTGGTGAACTTCCTGTTGGAAGATTTAGGGTTGCTGCTGGAAGCATTAACCCTCTAGAATTCCAGGCTAGCCCTGTGTTCAAACGTGTTCCCACAGCCAGGGGGAAAAAAATTTAAAAAGCCCTCCAGCACAGTCACAGATGTTCACCAAGAACCTTCTTGTAGAGGTGAATGCTGAAGAACATGGGTCATATTTACAGTCCACCCTTTGCAGGGCTCAGGTCCATTTGTGGCCCCATGTTAAATTCACTTTGTCCTGTCACTGATTCTTCAACATGGTGGCAATTTCTAAATCTTAAAAAAAGTGTCTTGCAACAGGAGGGCTACTGGGACAAACTACAATAACGGTCGTTGCTGCAGTTGGTTCCAAGGCTGTAATCAATATTCAACATCTCCCTCCTCTACAATTAATTCTGTTGGTCTCTGGTGTTTTCACAGTGGAAAAACCCAGGCCTTCATCCTTGAAGGCCTCAGCCTTTCATTGCCATGCCCTTGAGAGACTAACATCGCTGCAATTGCCTGTTCCTGATTACCATTGGACATGGAATAACAGAGATCAAATGTCTTTGTCAGTATACATTTTTTTTTTTTTGGTCTACTGGTTTAGTGGTACCCTTACTGTGACTCCTGGTAGACACATCTCCCAACCTAGGAACGAGGGTTTCTAATTCTGCAGAGCCTAAATGTATAGGAACAGGAAGCACACATTCCTCACGTGGATCATGGGACTGATAATGAAGGGTTGGTTATTCTACTTCCGTACCTTGGTTCCTGACCCATACTTTCTAGCTATCTGGGATACAGCATCATACAATGGCCACTTGTTCAAAATATATACTCTATTTTGAAAGCCAGTAAGCCAATCCCAAAGGATGTCCCCCCGAGCTGGTATATTTCAGAGAGGAAGGGAGAGGGAGTGAGAGAGAAATATCAGTGATGAGTCAGAATCATTGATCGGCTGTCTCCTGCACACCCCCTCACTGGGGCTCAAGCCTGTAACACAAGTATGTGCCCTGGCCATTGATTGGTTCATAGGTTGATGCTCAACCACTGAGCCACACCAGCTGGGCCCAAGCTGGGATTTAGATGTGTTGTAAAGAGACCATGCTAGTGGACCATCAGGCTGGCAATGTCCAAGTGATATGGTGTGTCATGGGGCCAATGGAGACTATGGTCCTGTGCCCATTGTCACATTTCCTTCACTAGTGAAGTGGATCCCTTTCGTCAGAGGAGATACTACATGGGATCTCATCGGGCGAAATCATTGCCTTTATGTCCTTGGATCACGGTGCTGCCTAAGGTGTGTGGGGGCAGGGAAGGCAAATCCACATCCAGAATGTTAATCCCAGTAAGGCAGTGGTTCTCAACCTTCGTAAGGCCTCGACCCTTGCATACAGTTCCTCATGGGGTGGTGACCCCCAACCATGAAATTTTGCTACTGTTATGCATCGTGATGTAAATATCTGCATTTTCCGATGGTCTTAGGTGACCCCTGTGAAAGGGTCGTTCGATCCCCAAAGGGGTCGCGACCCACAGGTTGAGAACCGCTGCAGTAAGGAGATAGTGCTCACTCCTCTGGCCTGCATGAAGTACATTGTAATAACCTTGCTGCCCAGCGGCTGGGTGGGCTCCTTAAGGGATGGTACCATGTTGAAGGTTCAGTGTCTGTCTCTGCTGCTGACCGGTCACACATCTAGCCATAGCATCAGCTAGATTAGCCTGGGTGAGAGGGAGCCTTTGCTACTGAGCCCTCACATAGTTTCCATGTCTGCTGCACAGCTACTCCATTCATGGGCCTATTGTGCAGGCCCTGGCATAGTGGAGGACAGAGGCTGGCTGTTCCCCACTAGAATCCTTCTGTCCCCATGGCTATTCAGTGTCCCCTCTGCAGTGAATGTTCTTTAACGGTACTGCCACCAGATACAATGCCCACTGCTGTCAGTCCACCCATAGAGCTCTTCCCCGGACGTTCACATCTCCAATCTTCCAGTCTCACCCTTCCCTGGCCCCTGGCCAATCAACAAAGCCATTTGCCACTGTTCAAGAGTTCATGTATATACTGCCCTCAAATGCCCTCTCTCACAGCAAAGTAGGTGGCCAGGGTATTGCCTGAAACCGCCCTGGAGGATCCTCCCTCACCACTGTCTTCCAAGGGCACCCCTAGGTGGGTCTGTTGTGTGGCAGCAGTCCATGTGTAGCGCACATCAAAATATGAAAGTGACCCATCCAAGAAACAGGCCCAGGCTTTTTCCTCCTCGGGAGTATGACCACAGAGAAATCCCCTAAAACTATAAGGTGAGCTCAGGTCAAGTTCATGTCAAAAGAGAGGCCTGGGTGCCATAGAGACAAGCAATGTGGGGGCCTGGGCTTCCTGCTCACGCAGCTCACTTGTGCCCTCTGAGCGTGCTCATTCCCAATCACAAATGTGCCATTTTGGAATGCTTCGCTTACCCACATGTGCTCATGATTTTGTGGGTCTGCAAGTTCCCATATCTTCACAAATCTGGAAAGTGAGACGGGGAAGGAAAAGAATCTAATAAATAATTGAATACGTAACCCAAATAATTGAACAGGTTATGACTCTGGGCAGCTGGGGATTAGAAAACTTGCCCCACAGTTCCTGCCTGAGAGGTGAGGGGGCTGGCGCTTCTCCTACCAACTAACTCACCCTCTGTCACTGGTGGAGCGCTGTCTCCAGGGGCGTTAATCCTCTGGTTCTTCTGACTCACCAAGCACTTAGGCCAAGCATACCTCCCCAATCGGAAGAAAATCTTCAGCAGTCAGCAGCCTGTGGCTGGTGGAGGTCACTGCTAAGAGGATACGGGCAGGGGCATCAACAGGATCTGCTGTACCGTATGGATTTCCAAAATCGTGAGCTGGTGCACTCTCAATGGCCGAAGGTACCAGTGATTCATGTTTTAGTAGCATGATGAACTTATTGACTCCTTATACTATCTGATATGTTTCCATCTCTTACAGTCATTATTCATTTTAATGCTGAAGTTCTTTGGCCAGTGGGAGCGTTCGCAAGTTGGCTATTGGGTCCTTTTGACAGGAACTTGAGCTGAGTCCTCAAGTATGAAAAATCATCCTGCTGCAGGCCTGGAATTTCTCCAGAGTTCTGGCTCCTTTTAGTGGAAAGTTCAAGACTACAGTCTGGGCACAAGGCATATTCGTTGTTATCAGGTTGTTACTGTTCCTAAATAAACAGTATACACAAATAATATTTATAAACTGTTTTTTAACTGTTCTCCAGAATACACACACACACACACACACACATCGTGAGTTCATGCTGTTATGTCTAATTCAGATGAAAGGTTAGCAGTTATTGCTTAACTTTCATTTTCTTTTACACTGCAAATCTTACTTCTTTTTTTTCTTTTTAAAATATATTTTATTGATTTTTTTACAGAGAGGAAGGGAGAGGAATAGAGAGTTAGAAACATCAATGAGAGAGAAATATGGATCAGCCGCCTCCTGCACACCCCCACTGGGAATGTGCCCGAAACCAAGGTATATGCCCTCGAACCCAGGACCCTTCAGACCGCAGGCCGATGCTCTATCCACTAAGCCAAACGGGTTTCAGCCAAATCTTACTTCTTAAAACTATTACTGTAATTATCTGCTTTATCAGAATAAATAGAACTTTTCAAAAATAGTAATGCCAACATTAAGATTTCTCCATGGCTCTTTTGCTCTTAGAAATGTATGGTAAAAATGCTGAGTTTAAAACAAAAAAATGCTGAGTTTTATAATCAGAAAATTCTTCTGGGTGGCTTTGCCTCCAACTTCATATACAATTAGGTGCATTTGTTTAAGTTTTAGACTTTAAGGGATTGAAGCACTTTCGTTCTTTTAAAATTTAAAGTTAATTGTTTGAAGTTAATTTTGTGTTTTAATTATATAAAACAGGTACAAGGTTCCAGTATCAAAACCAGAAACCAAGGTGTTAGTGCCATTTTACAGGTGAAGAAACTGAGGCTCAGAGAGGTGAATAGCTGGCCTAGCATCATAGAAAAGTCAATGGTCTTCCCCATCAGGGACCAGAAACAGGACTGCAGGGGGCCTGAGGGAAGGGGCTTTTTGTCAGTAAGTAGATTCGGTTGTACTCAGGGTCGAGCCTTCCGGTATCTTCAGCTGTTCTTTATGGAACACAAGAATTTTGCATCCCTCAAAGCGAGGGTCTGTAAGCTCAGGGGACAGTGGCTCCTGCATATACAGCAGGGGTTGTTCAATCTGTAGGCCTCACCCCTGACTCCCTACCCCCCTCATTTCCCTTCCCACCCCCATTCTCTTTCAGCTCCAGGAGCCCTCAGAGCTAATCCCGGCCACTCCTGGCCACCCCCTCGCCGAGGCTAGCAGCCCCTGCTTCCTGGCCCCTTTCAGAAGCTATCAAAGCCCCCATTCTCCTCACACAGCTGTGCCAGCGCTTAGCACTGCCTCACCCTCCCCTTCAGCCCCCTTGCACGTCCCCAGGTGCCTGTGTGACATGCAGGGCCTCAGAGGGGAACTGAGCTGCCTGGGCCCTTCCCCCCCAAGTCTGGGAAAGTGGAAGCAGGTGCTCCAGGGGCTGAGAAGGACAGGCTCTTCCGGCGGCCTCTGTGGCTGGGAATCCAGAGAGAAAGGCCCACGGCTAGCCCTGGAGATGGAATCTCTGAGGATGGGAGAACTTGGACTTGGAGGGGAGATTCTGTTTCCTCAACTTGGGTCGTGACCTCAGCTCAAGGGGAGAGGCAGGGGATGGGTTGTCTTCATCTGGAGAGACTGGAACACTCCCCAGGGCTCAGGAGGCTGGGAGGCCAGCCAGCTGGGCCGCACGTGGAGAAGGGAGGAGTGCTTCCCCAAGCTCCCTGCTCTCTGTCCTCTCTCCCCTCCCGGCTCTCTCTCCCCTGAGAGGGACAGCTCCAGGTCCTGGCGAGACCCTGGCCTGGGAGGCAGGGGCTTCATTTTGGTCACGGCCAGTCAAGCACCTGTTGTGTGACCCTAGATAGTCACTTCGCCTCTTTGGTCTCAGTTTCTTTATCCAGAAGATCCCTCCGGTTACCTGAGACATTCTCCTCCTGTTACTGGGCCAGTGCTGCTCCTCCAACGGTGACTTGCGTTCTCCCTGCTCCCATGTATTCTGTTTGCTTTCGGCCAGGACCTGAGGGCCCTTTTCTGAGACCTGGAAGAAAAGGTCTTGATTTTGCCTCTGCTCAGCTAGTGAATAGGAACGGGAGGGTGGTCACCTGGCTATGGGTGGAGATGTAAGTAAAGACAGTGAAGAAAGTCCCTGATCAGAAACTGCCAGGCCCAAGTGTGATTAGGCTTCAGTGTGAATTGTCACAGCTGGCAGTGTTGGGAAGGTCTTGGGGAGGTGTTTATCCCTCCCCTAGGAAATCCTCAAGGAAAGATTTCTCTCTCAAATACTGAGTCTCCCCCACCCCCCACCTCAATCAAAGAGGAGTGGCCCACTGACTACCTGGCCAGGAGATCTGGTGGAGATCCTATAGGGTGTGTGTGTGTGTGTGTGTGTGACAAGTAGAGGAAAAGAAGTAGATTTTGCTGACGTGAGGGCCAAGGGCTTCCTTTACCAGCCCCATGCAGTAAGCATCACACAGCACAGTAGATGTATAAGCAGTTAATAGCTGGCCTAGCATCATAGAAAAGTGAATGGTCTTCCCCATCAGGAACCAGAGACAGGACTGGGCCAGTATTAACTTCTTATACATCTACAGCTTCTTAACCATCTATTGAAGATGAGCAGTTATTGCTTAACTTTCACTTTCTTTTACACTGCAAATCTTATTTCTTAAAACTATTAATGTAATTACTTGCTTTACCATAATAAATAGAACTTTTCAAAATAGTAGATGGCACCAGAGCAGTCGATGCTACCACAGAAGCGTTCCAGAGGAACTAAAACCTTCTCCAGGTTTTACCCCTGCAAAGGACAGAACAGCGCCAGGACTCAGATCCTGGCTCTCACCAAGATCCTCACAGCGGCAGCTGCTCTGTTCTCTCGCTCGGTCTGGCTTCCCACTAGGGGTCTCCCTCTTGGAACAGACTGTCTGGTACCAGCCCTTGTGCTGCTGGCCTCAGTCAAGGTTGGACTCCCCCAGGGCACCGAATTGTGCCCTCGCTTCTAGGGCGCACGAGGGGGAAGGGAAGGAGGAAGGTCACGGACCAGTTTTCCGGAGGCAAACACTATGGTGACCTGGGAGCCACCACCGGGATGGGATTCCAGCCATTCGGTGGCCTGGCCCCACGAAGCCCCTGGTGGAGGAGAGCCGTGTGGGGTCGGGCTGGAGGGGCACCCCATCCTGACGCTGTCCTGCAGGGCAGAAGGTCTGAGTGGAAGCAAGGGGGGCCCTGGGTTCCCAGGGGCGGAGCTGAACCAGAGGCCTCAGCTCCTTCTCTCCCCTGGAGGATTGGGACAGCTCTCCCTCCCAGGCCTGAACTAGTGCCTGGTCCACAGTGGGCACTCTGTTAATATGCACTTAACACAATCAATAAACGGGGGTTCCCCTCCCCTAACCGCCCCAAGCACCTTGCTCTGTCCTCTTCATTCCCCCCTCCCTGCCTGGGGCATTTCTCTTCCTCCATCTGTCCCAGGTTTTCCTGTCCTGTCTCTACAGGAGGTGCGTCTCGGGGAGTCGGGGAGTCGCCAAAAGTCCTCAAGGAATTGGGGAGGGGGGACCGTTGGGACGTCCAGGGGAAGGCAGCCCGGTTTCCCACACGGGAGGGGCTGGGGTGCAGTCTGGAGGGGAAGACAGGAGCCTGCTCACAGGCTGCATGTGCATTGCCCATCCTGCCCCTCACTTTCTCTGGGATATTTGGGGGTGCGGCGCTGCTGACGATTATGGGGATCAAAGCCTCAGACAAGCTCTCCTCGATGCGGCCGCCGGTATTGGGGGAGAGAATCTGGCGGCGTCTGGCGGTCCTGCCCACTGTCTGTGCCAGGGGCTTTGCCCGGAGTCCCGGGCGGGAAGAAGGGGAGGGCGGGGAGAGCCTGGGAAAGAGGAGGGCGGCCGAGCAGGGAGCTGGGAGGAGGCTGTCATTGGTATTCTGGGGGCGCCGGCAAGTCCCCAGAGGCCGGGCAGCCCTCAGGGCCCACCTCCTGGCACCGGGCTGCACATTCATCTGCAGGAGCCCTCTGGCCAGGGGCCGCCGGGGCTCCCAGCAACCCCTGCACTTTGCACACTGGTTCCCAGTGCCAGCGCCCCCACCCACCCACCCACCGCGCCCCTCCCCCCTGTCTGGAGAGCTCCTGACTGGCTTTGCTTAACCCGTGAGTCTGCTGTCTAACCGCATCCCCCTGCAGCTGCAAAGTCAGCTCCCCTTCTGTTGAGGGAGTGCGAGCACCACGAGAGGCAACACCCCGCCAGGGAGGCGGCCGAGGTCTCTCGCACCTCCTCCGGCTTCCCAGCCAGAGCTCCCCGCCCCCATTCGTGTGCGTGTGTGTGTGCCTGTGTGTGTGTGCGTGTGTGTGAGTGTGTGTGTGCGTGGTGTCCCTCTGGGAGCAAAACCTCCCGTTCTCTGCAAGTGCGAGTCCCCTTCCTCTCCCCTTGACCAGTCCCCCCGGCCGTCCAGCCGCCATCCCTCCAGCTGCAGCCGCCGCCGCCGCTCCCGCCCGCCCTCCCGCCCGCCCTCCCGGCTCCCAGCCCGCGGCCTCCGTCCCCAGAAGGATGTCCTACTTCCCTCGTCCTTGCGCTCTCTGTGGCCGCCCGGAACCGACGCCGAGAAGGCCCCGGGTCCCGTGACGTCCCCGAGCCCCCCGCGTTCTGGGCCAGGGGGCGGGGGCGGCCCCGGGGAAGGGCAGGGCGGGACGGGGGGAAGAAAGGGGGTTTTGTGCGGCGCCCGGGCCGGCGCCCTCTCCCGAGCGTCCTGCGGGCGCGCCTCCTCCGCTGGCGGCCGCGCAGTCCCCGCCGCAGTCCCGCCGCCGCAGCTGCAGGACCGGGCGAGCCGCAGCCCCGGCCGAGACCCCCGCAGGAGGCGGCCAACTTCGCGGGGCCGAGCCCCACCCCCAGCGCCCGGCCGCACCCAGGAGGTGAGCGCGGCGACCGCAGCCCGGCCGCCGGGACCCGGGAGGGGGGTCGAGAACGGAGCGCCTCCCGGGACGCGACCCTCCCCGCAGCCCCGGCCCCGGGGTGCCCGCGCTCCCACCGCGCCGACCCCGGAGGCTTTGGCGACCCGCGCCTGCAGCCCCTGCCACCCGCTCGCGCTCCGCCGCCGGCCCCCATCCCGGCCCCCCGCCGCTGGCTGTGGGACCCGCAGCCCCCGGAGTCCGCGCGCTGATGGGAACGCCCCTCTAGGTCCTCGCGTCCTCCTCCCCGCTGCGCGGTCTGTCCCGACATGGTCTCGGGTAGTCAGCCCCCATCCCTGCCCCGGAGGTACCACCTCCCGGAGCCCCGAGCCCGAGGCCAGCGGGTAGGAGCTGCTGTCGCGGGCCATCCCGGCGCCCAGGAGGGCTGGGATCCCACCCGGTCACTTACTGGTTGTGACCTTGGTCAAGCTAGTTGACCTCCCTGCACCTCGGGTTCCTCAGCAGGGCAAATCCTAAGCAGCACTTTGCTCCAAGTGAAGGTTATACCAGGGAGGCATTTAACAGGGTACCACGCCTGCCTTCCTTCCTAGACTGCCAGGAGCTGGGGACACTCTCCCCCCAGGGAGGTTCAGATTAGCTCTGCCCACCTGGTTCTCAGAGGACCAAGAGATTCGCCCGTCAATTTTGTTATCATCGTCCATAGCTGCATCACTTTGCCCTGGCTGGGTGGCTCATGTGGTTGAAGCATCAATGGTCCCAAGTAGCAAAAGGTTGCGGGTTGGATTCCCTGTCAGGGCACATACCTAGGTTGTGGGCTCTTTCCCCGGTGGGTGGGGGTGTTTGGGAGGCAAACAATCAGTGTTTCTCTCTCTCCCTTTCTCTCCCTCTAAAATCCGTGGAAACAGGTCCTTGGGTGAGATTTAAAAAAATAACACAATCCTGCATTATTTCTGTTCCCGATAATACCAGTAAAATCAAGGGGTAATTACCCCCTAGACCCACCCCTAGTCTGACCAGTGCCTGTGCTGTTATGACTAACTTTGCCACTGATAAAAGCATCACTGTGTTTCAGTTTTTCTATTAGGAGGAGCTACAATACCTCCTCTGGTCGTGTTGCTAAAGAGTATGATTACTTGTGCTTCCAGTAAATAGGACTATTTGTACCATTACTGCAGTTACTCCCGCAGGCCCTTTGAAGGCCCGGCTGTATTGTGTAGGTTCTTGGTGCTCACACAGCCACTAGCTGAGAGCTTCCCTCCTGTGGAGACCCAAGCTCTGGCCTGTGCAGCCCAGCTGATCCTGCTGCTGAGCATGGGAGCTCGGTTCCCATGGAGCGGACCTTGGATGCCAGCTGGTGGGAATTCAGCATGGAGATGGCACACACACACACACACACACACACACACACACACACACAGAAAGAAAGAGAAAGAGAGCCTGATGAATTGGATCTATGAAGCCTATGAGGAAGATAGAGGACCATGGTCAGAGAGGAATGATAATGTAACAAGGGGAAAGTTTCTTGAACAGCTTGAGAAACTCAGGACAAAGGCGGAAATGCAGAAGCTGGAGCAGGAGAGAGAGAGAGAGCTGGAGCAAGGGGCGGTGTGGCCCCAGAGAAAGGGACAGGAAGACTGCTGAGCTCTGGAGGTTAGGGATGGAAGGGTGTGCCCTTCTCTGGAGGATGAGAAGATGGAGTGGAGGTGGGTGAGTACGTGGGACGGAGAAGGCAAGGCCTGGATCCCTCCCTGGGTCTGAGTCTGGTGCCTGATGAGGGATGCCTAAGTTTTCTCAGGACGCCTACCTCTACCAAGAAGGGACTGAGTCCAAGCTTGGTGTGATTGGCAGGTGGGGTGGGGTGGCAGAGCTATCTCTCTCACTGTGAGGACCATACAGCCAGGGCCACCCTCTCTTATGGGTGACTCCCATTCCCGGAGGTGGGGATGGGGAACCTTCTGTGTTCCAGGCAGCCAGATCCTCAGCCTCAGATATTCTCCCTTCGTTCTCCCACCTTCAAAACAGAGGCAAAGGGTGTGTGTGTGTGTGTGTGTGTGTGTACACAGCAGACCAGGGCATTGGTCTCAGAATGGCTCCAACTGTATGGGTTTCTGGGGCACCCATCAGAGAGCCGGGAGCCAGGTGTGTGAGCAGCTCTAGCCCAGAGAGAGCAGAGGGAGGGCTCCAGGGAACGCCAGGCCTAGGACCCGGCACAGCTCAAATGCGTGGTCAACAGTCTCCCCAGCACCGCAGGCACTGGCTGTGCATCCCAAAAGATCCCTCCAACCCCAGAAAACAGTCTTCCCCAGATGGCCCATGCCCAGAGCCGTCTCGGCACCTCTGATCTGGCCGCAGCAAAGGTCAGAGAGATGCCCTGGGCATCTGACCCTTGCCACTCCCTCCCACCCCACCCCCAGCACGGACCCTGAGGAAATGATGCCGTGACAATGGGGGAGGGGGGGAGGGGGGCGGGGGGAGCAGAGGCTCACAATGGTGAGGAGGTACCCTGGGGAGACTCTGGGAGAAGACAGGGATTCCACATCAGCTCAGGCTCAGGAAAGGGGTGCATGTAGGAAGGTGGGGAAGATGGAGGTGGAGCCATGGGCCTGGAGTGGGAAGGAGTAGCCAGGGGAAATAGGCCTGATCTCCTTGGTCGTGCCCGCAGCCTAATCTTCTCCTCTCCTGCTGCACCTTGGTCTGTTCCATGGCGGACTTGGGTTTTCATGGTCTTCTAAGCCTGATGCTCAGAGATAACGTTGACACTAGCTCCTCTGCAGCCTTCCCTCCTAGGACCACATTGGCCTGGTGCCTGACTCAGCTTCATTGGGGACTCAAGGTCAGCCCTATCCCTCTCTGGGCCCTCTTTCTTTCTTTAAAAAAAATTTTTTTATTGATTTTGTATAGAGAGGAAGGGAGAGGGAAGAGAGTTAGAAACATCAATGAGAGAGAGACATCAATCAGCTGCCTCTCCATGCCCCCTACTGGGGATGTGCCCGCAACCAAGGTACATGCCCTTGACCAGAATCGAACCTGGGACCTTTCAGTCCGAAGACTGATGCTCTATCCACTGAGCCAAACCGGTTTCGGCTGGGCCCCATTTCTCCATGTTGCAGCCCCAGCAGTCCATTAGGAGAGTATAAGCCCTTGGAGATCTTCAAAGATCGTCTGGGTTCTCACAGAGCTTCTGAAAGCCAAGGGAGGAGGGAGATGGCCTCTTTCACTTATTCTCACCCACCCCCCTTAGCCCACCTCCCAGCCCAGGGTTAGGGTGGGGGAAGGGAGAGGCTGGACGGAGGCCAGACTGGCAGAGACAGGGGCTTTGTCCCAGCTGGTTTCTGAGCCAGGAGATCCGGTGGGAAAGCCTGTGCCAGACAGAAAGGCAAGGCTGGGAGGAAGAAAAGAGAAGGCGGCCAAGGAGCGGGGCGGAAGATGCTGGGGAGGAAAGAGAAGGGTTTCCTTCTACGGTATGGCGGGTGGAGAGAGGTCAAGGAGGGGGTGCCCTGGGGAGAAGTTGTACATTGCTTGGGGTCAGTCTAGGAGGCCCTCCTGGGGGAGGCCAGGTGGCTATGGTTCTCAGGGAGGAAGGGATGAGAAGGGAAGTTGGAGGGGGTGTGAATGCTCCTGGTTCAGAGAAGGAGTCTGGCACTGGGAGAGGCAGAGGGAACTCTAAACACAGGCATAGAGTACCCACCATTCATGCTATCTGCTAGACACACTTATTGAGCCCCTACTGTGTGCTGGATGAACTCTGGGTATTTGTACAGGATTTTTTAGAATATAAAGTGTTCTCAAAGCACACAGCCTCGTCACAGACTGTGAGGCGGTAGTAATGGTGCTCTTTTACAAGAAAACAAAAGCCCAGAGAGGGTAAGGAACTTGCCTTAAGTCATACGGTGAGCTCACTTGCACCAAGGTGTTGGCTCTGAAGAACACCTTCGTGGGGAGACAGAGACCAGAAACAGAGTTAATGGTGAGGCAGAGGCAGTGGGCTGCTGGGGCCAGGTGTGAGTCCATGTGAATATGTGAGGAAGTCGTGGCAACTCCATCCTGAGATCTAACCCTATCGTTCTTTTTTATAAACAATATATTTTTATTGATTTCAGAGAGGAAGGGAGAGAGAGAGGGAAACATCAATGATGAGAGAGAATCATTGATTGGCTGCCTCCTGCATGCCCCCTACTGGGGATCGAGTCTGCAACCCAGGCATGTGCCCTTGACCAGAACTGAACTCCGGGACCCTTCAGTTTGCAGGCCCACGCTCTATCCACTGAGCCACACCAGCTAGGGCTAACCTTCTCTTTCTTCCTCAAGTCCCTCCATCAGTCTGCAGCATGGCCCCGCTGTTCCTGTCCCTGCTGGCAGCCTTGACCTTGGCTGGGGTCCCTGAGGCCTCAGCTGGTGCTCTGGAAAGGGACAGCTCAGGTAAGCGACTGGCTTGGGGTCAGTTTCTCTGTCTCCTGCATCTTCACTGTGGTAGGGAATGGCCTCTTGTTTGGCCCTCACCCACCTCTTCCAGCTTGGGGGACTCAGGGAGGAGGAGATAGGATTGGGAGGACTGTGGGGAAAGGTCTGGGCTGAGACCCTTTGAACAAAGGAGATGAGGTGTGGGTCCCTGTAGGGTGTGGAAACTTGAGGTAGGGCTGGGGAAGGGCACCCACCAGGTGCAAAGTTGCCAGCCTCGAGGATGGAGGGTGGGGGACCCTTGGGACCAGGTGGGGGGCTGGATGGCAGAACAGGAGTGGAGTTGGGAGAGATTCTGGACAGAAGTTTTGAGCAAGGGCTGTAGGACCCAGGGGGCGGGGCTATAAGACTGTGGGTGGGGCCCACAAATCCTGGGGCGGGACTCTGAGGAGCGATTGTCTAGGAGACTTTGGGGACCGGTATGGGGATCAAGAAGTGGGTTTGCAGGACCCTGGGGACCCGGGCCCGGATTGTTGGGGACCGTTTAGGAAAACCCCAAAGGCGAGGCCGGGAAGGATCCTGGGGCAGGGCTCAGAAACCGGGGTGAAGCTCCTGCCGGTCCTCCTCCATCCCCCTACAGAGGACCGGGCCTTCAGCGTGCGCATCGCCGGCGCCCCGCCGCTGCAGGGCGTGCTGGGCGGTACCCTCACCATCCCCTGCCACGTCCACTATTCGCGACCGCCGTCCAGCCGCCGGGCGGTGCTGGGCTCCCCGCGGGTCAAATGGACCTTCCTGTCCGGGGGCCGGGAGGCCGAGGTGCTGGTGGCGCGGGGGCTGCGGGTCAAGGTGAGCGAGGCCTACCGGTTCCGCGTGGCGCTGCCGGCCTACCCGGCCTCCCTCACCGACGTCTCCCTGGCGCTGAGCGAGCTGAGGCCCAACGACTCCGGGATCTACCGCTGCGAGGTCCAGCACGGCATAGACGACAGCAGCGATGCGGTGGAGGTCAAGGTCAAGGGTGAGAGCCGGGGACAGAGAGCAGTTCCCAGGGAGAGGGGAGGACGCCAGCCTTCAGGGACCCCACAGTCTGAGCAGCGGGGAGCAAACGCCTGGAAGACAGACTGAGGTGGGCAAAGCCTCACCAGATACAGCAGCGGTTCTCAACCTGTGGGTCGCGAGCCCTTTGGGGGTCGAACGACCCTTTCACAGGGGTCGCCTAAGATCATTGGAAAATGCAGATATTTACATCACGATGCATAACAGTAGCAAAATTTCATGGTTGGGGGTCACCACCACATGAGGAACTGTATGCAAGGGTCGTCTCGGCCTTAGGAAGGTTGAGAACCACTGAGATACAGGCTTTTGTTACCCCTTTCTCTCCAGTGGAGGGAATGCTTCCTGTAGTCCCCCTTAAGCCCCTCATTCCTCAGGGAGTGTGATTTGGACTTGGACCTGTGTGGGCAGATGAGGACAGGAAGCGGGAGGGGTGGTCAGTGGGCAGGATGATCCTGCCTCCAGGAGCCCTCTCTGCCCCTCAGGGGTCGTCTTTCTCTATCGGGAGGGCTCTGCCCGCTATGCCTTCTCCTTCACTGGGGCCCAGGAGGCCTGTGCCCGCATCGGAGCCCGAATCGCCACCCCCGAGCAGCTCTACGCCGCCTATCTGGGGGGCTATGAGCAGTGTGACGCCGGCTGGCTGTCCGACCAGACTGTGAGGTGAGCCGGGGCGGTGGACCAGGGGCTTCTAGTGGTCTGGAGGTATCTGGGGTCTCCGGTTCGGCCAGGGGCTGCCTGCTGCCTCCAGTTGGCCACACAGGGCTCCCCTGCCTCCCAGGAATGAAGTTGGTCTTCAGGGAATGGGTGAGGATCTGCCCTGGGGGTGTCGGTCACTTCCCCCCACTCCTCAGAGCTGGGAGGACAACTAGCTGCATGGAAGGCAGTGTGATTTGGGAAGGTCACCGTGGGATGGGTGACTAGTGAAGGCATCCATCCTCCATCCCCAGGTATCCCATCCAGACTCCGCGAGAGGCCTGTTACGGAGACATGGATGGCTTCCCTGGTGTCCGAAACTATGGCGTGGTGGACCCCAGCGACCTCTATGATGTCTACTGCTATGCTGAAGACCTAAATGGTGATTGGGGAGGAGGGGCCCTTCTCTAGTGTTGCCCATGGGTCCCCCTGGGGTCTCTGTGGGAGTTTATTGCCCTTCATGTGTTTAAGGGGGAAGCTAGGGGGAAGGAAGGAAACAATCAATGTGCCTCCCTCCAAATACTGTCATAGAGGCAAGTTCATGGTCAAAGCCTCAGGCATGTGGTAGGAGACTGAGACTGTGCTTTGACTGTGCTGTTACCTGCTGTGCATCTCTCTGCCTCTTAGCTTCTCTAGGCCTTGTTTCTGTTTTCTGCACATGAGGAAGTTGGGCTAGGTTCCTTTGAGCAATAACATCCATCCTGAGCTTCTATGCAGACTTTGATCCTATGGAGTAGGATAACGGACTCCAGGCACAGATGAGGAGACTGAGGCCTAGAGATGCGTGCCCAGGGTCCCTGTGAGCATCCAGGGTAGAAAGGGCTACTAACTTCCTGGTAACCCAGCCTCCTCTGCCCTACCAGGAGAGCTGTTCCTGGGTGCCCCCCCAGACAAGCTGACCTTGGAGGAGGCCCGGGCCTACTGCCAGGAGCGAGGAGCAGAGATTGCCACCACGGGCCAGCTCTACGCCGCCTGGGATGGTGGCCTGGACCGCTGCAGCCCAGGCTGGCTGGCCGACGGCAGCGTGCGCTACCCCATCATCACACCCAGCCAGCGCTGTGGTGGGGGCCTGCCCGGCGTCAAGACGCTCTTCCTCTTCCCCAACCAGACCGGCTTCCCTAACAAGCACAGCCGCTTCAACGTCTATTGCTTCAGAGGTGAGCCCACCCTCCTGTAGGGACTGAGACCCAACCTCACAGACACAGAGCAGCCCTGAAGTTCTACCCCAGATCTGACCGTTTCCTCTCAGGCCTTTGCCATCCGCCCGAAGGAGGCTTAGGTGATGCTCAGCTTGCCGCTAGGGTTCTAATTCTGGTCATATCCTCTGGCTTGGCTATGTGGCCTCAAGGAGTGCTCACTTCTCTGTATCTTCCCACCTCTCTCCACATCAGTAACCTATGCCTTCTCTTCCAGTTTCAAAACTGCCTCTCCCCTATTGGGCTACCAAATAGGTTTCCATTTCTGGTCAGCTCATTAGCAGAGCAGAGATGACTGACAACCTCTGAATCCAAAGAATGATCCGCTCTAGTTAACCAAATGCCCTTAGGAGCCATCAAAGGGGTTTTCAGAACCTTCAGCTCGAAGGTGTCATATCTTTGACCACCAAATATTGATGGACAGACACAGGCTCACACACAGAGAGCAGGTCCTTAATAAGGATAGTAGGATGTAGAAATGGCTTCCGTCCCACATCATATATTGGGAGATGGGGGGAGCAGTGCCTGGGACCCCCAGAGTCCCAGGGCCCAGGCTAAGGGTGACTAAAAATCAGGGAGAAGTTGCTGTTAGGTGTCTGAGTCCTCGCTCCATTTGTGAGCCTGTAGTACTGGTACAAGGGCGGGAAGCAGAAATGTGAGAAGAAGGCACAGCTCTTGCCATGGAAACCCCCAGTCTGAAGGAAGATGAGACAGCTTGCTCTCAACAAGATGGAGACAGAGGGACAAAGATTACTTTCACTGAGACCGATCCCCAGACATGTTTGACCTGGCCTGGATGTGGAGATGGAAAGAGAAGTGAAACCCTTAGGAAGACAGGTCCATCTGAAAAGGTTTCCTGGAACAGGGGTGGTGGAGATGATGATGGTGGTGGTGACTGTGATGCTGATAGCTAGCAGCACTTCTATGCCCTGATTATGATTATGTGTCAAACACATTCTGGGGCAAAATGGAGAGAGGAACTGAATCAGGAGGGGGGTGGGAGAGGAGATGCCTACGGTTGTGAGCATGTGGAGGACAGAGGCAGGGAAGGGCACAGGTTTGCTGGTCTCGGATTAGCAAGGCTCCCTGGAGCAGGTGACGAGGGCAGGACATGCTGGCCTGTTTCATCTGGCTGAGCACAGATGGCCCTCAGGGCCTTTCTTAGCCCAATTCCACCATCACCTCATGGTTTTCTTCTCCTGGTTTATTTCCCCAGAGACAAGGTAATTATCCTAAAACTGTTATTGGAAGGGAGTAAACCCCGAAGGATAGGGTGGCTCCTCCCTTTGCGCTCTTGTCTCCGTTCCTGAGATCCTCAGGTGTTGACTGATGAATGTTCTTCCTGTCCTATGCCCTTCCGCTCTCCTGTAGTTACGACAGCCTGTCCCCTTCCATTTCACAAGTCTTGGGATGACTGAGCTCCCTCACACCTTGCCCCAAACCCAAGGTGTGGAGGCCATTCTGTCCATCCTACCTCCATCCTTTACTCAAGGGAAGATCTCTCCTCTGAGCCTTTCTGTACCATTCCAGATGAAGTAGTACTTTCCACCCCATCCCTTATATGTTAACATTATAATACATGTTTATTTGTCTATTATCTGTACCTGAAATACAAATGCCCTTGTGGGCAGGAAGCTTGCTATTTTGCTCTTCACTGTATCCTCAATGCCCTGGGGAATGCTTGGCATGACACACATTGGACACTTGATTAACGCTTGAGGAACAAGTGATAATTCCCAAGTGCTCCTGTGGCCCCATGGGAGCTCCACAGGGAAAATGAGAGAGAACTGAGTCTAACCCAACACTCTCACACGTAGGTTGTAATCTGAGAGGACAGAGCCACCTGTTTAACACCCCTAATGGCACTTAACTCCCACAACAGACTCTGCCCAGCCCTCTACCATCCCTGAGGACTCCAACCCATCCTCTGACCCAGCTTCTGACGGACTGGAGGCCATTGTCACAGTGACAGAGACCCTGGAGGAACTGCAGCTGCCTCAGGAAGCTGTGGAGAGTGAGTCCCGCGGAGCCATCTACTCCATTCCCATCATAGAGGATGGAGGAGATGCAAGCTCCACGCCAGAAGACCCAGCAGAGGCCCCTAGGACCCTTCAAGGTAATGCACATCCCTTATCCTGGAGAGGTCTGCACATGAGATACTGGGGCCATAAGCCCAGCTTGATGCTGGGGTTATGGCGGCAGGACCCTGTCCTGTCCTTTCTCAGCACTCAGTGGTGCAAGGCATCTCACCTGTTCCTTTTCCAATATTTGCCTTTCCAGAAAATTCCACTCCCAACTCTGAGTCTAGAGCTGTTTGGACTAAGGCACTTCCCTCTGGAAAGGATGATCCTCTTTTGTTTGGTCTCTCCTCTCCCTCACTTAGCCAAACTAGACTAGAGCATTTTAACAGACTAGGAGAGGGAGATGCAGTGACCATGTGTTCTTGGGATAATGACAGCTCTCAGAGCCTTCAACACTGCAGCTCCCATTGCAATTCTTCTGGTGTGGAGCAAAGACAGCTTCTTCCCGGTGCAGACAGACTCTTTCCTCTCCCCAAGTCCTTGCCAATCCTTTCCTCTTTTCTATCTTCTGATGGGAACTGTCCCTGGTGCTGAATCATCTGTGCTTTGCCTAGAATTCGAATCCCAATCCATTGTACCTCCTATGGAGTCATCAGAAGAGGAAGGCAAGGCAATGGAGGAAGAAGAGAAATATAAGGATGAAAAAGAGGAGGAGGAAGAGGAGGAGGAAGAAGAGGAGGAGGATGTGGAAGATGAGGACCTGTGGGCCTGGCCCAGCGAGCTCAGCAGCCCAGACCCAGAAGTCCCTCTCCCCAGTGAGCTGGCCCCAGAGGACTCACTCTCCCAGGCATCCCAGTCATCGGCAGTCCTACACCCTGGTGCATCGCCACCTCCCAAAGGAGAGCCAGAGGCTCCCAAGCCACCAAGGGTCCTAGGACCACCCACTGAGACTCTGCCCACTTCCAGGGAGGAGAACCTGGCTTCACCTTCACCCACTGGGGCAAGAGAGGTGGGGGAAGAGACTGGGGGTCCTGAGCTGTCGGAGGTCCCTCGAGGAGACAGTGAGGAGACAGGGAGCTCCGAGGATGCCCCTGCTCCGCTTCCAGCCACACAGGCCCCTGGGGGTACCAGGGAGCTGGAGGCCCCCTCCAAAGAGCATTCTGGAAGAATTGTCCCAGCAGGGACCTCAGTGCAGGCCCAGCCAGTTCTGCCCACTGACAGCACCAGCCATGGTGGAGTGGCCGTGGCCCCCTCAGCAGGTAACTTTGCCCAAAGCTCAGCTTCCCTGTTGCTCCTCCTCCTTTTTCTCCCCCTGCAACTCTGAGTCACCTCACTACCTGTAGTCCTTTAACCCACCATTGCCCCAGATCTCCTGTCATTTGCTTTTATTCTCCTACCCACCTCTACCTGTGGGTTTCCTTATTTTGGATATCCCATCATGTGACTTCCACCCCAGCTCTGATTCCTCACCCTATGGCTCCCCAACACCCTGACCTCACCCGAAGACCCTCTCCCTGTTTCTGAAATGCACACTGTATCACCCCAGCTCCATCACTGACGGCCTCAGACTCTTCCCTACTCTTGGGCTCTCTACCTGTGACTCACATCTCACCGGCCCCAGAGAGCACCCTCATGCCTCATGCACGAGGATGCCCTCAGCACCTGTTGCCTTCTTCAAGGCTCAGGCTGGTCTCCCACTGCTCTTCCTGTGTGCCATCCCCTTCAGCCACCTCCCACTGATATCAGGGAAGCCTGGGACCCCACCCCCACCTCCTCTCACCCTTTGGGGTCCAGGAGACCCTTAATCCCACAGAGCCTTAAGCAACTACTTCTGTGAAGTATTTTTTTTTCATTTGTTTCATGGAAAACAAGCCTTGGAAATAAATCTCTATTAAACTGCTTTATAACCAAAACTCTGGCACCCTCTGTCTCCACCTCCAGCTGTCTGCCCTTTGCATTCTATAGATCCATGTCATGGGTAGCTCTTTGATCTCTCTCTCTCTCTCTCTCTCTCTCTCTCTCTCTCTCTCCCTCTCCTTCTCCCTCCTCCCTCCCAATCCCTCTCCCTTCCCCCTCTCTGCCTAAACCTATCCAGTCCTAGCCATCTAATAGCCCTTTGCTGTTCTCTCATCCTGTCCTTCTCAGTCCTGTCTCCACTTTCCTTCCTGACTGCTGAGATCCCAAATCTGACTGTGCACATTCCCAGGAAAGTCCTTGTCCATCAGTCTGTGCGAGTGTTGGGGGGTTTCTCCCTCACTCTTGCAGGGAGAATCCTCCACAGCCTGGAGTGTGTGTGTGCGTGCATTGAATTCATATCTGGTCCATCTCAATGGGTCCCATAGAGAGGCACATATACCGAGTAGTGACCGAAAAGTCCTTCTTAGCCTAGATGTGGTTCTCTGGCATCCAGGTGACCCAGAGCCCATGCCCCAGCCCTGGCATCTCAGCAGGGGGATGGTATCTAACTTTCATCCTACTCCCACAGCCTTCCCTCCTCCACTAACACCTACACTAATGATGTCCTCTCCCCCTTGGGGAGAATGGTTTCACTCTCCCTACACCCACAGGATGCCAAAGTCCCACATGCTGGAGAAGACACAGATCAGGAGACAAGGGGGGGGGGGCGGGGAATGTCGAGGGCGGGGGAATGGGGAATGAGCTTCTGGGGTCTGAGAGAAGCCCTACCCGCTCAGGGAAGGTTGCGCTTCCCAATGGAGACCCCTACAGAAGGCTGGATGCCCTCAGTTCCAGGACCCCCTCTCCTAGATGGCCCAGGGTGGTCCAGGGGCCCCTGCATCATCCAGGCTCACACATTTCAACGGTTGGCTCCCTCCCAGCTGACCTTGGAGTTCAGCGCTGGTGGAGGTGGGGAGGGGGTGTGGCGGGAAGAGGCGTACCATCTGCAGGGTTTTAGTGTCCCACTTGGAGGTTGAGGAGAGTCTCCTGGCCTGCTATGGGGGACTAGACTCCCGGAAGAGCCGTGACTGACCCGCCCAGTGTCGCCTGGCAGGGCCGTAAGCCAGACAAGATCTAAGGAACGATGTTCTGGTCCTTATAGTAGTTGGCCCAAAGAGGCAGAGGAAGGAAGACCAGAAAGTCTCAAGAGGAGTTTTTTTTTTTACCCCAGTTTGCCTGTCCTGGCTCAGGTGTAGCTGGAAGTGGGGGTTTAGGGGAAGCCTATGATCTGGGTGGGGCGTCAAGGACCAAGTTTGAGAGTGTCTATCCCCCAGAGTTGGAGGGTTGGACAGAGGACAACAGGAAGAGCAGGAAAATGTGAGGACTGGGGAGCAGTTCAGAACTCCTACCCTCTGTGGGGCCCGGTGCTTAAAGGGTTAAATGAAACATCTTCCCTTCCCCCTCCCCCTGGAAATGACAGGAAGCATAGTGCTGGAACAGCTGATTCACTTTATCCCAAACAGCTAGATCACCACAGCAAAAAATTTTGAGCCAACTCCAGCTTCTCCTCCTCCCCCCTCGGCTCTGATCCTTACCGGGCGTTTGGATCGTGGGCCAGAGCAAAGCCTGTGAGCCTTGGCCTTGGCTGCTAGGGGCAGATGCTGCAGCCGCAGCGGTCGCCAACCTTTCGGACTTCATAGACCACCAGTGGCAATGGCTGGCCTGCAGGATGGCTTTACCGCTCAGGGCTGAGAGCTCGGCCCCCGTGCTGTCAGGCTGTGGGGTTATCTTGGGTCCTCAGGACCAGAAAGAGGAGAATCTGACAGCTCCCCCAGCACCCAGGGTCAGCCCGTGTTAGGCAGTCAGTCACCCCTCACCCCAGCGTCCAGAGCACAGAGGACAAGGCAGCTGGCCTGGCCTGGCGGAGCTGGATCCCACAGCAGATTGCATGCCTCCGGGGAAGTGTGTGAGTGGAAGGAGGCTGGCTGCCTGGAGAAGAGAGAGCCAAAAGGAGGGGTGGGAGATGGAGTGGAAGGGCTTCTGGGGTAAGGAATCTGCAGAAAGCTCGACCTAGAGGGTGACAGAGAGGCCTGGGAAGGAGGAAGGGGGTGGGCAGGGCTTAGGGTGAGGGAAGTGTGTTGGGTCTTCAGTCGCAGCACCAGGGGACAGAGGAGGAAGGGTTAGCTCCCATCTGAACCCCACCCCCCCTCAAATCAGATCCCAGTGGTGGTGGGGACTCTCCTCCACTTTCAAGTAGCCCACCTCGACTGTACAGAGCTGTTCTGGATCCGACACAGACAGGAGGGTGGGGGACTAGACTCCCGGAAGAGCCGTAACTGACCCGCCCAGTGTCGCCTGGCAGGGCCGGAAGCCAGACAAGATCCAAGCCTCATGCCCATCTTTCCCCTTTTTGGGGTTGGATTCCCCAGGGCCTTCCCTGCTGCTTTTTCCCACCCCCTGGCTCACACTGGCGGGCATGACAACGGCCAACACAGGGCTGAACCAATGCTGGCGTGGGGGACCTCAAGGGGATCCAGAGACTGGAGAACAATCCAGAATCCAGGCTGGGCTCTAACCAGAGGCAGGTTCCAGGGAGAGCTTTGGGAGTGCTGTTTAGCTCCTAGGACCAGGGGGATGGGGGCTGGGGGCCCTCTGAACCCTCTCGAGAAGGACTCAGGCAGCAGAGCTGTGCTTCCCTGCTCCCCCACCCCCCACACCTCACTTCTCTCCCCCTCTCAGGTAGCTGTGTCCCCAGCCCTTGCCACAATGGTGGGACATGCTTGGAGGAGGAGGAGGGGGTCCGGTGCCTATGTTTGCCTGGCTATGGGGGGGACCTGTGCGATGTTGGTGAGTGTGTTTGAGGGCCTGGGCTGGGGTGGGGTGGGGGTAGACCCGAAGCCTGGACCCTGCCACCACCTGCTGGCTCCAGAGGAAGGAGGGAGGGCCCTGGTTTTTTTTGGCTTTGCCCTTGATGAATCCCATGTGAGCAAATCACAGAACCTGTCTGACCCCTACCCTTCGTTTCCTCACCTGTTAAGTGGAACCCCAAAATGCCTCTCTCTCGGGGTTCTGGGTGAGAGGACTGCTTAGCACACTTCTGGCATTTGGAGTCAAAATACAGGCCGGTGTCCATTCCCCGGGGAAGAGGCGAGAGTGCAGCTCTTGTTTAGGATGGAGGATGGCAGAGACCCAGGCTGGGACTCCCAGCCTCACCCGAGTCCCCAGAGAAGGGAGGGAGGCATCAAGGTCCCCAGCACTGGGGCTCCTCCAGGATCCTCCTTCCCCTTCTTAACCTCTGAGCTCTTTGGCCCTGCCCTCCTGCCCCTAACCCCACCCTCTCAGGCTGCGGTGGGGGGACCCCTTCCAGGTGATCAGGCCCCATTGGAGTTCCTGGGTCCCCTCTCTCTTCTCTCTCCCCCCTGCCCCTGCCTAAGTTGCCCGCCCTTCTGCGCCCAGGCCTCCGTTTCTGCAGCCCGGGCTGGGACGCCTTCCACGGCGCCTGCTACAAGCACTTCTCCACCCGAAGGAGCTGGGAGGAGGCAGAGACCCACTGCCGGGCGTTCGGCGCGCACCTGGCCAGCGTCAGCACGCCCGAGGAGCAGAGCTTCATCAACAGTGGGCGCACTCATTCACCAACTAATTAAGGAGCGTGTTAATGAATTAACCCCCTGACTCACTAATTCGTGGTTAACCTCACCCTACCAGTTCGCTTTTCCTTTCTCTGCCTCCCTCCCACGCCACACGTGGGAAGGGGCAGCTGAGGTCAGAGCAGGCAATAGCCCTGCACCGGCCTGGCGGGGGCCCAGGGCTGCTCTCCTCCCGCCCCCTGCGCTCCCCGCCTCTGACCTCACTGACCTCTTTCCCGGGAGTTCCCCTTCTCTAGCCCAGGCCCACGCACCGAGGTTGGAGGGAGGGAAACGCGGAGCTGGGGCGGCGGGAAGGGACTTCTCCGCGCTCACCCGCCCACCGCTCCATCCTGGGGGCAGGGTCGCCACCTGCTGGCGGCGGCGCTCACTGCAGCCCTCTCCCCTGCGGTTCTTTCCCAGGTCGATACCGGGAGTACCAGTGGATTGGGCTCAATGACAGGACAATCGAAGGCGATTTCCTGTGGTCAGACGGCGTCCCCCTGGTGAGAGGCTCCCGCTGCCTCTCCAGCTATTAGGTTGCTTCTTCGAAGCATTTCCGCCTCCACCCCACAGTGACCCCAATCCTCCCTTTCCTTTTGCTGGCTCCTGCCCTTCCCCAGGCCCACGGTCTCCCTGGGCCCCCTCTTCCCATCTGTGTGCCTCTCTGGCTTCTCTTCTGGTTGCCATTATCCTTCCTCCCAAAGCCCGTGCGTGACCTCTCCTTTCCCCTGGGGTCCTCTACTCCCCATCCCCCTAAGCCGCCCTTTCCTGTGCCCCTGCCACCCACCTTCCCCCCCACACTCCAAGGCTCTCTAGAGGCATTCCTCTCCGTCTCCAGTACGGGAGCTACTCACCACCTCCTCCACCCCCACCCTCCCCCCCTAGCTCTATGAGAACTGGAGCCCTGGGCAGCCGGACAGCTACTTCCTGTCTGGAGAGAACTGCGTGGTCATGGTGTGGCATAATCAGGGACAATGGAGCGACGTGCCTTGCAACTACCACCTGTCCTACACCTGCAAGATGGGGCTGGGTGAGGGGGGGCCAGGGAGCGGCGGGGTGGGGGCTGGGGCTGCTGGGGCTGCTGCGTGCATAGCAGGAGGTGCAGAACTGCTCCATCAGAAATGGGTCCTCGGCCACGAGCAGGGGAGGGATAGTCAATCAGAGGGGTCCACTCAGAACCCCTGCTCTTTTTCTGTACCTGATCGTGGCCCGCTCCTCTCCTCCTCACCCCCGTTCTGGGAGGGGCCACTCGTGGAGCCAGGCTCTCAGTGGCTGATGGTGTCTGCCCCACAGTGTCCTGCGGGTCCCCGCCAGAGCTGCCCCTGGCTCAACTGTTCGGCCGCCCGAGACGGCGCTATGAGGTGGACACGGTGCTTCGATACCGGTGCCTGGAGGGGCTGGCCCAGCGCAACCCGCCACTGATTCGCTGCCAGGAGAATGGCCGCTGGGAGGCCCCACAGATCTCCTGTGTGCCCCGAAGGCCGGTGAGTGCCAGGAGGAGGTGGGGGGCGGGGGGCATTAACTGACAGGAGCACTGGGCTCCAATCCTGGTTCTGCCAGCCACTGGCTCTGTGACCTTGGAGCAATCCCTGCCCCTCTCTGGGACCGAGGGATTAGAAGGGCTGCATGCTCTGGGTGAATCACAGAACCTGCCTGACCCCTGCCCTCCATCTCCTCATCTGTTAAGTGGAACCAAAAATGCCTCTCTCAGGGGTTCTGCGTGACGTCAGAACCTTGGGCCCAGCTCTGGGCCTGTCAGGGCTGAGCCAGGGCAAGTGTTGGATGAGATCGGGCATCAGGGAGCAAGAACGCAGAGGGGGCTCTGAGAAGGGAAGCGGGGAGAGCCCAGGGTGAGTGTGTGTGTGTGTGTCTCCCCTAGTCTCGAGCTCTGCGCCCCGTGAGAGCCCTGGAAGGACGTCAGCGGGGGCTCCTGGGGCGCTGGGCCCCCCCTTCCAGTCCTGTTCCAGCTCCCTAAGAAGCAAGGCCGTGGATACCGCCGCCTCCCGCACTGCCCTCAGGCCCCGCCATGGGAGGTGACAACGTGAGAGGGGTTGAGGGGTCGAGCCAGCTGGAGTCCAGGTGACAGTGCCTGAAGGGGCTTCTGGGAAATACCTGGGTAGCTGCAGACCAGCCAAGGCCCTTTCACCCCCACGAGGAGCATCAGGTTTTCCCTCAGGGCCTTGAGTTGTCCCTAAGTGCCTCGACTGCCCCCTCCTTGCCAGCCCTCCTCTCCCCTCCGTTCTCCTGGGGGCTCTGCGTCCCCTCATTCTCTAAGAGAATGAGTTTTCAGGATGGCCTACCTGTAAAACCAGCAGGAAATAAAGCTGCATTTGAGTCCAAGCAAGTTTGATGCTTCTGAGAGAGAGAGACAGACAGACAGACAGAAAGAGAGAGGTGGGATTGGGACAGGATAAATATGCCTTCTGGATTTATTGGTTTCTGAAGGTCAGGGGATGGAATAGAGACAGAATAACTGCTCTGTAAGTATTTATGGAGTGAAGGAGCCTACGGGAGTGGGAGGGACAGCATAAGGGTGTTTGAAAAGAGCCGGAGCCTGGCAGGTGTGGCTCAGTGGTTAAGCATTGACCTATGAACCAGGAGGTGATGGCTGGATTCCCCATCAGGGCACATGCCTGGGTTGCAGGCTCCATCCCCAGTAGGGGGTGTGCAGGAGGCAGCCGATCAGTGATTCTCTCTCATTACGGATGTTTCTATCTCTCTCCTTTTCCATTCTCTCTGAAATCAACAAACAGAAAGAAAGGAGCTGGAGTGTCCAGACCTAGATGGGTTCAGTCTGGGTGGGAGCTGAAGGCCCAGAGTGGAAGCAGAGAGGTGTCCCAATTCTGAGGTTCCTGAGGGGGTTCACTGGGCAGGAGGATGAAGGTGGAGGGAATGCAGGTCTGGGGTTTAGATTACAGGATGGCGTACTTCTAGCAGAAAAGGCCGAGATGCAGGAGTAGGGGCGCATGATCAGCGCGGAGGAGGGATCCCCAGCTCTGCTGTGGGCTGGGCTCTGAGGAATGACCTGCAGGTCTCATAGGCTGCGGCCAGCAGAGGGCGCTCTGTGCACGTGCGTGAGTGGAGCCAGGCGGGAGGAGTCTTAGGGTGCCGCCAGAGGGCGCTGCGGTCTCCCCCCTCCTCACCGCCCCCAGTGGTCCAGGGTGAGGAAGTCTGGCAGCTGGCCGGAGTGAGGGGTACGGGGGGGGGGGGGGAGGAAGGGGGGAGACTTCCGCCTGCCTGAGCTGGCCTGAGGGCTGTGAGTCAGTGGAGGCTGAGATAGTGAGGTCATTCTGAGAACCGGAGAGAGAATGACCAGCTGTGTGTGTGTGCGTGTGTGTGTGTGTGTGTGTGTGTGTGTGTGTGTGTGAGACACACACAATCGTACCTTATGGTAGAATGTGTGTGTCGGGATCCCATCTGTTTCCATGATGGGGGTGGATCTTCTCGCTGCGGATCCTCACCTTTAACCACACATGTGCAAGTTACTAAAACCTGGAAGACACAGAGACAGAGGCGGAATCAGAGGAACAGAGGCTGAGAGTGACAGGGCAAGACCCAGAGACAGGGAGGCAAGACAGAAAAACGGGCTCTCCTAGGCCACCCCTGCCCAGCTCCCGGACCTTCTCTGCCCGGCATGCAAACCCCAAATCAGCTGCTCTCTGAGATGCCACATCCCCTCCTCACCCAGGGCTCACCCGTCCCACCTTCTGCCCTTCCCCCAGACAACCCAGCCAAGCATAGCTAGGGAGTAAGGCTGATTCTTAGGGAGTCCCAGCAAAGAGGAGGATTTAGGGGCCTGAGGAGGGAACCCCTCCCCCTTATCCCGTATTACGGTCCAATTGCCGTGTTAGGCATGTCATGGAAGTTAGCTGGAATCAGGAGTGGATCAAGACCAAGGTGGTGCCAAACCGGTTTGGCTCAGTGGATAGAGCATCGGCCTGCGGACTCAAGGGTCCCAGGTTCAATTCCGGTCAAGGGCATGTATCTTGGTTGTGGGCACGTCCCCAGTAGGGGGCGTGCAGGAGGCAGCTGATCGATGTCTCTCTCATCGATGTTTCTAATTCTCTGTCCCTCTCCCTTCCTCTCTGTAAAAAATCAATAAAATATATTAAAAAAAACAAAAAACACCAAGGTGGGCCTTGGAACACAGCACCTCCAGAAGGGAAGGCTGAGAGGGCACCGTGTCTGTCCTTGGGTGCTTAGCGGGGTTCTCTGAGAACTGTGTCCTCACAGAGATGGGGTTTGGAAAGCAGGTTGGCTTCCCAGAGAGACCCTAGTTGTGAGCCAGAAGGGGCTGTGGGGTCTCAGCCCCTCAGTCAACACGTTCTCACTGAATCTCCCCTGCAGTCGGCAGGGTCCGCCATCCTCTCTGGCTGCGGAGGAGGCGCGGTCCGGAGGTGGACGCCGGGCTGGAACTGGAGTCCTCCTCCTCCCCTCGGACACTTGCTGGGCCGCTGGGGCATGGCTGCCTAGAACGGAAGCCTTCTGGCTTTGTTGGGCTTCCTGGGGAAGGGAGTGCGGGACCAGGGGTGACTCAACACCCTCAGAGAATCCAACCCTGGCCCAGGGAGTGGGGGGAGTGAGAAAGGGGCCTGTGTGGGCCTGGGGAGAGGGAGCTGACCCCTCATGGAGTGTCAGTCTCTCTTTGGGAAGCTGGAATAGGGGTACCCCTGGGTCTGCCTCTGCCTCCAGAACACAGCACAGACCTGCAAGCCCCTGGCTCTGTGGTTAACCCCTCAGCCTTCCACACATGCCTAGAGTGAGGTTCCCCACAGGGTCCCCTGGGGAGGAAGGACAAGAGAAAGATCAGGGGGTGCATTGGAATAAGAGGAGGGGGAGGTCCAGCCTGGGTGGAAGTAAGGGCTTGGGCCTTGCAGTGACCTGGGCCTGCCAAAGTCCTCAATGACCAGGGTCCCCAGCTTCCCCAAAGGCTGCTCTGACCCACACCCCATCACCTTATTCCTTCCCACCTCCGCACCCTACACACTGCCCTGACTTCACTGGGGCCTTTGTCCTGGCCCTGAGGCCGTCTGTGGGCCTGCCCCCTGTGCCGGGAGGAAAAGGGCCCCATTGTCCTCCGCCTGCCCGTTGTGACACAGCAGCTCCCGAAGACTTCCAAAAATGCTCCGCCTGTCAGACCCCTGGCAGTGGGGGAGGGCTTTCTGTGGGGGCTGCTATAGTCAGCTCCCTCTCCTCTTCCCAGACTAGAGGTCCTCCCTGTGATCTAACCGCCACCTTGCCTGCCCCAAGCAGCCTCCTTCCTCCCGGGAAGGAAGGACTCAAAGATTCAGGGCAGAGCCCAAGGAAGGGCTGGGGAAGGGGAAGAGGAAAAAAGAGGGAGAAGGAAGAGGATGTGAGAAAATCCTCTGGGAGGGACTGGACTCTGCTTATTCACCTGGTGGGTGGCTCTGGGGCCCCTGTGTTTACTGCCTGGGGGTCCTTCCTTAGTCTCTAGGCAGCTTGTTAATGAGGGACAGGCTACTGACCACTTTGGACAGGAGCATCTAAGGGGAGCAACCCACAGTGGCTTGGCCTGTGGTCTATGGACTCCGGCTGGCATCAGGGGACTCTTAGTATAAGGGACGAGGGCTGTCTCCTGGTGCCTCGGTTCCCCATCTCGGTGATTTGAAGCTCTGACATACACCTTCCTGACAAATGAGCTGAAACTGGTTTGGCTCAGTGGATAGAGCGTTGGCCTGCGAACTGAAAGGTCCCAGGTTTGATTCCGGTCAAGGGCATGTATCTTGGTTGCGGGCATATCCCCAGTAGGGGGCGTGTAGGAGGCGGCTGATCGATTCTCTCTCTCATTGATGTTTCTAACTTTCTATCCGTCTCCCTTCCTCTCTGTAAAAAATCAATAAAATATATTTTTTAAAAAAAGCAACTTCCTGCCGAAGCTGGTTTGGCTCAGTGGATAGAGCGTCGGCCTGTCGACTGGGGGGTTGGTTCTAGGTTCGATTCCGGTCAAGGGCATGTACCTTGGTTGCGGGCACATCCCCAGTGGGGGGCGTGCAGGAGGCAGCTGATCGATGATGTCTCTCTCTAATCGATGTTTCTAACTCTCTATCCCTCTCCCCCTTCCTCTCTGTAAAAATTCAATAAAATATATTAAAAAAAAAAAAAAGCAACTTCCTGACAGATGAGATGAGTGGAGAAGGAAGAGACCCAGGAGATACGCAGTGATTCCGGAGATGGAAGAGACCAGGGAGGAGGGAGGAAAGTAGGTGGGAGACAGAGGAGATGTGATGGGGCAGGAGAATGAGTGGAGGGAGGCTGCCAGGGAGAAGCGTCTTCCTTAGCAGGGAGGATGGGGTCCCAGGAGAGGGCCAAGCCAGCGGGGCATCACCGACCGACCACTGAAGTGTCCCAGCCCCCCTTCCCGGGACTCTGTGGCTCCGGCTTAGCAGCAGCTGAGCCCCCAGCTGCTGGGACAGGGTTCCTCGACAGTGGCTCCTGCCTGCGTTTATTTCTGGAGTCACAGCTGAGTCATGGGGGTGGGGAGGGTGAGTGGGGCTGAAGGGAGGGAGGGGGCTTTGAAGCGGGGAGAGGAGGAGTCTTAGGGGAAGAGGGCTCTAGGACTGGGACCCTGGGGCCGGAGGTCCACCCCTTTGGGGGCAAGCGGGATTGGTGCTATAGCATCCAGAATGGGTGTTAGGTGATAGGAGAGACGCCCGCCTTGGAGAGCCTGGAATAACGGGCTGGGGGAAGAAGTGGGGAGCTGGGGGCAGAGTCCACTGCTCCTGACATGTTGGCAAAGAGGCAAGCTTGACCTGGTGTTAGGGTGCTGGGTTAGAAAGAGGAGAGAGCGGCCAGTGTGTGTGGCTCAATGGTTGAGGGTCGACCTATGAACCAGGAGGTCACAGTTTGATTCCCCGTCAGGGCACATGCCCGGGTTGCGGGCTTGATCCCCAGTGTGGGGCTTGCAGCCAATCAGTGATTCTCTCTCATTGATGTTTCTATCTCCCTCTTCTTTCCTCCCTGAAATAAATAAATAAATAAATAAATAAATAAATTTAAGAAAGAGGGGCCCTAACTAGTTTGGCTCAGTGGATAGAATGTCAGCCTGTGGACTGAAGAGTCCCAGGTTTGATTCCAGTCAAGGGCACGTACCTTGGTTGCGGGCACATTCCCAGTAGGGAGTGTGCAGGAAGCAGCTGATCCATGTTCCGAACACTCTACCCTTCTCCCTTCCTCTCATAAAAAAAAT
>JAAGEH010000042.1:28890534-28931710 GCA_011751065.1 Lasiurus cinereus | reverse complement strand
AAAAAAAAGAAAGAAAGAGGGGAGAAGGAATGGGGCCCTCAGGGTGAACGAAAACGTGTGAGATCTCAGAAGGTTCCTCTGCTCTCCACTGCAGTCTGTGGGCCCTCACCGGAGGCCATGCTGTCTCTCTTCTTGCCCCATTGCCCCAGCCAGTCATCCCTTCCCCATGGGGTGAGGAGACTCTCCCCCTGCCTTTCTAAGGGGGCGGGGGCGGGGGGCTGTGGACTCAGGGACATTCCCCAGAAGCCCTTTCTTTTCCCGCTGCTGTGAGACCCATCCCGCTGCAGGGCCCCTCCCCCAGGGGACACGGGACACAGGCGCCTGCCCCCCGCCCAGAGCCCTGGTGGGTTTCCCGAGCTTGGGTGGCTTGGCCTACATCCCCGCCCCTCTCTCCTGGGCAGCCTCAGAGGGCACATTCCAGCTGAAATTAAATCACATTCCTCCCTCCCTGCCTAGCAAGGATGGCATTGCTGACAGCAGCTGTGACACCACAGGGTCAAGTGGCAGCAGCTGGCTCCCCAAAGAGGGGCTGAGAAGGGGGAGCCGGGGGGAGCTGAGGCACCAGGGCCTTCGGAAGCCATGAATGAGTCTGCTCTCAAGAGATCGGAGCAAGTGAGGCAGACCCCGCAGCAGAAGAGACAAAGGTGGGGCTGCAGGGTGTCCAAGCTGTCCGGAGCTCCAGAGGGTGAGCCAGTCACACAGACGGGAAAACCAGGGTGCCTAGGGCTCCCTTCCGAGAGGACCCTGGAAGGACCCCCTCTCCCCAGCCCTGAACTGGGCTCCCACAGCAGACACGAAAGCTCAGGGGCCCTTTAAGAGGCCCCACTCTGAGCTCCTTGGCTGCAGCCCAAAGTCTCAGCCTTTGATTTCCTCTGAGACTCTGGCAGCCACAGGGACAACAGGGACAGCATCGGGCTGGGCTGAATGGAGAGCTCAGCCCTGACCTCACCCTCCATGGCCCTCAGCCTGCGCAGCCTTATAAGGAAGTGCCCCAAACAAACGAGGAAGCCACCTGGGGGGGGCCCCCACCCCCCACCCTGCCCCCGCCCCACTCAGAGGCTATGTTTACCCAGAGAAGGCCCAGAATAACCTCCCACTTGTCCTGCTAGTGGGGGAAGGGTGCAGCTTCTTCATTCCCTCCTTAGGAGGGGACCCCACCCTCCAAAGGGCTTCCTGTTGTCAGAGTGCATCAGTCACTCCTTCTTTCATTGGTTCATTTATCCGATCCAAAGCCACTGAGCACCCCTCCACCCGGGCCCCCAGGCACTGGGCTGGACAAAGGCCTTGCTTTCTGCAATGACAGGGTCTCCCCAGGTGCCATAGTCGCCTGGTTCTCCTATTCTCTGGTCTCTCCTCCTGCCCCCTGCCCAAGTGTCTCCTCTCTGCCAGGAGCTCTCTGGGGGAGCTCTAAGCCAACAGCCCTCCGATTCTTGTCTCCAGCCTGGTCCTCTCTCCTGAGCGTCACACACCCTCCCCCCAAAGCAGCCTCTCTTGGCACTCACAATTTCCTGCTGGATTCTTTTTTTTTTAATATATTTTATTGATTTTTTACACAGAGGAAGGGAGAGGGAGAGAGAGTTAGAAACATCGATGAGAGAGAAACATTGATCAGCCGCCTCCTACACACCCCGCGCTGGGGATGTGCCCGCAACCAAGGTACATGCCCTGGACTGGAATTGAACCTGGGACCCTTCAGTCCGAAGGCCAACGCTCTACCCACTGAGCCAACCCGGTTTGGGCTCCTGCTGGATTCTTCAGCTCAGAGATGGAACCACTGTCTCCACTGCCGTATCCCCAGTTCTCCCACCTCGGATCACAAGTCCTGAGACTCTGCTGCCCTCTGTGCCTCCCTTCCATCCCCCTGCCACCATCCCCCCTACCTGGACGATTGCAGTAGCCTCCCCAAAGCACACTTGCCCATTCCAGGCCATGCGCACAGAAGTCAGGAGGCTTTATTTAAGATTCCAACCTGGCTCTGGCCAGTGTGGCTCAACTAGCTGAGCATCGTCCCGTGCACATGCCCAGGTGGCAGGCTCGATCCCCGGTGGGGGGGCATCCAGGTTTGACTTTCACCTCTGTGTTTTTTTTCTCTCTCCCTCTCCCTTCCTCTCTGAAATCAATAAAATATGTATTATTTTTAAAAAAAGCCGAAACTGGTTTGGCTCAGTGGATAGAGCATCAGCCTAAGGACTGAAAGGTCTCAGGTTCAATTCCGGCCAAGGGCATGTACCTTGGTTGCAGGCACATCTCCAGGGGGGCATGCAGGAGGCGGCTGATGGATGTCTCTCTCTCTCATCGATGTTTCTAACTCTCTATCCCTCTCCCTTCCTCTCTGTAAAAAATCAATGAAATATATATATAAAGAAGAAGAAGAAAAAGAAGGATCAGCCGGTTTGGGTAACTCTGTGGGGGACCAGGGGCCTGGCGTGTGGGACAGGATGTTCACCCAGGCGCAGGGAAGGATTGCTCTTGGCTAGGCCTCTCTCCTTGGTCCTGTGCCCAGGCGGGGGTGCCCCAGGGCTTGGGGGGAGATCACGAACAGGGTTCCTGTGTCACATTAGAGGGTCAGGGAGTGGGTCTGACGAGCCTGGAGGCCAATGTGCTGGCCTCCAGCCTGGCAGCCTGGCAGGGTCACACAGAGCCTTGTCAGTGGTGCATGCAGGAAGGAGTGGATAGGCTCAGGCTGCCAGAAGGGGAGACGGGATCATGAACCCCAAGGGCAGGGTGGACTGTGAAATGGGTGCCTGGGTGCCCAAGACAGAGGCTCCTAGATGGAGCAGGAGAAAAGCACGGGCGGGGAGACCAACAGTGGGATTCTGTCCGGGGGCCTCCTGCCCGCCCCTCCTGGGCCCGAGGGCCGGCGGTGTTGGGGCCGGATCGGCGGAGCCTTCATCCTGTCGCCTCGCCCAGGCCCTCAGCCTGTTCCCAGACTCCAGATTGTCTCCAAATACGGGAACATTTGTTTGGCAGCCCCTCTCCCACCCCCACCAAGTATATTTGTTTAGAGGTGTCGCCAGATCTTCCTTCCCCACTGCGCTGAGCTGGGGAGGGCGTCTGTTTGGGTATCCTGACTTCAAGGTCTCAGGCCCCACCTAACCCAGGAACTTCTGGTCCCTCCCGGCCCTGCACAGAGGACCCAGGAAAGGGGGGTGGGGTGGAGAGGAGCTGTGGTTGTGCCCCTCACCCTTTGTCTACCCCCGTCATCAACGCAGCCCCTAGCTCTTCTGCTCAGCCTGCCACTGCAGTGTCTCCCCTGAGGTCTGGCTTGCCCATTTCCTGAGAAAAGAAGGACTCAGGGTCAAAGCTGCAACCCTCGGGCTTCCCCTCGCCCTTCTCCTGCTTTTCCTGCAGTGGGAGCTCCGCCCCGGCCCCCCCTCCGCCCCCCGAAAGTCACCCAGCCCTGTGCCCCTCTTGTGTGGCCGAGTCTGAGATTCAGAGAATAAACACTGACCCGAGGCCACAAGCCCAACTAAAGCAGAGCAGGCCTCTCCCCCTTCCCTCACCCCCCTCTGACCCAGCCAGTCCCTGCAGACATCACCGGCCAGACAGCTGTTTGGGTTTGGGGGCAAAAGGGCTTATTATGCTGGCGGCACTGAGGGGCCGGAGGTGGGGGGAGGACAGGCAAGAGTGGGGGTGGCACAAGTCCTATTCCCTGTAATCAGCGCCGTGGCAGAGACGATGACAGCCTGCATGCTCAGGCACTGAGGTCACCTGGATTGGGACCCCCAAGCCTCCCCAGGGCCCTAGCACTGCTGCCTGCAGCCTTAGTCTGTCTGCACTGCCGCCCCATGAGGCCTCCAGGGCCTCCTCACCTCAGGAAACAGCCCCTCCTCAAACTCCCCAACACCAGCATCTCCTGATGCTTCCTGGTCTCCCCAGCTCCTGTGCTGGCCCCGAGGACCCCCTGAATTGGGGAAGAAAGAGTCCAGACTTTGTAGGTGGAAGCATTACTTTATTCAAGCAGGAATGAGCCAGAGAGGGCAGGGCAGTCACACAGGGCAGGAATATGGCGGGGGGATGGGGGGTGTCAGGATAGAGGGGTACCTCCTTACTGACTGGACATCTCATGAGGGTACAGTGAGGAGGGACAGGGCTGGTGAACCCCACCACCACCACAAAGACCACCACAGCTACCTTCTTCTTGGAGGAGCCACCAAGCCCCAAGCCTTTTCCAGCCAAAAGGATGGAAGGAAAGGGGGTGCAAGGAAAAGGGGCCTAGTTCCTATAGGGGTTCCGTTGGCTTAAACCTCATGGGACACCACTCGGCAGGGGCTGAGAGGCTGGTTTTCATTCCTGGAACCTCCATTTCCGGGACGGGTAGGCCCCGTCCCACAACTCCTTTCACACGGGCCAGCCAGGCCTCTCAGGCAGAACCACAGGCTGGGAGGTCATAAGTTAAGGCGCTGGCCCTGAGCAGGGAAGGACATGTCCCCACTCAAGTCCTAAGTGCAGGAAGAGCACTGTCTCTAATCTTCCCCCGAGGACCAGGAATCCCCATCTCCTTCCCTCTGGGTGAACTTCAGGAACTGGCCTGGGTCCAGATGAAGAGAGGCCCCTGCCCAAGGCGTCTTCAGGGTACTCCCCTCCTCCTCCTCCTCCTCCTCCTCCTTCTCCTCCTCCTCCTCCAAAGGCTTCCCGTGGTCCCCCTCAAGGGCCCCCAGTTTTCCCTGCCCTGCTCCTTCAGACTGCTCGACCCCATTCACCAACCCCCCATTCACATGCTCCAACTCATACAGTAAGCTGGGGCCCTGGCCATTGACACCAGGGGTATCTTCTGTCCCACTGAGGGTCTCCAGAGGGCCTGCATCTTGGTCCTCCCTCTCCAAGGGAGCATCCTCAGACTCATCCTCAGTGCTGTCTTGGGACTCAGTCTCCAGGGCAGTCATAGGGGGATCAGCTGCTGCACCCCTCAAGCCATCATCCCAGGGGATGCTGACATCCACAGTCTCAGACCCCAAGAGGTTCTCCCTCTGAGGGCTGCTTCTGGCAGGAAGGCTGTCAACAGAGGGCCCTGGCCCCCACGGCCCACCCCCTGGCTCCTTCTGCTCCTCTTCTTCCTCTTCTCCCTCCTCCCCACTCTCTTCCTCGTCTGCAAACCCATCAGACTCCCCATCCTGACCCCAGGCTGCAGGCTCTAGTAGCACCTGGGACACCTGGCCCAGAGGTGCCATCAATTCCCCAGCGTCCCCATGAAGGACAGAAACCTCAGTCCCCACATTGTCTTCAAATTCCTCTGACAGGTCAGAGTCCTGGCCACATTCCTCCTCCTCACCTCCCTTTTCCTCCTCCTCCTCCTCCTCCTCCTCCTCTTCTTCCTCCTCCTCCTCCTCCTCCTGTTCCTGTTCCTCCTCTTCCTCCTCTGGGTGGGCCCCATGGCCCTCAGGGGTCAGGACAGCAAAATCACATCCCTCCTTTCTGGCCTCCCCTTGAGGGGAGGGCCTCTGCTCTGCAGCTAGGTCCCACTTGGATGAGGCAGGGGAGCTGAGATACAGGGCCAGGGGCGTGGAATCAGGAAGGGTCTCCCCCAGCTCATCAGCCTCGCTCTCATCTCTGCTCTCTTCCTCCTCATCTTGGAGATCCTCCGGGAGTCCCCCAGGACCCAACTCCTCCTTCTCACCCTCTACCTTTTCCAGGGCCTCAGCCCTGTCTTCCAGCTCCCAGCTAGCCTCCTGGTTTCCCTCTGCTAGGGGCTGGGGCCCTGGGACAGGTTCAGGGATCGGGGTGAGTGACCCCGGATCGGTGGGCCTTGGGCTGGAGGACCCTAGTACTGGTTCTGCATCCTTCTCAGCTTCCTCTGACCCCAGGAGCCTGGGTTGAGGGATATCACTTGCATCATGGCACAAGGTCTCAGCAGGGAGCACCTCATCTTCTCCCAAGGGGACCTCGGGCTCCAACTCCTCGCCAGCCCCAGGAGACTCCAGAGAGTCTCCGCTCTTCCCGGACAGAATGGAAAGCTCTGGCTCCAGAGCAGCTGCCTCCTCTAGGTCCTTCTCAGGCCCTTCCAAGCCCTGCACACTCTTTGCCTCCAAACTTTCTTCCCCCAGGAGTGGCTCCATCACCTCCTCTCTGGTCAGGTGGCCTGGGTCCTCCAACCCTACCATCTTCTGCTCCAGGCCCTGCTCAGCTCCTGAAGCAGACTCACCCACGGCTGCCTCCAACCCCAAGGTGACCTCTGGGGAAGCCTGACCACCCCCTGGGGCCGTATTCTCATTTTCCAATGCTGGCTCTATCATCTCTGACATTGCCCAGGGAGCCTGAAGGCCTTGGGCCCCCGCCTTCTCTGGCTGCCCTTCAGGTGTCTGAAGGCCCTCAGCACCTCCCTCCCCACTGGTGCCCTCAGCTGGAGCCCTCTGCTCTTTGGGCTCAGGGCTCCCTGGGTGCCCCTCATCTGTGCTCCAGGCTCCGCCTTTGACAGTCAACTGCAGCTCTCCCCCCTCTGCAGATTCCTCCTTCCCATCACATTCCCTCAGGTCCAGTTCTGCCTCATCCTCATCCTCCACTCCAGCCCTCCCAGAGGGCATTTCCTGGTCCAGTTCTCGGCCCCCCTCCACATCTTCCCACCTTTGCTGATCTGCAGACAGCAGCAGCTCCTGTCCCTCCTCTTCCAGAGACCTCAGCGACTCTTGATTCTCTCCCTTCTCCAAGTTCTCTTCCTCTTCCAGACACTTTTGACTCTCCGTGTCTACCTCTTTCAGAGATCTCAAGTTTTCTAGGTTCCATTCTCCCAGAGATCTCACTGATTCTTGATTCTCCTTTTCTAGAGACTTCAATGACTCTCCATTCTCTTCCACAGACCCCAGCGACTCTTGAATTTCCTTTTCTAGAGGTTTCATTGTCTCACGATTCATTTCTTCCAGAGACCACAATGGCCCATGGATTTCTGTAGACTTTAATATTTCCAGATCTTCTCCTGCAGACTTCAGCGGTTCTAGATTCTCTGTTTCTAAACATCTTACTGCCTCTATACTCTCTTCTTTTAGGGACCTTAATAACTCTTGATTCTCTTTTTCAAAAGGTTTAAATACCCCCTGGTCTTTTCCAAGAGTCTGTAGTGGCTCTGGTTTCACCGTTTCCAGAGGTCTCAATGTCATTTGGTCTTCTTCCCCTAGAGACTCCAGTGGCTGCTGAGTCTCTTTTTCTAGAGGCCTCTGTGTCTCCTGGTCCTCTTCTTCTAGAGACCTCAGTGGTTCCTGGTTCTCTTTTTCTAGAGATCTCAAGGACTCTTGATTCTCTTCTAGAGACCTCAGAGACTCAGGATTTTCTTTTTCTGGAGTTCTCAGGATTTTCTGGTCCTCTTCTTCTACAGACCTCAGTGGTTCTTGGTTCTGTTTGTCTAGAGCTCTCAAGGACTCAAAGTTCTCCCCTTCTAGAGACTTCACTAATTCTTGATTTTCCTCCCCTGGATATAAACATGTCTCTAGATTATCTTCAAGAGATCTCACTAGTTCTTGATTCTCTTTTTCTAGAGATTGCAATGTCTGCAGGTCCTCCTTTTCTATAGGCTTAAATAGTTCTAGAGTCTCTTTCTCTAAAGTTCTCACTACCTCCATGTCCTTTTCTTCTAAAGACTTCAACAGCTCTTGATTCTCCTTCCCTAGAGGTCTCAGTGTACCTTGGCTCTGTTTTTCCAGAAACGTAAATGGCTCTTGACCCTCCTCTTCCAGAGACTTCAGAGTTTCTTTTTCCAAAGGAGCCTGGGAGCCCTGGATTTCCTTCCTGTCCAGATCCCCCTCTTCCTGCTGTGTTTGCTGCTGCAGGCTGCTTGCTCCTTTGACCTCTATGGCTATTTCTTTCTCTCCCAGTTCCCCTTCATCTTCCTTCTGAAATCTGCTGGACACTCTATTCTCACTGGGTTCTCCATCTTCTTTGGCTTCTAAACTGGGGTGGTCAGGGCTGAGGGGTGGGGCCCAGGAGGCATGATCCTCAGGGGACTGGCCTGGACTGGCCTCTAGCTGCTGGCCCCTGGGCTGCTCTGGTCCTGGCAGGGTGCTGGCAGGGATGGCTACACTGGCTTCAGCCCTCGGGGCCTGTGGAAACTGTTGCCGCCCAACCTCTGGCTGGAGCACAGAGAGAGGGGCATCCTGGGCCCTGACCTCTCCATCTAGAGCAGGGCAGGGAGCCTGAGTTGTGGGTGGGATAGGGGTGCTGGCCAAGGCGGGGGTACGAGCCTGGAGGAATTCCTGGCTCTTCAGAAAGGCTGGAACCGGTGTCTGAAGGGTATCGGGCAAGGGCAAGGAGAGAGGAGTAGGGCTGAGCACAGAGAGCAGAGGTCCCAGACGCTGGCCCTCTGGAGTACCAGGAAAATGAAGCTCCAGCTTGGGGTCTGGAAAGATGGAGGAAAAGAAACCATGTCAGTTTGTACTGGCAGAGGGTGGGAGGCCACAGAGCATGAACCATTTCTGGTAAGAGTGTCCCTGGGCCCTATCCTTGCCTCCTACTGTACTGGTTGTTGGGAGCCAAGGAGTGGAGACTTAGCCTGGTGCCTCTCAAGAAAGGAATTGCTCTGGGGTAGGAAAAGCAAAAAAGGGTCGAGTTTCGAGGAGGGGGAACCTGGCCCCAACTCTTACCCTGGAAGCTGAAGGAAGCCTTGGATCCACCGACCGGTATCTGCAGTCGGGAGTTCTCAGCCTCTAGGAGGGTCCTGGGGGATGAAGGAGGGAAAACTGGGTCAGCCCTCTGTAGTCCACAGGCCAGAAGGCAAACCAGCCAGAAAAAAAAAAAAAGCTGAAACCGGTTTGGCTCAGTGGATGGAGCACCGGCCTGCGGACTGAAGGGTCCCGGGTTTGATTCCGGTCATGGGCATGTATCTTGGTTGCGGGCACATCCCCAGTAGGGGGCGTGCAGGAGGCGGCTGATTGGTGTCTCTCATCAATGTTTCTAACTCTCTATCCCTCGCTCTTCCTCTCTGTAAAAATTCAATAAAATATATATAAAAAAAAAAAAAGAAAACAAAACATCCTAATATTGCAGGCTTCCTTTTCATTTTTAGCACTAACACATGAAAGCCACAGGTGGGGTGATCCTTGGCTGTGTACATGAAATTACATAGTCACATATCCAGATATCACACACTTGGCCACAGAGCATCGCACACATATTTGGGACACACACACACACACACACACACACACATGAGCTCACAGACACACAAGCAGATTCCCACACAGCAGACACAATGTACACACCCCCACATATAGCTCAGACTAGTCTCCCCCTTCCCACCCCAGGCTAATGACCTCATCCTCTGTGTGTGGTGCCCATTTTCATGCTAATCGATGCCATTGTCCACATCACCATCTGGAGGGTCTAAGGAGGGGGCTTCCCAGGGGAAGTGGGAATTCTCAGGCTGTTCCCATGGGATAGGCTCCCTCCTCCTCCTCCTTCTCCCCCTCACCCCCCACAGGGCCCCAGGAACTAGTCACAGAAAGAAATAAAAGAATTCATCTAAATCCTTCTGAAGGCCTCAAAACCCCAGAGGTTAAGCCTTCCCCAGACCTTTTCCCTCAGTGATTTGATTAGGGTTAAGGCCCTCATCTTGGGATCTCTAAGTGCTCTGGGTCCCAAGCCTCTCAAGGCAATGGAGGTCTTTGTGCTCATGCCCTTGCCTCAATACCCCCTGCGGACTGAGGAGGAGAGACGAATAGGAGGGGGAAATAATCAGTTCCACAGGTTATGCGGAACATCAACTCTCAGCTCTTCCTCACGATCTCTGAGTCTGGTTAGTATTGTCTGCCGTCTCACCTCCATCCTGCCCCTGGCAGCATCCTGCCCTCTGAGCTCACCCAACGGCTCTCTCCCTCCTCCCTAGCTCCTCCCTGACCTTCCTTTCTGGGCCCCGCTCCCCCTCCCTTCCAGAACCCCACCTAGGACCCCGGCCTTTGTTTGTCTGTGGACTCTGGGGGCACTGTCTTCATGGCTTGTCTAACCCTGGCCCCCACAGTGGGCTTGTTATGCGAAGCCTTTCACGGGAGCAAAGCCCCTTCCCCAGGCTCTGTCACTGACCCCTCAGCCAACCAGGGCAGTTTCCAGGAAGAGGCTGCAAGTTTACCCAAGGCCACACAGCCAGAGAAGCAGCACCTCCTCCGTCCCTGCCTTTCCTGGGCCAGGAACTGCGGCTGGCAGCAGGGCGAGGTAGGGCCCAGGGACTAGGATTTGAGAGTATTCAGACCCCATGACATTCAGGATGGAAGGGGCCTTGGAGGTCACCCAGCCCATCTTCCATCTTCCAGACAAGGAGACTTGCCCATGCAAACCAGGGCCACCTACCCACCCCTGCAGGTCCTCCTTTCAGAGGCTGCCCCAGGAACTCACCTCCTCGGTATGAGAATACACACACAGAGACAGGGCTTTTCAGCCCCCTGGGGTAAGAGTCTGGATGCCGACACCCCACATGTGTCCAGCCCTCTCTCTTATTCAGCAATATCACCTCTCCTTGGGGGATTTCTTGGGCACAGGATACGTCTCTGGTCCTGAACCCATAGGGGATTAAGTGGGCTCAGGTGGGAAATATGCTGGTGTGAAAGGGATCAGCCTAGAGTCACAGCACCTGGTGGTGATAGAGCTGCCACCCCTGGCTCCGGACCCCTTCAGCGGAGGCCCTTCTGCCTCCTCTGGGTGGGTCGGGGTCAACCTGTACCTGTACGTGGCCACCTCCAAGCTGAGGGACATCTTGAGGCGTGCCAGCTGCTGCCGACCTTCCAGGATGTGGGCAATCTGACTCCGGAGGTCCTTTTTCTCCTGCTCCAGGGCCTCCATGGCCAGCTGTAGAGCAAGCCGGGGGCGGTCAGTAAAGGGTGGGGTCCTGCCTGCTGACTAACCTGCACTCCCCCCCCGTGCCCCCTCCCCCGCCCTCGGCTGTTGCAACAGCACCTTCTGCTCCTGACTTCTCTGTGGAGCAGATTCCTGCCTCCCTACCCCACTCCCTGCCCAGAGAACCCCTTCTGGGGACTCCAGGAGGAGCACAAGGGCGTTTCCCATGGGGCTCCTTCTCTGAGGACGCTGATTCAATGATTGCACATGCTGCCCAGAATTCCACTGTCACAGGAAGGGGGACATGAGGGAGGGGAGGATGGAGAGGGGAGGGGGGGAGTAGAAGCAGAAGGAAAAGCCATTCATCAAGAAGCCTGGAGCCCGCAGCGCTGGAAGCCAAAACTGTCCTAGTCCCCCCGTAATCACTGTCTTTTGCTCCTCACCCCCACCCCCTCCACTTCCCACATGTTCTGGAATCTGTCTCCTCCGAGAGGAGGGGTGGGGAGGCGGCCGTGGTGAGACCTCTGTCTGGCCCAGGGAGGGAGCTGCGGTCTCAGTTGCGGGTGCACCGTGAGGGGGAGCAGCTGTCCCCGGCTTCTGGAATGTGCTCAGGGAGTTAGAAGCCATGACATGGGACAAGGGCTGTTGGTCCCTCCCGCAGGGCCCCTCACCTCCACCTGTCAGGGGCAGGAGCGGGGTTAGGAACTTGGAAGATTCTGAGTAGCAGGACGGGAGGCTCAGCAGCCCTGAGAAGGAAAGTCCTGGGCATCTTGCCAGTGACAGCGGAGTCTAGGGGGGGGCCCAGAGGCCATCAGAGCGGGGAGGTGCTACACTGGGGCCCCTCTGCCCTTCCAGGCGGTCTGATTTGAGAGGCTCCGACCCCTACCCCATTTCCACCCTTATTCTAAGGGGAGTTGAAAGTCTAGGGCCTCTGGCACCAGCTAGGAGTTTTCTAAGAAGTGGTCCCCGGACGGGCAGCTACCCCCACCCGCACTCCCCACTCCCTTCCCCAGAAGGTCTCTGAGCCCCACAGGAACTTTTCCAAGCCTTGTTTCGCCCAGCGCTCCCCCTAACCCCCCACCATTCCCCCGCCTCCTCACCTGGAACTTCTCAGTGGCCCTGAGCTGCTCCTGCCAGCGGCCCTCCAACCTCTGCTCCAGGGCCGCCCTGCGCTCCTCGAGGCCGCCGCGCTCCGCCTGCAGCTGCCGCAGCTCTAAGTGCCCCTGGCGGGCGCCCTGCTCCGCACGGCCCAGCCTCAGGCGGGCCTCGCCCAGCGCCGTTTCCATGCGCTCCACGCGCTCCTGGTAGCCGCGCACGGCCCCGCGCCACGCCTCGCCCAGCAGCCGCGCGAGCTCCTCCACCTCGGGGCCCGGCGGCGGGGGCGCGCGGGGCGGGCCGGGGCGGCACGGGGGCCCCGCGGCCGGCACCGCCAGGCCCGCGCGCTCCTCCTCGTGCGCCGCGCGCAGCGCCTCCAGCTCGCGCTCCAGCTCGGCCGCCCGGCGGCTCAGCCAGGCCTGCGCGCCCCGCTCCGCCTCCGCCGCGCGCCGGCTGCGGGCCAGCTCCTCCGCCGCGCGCTCGCGGGCCCGCCGCTGCTGCTGGCACCGGCCCGCCACGCCCTCCGCCTCCTCCGCCAGGCCGGCGCGCGCCACCTCGGCCGCGTGCTTCTCCCGCCAGCGCTGGTCCACGAGGGCCCGCAGCGCCGCCAGCTCGTCGTCGGCGCGGGCGCGCCAGGAGGCGTCCCCGGCCTGGGCCCGCAGACCCACGAGCTCCGCGCTGAGCAGCTCGTACTGCTCCTCCAGCGCCTTGACCCGGGCCAGATAGGCCTCCAGGCGGCGGTTGAGCTCCCACATGTGGAGAGATTCCACCCCCAGGCAGCCCTCCATCCTGCGCGTCTGGCCCACCGAGGATGGAGAAGCGCTGGGCGCGAGCTGGGAGGATGAGAGGGGGGGAAAGGGACCGGCGGGGGACAATGACAGGGCCGGGCGAGGAGCGGCGGGAGCGACAGGGCGTCGGGAGTGGGAGCGCGGCTATTCATACTCCCGCCGGGCTCCGGGGGCGGGGGCGGGGGCGGGGCGAGGCCTTAACCCCTTCCGCTTAGCGGGCCCGGCGGCCGCCCCGCCTGCCCTGCGGCCCGGTGTGCTGGATGGAAAGTGGGATTTTTCATTTTTTTAAGTGGAACTTTTTTTTTAAAGGAAAAGCCATGCCTGGAGAATCTGAGGCCAGGGTGGTGGGGTTCCGAGGCAGGGGGCCGTGAGGAAGGGTCATAACCCCTGATAAAAGTAGATTATGCACCGAACCAGCGGTTCCAGGGGGTGCCGGGGTGGTTGGGGCCTGGGAGGGGATTCCAGTCTCGGTTGCTCAGCACGCCCAAGAAAGGTCTCCCTTGCTGAATGCCTCTAAGACTCCGTTTCTCCATCCGTAAAATGGGAGCAAGGGTGGAAATCCCATGGTTGTTCTTGTGTGTGTGTTGTAATTGCAAATGCTCCCCCCCAAAAAAAAAATTCTAGAAGAAGGCAGAATTGCAAAGAGAGGTAAGAGAGACACTGCCTGGGGGAAAAGGACAGATGTGCACACACCCTATTGCTCGGTGTCCGTCCGAAAATGAAAGGGTCAGAAGAAAGGGTGCTTTCCCCCGTTACTCATCCCCATGCTTCTTCCTCCTGCTCTTCCACCCCGTTCTAAGGTGGCTGAGTCGGAGGCCTCCCCGGTCTCAGGGGAGGGCGCCGCATCCCGGCCTCGCTGTCAGGGACTTTTGGGCAGAGGGCGCCCCCTGGTGGCCCACCCAGAAGAGGAAGCAGAAAGGAGCAGCGGTTCTTCCCTTTTTCACAGCCACCCAGATTGATGGAGCGTTTGCGACGCGCCAAAGCAGGCTCTGACCGTTTTTTTACTTACATTGTCAGATTTAGCCCTTCAAACGTCCCTTTGATGGTTCCACATTTCAGGAAGCAGAGCGCTCACCGAGGGTGGGAGTCGTTGGGAAGGCCTTCGGAGGAGGAGGGGTCCTCGCCTGGGTGGTGAGAGGAGAGGCTGTAGGACTGGGGATATGCAGAGTAAAGGGGAAGCAGGGCCAAGGAGGGGAGACAGGGATAATGAAACCGGGGAGTGGGGGGGGGGATCTTAGGGAAGGAATTTCTGCTCACATACACCCAACTGAGTTCTACAGTGTTAATCGGCACCTACTGTGTGTCAGCATTCAGTCCCAGCCCCCCGGAGGAGCCAGGTGATGTGAGAGCAACAGAGATGGGAGCTCATCTGTAATACTACCAACAACAAAAAAAAGTATATTAAGCCCAGCCGGCTTGGTTCAGGGGTTGAGCGTCGACCTATGAACTTGAAGGGTCACAGTTCAATTCTTGGCCAGGGCACACGCCCGGGTTGCGGGCTTAATTCCCAGTGCGGGAGGGAGCTGGTCCATGATGCTCTCTCATCATTGACGTTTCTTTCTCTCTCTCCATCTCCCTTCCTCTCTGAAATCAATAAAAGCATATTTCAAAACAAAACAGCCAGTAATGGGTGCTCTTAGTCTGGTGATGGAAGTAGACATAATAAAGTTATTGCCGCCGAAACCGGTTTGGCTCAGTGGATAGAGCGTTGGCCAGTGGACTGAAAGGTCCCAGGTTCGATTCCAGTCAAGGGCATGTATCCTGGTTGTGGGCACATTCCCAGTAGGGGGCGTGCAGGAGGCGGCTGATTGATGTCTCTTTCTCATTGATGTTTCTAACTCTCTATCCCTCTCCCTTCCACTCTGTAAAAAAATCAATAAGATATATTTAAAAATAAAAATAAATAAAGTTATTGCCCCTCTTAGCTCCCAAGGTGTCTGTAGAGAGTCGAGGGAGCACAGAAAATGAAGAGGGTTTTCTAAGTTTCAGCAAACCAGAAAACCTGGAGACCATGCCCATCCCTTCCCTCCCAGGCCCAGGCAGGCTGGGATTTGGAATTCACTACCAATATATGGAACAGAGACAGGGAGGGCCCATGGGTGTAGAGTAGGGGGAGCGACTAAGGCAGTGGTTCTCAACCTTTCTAATGCTGTGACCCTTTAACACACAGTTCCTCATGTTGTGGTTACCCCCAATCATAAAATTATTTTCGTTGCTACTTCATAACTGTCATTGTGCTTCTGTTAATGAATCGTAATGTAAATATCTGATATGCAGGATGTCTTAGGTGACCCCAATGAAAGGGTTGTTCAACCCCAAAGGGGTCGCGACCCACAGGTTGAGAACCACTGGACTAAGGGTTCATGTCAACCGCTGAGGCTTCTCCTTCTTCACATTACCTCATAAATCCTGCTGTTTGGTTTGGGCTGGGGGCTCCCCAAGAATTATGTCCAGGAGAGCTGACTGGGGTCTTTTCCTCCTCTGTCACTTCCTCCCTATGGGGAGAGAGATGCTGAATACTTGGGGTTCCTAGAATCCTTGGGGAGGTCCCCTGGAGAGGCGGCGGGTGGCATAAGGAGGTGATTGTCTCTTCTGGCCACTCCCTCTGATGCAGAGGGGAGACATTTGGCACTGTGTCTCATGCAAAGAGCATTGGGTCTGACCTTTGAACTTTCTAGTTGAATGACCAAGGGAAAGTCACAGAACTTCCGGAGGCGGTCCTCAGTTTGCCTGTTTGGTAAAGGAGGTTAATGCCCATCCCCGCAAGTTTTACTTGAGTATCAAACAGGACCAGGTGTGGGGGCATCTTTTTTACTCAGCCATTTCCCTGGAGCCAACTGCCCTCCCATGAGCCACTCTGGGTGAGTTTTGGGGATCATGGGAAGCAGAGATGATCTAGCGCACTAGAGAAGAGGAGGGTGTTGATTTTCCTCGGGCAGGAGAAGGTGGGTGTTAGCACACACAGCCTGGCAGAGCTTCATCAATGCTCCGCGGATTCTAAGCAGATCCCTGGTATTTGAAGCGAAAAACTGAGAAAAATGAGGCCCTTGCAGGGGGCCAGCAGGCACTCAACAGGCACTCCTCGGCCAAGCGCCCTCCTCTCCTCCCCCAGGGCTTGCCTTGGGTCACTGGGGGTTTTGTGAGGTCTTTGGCTGCACTCCTGGTGTCTCTGGGCCCAGGACACACGGGCCATGTGACACTACAGTGGTGGATACAAAGTTCAGTAGTTGTCCCCAGAGATATCCCTGAGCAAGCGAGGAGGGCTCTGGGCTGTCTCACTGGCTTCTGTCCTTAGTCCTGACTGTCATAATGTGTGGTGTGTGTGTGTGTGTGTGTGTGTGTGTGTGTGTATTTTTATTTTTTAAAGTTCTTCATTTTTTAAATTTTATTTATTTTTTACAGAGAGGAAGAGAGAGAGACAGAGAGTTAGAAACATCAATTAGCTGCCTCTTGCACACCCCCTACTGGGGATATGCCTGCAACCAAGGTACATGCCCTTGACTGGAATTGAACCTGGGACCCTTCAGTCCACAGGCTGATGCTCTATCCACTGAGCCAAACCGGCCTCGGCTGTGTGTGTGTTTTTAATTTAAAAATATTTTTATTGATTTCAGAGAGGAAGGGATGGGGAGAGATAGAAACATCAACGATGAGAGAGCATCACTGATCGGCTGCCTCCTGCACGCCCCCCTACTGGGGATTGAGCCTGCAACCCAGGCATGTACCCTGATCAAGAACTATCCGGTTTTTAAACTTTTCACAATCGGCAGTGTGTGTTCATTCAGCCAAACTGGAAGCACATCAGATGAGGCTCGGGGCCAGAGTGTTGAGAAGGAAAGCAGCTGCAGGAAATATGCACGGCAGATGCGTTTCTCAAGCATTCAGAACCCTGCAAAACAATGTGTGTTTTCGGAGATGCGTGCATCTGCAGTAAAAATATTGTTGCAAGGCAAAATAATGATAAGAATCGAAGAGCAGAGTGATTCTGTCTGGGGAGGAGGAGGAGATGCAAGGGGGATGGAGAGGCACACCACTGTGTGTAGTACAATTCTTTATTGATAAAGGACGTGAAGTATTAGAAAATAAATCCATAGGATGGGGCATCTTCAGCGTCTGAAGAGTTAGTGCTAGGGTAAAAGGGCCCAGACTTTTCTTATGTGGATCCAGGAAAAGGAACCAGGGTGATGGGTGGAAAGGATGGGGCCCTGATGCCAGCCCAGAGGAGACAGTTGCAAGACTCATCTCTGTACAGAGCCAGTTGCCACCAGATGGAGGGAATGCTCTGTCACTGGAGCACAGGCCGGCTGTCCTCTCTGGGCTGATTCATTTTTGGAGCTGCCCTAGTGGCTTCTTCAATCTGGGGGACTCCAACAATTTAGGAATGAACAGTACATCTTGACCCCAGGGTCTGTCCCTCTTCTGTCCTCCCTGGAGAGCTGCAGTTCCTGAATTATTGCCAGAGGGTTCTTTGGGCCAAACCAAGAAGCCTGGGAATGAATTCCAGAAAGAACTTGCTTGCATTTCGGGATCAGGGAGAAGTGGAGTGGGATGAGGGAGAGGGAGAGGCAGCGTGCTCTCGACCACCAGCCTCTCCCTGCCCACGTAACAGTAGGACCCACAACCGAGGCTAGGGCCACGGAGGCCGACCAATCTGCCACCCCAGCCTGGGCCACGGAAGGGGAAGCGCCCACCATAGCCTTTTGTTGGCTGTGATGTCTCAAGAAGGCGCTAGGTGGAGCCAGGACACCAGAACACCCCGCCTCACCGATGGGATTTGGGGGTCAAGCTATTTTCCTGCTGGGAGTCCAGTGTCCAGGGGGACCCAGTAAGAGGGAATGTGAGGGGGATTAGAGGCAAGGAAAGTCTGAGGAGATTGGAGAAAGGGAATCTGGGTGGGGGAGGGTGAGGGGGGGTGCCCAGGACAGCTGGGGGGGAAGGGGTGGTAAATTTATCTTCTGAGCTGATGGCATTAAAAATAACCAGAGCCCTGAGTAACCCAAGCTCCCAGCTTTCTATGTTGGGGTGGAGGCCATCCGTGGGGACTTAGAAGAGCCGAGTGATGCGGAAGCAGAGGCTGGGGCTACAGTGGTTCCCCCCCTTTTCCCCCTCCTGCCTGGGGCTAGTGCATTAGGGCCTGGGCCGGCTGGTGGGCTGGCTGCAGAGAGGGGGCAAGGAGGGAAGGAGGAGTGAGAGGGGGAGCCAGGCAGGAACAATGCTGGCTTCCAGCCAGGCGACTGAGGCGAGAGGAGGGAAGGGAGAGAATGAGGGGCGGAGAAGAGAAAAAGAAAAGCAAGGTGGCAGCCCTAGCCCTGCCGGAGAAAGTGCCCCACCTGGGGCAACACCCTCCTCCCCTTCCTGGTCCCTGAAGCCACTGGAGGAACGGGGCCTTTCTTCTGGGTCCAGTCCTCCCGAGGAGGAGCCAGCGCTCCAGCAGGAGGCGATGAAGTTAGCCCTCACCAGGACTTCCCCTGGGGGAATGGGAGGAAGGGGGCCCTGGGAAGGTCGGGGAGGAGGGGTCCCCTCCTTCTCTGGGAAGAAAGTCCTGGGACTGCTGGGTTGTCTGTCGAATATGCTCCCTGAGACAGCAGCGGGCTGCCAGACGGGATGACCTCACTCCCCTGTCTGTGTTCCGAGGGCTCCTTGGCTGGCTTCTGCGTCCAGCCCTGATGACGGGACAATGACAGGAAAGCGTCGCTGAAAGATTTAGCCGCTGTGCCCAGCGAGGAGGAAAGGGGCTGGAGCTGAGGCTCAGCAGCCCCAGGGCAGAGACTGGTGGTGGTAAGAGAGGGCCCTCGTGGGCACACCATGAACCACAGCGCTGGCTGGGCCGGTCCTGTCCTGGCTCTGGAACGGAGGAGGAGAAGCATAGGGCCACATGCCTGGCACCTGATGGGAGCTCTGCGACCATTTCCTCACTGGACGGGAGAACAGACGGAGCTCGGTGTCGGGAACTGTCCTGGGCCCGCTCACCACAGTGTTTGGTGCATAATCGATGCCCTGTCCATGTCAGTCAAGGGACTAAGAGCTGCCCCTCTGCCCAGGGCTGGGCCCAGGGCCGGGTCCTGCCTTTAGCGGCACCCCGAAAGCCGTGATGACGCCTGTGCCCAGGGTGGCCAACTAGGCAGTGACCTGGCCTCGGTTCTCCTTACACTCGGGCTCACACCTGTGCAGGCTGAAGTGGGTCAGGGGCCAGGTTCCGGCTCTAGCAGGGGTGGGGAACGTCTGGCTCCCTGGCCCCCATGGAAGGTCTGGCGAAATCATTTGGTCTGGCTCTGCCAAGGCAGGAGGGGTGAGCTAATTACATGTGTGACCACATATAGCAGGCTCATTTTTAAGTGGATAATTCTGTATGGCCCGAGCAAGACGTTATAAATACCCAAATGGCCCCGGGGCAGAAATAAGGTTCCCCACACCCATGCAAAGAATCTCCTTCAGTGTTCCTCCCCCGAGGGGTGCCGGGTCCCATGATGTCTTAGGCCCCTGCTGAAACCTTAGCTCCTGATACCCACCTGAACCTGAAGAGCCCACACCTGTTCGGGCCTCAGAAAGAGAGGGCCAGGCTGGCCCCACTCCAGGCTGAGAGATGGAAGCTGGACTGCGGGAGAACTAACATTTCTCTCCATGCTGGAGGACTGGAGGACCCTGCTGACAGCCCTGTGACCATGCCAGTATGAGGGGCACTCTAGCAGCTTCTTCTTCTTCTTCTTCTTCTTCTTCTTCTTCTTCTTCTTCTTTAATATTATCTCCTTTTCCAGGAAAATCACTGCTTATTGAGACCTCTTTTAAAAAAATATATATATATTATTGATTTTTTACAGAGAGGAAGGGAGAGAGATAGAAAGTCAGAAACATCGATGAGAGAGAGACATCGATCAGCCGCCTCCTGCACGCCCCACAGTGGAGATGTGCCCACAAGCAAGGTACTTGCCCCCGACCGGAATTGAACCTGGGACCTTTCAGTCCACAGACCGACTCTCTATCCACTGAGCCAAACCAGTCTCGGCCTTTTTTTTTTTTTTTAAATATATTTTATTGATTTTTTACAGAGAGGAAGGGAGAGGGATAGAGAGTTAGAAACATGAGAGAGAGACATCGATCAGCTGCCTCTTGCATGCCCCCTACTGGGGATGTGCAAAACCAAGGTACATGCTCTTGACTGGAGGAATCGAACCTGGGACCATTCAGTCCACAGACCGACGCTCTATCCACTGAGCCAAACCGGTTTCGGCTCTAACTGCTCCTTCCTGGGCAGTGAGTTCTCTGTCCCTGCCACCTCAGTGACCCGCTCCCCCCAGGCAAGCCACGCCCTTTGGTGGGCCTCCCTTTCCTCTGGAATGAAGGAGAGGGATGATCCCTGAGGGCCCTTTCTTTGGGGACTCTGTTCTCGGGTCTCAGGATCCCCAGCGTCTAGGGTCGCCCCGGGCATGGCCAGAAGGGAGGCTCCTTGCTGAGGACGGAGGAGGTGTCAGGCTGCTCCAGCTTCGGTCACCTGCTTGAACCCCAGCCCGGCTTGTCACACCTGGCTTCTCACTCCACGGGGTGGAGGTAAGAGCCGAGGTCTGAGTCCAGCCTCCTCTGGGCACCCCCAGATCTCCCCTGATGGCTGCCAGGGCGGCCCTCCTTTCTGCCTTTGGACCCTCGCTGTTCCATGCAAGTGGCTGGAGCCCTGGCCAGCCCTCAGCAGGCTGGGACAGGAACCAGGAACCGTCTGAGGTTTCGGGGCCCTGGGCAGAGGCAGAGGTCAGGCAGCCAGGAGGAAGCCGAAGAATGGAGGAGCAGGCCTTTTAAAGTCCCTTCTGGTTGGAGGGGTCGGGGCTGCAGCTCCAAGGGGTGAGAAAGGGCCCGGAATGTCCTGGGAAATGAATGAGGGTTTCAGAGGAGTCCATAGACTGGGGTTAAGTGGGGTCAATCCAGTCTCCCCCTCCCCCTTCAGTGCCAGTGGCTGTGCAGGGAGCTGACCCTGCTGTGGGAGCCACTGTCAGAGCTCTGCTACGGGGAGCCAGGGGCAGACTGGGAGGAGGAGGGACAGCGGGGGGGGGGGGGGGGGCAGGCCATGCAGACCAAAGTGAAACAAATGGAGGTGGGGGTGGACCCCCGGGGGAAAGCCAAGGGAGGGACATGGCCTCTGAGAACTGACCCTCCAGGGGGAATGGGCTGGGCAAGGGACTCTGGAGGGTCCCTGTCCCTGGGAGAGAAGAAGGGGCTTGGGGGTCCGTGGGGACTGGAGCTCCTCAGGCCGCCTCCTAAGACACAAAGCCCTCGGAGGCAGGGGAGACCGAGGCAACAGCGAGGGGTGTGCCAGGGGCCAGCGGAAGGCGGTGCTGGACAGGGCGGGGATGTGAGGAAGGAGCAAGGCCTCGGTGGGCCTGGAGGGGGGAGCCGGGCAGCCCTGGGGAGGGGCGGGGGTGTGCTTGGCCTGCCAGGTTTCTGCCACTGCCTGGGAAGGGCCCAGCCCAGAGATCCTTATCCAGGGCAGAAACAGAACTGGTTTCTCTACTGGCAGCAGGCAGTGCCAGGGGGCCGGGGCAGGAAGGAGCCAAGAGGTCAGGAGGGCAGCGGCAGGCCTGGAGAGGGGGGAGGACCTGACAGGGACCCTACCCAGCACTCAGACAACGGCCGCAACCGCCGCTGCTGGGCCACTGGGCGCCCGGAGTTTGTGTCTTGGCTGCACGTGGCGGATTCACTTTCCTTACTTATTGATTTTAGAGAGAGGACCAGAGAGAGAGATGTGTTGTTCCATTCACTCATGCAGTCCTTGGTTGATTCTCCTATGTGCCCTGACTGGGGATCAAACCCACAGTTCTGGCGCATTGGGAGGACGCTCTGATTCGCTTTCTATGTAGACTAAGTGACCGCCCCCCGCTCCCCGGGTCCCTCCTGTCCCTCCCCTCTGTCCCCCATCTTTCTCAGGTATGGCTGGCCCAGCCAGAAGAAACACCTGGTTGGACTGCGCTCCTCCCCTCCTCCCCTCCTCCCCTCCTCCCCATTCCCCCCTGAGGCTCTCTCCCCTCCCCCACTAACTCTGGGAGGCTCCGGAGGTCACCGTGGGGAGGGAAAAGGAAGCCCACAAGAGGTGGGGGACCCTGGAGGACCCGTCTCAGGGCCTGCTCCCTTTCACCTCCTAATTCCCTCCTCCTCCCACCACAAAGGGCCTGGCGATCCCATCCATCTTGTGCCCGCGGAGGTCCTGCGGCAGCCTTTTGTAGGGACCTGGGGTCAGAGGGCCTGACCGGCAGACCCCCTCTCCTCTGACCCCGCATCCCCGGGGCCCTTTCTGTCCCCCTCCTCCACTCTTCTCGGGTCTGAGACTCCTCCCCTCCCTTCCCCCTAACTTTCTCCCCGAGTCTCCTTCCCGGGTCTCTCTCTCTGCATCTCTCCCTTTGCATCTCTCTCTCTCTCTCTCCCTGTCTCTGCCCGGATTTCTGCCAGGTCCTCCCCTGTGGGTCCCTGTAACTGGCTCTTCCTGCCACATAGAGGCATGGCATCGCCCTTGGGTCCTGGGAGCTTCAAAGCCACTCTCCCCCCAGGCTTTCTCTTCTCAGGTCTCAGCTATGCCCTGAATTTCTTGGCTTTTGTTTTATTTCCGGATACAAATTTAAATTGAATTTTACTTGAATTTCACAAAAGCCAAAGAGAAGTTGATGGGATGGCTGAATTCATATCAATATTTCCTCTAGACAAGAGATACTTCCCCTAAAATACCCCTTCAAGATTAAAAAACAAACAAACAAACTGAGAAACATTAAAGATTGAAGCCATGATTTTTTCATTTGTGTTTGTATAGACTGACTTCCTGCTGCGAAGGATGAGTTCGTTGGCCGCCACACTGGCATGAGCACGCGGTGCTGAGGATGTGGAAGCCCTTCTGTGCCAGTCAGTGAATGTCAGCCCCTGGACGCTCCCCAGGCCTCGCCCTCTCTCCTGGCTGCCCTGTCCCACCGCCAGGACCACCCCCACCCCTATCTCCCCCGGACCCAGAACTACAGGGGAAAGGGGAGTTGGTCCCACTCCCTGTGCCTTCAACACCCACCACTTCACCCCAAGCAGCTTAGGTTTCTTCCTTTGAAGGCCCTGGCCTTCAGAAAGGCATTGTTTGCAGAAAGCCCTGTGTGCAAACCCTGTGAGTCCCTGCTCACGATCAGCCTCGGGCCTTGCAAGCTTGCATGGTCCTGGATTGGGAAGAACCCGAGCTCCTTATGAGTCAAGGGCACGTCTGCTTCCTGGTGTGATTACCTTGCTCCAAATGGACAACAGACTCAGGCCTGTGGGTACAGAGAGGACCCTGAGCCGGCTCCCAATGGGATGAGGCAGAAGGTGCTGGAGCCCAGGCTCAAGTGGAGGCGGCAGGAAGGGAGTGGGCTTTGCTCCGTGCCCAGCCCTGTGCCAGGTGCTCAGGCCCCAGGTCCTCTCCAATCCCAGGAGAGGTGTTTCTTTGCTCCTTTCCTTCCCTCCTTCCCTTCTAGCTTTACTGAGCACCTGTCTGTGCGAGGTGCTGGGGTAAAAAGGCAAAGCCAGCATCCCCAAGACCTCACCGCCCCGTGAGAGCATCATCAAGAAAATGGCTGTGACCAGGTGGGTGCAGGATGCAGGGGCAGCCCCAAGGGACTCGGGGAGATTCTCCAGTGGAGTTAAAGCCGGCTGGGCCCTGAATGCTGAGGAAGGGCGTTCCAGATGGAGGGAACTGCATGCACGAAGGCAAGGAGGCAGGAAAGAGCCCGCCTGGTCTGGGAACTGTGGGAGGGCGATGGAGCCCAGGCCCAGGAAATCTGCTGGGTGAGGTTGGGGTCCCAGAACCCACTTCCTGGGCCCTCTGCCTTCTTGACCTCCTCTGCTCCTGGCTAGTTAGAGTTCTCCAGCCCAGCTGCACAAACAGATGCTTTGACAATGGAGAGAGGGAGTGAGGAAGGAGGGGCTGGTGTGTGTTTTGGGATTGCTTCTCAGAAATCTGCCCCTCCACCTTCTTCTCTGACACCATGGCAACCGGGAGGCAGCTGGGGAAGCCACCTGTGAGCTGGGCTGTGAGGGGGAGGTGGGCTGGGGATAGATACCTCTGTTCCCCCCTCTCTGAGCCTCAGTCTTGGCATCTAGAATATGGGCACAGCAACCCGGTTTCGGGCTCCTGTCAACCCAAATGCTTCAGGAAGCCCAGGCCCAGGCTGGATTCCTTAAGGCCTTGGTCGGCAAACTGCAGCTCTTGAGCCACATATGGCTCTTTGGCCCCTTGAAAGTGGCTCTTCCACAAAATAGCACGTGCGGGTGTGCACGTGCAGTGCTATTGAAACTTGGTGGCCCATGCCCAGAAGTCGGTTTTCGGCTCTCCAAAGAAATTTCAGTCGTTGCACTGTAGATATCTGGCTCTGTTGACTAATGAGTTTGCCACCCATGGCCTTAGGGCAGCGGTTCTCAACCTATGGGTCTCGATCCCTTTGGGGGCTGAACAACCCTTTCACAGGGGTCGCCTAAGACCATCGGAAAATGCAGATATTTACATCACGATGCATAACAGTAGCAAAATTTCATGGTTGGGGTCACCACCACATGAGGAACTGTATGCAAGGGTCTCGGCCTTAGGAAGGTTGAGAACCACTGCCTTAGGGGAAAGCAGGAGAGGTCAGGGAGGGCCTGGGAGACAAGGGTGGAGCTGGGGAGTGCCCGGCCTCATCCTGCAGCTGGGGGCTGGGCTGGGCAGTAGGGAGCCCCTGAGCCACGCGGGCTGCGCTTCCCACCAAGCAGCCTGCCTGGTGTGCCCACTGCACTGTCTCTACCCAGGAGCCCGGGGGAGCAGGAGACAGCTGAGGCCCAGGCACAGGGGTGGATCTCCTGTGAGTCCTGCAGTGAGAGGTCTAGGGGGTCTCCCCTGCCAGGGCACAGGGCTCAGCTGTTCCCAGAACCTGGTCAAAGCCTCAAAAGAGGGGCAAAGAGGAGTCTATTTCCTGAGGCTGCTGCTCGATGACTACAGACCGGCCTAAACCCACAGGAGCCAGTGCTCTCCCCGTCTGGGTGCCAGAACCGAAATCAGGGCGTCTGGGGCTATACTCCCTGGAAGGACTCCAGGAAAGGTTTTTTTCCTGCATCCTCAGCTTCTGGGGGCTCCTGGCCACATCCCTTCAATCTTCACAAGGTCTCTTGTCCTCGCATGACTTTTCTTGCTTGAACACGTGGCCTCTTGGTTTTGAAATTTCCAGGCCTTTCTCTGTCTGACCCACACGCTCCTTCATCCAGGCTGCGTGTGTTTGGAGGCACCTGTTTCCCTCTGATTTCGGCACAGACTCTCCCGAAGCCTGCTGGTGACCCTGCCATGTTTGTCAGCCCCAACCCCAGGGCAGAATCACACATGCCCCTCCCTTGTCTGTGCCTTCCTGTCCTGGGCCTCCGTGGGCTGGGCCTCTCGGCTGCCTGAGCCCTTTTACCAACCTCCAGTGGCTGGGTTCTGAGAAGTGTGGACGTTAGGGAAGATTGCCCATGGAACCCGCACAGAGTTCTCAGGATGTAGGCAGGGGATAGGGCTTTTCTTCCAAACCTGGTGCTGAGGAATGAAGACCCGGGCAAGCAGAAGAGCCCAAGAGGAACTTGGGGGTGGGAAGGGAAGCTGGAGGGACTGCTTTCTTTTTTGAATCCCCACCAGAGGATATGTTTATTTTATTTTTAAAATATATTTTATTGATATTTTTACAGAGAGAAAGGGAGAGGGATAGAGAGTTAGAAACATCAATGAGAGAGACACCAATTCAGCTGCCTCCTGTGCACCTCCCACTGGGGATACACCTGTAACCAAGGTACATGGCTTTGACCGGTATCGAATCTGGGACCTTTCAGTCCACAGGCCGACATTCTATCCACTAAGCCAAACCAGTTAGGGCTTATTTTCTTTTTAAAAAAATACATATTTTATTGATTATTTTACAGAGAGAAGGGGAGAGGGATAGAGAGTCAGAAACATCGATGAGAGAGAAACATGATTAGCTGCCTCCTGCACACCTCCTACTGGGGATGCACTCACAACCAAGGTACATGCCCCTGACTGGAATCGAACCCGGGACGCCCCCAGTCCGCAGCCGACGCTCTATCCACTGAGCCAAATCAGTCAGGCCTGAGGATATGTTTATTAATTTTTTTTATAGAGAGAAAGAAATATCAATGTGAGAAACATCCATCAGTTGCCTCCCCGTATGTCTGTGCCCTGACTGGGGATGGAATCTTCAACCTTTTTGGTGTACGGGATGACATTCAAATCAGGGACTTTTTCAAGGGCTGGGCCAGGCTGGGTCAGACGGGTGAGGCGCCCCTCCCTGATCCAATCTGTAGGTTCAGCACAGTGATTTCCCTGTCCTCTCAGGCTGCTGGGCAAGGAAGTCCTGGAGGAGCAGAGCCCAGGGAAAGGCCCTGCCGACTGGGAGCCCCTGCCCTCAGGGAGCGCCCCCTCTGACCGGGAGAGCCAGCCCCTGCCACCGGGGATCTCCTGAGAAAGAGAAATCGCTCTGCCTTTCTCCACATCTTGGTTCCAGAAAGAGACAAAAGTAGGCAGAGAAATGAGCAGGTGCTCAGAGCAAACTGGAAACAGTTCCAGCCAGGACCTGGGAGGGGGCCAGAGGGCCTGAAGCAAGGTCCCTCCAGGATGGGGAGGGAGTCGAGGTAAGGTGGACGGAGAGGCTGGGAGCAGGCAGCCCGGATGGTCAGTCAGAACTGGAGTCAGGGGTGGGTGAGAGGAGAGGAGGTGATGCAGCAAAGAGACGAAGCAGGGGTTCGGGCCCAGGAGTTGGGGTTCTTCTGGATGACCACAAACAGAAACCTCGCATCCAGAAAGCCCGGCCTGATTTATTTTTTCCATTTCTGAAAATACTACCTCTCCCCTAGTGGCCCAAGCCAGAAGCCCAGGGCCATCTCCACACCCCCCTCTCCCTCACTCCCCTCCCCTCCCCCCTAATGTACCACTGAGGCTGCACCCTCCACCTCTGCACCCCCATCCCCTGCGGAGCGTCTCACTAGCCTCCTGCTGGCTTTCCCTTCACTCTTCCTTTTCTCTAACTCCACTGGCAGCCAGAGGGACCTCTTAAAACAGTGGTTCTCAACCTGTGGGTCGCGACCCCTTTGGGATCGAACAACACTTTCACAGGGGTCACCTAAGACCATCGGAAAACACAGGTATTTACATTATAACTCATAACAATAGCAAAATTACAGTTATAAAGTATGGTTTGGGGTCACCACAACATGAGGAACTGTATTAAAGGGTCGCGGCATTAGAAAGGTTGAGAACCACTGTCTTAAAAACACAAATGTATACTCTCTCCCACTTTTTTGGGGGGGAGGCAACCTTATTTTTGGAGGCAAAACAAACAACCCACAAAAGGGATGCCACCCCTCCCTCCTTTTCAAAGCCTTTCAGTGGTTTCTCATTGCACTTAGAATAAATAGGGACTACTGTGGCCCTCAGGTCAATCCAGCCCCTGACAGCCCCAGCCGCCTGCACTCCTCAGGGCACCTCAGCCAGTCCCAGCGTGTCCTCAGGGCCTTCAACCTGCTTGCCCTGTGCCGAGAGCACCTTTTCCTGTGCTCCGTCCACTTCAGGTGTTTAGATCCTCCTCCCCCAAATGCTTGTCCTCCAAAACATCTGCTCTCTCCTCCACCTCCCCCCAGCCCAGTCTGTCATGCTCCCTCCCTTTCTCCTTCATAGAAACCTGCACAAAATACAGTTATTTATGGGTGCATTTATCTTTTAGTTGTCTATCTTTCCCCCATTAAAGATCTGTTTCCCTCTTACAGGCCGTGTGAGGGCAGAGATCTTGTCCCTTTTTTCATATCTGTGTTGCCAACACCTAGCAGGGTACTGCTAGCTCCTAGGAGGCACACAGGAAGTGATAGCTGGATGAATCAATGAAAGGACCCCTCACCTTCCCCGCCCCACATTCTGGGGAGACTCTGGACTCTGTCTCCCCACCTCCCTGGCCGTGACCCTCTGCCCTCCGCTGCAGTATGTGGCCTCTCCTGGGGCAGAAGCCAGAGGCCCTGGCCCCAGGGCAGCTTCGTCTTGCAGGGAGAGGACGCTCACCTGCTGGCACAGAGGCGAGGAAGCATGCCCACTGGCGGCAGCGGGGATGCAGGGCGAGGCCACGTCAGGCTGTCGAAGAGCTCAGGCTCAGAGCGACTGACCTGAGGTCACACAACGAGCAAGTGGCAGGACCAGGACCCAACACTCCCTTATTCCCACACTTGTGCTCATTTCCCTTTCTCGTGGCCCGGGAAGGGGGCAAGCATTTGAGATCAGGCTGGAATTTGGGGAGAAATGGCGTAGACTTGAGAGTGAAGGTTCAGGGAGATGGGTGGGAGAAGGACCCAAGGGGCCTGGGAGATGGAGGAGCCAGGGCAGAAGGGGCAGGTGAGAGAGCTCAAGGCAGAGACCTGCCTATCTCCGACACAGAGACCTGGGCAGGTGCATCGATGAGCTCATCTGGAATGTGTGGGAGGCCAAGGCCGGGCCTGGGGTCGCCCACAGACTGAGGCTGGAGGAGAGAGAAGGAACAATTGGAGGAGGAGGAGAAAGCTGGGTCACCTTTGTGGAGAAGGTGGGAGAAGATAGGAATCAGCTCCTCAGGGTCAGGCGCCCCTCTGAGAGGTCAGGGGGTTGAGGCCCTGGTGACCTTGGAAGTCGGGGTGGGGGGGGGCAAGGAGGTTGGAGGAGGGGAAGTGGGGGTGATGCTCATAGATTCAGCAGCAAATGAAGGGGTGGTGGTGAGAATAACGAAGGGAAGGATCGTTACTCTTCTCCCTGCTACCGAAACCTCAGCTCCCACACCTCTCCTTTCCAATAAGCCACAGACAGGTTCTGTATTTTTTTTAAACATTTTAATAAAATTAACCAATAAATATTCTAGACTGTATAGGCTACAGGGACAAAGTAGAGGTCAGAGGGCTGTCTTTCCCTCTCAGGCCCTCAGGTGCCCTCACAGAAAGAGACGGTTCTGGGCTGGTTTGGGGTCGGGACTGCCTATTTGGGGGGTGACGGGGGGAGTGGTTCCAAAATGGGTGATCTGGGCCCCTGCAATCCATCCCTCTTTGTTGGTATAGGGGAGTGGAGGAGGGAGGGAAAAACAAAAGCAGAGCCCCTGCAGGGGGCATCCCAGCACCCTGGGGAAGGGGCATGGGTGAAGGGGGGAGAGCTAGCCTAGAAGGAAGGGGGGAGGGGCGGCCACAGGACAGCGAAGCAGGAGCGTGGGCTGGGGAGGGGCTGCGGGCTGGGGCATCGGTCAGACCCACAGCCACTCACTCCCGGACGTAGACCCTGGTGCACACGACATCGTCCGCCGTCATGGTCTGGAAGGAGGAGAGAAGGCGTGGTTAGCCTGGGAGGGCCCAGGGCCTGCGGCTTGGGAAGAGGAGGAGGGCTGGACAGAGCAACTCTGTCTCTAGGCCCCAAACCTCGTGTGGGTTCAGGACCAACAGTCAGAGGCTGGTCCCCAAGTGCCTGGGCCTCATGGGAGGGCAGATGGCCCCAGAGCCCGAGGGGTCTACCCTCTCTCTCCTCCCCCAGCCAGGGAGCTCCCGGAGAACTGCTGGCGCCTCTCAGTGAATGTCCATTGTTCCCCGCAGAGGGGGCGCCATTTCTCATTTGCGGGAGGACACTGTGTGGACAGGGACAGCTCGCTCACACCCCAGCAGCCCCATCAGGCTGTGGGAAAGCAACCATGACTATCCTTGAACCCTCTGCCCCCTGGAGTGCCCCAGAACATCCCCCCGCCCCCCAGAGGGTACAGTGGGCTTGTGCTTAGCTGGGAGGAGGCAGGACTCACCAGGATCAGCTCCCCATCATTGGTCAGTTCTCTGGTCCAGGAGGTCTTGGGACCCTCTCCCTTCAAAAGCCGCTGCTCGCAGACCATCTTGTTCTCACTTTCCCATTTCACCAGGCTCTGCAAGGGAGACGGTGTGGCCGAGTGAGCTGGGGCAAGGTGGCAAGAGAGATGGGGGATGTATCCCTTTTCCAACCACCACTACTACCTGGGGCCTTCTTCCACGAGAAAACAATAAAGGGGCCAAAACCGGTTTGGCTCAGTGGATAGAGCATCAGCCTGTAGACTGAAAGGTCCCAGGTTTGATTCTGGTCGAGGGCATGTACCTTGGTTGCAGGCACATCTCCAGTAGTGAGTGTGCAGGAAGCAGCTGATCGATGTCTCTCTCTCTCTCATCGATGTTTCTAACTATCTCTCTCCCTTCCTCTCTGTGGAAAATCAATAAAATATATTTTTAAAAAAAGGAAAAGAAAAAAAAAGAGAGAAAGGGATCCAGGAAAAGACTAGAAAATGGCCTGCTGAGAGGCGGGGCACTAGAAGCCCCCATCCCGAGGGCCTCCTTCCTGGCACGCACCTTACAGGGTCTGCCATCCACAGTCTGCTCCTCAAACTCCTCTCCAATCTTGAAGTTGATCTCCGTGGTGCGCACGGTGGTGGAGGTTTTGATGTAGAAAGTGTCCCCCTCCTGTTTGATCTCCACCGCTGGCTTGGATGCGGCAGCCACCGCGATCTTCCTCAGCATCACATTCACCCCTGCCGAGAAGAGAGAGGCTCGCCTTTGGGGGTGCTCCAGGCACCTGTGTTACACACCTCTCCGTGAGACAGCTGGAGCCGTCTGGCTCGTTTCCAAGAAAGTTCATGAAGGACAGGGCAGGTGGTGCAGCCCTAATGAAGGGTGGGAGGAGGGCAGAGAGGCAGAGCCTGCCCTTAAGGATCCTGCTCTTAGCAGCCACCCCACCTGGGCGAGTCAGCAGTCCTAGATTAGCCCCCCTGCTACTCCCCTGACTCAACTCAGGGGCACGTTTCCCCATTCTCCTCTCCCAGAGGCAGGCATCCTGCTAGGGGCTCACCTTGGCTCTGTCCACCTCACTCTTTGGCCCCTTCTCTACCCTACATGAGACCCTCTGCTGGGCAGGCTCATTAGAGCCGCCGCTGTGCCCTCACCACTGCCCATGTGCAGGACAGATCCTCCCGGGAGGTAGGGACCACTTCCCTCCCTGTGCGACCCCCTCCCCTGCCTGGTGCTCCTTTGCCCAACCTCTGTCCCTCCCCAATATGAGAAGGGACAGGGATTCTCAGCAGGAGAAGAGGTGGCCACGGTGACCTCGAGAGGCTCTGGAGGAAGACCCAGGAGGCCTCGATTTCCATCTGGTGCCGCCTCCCTTGCAGGCTGGGTGACCTCGGCAAAGGGCTTCACTTATCTGAGCCTTAGATTGCTCAACTGCAAAACAGAGACAATAGCTTCTTCCACAGCCTGGCAGGTGGGATGAGGTAGGTGTGTTTAGGACTTTCTCGCACTCAGTGCCAGGCACACCTTTGAGTCTGTAAGAAACGGGAGCGAGTCTTCCTGCGGCTGGTCCTTTTTCTGATGAAAGGCAGGCCGAGAAGCAGCTGGGGCTCAGGCGTTCTCTGCCCCAGACTCCTGCTCACCTGCCCTCCTGGGAGGCTGCCACGCCTGCCTGCCCTTCGCCCTTCACAGGACAGAAAGGGGTACTGCCCTGCCCTCCCCTCATGTGTCCCCGACTCCAGGATCACCCTCCCCACCTCAGTGATAAGTGCTTCTCAATCAGAGTCCCCGGCCTGTCCGAATATCCCTTCCCAGTCTGGACCAACCCCTGCTCTCAGCTCACTAATTATTAAGAGGGGAGGGGAGGCAGGAGAGAGCACCCCCCCCGCCCCCGACAGAAGACCAGCAGGCAGGGAGGCACCTCTGGCCAGGGCCCAGACCTAAACTTCACACCACTTTGCCTGGCCTCGCTTCCTGCCGTGACTGGAGCAGAATCCCTCAGAGAAGCAAAAGGTAAGGGTGAGGGGGCCAAGCTGGGCTGGGCCAGGTGCGAGGGATTCCCCTACCCCCGATCCTGCCCAAATGCCCTGCCCCTCCTCTAGACCCGGGTTCCTCGACAGACAAATCCTCTTTCCCCCTGGGCCAGCAAGGGGAGACGGAGGGAGAGAGAGCCCTGGCCCTCGGAGCCCAGCTCCTGGCTGCTGGTCGCAGGCCCAGGGAGAAAGGACTGAGGCTCCAGGTCCAGCTGCTTGGGGAGAGGAGCACGTCCCCCTCCATCTTCAGGCGCTGAGACTGCTTCACTCTTTTGCTGCCTGAGAAGTCCCTCCTGCTGTCTAACTCCCATCTTTCCTGCTCCAGGAGCAGGACCTCCTCCATGCCAGGGCCGTCACACGGCCTGGGGGACAGTTATCCTCCAAACACCGGAGCATCCCTCGCAGGAGAGGGGCACCCTGGACTCGAGCAAAGGAGGGTGAGAAGGGACTGAGGTCCCTGGGGAGGCAAGGCTGCTGGGTTCAGAGGAGACACCCCCCCCTCAGCCCGCCCCGGCTGCCTGTGGAGCGGGGTCCAGCCTCGGCCAACCTCGGCCGACTCAGGGCTGCGTTAACGGGCCTGTTTTCAATCTGTCTCCCAGCAGGACCCGCGGAGGGCACGTGGCTCTGAGAGACCCTGCAGGGAGGACAAACAGAGGAACATAGACGGACAACAGGGCTGGGCTCTGGGTCTTCTTCTGCAGCTGGTCCTGGGGCGCCTCATCCACGGGGGAGAGGAGCCGGGTCTGGAGCTGGGGAGGGAAGGGCACCCAGCTTCCTGCGGGACAGGTCCTGTCCTCCTCTCGGCCGCTCATTTCAGCCAGGGCAAAAGCAGAAAGACTGACATGACTAGAGGTACTGTGGTTAGACTGCAAGAAGAACCAGCCGCAAGGAAGGCTGGAAACCCCTGCTTTTCGGATAGCATTCCAGACGCACCCTTCCTGGGTCCAGATTCACCCCTACAGCCCCTGGCCCCGCACCAGGTGCCCCTCCCCACGCAGCCCCACTGGGCTTTCTCTGTTCAGCCCTGAAATGGATGGCCCCGGGGTTCCCCCCCCGTTGCTTAATGAATCTCCATCTCTTTCCAGAGCCCCCCACCCCCTCCAGCCATTTCCTAGCTTCCACCCCTTCCCCAGACAGAGGACACACAAGCGCTGGGCAGGGCCCTCTGGGTGGGTACAGTTTTCTCTCTGCCTTTAACCAGCACGGCCAGCTGGCTGTAGTGGGTATCTCGGGAGGAGGGAGAGGAGAACTCAGATTGGGGAAAAAGACTGGGAGGATTGGGGAGGGGGGGGAAGAGTTCCACACAAAGCCATTTCTTGAAATCGAAGAAAGTGATAATTATCTAGAGCAATTTTAGGTTTCTGGAACGCGCTGTAGGAAAATATTTGTCTCCCAGACGGGGGTGAAGAGGGCTGAAGGGGGAAGGAAGGAGGATCAGGATCGAGGGGGAGCTGGGGTTGGCCATCACCTGGTGGGTGGAGGGCAGCACAGGGGTGGGGGGAAGGGACTTGCCTGGGCTGGGTGACCAGTGGGGACAAGGGGAGGAGGCCAGAATGTCTCCAGGGGCAGGGGGTTTAAGGAGGGCAGTAGGACCCCAGGCTCCCCGCCGGGATGCCGGGTTTGCAGCCTCTGAACTGGAGAGCCCCTCTTCCCCACCCCAAGGGTCACCGGCCTCGTGCTTCTGGTTTCTGCTTGATTCACAGGCTGAGTCACCGCGGGAGCTGGCATCGGTGGGCGCCCCGCCAGCGAGAGCACGATGTTAGGTGTCCCCGCGCGGCCCAGCACCCCGGGGACCCAGGGGTAAGGTCCCCCCTTTTCTGGAGGGATGCAGGGGCTTAGCCTCCTAAGCCCTGAGTCTCCCCTTCCCCCCTTCCTTTCTTACTCTTACTCACCTCCGAAGGCTCCCTCACCCCCTCTGCTCTCCGGGGCCCTAGAAAAAAAACTCTCCTTACCCAGCACTTTGAGCAAATCCTCGAAGTTTTCCGAGCGGACGATCTTCCAGTTGCCGGCGAAGTTGGGCATGGTGGCGGCGGCCCCGGGGTCCTCCTGCGGGAGCACTGGCCGGCGAGTCCTTCGGTCCAGAGATGTGGCCGCCGCCGCCGCCAGACCGTGAGGCTCGGGGAGCAGGACACGTCCCAGGACAACCCCGCCGCTGGCCGGGGCGCCGCGCGGGCAGCTTTTATAGGCGGTGCGGGCCCGCCCCTGCCCAGAAAAACCCGGGCGGCCCCTCCTCCCGCCCCGCCTTCCTCCCCACCTGGGGGGCCCCGCGCCCGGGCCCCCGCACCGCAGCCCCCCAGCCCCGAGCCTCCCCTGCCGCCCGGCCTGCCACCCCCCACCCCTCCCGTGGGCGGGACCAGGGTTCGCTGGGGACCCGGACCGCGCGCCCCGCGCCCGCCGTGGGATGGGGAGGCGAACCGGGAGCGAGGACGGGGATGGGCCTCCCAGCCCCGAGCGGGCGTGGGGCGCAGAGGCTCAGGTCTCAGGTCATGCCGTCCGAACCCCGGGGTCCTGTTTTGTGGGGTTCCCCCCCATCTCCCTAAACTCCTGGTGTCGGAACCGGGAGGCCTCCTGCTCGCGAGCCGGAGCTGGAGGGGAGAAGGCGCGCCCCAGCTCGGCTCCAGGGGAGCCTGCCTGGGACCCCCTCTCCCCAGGGACCTCTCGGGGCCCCGGGGGTTCTGGGTCGGCTCTTCACTGAGGCGACGACGCCCCCTGCTGGAACGACGGGAAGGGGCTGGAAGCGGGCGGCACCCGCTCCGGCTCCCCCTCGGGGTTTGGGGGCTCCGGTGCCGTCGGGGGACGCTGGAAGTCGGCGCGGGGGGAGACGCGTCCCGCTCCAAGCGCAGGGCGGGCAGCCAAGGGTTAAGGAGGGGCCCCCGGCGCGAGGCTGGGGAGGGCAGGGGTCACAGCCAATCACTCGGCACGACCTCTTTCTGGAGGCGCTTTCTCCGCCGCGCGGCTCCGCAGACCCCCGGGGGGACCGCAGCCGCCGGGAGGCGCGGGGCCCCGAGGCGGGAGGAGGCTGGGTGCCCGGAGGGGGCGGGGCAGGGGCTCAGGTGTCACCGTTCTCAGCCGTAAAACGGGCGGAAGGAGCGGCCGCCCCTTAGGGAGAGGCTTTGAAGTGTGAGATCAAAGGAGGGGGCAGGGCCTGGGTTCCCGCCGAGACCCCCACGGCGAGGGCCGGGGTGGGGTGGGGGGGCCGGGGAGCAGGCTTGGAGGCCAGGCGGGGAGCCTCGGAGACTGGCTGGGGGCCCGGCGCTGCCCGAGCCGCGCGGGACGGAGCCGGGCGGCGCGCGGCGCCTGGAGCGCACGGCGCGGGCGGGGTCTGTGCGGCGCGCGGGGGGGGGGGGCGCCGCAGCTCAGGTGCCTTTGGCGAACCGGCGCCCCGGGCCCTGCAGCCCCGACGTCCCCACCCCCCGCCACCCTTCCTGGACGAGCCTCCCAGCTCCTTCCGAGGCGGGGACGAGAAACCCCACATCTGGTCCCAGCCCCGGTCTCTCCCTGCCAGCGTGGCCGTGGGTGGAGCGCAGGACAGGCTCTGAGATCCGGAGCCCTGGACCCGTCTGGAGGGTTGGGGGGCCTTAGCTGGGGGGGAGTCCCGAGGCCTAGAGCCAAAGGTTAAGGGCTGGGGGGACGCACTGGGGGTGGAGCCTCTGTGCCCTAAGGAGGGAACTCTCTGAAGAAAGGATGTGCTGGGGGGCGGGGGATGCATCGAGGTGACTCTGGAGCAAGAGAGATGGAGGGTAGACCGGAGAAAGGACTTTGGGCTGGGGCCTCGCGCAGCGGTACCTCATAAACTTGTCAGGTTTAAAGACGGGAGCTGGAGGCCTCAGCCATGGTTTAGGGGTCTGTTTTTTGTTTTTTTTTCTTTGCGGAGGAGCTTGTTTTGGGGTGGGGAGGGCTGGGCTTCTGGAAGGCAGAGGGCGGCAAGTCGAGATCGCTGAGGAAGGACAGACAAAAGCAGAGGTGGTAGCAAGGAGGGGGGTCCCTGGGGGACGTTTGGCCCCGCAGTTGCAGCCCTTGCCTGCGCTCCTCCCCCACCCGCGGCTCCAGCAGCGCTGTAGGTAAAGGGAGAGGGATTAGGTTCTGACAGTGAAATCGGGCTCCCAGCCAAAGGGAGGGAACAGGCCTGAAACCAGACTCCCACCGCCGCCCTCCCCCTCGCTGCCCCCTACCTCCTCCACCCAAATCACTGTGTCCATCTCCACTGCACTCCAAGCCCTCTGGAGCCCCCAGCCAGAACGGTCCAGTCTCCCGCTCTAGAGACAGCCTGCAGCAGAGAGAAGGGCCGGGCGGCCCGTGCCCCCACAGGCCTGGTGCCTGAGGATGTTAAAACCTCCCCCAGAAGATGATCCCTGCTGGACGAGGAAGCTTAGACCCACTGGAGCATGAAGGAGGGTCGTGGTCCGGCTGAGGACACTGGTGGGAGGCTGGACAGGAGCTCCCTGGGGTGGGGGGCAGGGCCGCCCGGGCCCACTCCCCTCCCATTACTTCCTCATCTCCCCCTGCTCCCCCCCCCTCAATGACTAGCCGGCCAGAATTTCCAAAAAGACAGAAGACAAAGGGAAGTCAGGCCGGGAAGGGAATTTTTTCCAGATGTGTTTGTGGTTTGGCAGCTCTGGGCCTGAGCTCCAGCCCCTGCACCCCAACCTTGGCTGAGGGAGGGGGTCCAGGGGTTTGGAGGAGGGTGCTGAGCAAGCTAGGCTGGAGGCCTTCAGCCTCCAGCCGCCCCGTTAACCCCTTGTAAAGTGCAGGGATGAGGCCGACGTGGGCGGGTGTGGGGCTTAGGGAAGATGCTGGGGAAGGGAGTCCAGGAAAGGGAATGGGATGAGAAGGCAGGGGTGGGGGTGGGAAGGGGAAAGGGGGCGAATGGGAGGAGAATGGGAGAGTGGGGGAGCCTAGGAGAGAGGAGCCAGGGAACCTGGCCATGGGGAGGAGCTTAGTCAGCATCCGTCGCTAGCTCAGTCCCAAACAGCTGGCTCTAATTTCTGGCCGGGATCAATAAGGGATTTCTCAATGTCGCCGGTCTTTTAATTACCACCACATCTGGTGGGGGCAACCCGCTCCCCCTCTCTAGGAGCCTTGGCCATATCCCTCTTGGGGCTCTCCCAGGGAATTGAAGACTCAAGTGGGGGAAGGTGCAAAGTTGGTGAGAAAAGCTGGGGAGACAGAGAGGCAGGATGGGGTGGGGTGAGGAGGAAACAGGCTAGAGAGAGAATTAGGAAAGGAACATTCTAGGACTGTCCCATGGCAGCGTGGCTAAGAGGAAAGTGGCTGGTTTTGCAAGAGCAGGGAGGGAGAGGAGCAGGCGTCTGCAGGGCTGGGGAAGTGTGAGGGAGAGTGGCTGTCCTGTGTGCTTGGTTAAGGGGTGTGGGCCTTGGGAAAAGGAGACAACCCTCGCCCCTCTCTCTCACTCCCTGGAGGCTGAGTGGGGGAAGGAATGGGAAGAGGAGCGGGAGAGACATGTACCCTTCACCCTCACCCCCGACTGGGGCCAAAGAGACGCTCCGGCCAAATTCAGCACTCGTGGAAGGGCCTCACCCTGAGCTGTGTTATTGCATCTGCTGGGTCAGAGGGCGTGTTGGCTGGGAGGCCTGTAGCAATGAGACCCAGATCGGGAAGGGCCCGGAGTCCCTGGGACTCCTTGTATAGGCGCAGCAAAGAAGGCAGAACTTGAACCGAGGGTGGAAGGTCTGAGAGTGGAAAAAAGGAGTTGGTGTTAGGGTTGCCGACGGAAGAACGCGCGCAGCCAAAGTAGTTAAGGGATCCTACATTTATTAGGTCATCTGGATACCAGATGGGCTGAGCCCCCAAATGGCACCAGCACCCGGGGACAGGGAGTCAGCGGTTTTAAAGGACTCGTACACAGGCTTTTTCCGGGCGGAGCATTCTCCGGGCGGTCCGGATCCTAGCAAGGTCCTGAGGGGCAGGGTAATGGTCTGAGCAAGTGGAATGTGGTCTTAGCAAGTGGAATGTGATGGAAGAGGAAGGGAATGCCCAGTGGCCTCAAGGGCAGTTCCCGGGGGAGCGGTGTTGATTCAGTGATTCAATCAGACCCAACCGCTGGGAATGGTGGGGCCGGAACAGTTGTGTCTCCCGGTCTCCCTAAACCCTCCGTCTTCCACTTGGCACAGGGCAGACTTGAGCATCCCGCCTCCTGGTCTGGTCTGATCATGCCAATGGGAATGGTCCATTCCCGTCTCCCTGGATTCAGGAACCCAGCCCTTTTCACATCTGATAAGGCTCTGCCTCTCCCAAATAAAATGGCCATTTAGCAGGATGGATGGGATCAAAGAGAACTTCCAGCAAGCTGACGTGCAAGCTGAAATGCAAGCTGGGAGGTGGGGCCAGAGGTCCAGAAAATAGGCAACTCCATTTCCCAGAAACCTTTGAGTGCTGGGGAGAGACCATGAGAACTAGGGGAAGTATGGGCAGCTGGACTCAAAGAACGCCTGGCTGACCTCTAGGGCCAGCTCCAGGCCTTGGCAAAGGAGGCAGGTGTGGCCCAGGAGGGTCGGAACCACAGGGGGTAGAAGCCGCAACAGGAGGTGTTACAGTTAGACCAGGAATGGGCTGTGCAGCATCTAGGCGAGGCAGCCAGGCGGCTCCTCTGTTGTTTTTGGCTCTGCTGCCCGGTTCCCAGCTCCAGCTGCCAATGCTCTCCTCAGGGCTGGGCCAGCACGCTGAGCAGGTCAGGCTGAACCAACGGAAGAGCAAGGGAGACAAAAGGAGGTGGGGATGAACGGACCACGGATGTGTCTGGACTGAATCTCTGACCCTTCAAAGAGGCCCTTGGCTCTGCTGGCCTCTTGGCAGAGAGGGGTGGGGGGCAGTAGACAGGTAGTCATGGAAGAGCCGGCAGACCTCAAACAGGTGCTGGCCGCTGCCTCCCTGATCTTATTCCCTGACCCTGGGGTCTTTGCTTCTCCTCTCCTGGCCCAGTTTGGTGCTTCTTGCCAGTGGGACATCAGGGTGTGTGTGTGTGTGTCATCTCTTTCCCCACTCAGGCCCCTGCTGTTTCCTTTCCTACTACAGCGAAAGGCACCAGTTTGAGCCTCCTTTCTCCAGGCCTCCCTGCTTCTCAGAGGACCTCCAGGGAGAGATGGGGATCTAGAGTGGCTGGGGCTGCTGGGGGCAGTCCCTATCTAAAGCTGGACAGACCTGGGCCTGACCCTGGCCAGCTGTGGCTCCTTCTCCCCTCGAGGGCAGCACTGCTGGATGGAGAAGTCAATCAGCAACCTGACCTGCAGTTAAACTCCTCTTGTCTTTTATGATCTAGTGCCCGGGCCAGACTCCTCTGCTGGTCCCACCTCCTGCCCTGCACTGGCCCTTTAACCCTTGGCAGTCCAGGGCACGAGGGAGAAGGCGGTAGCTGTGACAAGTCTGACAGGCTGGACAACAGGGGACAGCGGTGGACAGCCTGTGCTCTAGCCTCGAAGCCTGCCACTGTTGCCCACGGTGCTGGGCCCAGGGGAGCCCAAGCCTTCGCCCAGATGCCACCTCTTCCACTCTCTGAGATTGGGCAATGGAAGAGGAGCCGTGGGTCCAGGAACCCATCTCCTCACGGAGATGAACTGGATGGAGTTTCTCGATGAATCAGCAGGGCTGCAGACTGGGTGTGTGTGATGTGCCTCCTCCAGCCTGAACTGCAGAAGGTGGGCACTGGGCCAGATAACCAGACTCCGAGGCTGAAGAGGAAAGAGGCAGGAGGGAAGGGGGAAAGGCGAGGTCCCAGAGAAGACACGGAGGGGTCCCAGGTCTGAGCTTTGAGGTTCTGGATAGGGATAAAAAGAGGGTCATGGACTGACTCATTGTTGGTACGGGGAGGGGGAGGGTTCCAGGTAAGAGGGGCTGATAGGCAGGTAGGTCATCCTTAGGAAGGTCACGCAGCTAGGGGAGAACTCCTCTGCGAGGCGCTGAGTGCTTTTATTTTCCTCCTCTCCAGCCCCCAAACGCAGCTATTGTTTCCAGACACAATGGCTGCTCCCCAGCCTGGCTCCTCAGGCCGATGGAATCCAGCTGTGCTAGCAGCTCTAGGAGTGAAGTAATAAGGACCAGCTTCCCCAACCCCAAGCCCCTTCTTGCTGCTGACCAGGCCCTGGCCCTTGGGGCCAGCGGGCCAGATTCCTTAGAGATAAAGTCAGGGGTGCAGCGGGATTTAAGAAGAGCAAGGGAGGTCCCAGGAGCCCAGTTTCCTGGCCCCTGCCCCCACCCTTCCATCATGAGCGGGCAGGGAATTAAGAAGGGCCATGAGTTCAGAGTCTGGCCCCTTAGGCAGGCTAGGGCTTGTCCTTCCCGTGACCCCCCCCTCCTCCAGCCCCTCCTTATAATAGATTGGAGAGATGGGTGGTGGGGAGGCCCCCGCCTGACCTAGCCCTAATGGCTTTCCCTGGGCAGCCTGAACAAAATGGGAAAAAGATGTGTGAGGTGGGAAGCTCCGATTTCCTTTCCCCTGCGGGCGGCAGCTCTGGAAAATGTTAGCTGTCACAGAGAGACTGAACAGTCCCCGCCTCCCACCGCCCAGTACCCCCTGCCCGATCCCAGCCACGGGGCCTCTCGGCCTGCCTGGATTCCCAAGGGCATGGGCTAGCACCTGTGAACTTCACTTAGCCAGGCTGAGCAGGCGCGCTGCCCTGAGATGCTCCCAGCCACCCTAGCCTGTCTCTCCTCTCCCAACCTGGGAAACACATCCAAGTGGGAGCTCTGGCACTTGGGAATCCGTAGGGACACGTCCCTGGGGGATCAAAGCAGATAGCAGCTCCTGGATTTCACAGTTGCCAGCCTCCTGGCCACGGTTTCACACCTCCTAAATCCCAAAGCTCTGGGACTGTCAGCCACCGGTTTCCAGATGATCTGGATTTTTGGTTAGTTCATCTTCCCTCCGAGCTCACAACCTATAGAGGGAAGCATCCTCTCTGGGATGGGCCCTTGTCACTGCCTGTGGGCATCATGGTCTCTGTGGGCCCAGTCTCCTGTAATATGCTCCCTGGCTCCTTGGTGCCAGCTTCCAGGAGACTCAGGGAGTTGATTCCAAAGCTGGGGGGAGTCAGTCCTTGCCTTGGAGTGGAGAGTGTGCAGAGGTGGGCTGGATGTGGGGGGGCCCGGTTCTAGCCTCTGAGGAAGCCTCCAGAATACCCTTCCCCCAGCCCGGGCTCCTTTGCTCCTACCCCAGCTCCACCTCCTCCTCTCCTTCAGGAAAGCTTCCCAGCTCTCAGCACTCTGTCAGCCCGGCCTCAGGTCTCAAGCTGCCAGGCTGGATTATCTGCCTCTGCCTCTGCCTCCCTGTGGGTCCTGGGTGTGGGCCCCAGCTCCCAGAGCAAGGGCATCTGCCTTCTTCCTCCTTGGGCTCTGGTTTGGATCTCTCTCAGGGAATCTTTCCAAAGAGGCCACCGAACAGGATTCCACGGGGTGGTAGGAAATGAAGGGCCTGGCCTTTGGGGAAGTTGCCTGTGGCTGAGGGAGGCCAGACAAGTTGGGTTCCTGGCCCAGCTGTGCACTGAGACGGAGGGGTCAGGTCCCAGGCGCAGGGCCCAGCCCTCAGTACCCAGGCTTGGGAGAGCAGGGGCGTGGCGGAGCCCACACTGTGCCAGAGCTTTCCTTGTGCTGCTTGGGTCTGTCTGATTCTAAAGCTTTGCTCTGACACATTTCAGAATGGAATTCGGTTGAGCCCGGAAGAGAATTAAGGTATGCTTGCTTTTCTATGCCAAATTCTTTAAAAAAAAA
>JAAGEH010000042.1:28794162-28878230 GCA_011751065.1 Lasiurus cinereus | reverse complement strand
GTGGGGAGGCCGCGACCAACGGCGACTGCCGCGCGCCAGGGCCCCGAGCCCCACTTCCGGGAGGGGCGGGAAGTGCCCGGAGGGGCGGGGCCGGGCGCCGCGGCCCGCCTCTGTGGCGTCACAGCCGTCTCCCCGCCCCGCTCGTCTTCCGCGCTGACACCGCGCGCCCTGTGACGTCAGGAGGACCCCCCCCTCCCCGGGTTTTGCACCTCCCTCGGGCAGCTCCCTCTGGGGAAGGCAGCGTCTCGGGCCACGGCAGCGCTCTGCCTTCTTCCCGTCCCGCCTGCAGAGCTGACCGCAGCCCGGGCCCTGCGCCCCTCCTCGCCGCGCGTGCTCGCTGCAGGCGCCGCCGACTGCGCCCCGATGCCCGGCGTCTCCGCGCGGGGCCTCTCTCTGGAGGAGAGGAGGCAGCTGGCGGTGAATCTCACCCGTGTCCTGTCGCTCTACCGCTCCATCCTGGACGCCTACATCATCGTGAGGCCGCATCGGGGTTGGGGACGGGGTGCTCCTGGTTGCGGGCTTGCCTAGGTGCCCACGGCAGGGAGAGAATCTGGAGAGTTAGTGTCTGATCTCTTTTTCTTTTCATGATTTTTTTTCAGGCTGTCTTTCCAAGCAGGGGTTAAAACGGGGGGTGATTCTTCCTTTTCTTTTTGCAGATGACACAAACATGTAATATTTTTTCAATAATCTAGGTTATTTTTCCCAACACCAAAGTAATAAAACGCGTGCTGTCGCTTCGTTGAACTGTCCTAGGAACACGTGAGGTATTCCCAGAGCACGCAAGTTCATTCATCCACGCTTTGAGTAAATTCCGGGTTTTGTAATGTAACGGACAGTTTAAACTTTGCCATTAGGCCGGGCTCCAGCTAGAATCCTGCCTCCCCTACTGGGTTAACTTACTTGGGTATGAAATAAAAATTCCTCCCAGCCCCGGTTGCTCAGCTGTCAAGTGGAATCCTGTTTGAAGGGTCACTGTGAAGAATAAATGAGATGATGCATTAGTGGCACCAGCATCCACTGAATTGTTCAGCCCCTAAACCCAGAAGCCATCCTTGATAAAGCACTTCCCTTCACTGATCGGTAGTCCAATCCTTCAACAATTCCTGTTGGCTCTGCCTGTAAGAATTCACCCATTTGTCTCCATTTCATTGCTACAATCCTGGGCCAACCCACCATCACCTCTCCTGGACTGCTTCCTAGTTAATCTCAGCCCCTCCATAATCAATTCTTTTTTTTTTTTAATACATTGATTTTTTTTTTTTTTTTTACAGAGAGAAAGGGAGAGGAAGAGCGTTAGAAACATCAGTGAGAAACATCAATCAGCTGCCTCCTGCACACTCCCCACTGAGGATGTGCCTGCAACTGAGGTACATGCCCTTGACTAGAATCGAACCTGGGACCCTTCAGTCTGCAGGCCGTTGAGCCAAACCAATTAGGGCCATAATCAATGCTTCACAAGCTGACAGATTAATCTCTTTAAAATAAAAATCTGATCATAAGCAGTCCCTTGCTTCCTGGGTGTTTTGATGAAATCCTAATTCTCTGCCAATACCTATGTTACCTATGAAGTCCTACGGGATCTGTCCCCTGCTGTCTCTGAATCCTATCGTATTTCATTCTCCCACATTCATTATACTGTATCTCCAGTGCCTGATTTTCTTTTTTTAAAATCTTCAACTAAGGATATTTTTCCATTGATTTTTTCTTTTTTCTTTCTTTTTTCTTGAGAGAGAGGGAAAGATGGAGAGAAAGGTCAGTGTAAAGAGAAACTCATCAATTGTTGTCTCGTGCCCTGGCCAGGGCCTGGGCTGGGGAGGAGCCTGCAACTGAGGTACATGCCCTTGACCAGATCCAAACCCAGAATGCTTTGGTCCACACGCTGGTGCTCTATCCATTAAGCCAAACCCGCGAGGGCTCCAGTGGCCTGCTTTTTGCTCCACAAATATGGCAGACATCTGGATCTTGGCTCTTACAGATCTGCCTGGAATGTTTGTCCTCAGCAGAAAGGCTATAGAGTAGAATGGTTAAAAGCAAGAATTCTAAAGTCAGGTTGATTTCAAATCTCAGCTCTGATACTAGCTTTTTTTTTTATTATTATTATTGATTTTTTTACAGAGAGAAAGGGAGAAGGATAGAGAGTTAGAAACATTGATGAAAGAGAGACATCGATCAGCCGCCTCCTGCACACCCCCTACTGGGGATGTGCCCGCAACCAAGATACATGCCCTTGACCGGAATCCAACCTGGGGCCTTTCAATCCACAGAGTGACGCTCTATCCACTGAGCCAAATCGGTCAGGGATACTAGCTTTTTTATTTGGGCAAGTTACTTAATTGTGTGATAGTTTTCTTATCTGTAAAAAGAGGGATAAAAATGGTACCTACCTCATAGGGTTGTTCTGGGCATTAAATGTGTTAATACACATACATAAAATATTTAGAACAGTGCCTGGCATAAGTATTTAGTGAGTGTTTGCTATTACATCGTTTTTTTACATGCCTGTTTCCTGTTCATCATTCAAGTGTCAACTCCGGTCTTCCCTCATTACTCTTATCTCAGGTAGTACTGTCTCAATGTCTCCTACTCGTTTGTTAGTGTTTTATTATCCATGTGTCATTGGATGTTCTGAAAAACCTTTCTCATGTGAACTGTGCAAGAGTAAGAATTTTGTCTGTCTGGTTCATTGTGTTCTCAGAGCCTAGAATAGAACGTGGTGCATATTCCAAAACTCCAGAATTTGTGTTCAACAAATGAGTGAATAAAAATACATTCTGGCATATCAAGTGTCTGACATATATACAGTAGGTTACTCCGTGGTGACATACTAACACTGCATGTTAGTCACTGTGGTGTCATGGATGGGATTGTGAGAAGACACCATCCCCGCCCTTAGGTTCTTCATTCAGTTGAGTGGAGAAAACAGACAGATAAGTGGGAAATTGCTTAAAGGAGAGGTATGTTCGGAATGCAGTCTGGGCTCTGAGGAAGGAGCGGGAGGCTGGGGTGGGCTTTAGAGAAGAGGTCACTCGGCTGAGTGTCAGGTACCTGCTGGTCGCAGCCAGCGGCCTGTGCTGAGAGTGGGGCGGAAGGGATGGGAAAGGTAAGTCGCCTGTTAATGGCTTCTCCGCTTCTGCAGGAATTTTTTACAGACAACCTGTGGGCCACGCTCCCTCGCTCATGGCAGGAAGCACTGGATGGACTGAGCCCACCACAGCTGGCCACCCTGCTGCTGGGGATGCCTGGGGAAGGGGAAGTGGTCAGGTATGGGCCAGGGGGCCCTGTGCTGGGGGACTGGGCACCGAACCCTGTAGCCAGTCACTGCTCAGAGCGTCTCCCCGGGGATTCCTGGGTGGTAAACGGGGGCACCCAGGACACATGGGACTATTCACTGGGGGTTCTGGACCGGGCTATATCGCAGGTATAGGTCAGTGTGGCCACTCACCCTGCTGGCCCTGAAGTCCACAGCCTGTGCCTTGGCCTTTACCCGGACACCTAAGTTTCAGACACCCTCCGAGTTCCTGGAGAACCCCAGCCAGAGCTCCCGGCTTAGAGCTCCATTCCGAAAACACGTCAGGCCCAAGAAGCAGCATGAGATCCGGCGGCTGGGAGAGGTGAGGCGACGCCTGGGGTGCAGGTGGTGTCTGGGAGCCCAGGGACCAAAGCTGGTGCGTTCGAGAGACGTGGGCATCTGACATGATCTGCCCGTCCCTTCCTGGGCAGGCACACTGAAGTCCTAGCTTGCTGCTGGCTTGGGGGATTTGTGGTTTTCTGTTTTGTTTTTCATCCTTTTGCTGGGTTGGTTGGTAGCCTGGTCTGAGTCCCTGTCTTATCCCTGGGTTCACACCGCCTTCATCTGCTCCTGGCTTCACAGAGGGGCTCTTCTTGCTCTTGGGGGAGGTTCAACCACTGACCTGAGAGGAGTGAGGAGAGTAGCCTGAGCCCAGGGTCTGCACCCCTGTTCTGGTTTCCCTATCTCAGATCTCCCAAGGCACCCCTTTACCCTTCTTCCTCTGCCAGCTTAACCTGCTCCCCCCTCATTATGGCCGATGGTCCCGGGAATGAAGAACCAATGACCAAGAGACTTTGTTCCCTTCTCTTTCAGTTGGTGAAAAAGCTGAGTGACCTTACAGGCTGCACCCAGGTTGTGGATGTAGGCTCAGGCCAGGTGAGTCAGACAGATCCTAACATACTTATTTTTGTTGTTGTTTGGGTGGGGGTGGGGGTGGGAGGGTGTTGGAGTCCTGGGGATAGAACAGCTGGAAGGCAACAGGTTGTCAGGCCTTGGCCCAAGGAGTGATAGAAGTGAACGGGGTAGAATGTGACCCTTCTGGGGGCCTGGGACCCAGGTGTCTAGGCCACTGAGAGTGGTGACAGCCGATAAGAGCACTGAACAGGGCTGCCTCTCCCCTCCCTCTCCTGACTCCAGGGCCATCTCTCCCGCTTCCTGTCTCTGGGGCTAGGGCTGACGGTGAAGAGCATCGAAGGGGATCGAAGGCTGGTGGAGAGAGCCCAGCACCTGGACCGGGAGCTCCTGCAGGCCCTGGGGAAAGAGGAGAAGAGGCACCCACAGGTAGGCCTGCCCTGCCTGCAGCAGCGGGGTCTGCCTGGCTGGCTCCCCTCCTAAAAGTTTCTCAGCTTGAGATGATGTGCTCCCTATCTCCGCTCTGCTCCCCCCTCTCCCCCGCCTCTTCGCCAAAAGCCTCTTCGCATCTTAGAGGCACCCTAGTTCCAAAGTGCTTTCCACCCGGTACGTCCATTCACAACCACCTGTGAAGTGGCCAGTTGGGTATTAGACTCATTACAAATGAGGAAATTGGGACTCGGACATGAAACATTTGCAGTGATCGTGACAGATCCACCATTGATCTCTTCTGGTTCAAGGCCTAGCTCTCACCCAGGCCCCAGCATCTTCTTCGTCTTCTTCCTTAGGAGGGAACACGGAGGACAGACCCCTCCTGCAGCCTGAGGTGGCGTGAGAACAGCAAACAGACTCCCCAGCTGCCTTGTCCTTTTCTCCCTCCGCAGGTGGTGCAAATGCACTCTCACCGCTCCCCGTACCATGTGGCTCAGTGGGTAGACCCCAGGACCCTGTGTGAGGAGGTCCTGCTTCCGTTGGAGACATCACCTCGGAGTGAGGCCCGCTTGCTGCTGACAGGGCTCCACGCCTGTGGGGACCTGAGTGTCGCCTTGCTGAGGCATTTCTCGTCCTGCCCCGAGGTGGCGGCCCTGGCCTCAGTGGGCTGCTGCTACATGAAGTTGAGTGACCCCGGCGGCTACCCACTGAGCCAGTGGGTGGCCGCGCTGCCTGGCTGCGACCTGTCCTACAGGCTGCGGGAGGGGGCCTGCCACGCCCTGGAGGACTATGCCGAACGGCTGCAGAAAGCGGGCCCTGGCCTCCGAACCCACTGCTACCGGGCAGCGCTGGAGACCGTCATCCGGCGTGTCCAGCCCCAGCTCCGTCGGCCAGGCGTGCAGGGGATCCCCAGGGTCCACGAGCTCAAGATTGAAGAGTGAGGCTGGAGGAGGTTGGGGGAAGGGGGTGTTGGGAGCCCCCTGGAGGTCCGATTCCCCTCCCCCCCTCGCTTGTTAGCAAGTTGTACAGTGAAGCGAAATGCTCCCCCGATGGGGGCAGCTTCTCACAATCTCTTTAAAAGGAAGTTGTCATTCTTTTATCAGTAGACTCTCAAGACTCTTAAATGTTAAGAATATGGCTAAATCATTGGACAGGTCTGGCTGAAAATACATTTTTGGATCAATTGGTTACTGGATAGACAACTCCTAGCCAGAGAAACATTTAAAAAGTGCAAATTAGGGCCTGCCTGGATGGCGTGGCTCAGTTGGTTGGAGGCCCTGGTTGTGGGTTTGATCCCCACCCAGTCAGGGGCAGTGTGGGAGGCAATCAATCCGTGTATCTCTGTCACATCATGTTTTCCCTTCCTCCCTCTCTAAAATCAATTAACAAAAAGAAAACGACAGATTGGGGTAGCAAATCAAGCAGAGTTGGAATCAGATTAGGAGTGGACAGTTTGAGCGGGAGGTGGAGGTCCTGAAACCCACCGAGTGCCGTGTGACTGACCCACAGATACGTCCGGCGGGGGCTGCAGCGGGTGGGGCTGGATGCCCGGCTGCCACTGAACGTGGCCGCTCTTCAGGCCCACCAGGCCCAGGAGAACCGCGTGGTCGCCTTCTTCAGCCTGGCCCTGCTGCTGGCCCCGCTGGTGGAGACACTGATTCTGCTGGACCGGCTGCTGTTCCTTCAGGAGCAGGGTGAGGGGGGCCTACCGCAGGGACCTAGGGCCAGAGGGGCTGGATCTTGGGGTTCCTCCTTCAGATCCTACAGTTCATCACTGTGGTGATTCTTAGACCACCTGCTGCAGAGTCACTAGTGGGATGGAAGCGGGGTGGGGGGCTTGTAAAGAGAGATGCCTACTGCATCAGCCTATGGCGTGCATTCCTGAAGTGTATTTTAAGCGAGTATCGCAGGCAGCACTGAGGACTGCCTTCTCCCAAGTCAGTACCCAGAACGGGGTCTCCTTAGTCTCCTGGAGCCTCCATGGGGGAAGGGCCATGCCTGCGGCAGCCTGAGCAAGAAGTGGGGCGGAGTGGGCTTCATTTCTACCCTGCTTAGCAGTCCTGCCTTTCTCCCAGGCTTCCATTCCGAGCTCCTGCCCATCTTCAGCCCTGAACTCTCCCCCAGAAACCTGGTTTTGGTGGCTACCAAGCGGCCCCTGGGTCAGGCCTTCTCCGTCCTAGAGACTGAAGACGCTGATGCACGCTGAGGAAAGGCGCATCTTGGACCCCGTCTGTAACCACCCAGGTGCCAGTGGGTGGCAGTCTGCACTCCTCGCCCAGAGAAGCAGCATCCTGCATCCTCCCCGGAATCATGGTGTCTCACAGACCTTCAGCTTCTTACTCTCTCCCTCCGTGTGTTATGTAATATTTGTAATATTATGTATAAACTTATTTTTAACTTATTAAAAATTTTAAATCTTGTCCTGGCTAGTGTTGCTTGAGGACACTAGTGTGGCATGGGGACAGCAAACAGGATTAGTGGTTAGAGTGTTGGTCTGCGCACCAAAGGGTCATGGGCTCAGTTCCCGGTCAAGAGCATGTACCTGGGTTGCAGGTTCAATCCCCAGCCTGAGGGCACTTGTAAGAATCAATGTGTCTCTCTTACATCAATGTTCCTCCGCCCCACTCTAAAATAATCAATGGAAAAATGGTGAGGATTACTAAAAAAAAAAAAAAAAAAAACAATATTTCCTTCCACTTCTAAGTACAGAAAAGGACAGATCCTGCAGAGGTGCAACCATCAGATCTTACACCCAAACTCCAGAGCAGGTGGCCTCTACTGTTGCTCAGAGGCCTCCATTGGAGGGACCCTTTCTCCCTTTGGTCTCTACCCCAGAATCTGTAAGCCCTGCCCTTGGGAAGGCCGCCTTAAGGCTAGCTAACTTCCACTCCGGATTCCACAGTAACACTGGGACAGACGCTCTCTTCCTTTAGTCCCTGGAACAGGTACAGTGGGGTGAGGGGTGCCAGAAGACAGCAGCTGCGCAGAGAGGAGGAATCATGGCTCTTTATTGATGTCTGAGGACGATGGGGCCCCAGCCTTCCAGGCTAAGACTAGGAGGGGGAGAAGTCCCCCCCAGGTTCAATACCAATAGACTTTCTTGTGTCTCCGAGTCTCCTGGATCCCCATCGCCTCCATCACCTCTTCTTCCAGGGTCTTTAGACGGGGCACATAGGTTTTTTCTAGGGCATCCTCCACTGATGTGTCTTTAGGGCCATCTATTGAGGAAGGAAGGTAAGTGGGAGGTCTTAACCCCTTTTCTTCCCACTTTTATCACCCCCACCCACATCTTTCTGTCCATCACCCGGCCTCACCAATCCATGTTTCTGGGACGATGCCATCCGCTCTGGGAAATTCGGGTTTGGGAATAATCCTTCCTGATCTCGTGGAGACGCGGACCCGCTCGCCTGCCTCCGTGAATCTCCACTCCACCTCAGTGGGTTTCCTAGTAGATGGAAGAGGTGAACCTGGCCTGGGAGCCAGGGCTCCCTGCTACTCTGAAACCCCCTAAAATTCAATGGCTGGGAACACGAAGGTCACCATCCTGTTCCACTGCTACCTCTGTGCTGGGGTTGCCGATAGGGTCATGTTCCACAAACTGACCCCCCTCCATTTCCAGAGCACCCAAACCACCACTCAAACGACGGGAAACCATCCGCCCAGGACCCCTCGTGCTTGCCTGTCCACAGGATCCACAAGCTTGACCTGGTTGTGGAGCAGGGGTGCTTCGCTAGGGATCATGGTTCCTCGGTACTCCTTGGTCCTGCCAATATAGCGGAAATGCTGTCCAAAAGAGGGGGTGGTCAGAAACCAGCGGGAATGAAAGCAACTTGCCTATTGCAGCTCGGCGCATCCAGTCCACGTAGAAAACCAAGGCTCAGTACCCCCCGCCCCGTCCTACCACCCCCCCCCGCTCCCCGGTGCCGTCAGCTAGCAGCAGGCCCTGCACCGCTCTTACTGACGGGGGTAGATGGGACAGGCTTCCTGAGCGCCCGCAACCCTTCTTCACTTACTGTATTTAGCCCTTCCAGGACCACCCAGTTCCGCTCCCGGATAACTTGAACCACTCTGCCTTGCTTCCCAGCATCCTTGCCTTCTAGAATCTCCACCTGTGGCAAGGTGGACATAAGGGTCAGGGAGGAAGATCCTTCCCCAGGAGCCCCACCACCACTCTACTCCACCCCCACCCCCCAGGTTCTCACCCTATCCCCACAGAACAGATGCCAGTCTTCATCAGAAATGGGTTCCACAATCACGGGGCGTCGCCTTAACCCTGGTGGGTTCCTCCTCTTGTCTGCCATGCTGCCCGGGCGGCTCATCCCATAGCGGTAGTGGGGGGGCAGAGTGGCCTTGGATGCCAAGGCCAACAGGGCCGAGAGACGCATGGCTGGAGGCTGTGGGAAATCCCCCGGCCGGGGAAAGACCCAGAACCGTGCTAGTCAGCTCTGGAGAAGACAGGTGGGAACAAGGGGACAAAGAAGCAAAGGAAGGAATTTCTGTGAGTATTTACTCCATGGTTCCATGGACCTCATCTTGCTGAATCCCCACGGAATGTTACCTTCATTCTACAGATGAGGAAATAGATCCAGGGAGGTTAACTGACCTGCCCACAGTTGTAAAGCTACTAGGCAGGAGAATCGGCATTCAAACCCACCTATAGCTGACTCCAAAGTCCAAAAAAGTTCATGGAGACCAGGAATCATATTTTCTAGCTCATCCCTGAATTCAACAGATCTCAGTAGTGCCTGGCACATAGTGGGTACTCAATAAAAACTTATTAAGCCCTAGCTGGCTTGGCTGAGTAGATAAGAGTGTCCGCCTGTGGACTGAAGGGTCCCAGATTCGATTCTAGCCAAGGGCACTTGCCCGGGGGGCAGACTCGATCCCCAGTGTGGGGCGTGCAGGAGGCAGCCGATCCATGACTCTCTCATCACTGATGTTTTTCTCTCTCTCCCCGACCCTCTCTAAAATCAATAAAAATATATCTTAGGAAAAAAGTTATTAAGCACACGAAGAGCAGGATAGGAAGAAAACAGATAATGGAACAAAACACTAGCATAAGGCCAAAAAAAATAGGCAGTTATTTTTTTAATATATATTTTATTGATTTTTTACAGAGAGGAAGGGTGAGGGACAGAGAGTCAGAAACATTGATGAGAGAGAGACATCGATCAGCTGCCTACTGGGGATGTGCCCGCAACCAAGGTACATGCCCTTGACGGGAATCGAACCTGGGACCCTTCAGTCCACAGGCCGACGCTCTATCCACTGAGCCAAACCGGTCTCAGCAAAAAATAGGCAGTTGTTAAAGTACAACAAACAGAGAACCGAGGTAAAAACTTATTAAAATGTTCCTACATTACTTCTAATTCCTATCTTCGGTCAGGAAAAGACGACTCCTAAGACAGCTTCTTTTCTAAAAGAAAAGGGCCCAGAGTCAGACTCTAGGATTATTGTGCCCTAAATTTCCCAACTAGGTACTGTAAGTTTCCCAACTTTAGATGCTGAACTAAATCCACAGGTGGTGAGCTGACGGCAAAAATAAGTGCTTCTGTTTATTGAGCATTTGCCAGGTGCCATATTAAGTGCTTTCCTGTATCACATCCCTTAAGAAAGACGGTAGCATTAACCTTGTTTTAGAGCTAAGAATGAAGCCTCGCCTCTAGGTACAAATAGAGTGTGCACTGTGACGGCAGCCACATCCCTGGACTGGGAGTCAGCTGATTTAGGCTCTAGTTCCTCCTTCACCCTCATCTTACTCTGTGACCCACGGCAACTTAGCTTCTCAGCCTCAGTGTCACCATCCGTAAAACCTCACAGGGCTGTTGGTGCCATTCAAGTTATTTGTAATACTTACACTGCAAATAGTATTATCCCTTTTGGGCCAATGAAAAAAAAAATATATACATCTATTCCGGTACAGGCATAAATATTTATCTATTATTTATCCTAGGAAATAACTCAAGTTTTGGGGGAGAGGAAGTTTGGAGGGCTGTCACTTTCCATCTGTCCCTTGCCATAGGTTTGCATTTCTTAATCATGTGCAGTTTTACCCACGACTCCTGCGTGACTCCTGCAAGACGTCCTTTAGCCTCAGCCATTCTAAATCTGAAGCTCTGGGAGGAGATCCCCAAAGCGAACCCCCAGATCCTTTCCATTTCTCCTCTCCATACCCTGGCGTGGCTGGGGTCCCTTTCACCGTAAAGCGCCGTGCAAGGCAGTGCCTGGTGGCCCGTCTGCCCTTCAGGCCCCAGCTCCGCAGGCTTTCCCGCCAGCCCCAGCCCGGCAGTCGGCAACACCCACCCGCTCCAAGCTTCCGGCGCAGAGCAAATCCAGACCGCACCACGGAGCAGCAGCACGGGAAAGGAAGGCCTTTACCGCACCCACCTCCCCCACGAGCCCAAGGCTGACAACATCCCCAAGCTGTGCGGGCCTCACCTCCACTACCCGTACCCGTTGCACCGTGGCCCGTCCGCCACTTACTTCTTTCACGTGGGCCCCAAGTCCCGCCCACCAGCCCCCGTCCCTCAGCTTTCTGGGAAATGTAGTCTTACCCTAGAGCGGAAGTTCAATCAACCTAGCCCCTCTGCCTGCTGGGAGTTGTCGTCCGCCGCTACGAAGCAAGCTGAAACAGGAAATTGGGTAGGGTGGGAAATCGAGGAAGAGTAAGCTCACCGTGAAGCATCACGGACCTTGGAGGCAAACGGGAGAGGCCGCCGCACCTGGCACGCTCCGGATCATGCTGTGGGGGCTGCTGGGAATTGTAGTTGAGACGATGGCTCCATTTTCTAGATGACTGTGGCTTCCAATTTGAAGCAGGGGGCCACCCTTTCCAGGCCAGGCGACAGATAATCCTCTTCCCACACGCCCTTCTCTGTGGGAGGCGGCCGGGACCGATTAAAAAACTGTCACAGGTTTTCTATAAGGGAGGGAGCTAACCTGGGCCCCTCCCATGCCAGCCAATGACCTAGCCACAAAGTGTCACATCTGGAGGGAACCGCCCACGATCTGATCTAATCCACCTGGGAAGATGCCACCTTATCAACCCGCTCGCCTCTAATCGCCAGTTAGAGGTGCCTGTTTACTCAGCTCTTGGGTGTGGGCTACTTCTACAGCCACAACCCCAATCAACGCCCCACTTCCACGGCCAGCCTGGGCTTGGACTGATACTGACATCTACACCCTCCATCGTGGGCACTGTTTTTTTTTAATTTTTATTTTATTTTTCAGGTGCTCATGGAGAAACCTGTGTTGAACAGTGACTGGGCAAGAGAAGTAAAACGAAATGGTGTATCCCCTGACTTTGCCTTCATGCAGAACTTGCCTGAGAATGAAGGAGAGGCTGATACCTCAATCTGACAGTTAATTGGGAAATCATGTGTATTCCCTTTTCCTCTCCCTCTCTTCAACACCCCTCCCCCCCACAAAGAAAAAAATCAGGCAGAATCCAATGTAGTAATCAACAGGTTTATTTTCCTAGAACTGAAATTGTCTACGGTTCTCAGAGCTAAACTACAGTCAGCAATTTTTCATCAGAGCCCTAGGGAGAGGGAGAGGGAGAGGAGATGGAAGAGGCAGAGACCACGAGAGAGAGGCTGGAGAGGGCACGCACTTCCCTGTCCTCTCGGTGGGGCACAATCCGACCTGGTGCAAGGCCCAGGGAGCCAGGGGCGAGCGTGTGGATGGGGAACGACACCGGAAGGGACACCCACGCCCCGGCCACCAAAGGAACGCCATTGAGCCCTGGCAGAGGGGGAGCCTCCCAGCGCCCCTCAGAAACGAGGGCGGCCGTGAGGGAGGGGGAGCAGAGTGGGGGGCCACACAAAGGGATAGGGATCTTTAAATTTTTTTTAAATTTTCTTTTATTAAAAACATTTCCTAAAAAATGTGTCTTCTCCTTCCTGTCTGGGTGACATGTGACTGCAGGCTGGCCTTGAGCACTGCGGGGAGAGGGAAAGGGCGGCTAGGGGGTCTCCCCAGGGCACCACATCGCTGGCCCGCGATCGCACAGGAGAAGCGACTCCCCAGCACCCCCACCCAAGCTGGGTGGCGTCAGCCCTTCAGATCCCGAGTCCATGGGCCAAACAACTGGAAGCCCAGAATCTTCCGATGAATAACTACAACTCCTAGGACTCCTGGGGTTATTAGCCAAGGGAAGAATGGGTGTGATCCATCATCAGGGGAGTCCCTCCCCCTCGAGCTGTCCCACTTTCCCTGAATCTAGGCAGCTGAGATAATCGGTGGCGGCGGAGGAAGGGACAGGAGCTTAAGAAGATGCCATCCTCCTGCTCACTCCCCACCCCCATCTTGAGGACTGTCCCTCTCTCAGGCCCCAGAAGCCCACCCTTGCTATTTACCCTCCATCCTTTTTACTCCCAACTCTGATCCAAACCAACCCAGAGACCCCCGAATGCCTGGGGGAGGGGCAAAGGGGTGGGAGGAGATGAAAACAGCTGGTCCAGAAACCCCGGGGACACAGCTCCGGGCAGGGAGGGACTTCGTGGCCTCATCCCATCCCACGGAGCAGAAGACACGGCCCTGACCCAGATCCCCTAGGTGGGCGGCACGGAGGCGACGCGGAGGCAGGAGCCAGGCGGCAGGCCACATCCGGGTCACCCTCCGGGGGGCCTGGGCTTGGGGAGGGAGAGTGAGTGGCGGAGAGCAGGTTGGGGTGGGGAAGGGGTTCCCAGTTTGCAGGCCATGGCCAGTTTCCCCAGTAGCACCCAGACAGCAGCAGGAACGGGGCGGGGGCTCCTCTTGAAACATTGGTGGCTACAGGCTGTGAAGGAGGGTCAGAGGGGAGAGGGGTTAACATGAGGCCTTGGCCTGCCCTCGCCCCAGCCAGTGCCACCTCCTGCCCAAGTCCCCGGCTCCCGAGAGGCCGACAGCTGCAGACCCTCCTCCTCCTTCTCGTCCTCCTCCTCCTCCTCTTCTCCCTCCTCCTCTTCCTCCTCCTCCGCTGCAGGTGGCTGAGCCTCCCAGCCCAGGTGCCCGGTCAGGGCTCACTCACCTCTCATGATCCCTGATGCCCGGGGCCTCAGCATCTGCCTTGGCCTCAGCCTCTTCCTCCTCTTCCTCTGGAGGAGGCTCCCGGCCAGAGCTGGGCTCAGAGAGGGTGCTGTTCTTCTCCGCCTCTGCCGCCGGCAAGGGCCGCTCGCCCTCCAAGTTGGCCACCTCCTTCTCCTCCCCTTCAGGATCTTCTGCCTCTTTGGGACGTTTCGGGGAGTCCTAGGCGGGGTTGGTAGAGATGGATGAGGGGGGCTGAGGCTGGAGAGGGAGGATGGCGGCCGCCTGTCTGGCACTCCTCCTTCCCCCCCTCCCCCCGCCCCTGCCTCCTTTCTCCAGAGGCTCCTTCCTTCTGTCCCAGTCCCTGCCCGGCCCTCTGCAGCCCTCTGCATCTTAGCCAGGGCCTCCCTAAGACCAGGGGCCCGGCCCCTCTCAGACTGGAATCCATCAGCTCCTGGGCCCAGGGAGGAGCAGTTACCTCCAGCAGGTCCCCTGCTCTCCTCTTCAGCGCCCCCTTCTCGTTCTTCTCCTTGGTGGGCTCGTCGATGACCAGCTTCCCTTCCTCATCACTGCTGCCCTCGGTGTTCCCCTTCTTGTCACCGTCGCCCTCGGCGGCCTCCGGCTCGGGCTCGGGCTCCGGCTCCTCCACGCAGCTCTTCTTCTGGGAGGACTGGCGGCGAGCGCAGAGGCTGAGTGGCACCGGTGGCCGCCTCGCCGGGCCCCCTCCCCCGGCCCCTCCCGCAGCCACTCAAGCCTTCCTTTCCCCCGCCGCTCCCCCGCCCCCACCCAGGTGCCCAGTCTCACAAGTGATTTGAGACCCACCTCTGTCGGATTAGCCCCGGGGTAAACCCACTGGCCGGGCAGGCAGGGCTCTGTGCAGGAGGGGGGAGGGCTGGAGCAGGAGGCAAAACCTCGGGTCAACTTCTCCCAGAGGGAGCTAGGACCCTTTCCCCGCCAACCCCCGCCCCCCGCCCTCCCGCCTCGTCCTGCCCGGCTCACGTGCACCTCCTCCGGGAAGCCTTGGTGAAAGAGTTAAGGCCAGGTCCTACATACCCTCACCCTGGGCCCAGCCCAGGCCTCCCCACTTACCGCCTCCATCCTGTTCTTGACCCCCCTGGTCTCACAGCTACACCGCACATCAGCACCCCGCCCCCCGCCCCACCCCCACCCCGCCTGCCCCTCTCTGCCCTCTGAGCTGCTCCTGTGAACGCCCTGGTTCTCCTGAGACCCGTTCCTGAAGCCTAAGCATCTTGTTTGGGCCCAGGGGGTCCCGGGCCTGCGGCCACGCTTCTCTCCGGGGGTTGGGGGGGTTAGGGGGTATGGGGTCCTCCTGGGCAGTTGGCAGCTCACCTGGTAGCCAGAAGCCTTGACAGTAGGGTTGTTCTCGATCTCCCACAGCCCCTCGCTGAACCCTTTCCTCTTGTTGGGCTTGCCGAACTTCTCCTTGGACTCCTCGTAAGGGAAGAGGTCTTTGGGGCCCAGGAATGCCCTGATGAGAGATGGGAGGCTGTGCTCTCGAGCCCCTCACTGCCTCTGAGCCGGGCCACCCAACGGGAAAGGGGCGCCACGGCCACCCCTTCCCCCACGCCGTCTGACTGTGGCCCTCCCCTCCCCCGGCCCCCGCACTCACGTCTCATGGGTCCCGAAAAAAAAGACTTGGTATTTGTTGGCTGTTGACTTCACCGCAGTCTCAGGCATCTCGTCAATCTGCAAGCAAGGAGAGAGAAGTCAACGTGAGCTGGAGGCCCGAATTGCAGATTTGGGTCGGGGGGCGGGCCTCGAAGGCAAGTCTGTGTAAGTCGGAGAGGGACCCAGGAGATCACCAAGCTGGTTTGGGAATTATTCTGAGCCGTGGAACTGTTCACACACTGCTAGACCTGACAGCCCCGTGGTTCTCAACCTTTCTAATGCCGCGACCCTTTAATACAGATCCTCATGTTCTGGTGACCCCCAACTATAAAATTATTTTTGTTGCTACTTCATAACTGTAATTTTTCTACTGTTAAATGAATCGTAATGTAAATATTTGTGTTTTCTGATGGTCTTAGGCAACCCCTATCAAAGGGTCATTCGATCCCCAGATGGGTCGCAACCCACAGGTTGAGAACCAATGTGATAGCCCATCAGAAACCCTGGAGTCAAGTCACCCCTCTCTTTTACCCATCCAACAGCATCCATTCTGCCCGCAAATGCCCAGATCCTAGCTACACACTCTGCATCTTTGCTGTCACCCCGGTCCAACCACGGTCTCCTGTTGCCTGGACTAAAACCACAGAATCTATGTTCTATCTCCATTCTTTAAAAAAAATATTAAAAAAAAATATATATATATATATAATTGATTTTTTATAGAGAGGAAGAGAATTAGAAACATCGATGAGACAGAAACATCAATCAGCTGCCTCTTGCACACCCCCTATTGGGGATGTGCCCTCAACCAAGGCACTTCCCCCCGACCAAAATCGAACCTGGGACCCTTGAGTCCGCAGGCTGACGCTCAAGCCACTGAGCCAAACCAGTGAGGGCCTATCTCCATGCTTACCCCACTACAGCCCACCCTCCCCACTGCAGCCAGAGTGGCCTTTCAACGTGTTGGATCCCTGTGAACCCTGCCTGCCTCTGCTGGAAACCTTCTAATGGCTTTTCATCAAGCTGTCACCTCTTCAGGTCTGAACCACACTGTTGCCCCCAATATTTGTATGATGCTGGGCAACTTATGGCACCTCTCTGCCTCGGTTTTCTCATCCTTAAAACGGAGACAGTCATAGCACTGAAGCCACAGGCTTGTGAGAACTAAAGGACTGTAACCAATCAGATCCTTCAGCCTCCTGTACTCACCGACGCCTGACCAGCCTTCCCACCTCAGCCCTCTCATCACTTCCTCCAGAGTCCCCATCTCTCCCAACCTGGTCAGCTTCCCAGATAAAACTCTCCTAGCACCTCTCCTTCACAGCACCCTTCACAATTCCCATTTTAGTTTTTCATGTTACAGTCTAATGAGTGTCTATGAGGACCATGCGTGCCGGATCAGGAGGCCTGTCTTTATCACCTGCAGTGCCTAGCACACAGGAGGTGCACAGTAAAGGCCAAGGGGCTGCCTATTCGTGTCCCCCAGCCCCCCCTCAATAGTAGCCACAACAGGCTTCTAGGGAACACTTTAAAAGTTATTTGCCCAGCCCTGGCTGGCTTGGCTCAGTGGATAGAGCGTCAGCCTGCGGACTGAGGGGTCCCAGGTTCGCTTCTGGCCAAGGGCACATGCCTGGGTTGCGGGCTTGATCCCCAGTGGGGGGCATGCAGGAGGCAGCCAATTGATGACTTTCTCTCATCATTGATGTTTCTATCTCTCTCTCCTTCTACCTTCCTCTCTGAAATCAATAAAGAAATATATTTTCAAAACAAAGTTTAAAAGTTATTTGCCCAAATAACAGGGCAAGTTAGTGAGGGCCAGGGCTTGGAAATAGACCTCCTGACTTGGCGCCCTGCCCGCCTGTCGGGGCGCTGGAGCAGTGTGTGGTGAACGTGCCGAAGCCAGAGGTCGGGGAAATGCAGAGAGGCGGTGGCCCAGCCAGCCTCCCAGAGCAGGCCAAGCTGGAAGCCCAGGCCAAGCTGAAGCGAGGAGAAACTACAACTCCCAGCAGCACTTGCAGCAGCTCCAGCTACCGGGCTTCCCTCGGACAGAGGCCAGGTGGCCATGTTGACTGGGGCCCCAGGCGCAGATAGGAAAAGAGACAGGCCGGCCGGCCGAGGCTGTGATTCACGCCTCAGGACTGGAGCAGAGTACCTGAGGGCCGGGGAGATAGGGAAGCGGGGAAGTTGGAAATGGGCTCAAATAGACCCAGGAGAGAGGGTGGGGCCCTGGGCGCGAATCTGGGGGGGAGGGAGGGGGCCTCTGGCTCCAGACATGGAGTCCTCAAACTCCTGGGCACCTCCTCCACTTGCCCTGTGGCCTCTGGGGACAGAGGTCCAGTCCCTCCCCCCCCAGGAAGGTCGGGCACCCACTGGGCCCTCCCCCTGACCAGGAGACGCCGAGGTGTGAAGGCAGGAGGGGCAAAGGCGCACGGCCTGCCCCGCCGCCCCCCTCCCAAAAAACACACGATCCCCATCGCCATGACAACCCAACCCCGCCCCCCGGGGCCACTCAGCAACCAGGAATGTGACCACCCCTCCCCCCAGGCCCTCTCTCTCTCTCCGGATCGGGGAGGAGGGGACTCTGACACACACCCCACCCACCAGCCCGGAGTCTGGCTCCAGGGGCCCAGGGAGTGCTCTAAGCTGCTAGGGCCGGAGGGCCTGGGCCTCGCAGGAAGTTAGGACCCCAGGGGTGGGGGTGGGGTGGCGGCGGCAGGGGATCCGTCCTCAGCCGGGACACCTGGGTCCAGTTACCAGCTAGCACCCACCCTCGGAGGGAGAAGCAAAAAAAGCAAACAAATCAACACCACAAAACGAGAGCCTCCAGGGCTCAGAGATCCCAGGAGGCCGGTACCATAAGACCAACAATAGCCCCTTCCCTAAGCTGCTTCCCACTGGGCACGGGGCAGGGGTGGGATCAAAGGGTCCCAGCTGGGAGCCAGGGCATGAGCATGCTCCTAGGAAGTGCGTGAGGGAAGGAGAGAAACTGAGGCCAGGAGAGGGGGTGTGGGGCGAGCTCTCTCCAGCACAGGCCACTGCAACCCTGACCACCAGGGGAAAGCAGACACTCGGAGACCAGTGGCTGGCCGGTGTGACAGGACCCAGGAGGCCACAGCTGCCCAGCCTCAGGGGTGGCAGCGACGTAAAAGAATGGCTAGGAATTAAAAATAGACAATGAGGCACACCAGACGGACCCGCCCTGCTGGCCTCTGGAGGAGAAAGAGACCAGGGCCTGGGCAGATGGGCATCTTCCCCGAAAGTCTCACCCCCCCACCCCACTCCTCTGCCTCACCTGGTGTGTAGACACCTGTGGGGAAGGGGCCAGGAGGTACACATTCTTTCCACTAAATGGAATTCCTACCTGCCCCAACCGCCCAGAGAAATGCCTTCTGTGGTGGGCCCTCCACGATAAGCATGTGGAGGGTGAACTGAGGCCTCTGCGAATGCTTGTGCCCCCAAGATAGACTACATGTCTCCCAGGCGGGTGCCTTTGTGTCTTTAGGTACAGGCTGTGGTTCAACAAGTCAGTCAAGGGTGAGTAGGTCAGGGTGGGTGGGGCCAGATGGGTGCTGGAGACCCACTGCACCCCCTCCACTGGCCCACTGCTTCTCTGCCATCCCATACTGCAGGCCAGGCCCTGGCATATGAAGTCCTGTCCTCCCAGAGCCCTCGGGCACCCTGAAGTAGGAAGAAGGGATCAGAAAGTCCCAGGTGAGAAGGGAGGGAGAGGCCTGACTACCTCACCCCCAGCCTCAGACCAAATCCCGGCCCAGGCTGGCCTGAGCAGGTCAGAGGGAAGCAGTGAGCAGCAGCAGGGAAGGCCAAGCCCACAGGGCCTGCCAGCCAGGGCTCTGGCCACCACACCCAGGGCCCAGGCCCCACCTGACCCAGGAACCGGAAAATCTGGGGCAGGAGACAGTTGGGGCCGGGAAAGTGTGGCAAACCCAAGAGGCAGAAAAAAGAGAAGGTAGTGTGCCTGGTGTGGGGGAGGGGCCGAGGGAGGAAAGAGGAGGGAGGGAGGCCCTCTGGCTGCTCAGGTTCGGGTGTCTGGGACTGTGAAACAGGGAGAAAGGAGGAAGGAATCTGGGGAGGGGGTAAGGTGGGGGGCGCAAACCCCTGAGTCCTGGAGCTTCACTGTTCAAAGTGCTTGGAGATCCCCCAAGAAGTCAGGCAGGGAAGAGGGAAAGGAGAAGGTCAAGATGGAGTCACACCATCCTTCCAGGTAGGGCCTACCACGTGGCCCCTCTGGCTGGACTCACCCAGCACCCGCTGCTGTAGCCTCACCCAGAAGCAGCCATGCTACCCAGAAGGCCACACCATGGCCTTCCTCACAGCAGAGGGTGGTCCCCTCCTCTTCATCTCAGGAGGGGCTGGGCCCCTCGAGGGACTGAGACCACATCCAGGGGATGGTGAGGAGACCAATGGGTGTGAGTGTGGGTGTTTCAGGGAGATGCATGTCAGAGCTAGCTTGGGTGTCGTGGCCCACCCCCTACTCCCCAACTGTGATAGTCAAGAGCAAGAGCAAAGGCAAAGGGTGGAGTGCCCGCTCTGGGACCCTGGTCTGGTCTCCCTCCCCAGCCCTACCTTTATCTCAGAGGCCCAGGCATCAACAAAGGAAGGGGCTCTGCCTCCCGGTCCCACCCTCTGCCCTGGAGGCCAGTGGGAAGGAGATGAAATGGCATCCCCAGCCCTAGACATGCCCTCACTACCGTGGCCACCCAAAACCTGCTGGTCTTCCTCACAGGAGCCACCAAAAACCTCCAGGTATTTCCCACAGGGGCCATGGAGGCCCATCTGCGTCTCTCCTGATCCCTTCTCTCATCGTCCCTGATGCTGAGGGTGCTCTAAACCCACATTCCAGCTGTAACCCCTCCCCAGGCCTTAGCCCAGTCTCTGGACTTTGTCCCACCCCAGCAGGCAGAGCAATAAAGACCTGGATTCAGTGCTTGCCCGGCCCACCGGGGCCAGCTGGATCAAAGGTGCAGGGTAAAGTACATGAGTGTTCACATGCCACACACATACATGCACACACAAGGCCCCTGTGGTGGTGGTGCTGCCTCACACTGCCTCCCCTAGTCCTCTAGGAGGCCCTAGAGTTGGGGGGTGGGGGGCTGGGGGAGTCCTTCCCTTTTGTACTTCACTCCCATTCCAGAGGCCAGGCATCTAGAAGTTTCAGGAAACAAGGAGCCCAAGGCATATGGGATTAGGCAGACTCCTCAAAAAAAAAAAAAAAAAAAAGAGTATACAGAATGAGGAAGGGTCTTCTGGGGTTTCCTCAGAGTGACCCCAAAGTCAGCCTGACCCTCTGAACCCGACACCAGGGAGCCCAGCTTAACCTCCTGAGCTCAGAGCCGGATCTGGGCCAGAGGAAGATACCCGGACTCCCGCCATGAAGAGCAACCACACAGCCGTCAGGGAATTCTCTGCACGTGGCCCCCTGACCCAGAGGATGCCCTCCCCCTCCCCCCTCTCTGCCTCTGGACTTCACTGGACACCAGCCCTCCACGCTGAGCCAGGCACCCGCACCCAATGCCAAGGGCGTCACCGCCCCCCAGACCAACTTTGGAATAAGTTGCCAGAGGCACTGCCCCCTGTGGCACCCCCAGCCTCCTCCAGCTCCCCCTGGCCAGCGTCCTCCCTCCTCCTCCCACCTGTCTCAGTCCTCGGGGGAAGCGTGTGACTCTACCCACCCAGGGCTCGGGGCCCCACCCTGCCACCTGGCCAGGTGCTGGACAGGGCGGGGGGGAGGGGCCCTCAGATTGGCGGGCTGATCCACACCACATGGCAGGTTGGGCGGCCTCTGGGGCACGAGAAGCTCACGTGGGGGTGGGCGTCGGGGAGGGGGGCGGTGTCGAAGGGACCCGGGGGCTCTCCAACCGCAGCCTTCGTGAAGAGGCGGGGATGGAGTGGATTTCCCCGGGGGTCCCACCGGGGGCCGCGCACCCTCAGGCCCCGCATGGGAGTGGGCAGCATATGGAGGCCTTATTTTCGTGGGGGCTGAGGAGTGAAGAAGGGGGTTCTGGCGGGTCATTCCCGAACCGGGGAGATCCCCAACCCCTTCCTCGACCCTCCCGACTTCAGACCTCGGAAGGACGCCCGGAACCAAAGTTTTCTGGAAGCGCACTCCGCCTCCATCGGCCCCTCTCGCGGAATCGTTTAGCCCAGGAAGGAGCTGGAGCTTGGGGCAACCATCAGTGAAGGAACGGGGCGTCTAAGGGGGGGTGTCCCAAAGGGGCGCCTGGGGGTGAAGGGGGTGGGGTGGGGGAGTTACAAGAGCGGCCCAAACCGAGGCGGCGGGTCCGACACCGCCGGGCGCACGGGGGCTGGGCGCCGCGCGGCGCACGCACGGCCAAGTCGGAAAGTGACCCGCGCCCTCGGGTCCCCACGCCGCGCGCACGCCTCGACGCTCGGACGCCGTCCGGCCAGGTGTTCGCCGCCCCCACCCGGCCGCCTCCCCATTATATAACCCGCGAGTGGGCAGTGGAGGCGCTGGCGGGGGGCGGGGGGGGAACTCAGGGGCTCGGACCCCCGCCCCCACCCGCCTCCTCGCGCGCGGGCCGCTCGCCCCCTCCCCCGGCGTTATGCAACCCGAAGCCCGCGGCGGGGGTCGGACCGGACGGCTGGCCGCGCGGCTGGCTCACCCGGGCTGGCCAGTGTGGGTAGCCTTTCATCTTGGCGAACACCAGGTCCCCGCATTTGTACTCCTTCTGCCGGTTGGATCGCGACATGGCGGGGCTCCGGGCGCCCCGGGCTCCGCGCCGGGCCGGGAAGCGCGAGCCCAAGTTGGCGCGCGTGGCGGTGGCGGCGCCGCTCCGCTCCGGCCCTCGCGCAGCCCCCGCCTCGATGGCGGCCCCCGGCCCGAACTCCGGCGCGGCCACGGCGTCTCCCCGCGCGCGCCGCACGGACGGGGCGGGCGCCGATCCGGGGCGACGCTCCGGCGCGGTGGGTGCGCGCTCGTGCAGTTGTTTGTGTTTGAAATTAAATTGCTCCCTCCTCTGCGCGAGGCCTCTTCCTCCACCCCCCTCCTCCGGGTCCCCGCTCCCGCTCCCTCCTCCTCCCCCACCCCTCCTCCTCCTCCTCCTCCCTCCTCCCCGCCCCCCCGCCCCGCCGCACCCCGCCCGCCGAGGTTCGATGCGCGCAGCGTCCGGACGCTCGGGCCTGCCACCGCCCGACGCCCAACCTGAGGCCGCCCTGGCGGCGCGCGGCGACACAGGCGTGGGGAGCCGATCGCCGAGCTCGCCGAGCGGGCTTTGTGTGCCCCCGGCCGGTGGGTGCCCGCCCGGCGGGAGGAGCTGGCGCCCGGCTGGACGGAGCGGCTAGGCGCCCCTCCCCCGGCCCCGCGGGGCGCTCCTACCGTGGCCTCCACTCAGCCGGGTGGCGACTTCTCGCAGTGGCTCCCTGCCCTCTGCCCTCTGCTCCATCCCCGCCGGGAGCGTGTGTTGCTCGGCGCCCGCCGGGCTTCGCAGCCCGCGGGGCGCCGGGGCCAGGGGTGCGCACCGTGCCGCTGCGCGCGCAGAGGTCGGCTCTGGACCTCCACGTGCTGGCAGTCGGTGGCCCCGGGAACGTCAGAGAGATTTGCTCCTCACGGCGGTCTTTATGGAAGAGTTTGGTAGCCAGGAGGTGGCAGAGGGGTTGTGGCACCAAAGTGGCCACCTCCCCGGGTGCATTAGAGTAGATGTCAGTTCTCTGTGCTAGTTCCTGGCAACAGAGAGCTGGGCTCTGCGCTGGCCAAGCTCTCCTAGATGAGTTCTATTCTAGCGGGAAGAGGTGGTAGAAGCCAACAAGTCCCAAATCCTTAGTAAGCTGGGAAGAGCGGGAGCCAGGCACTACCTCTCTTGGGGGTGGGGGTGGGAGAGAATCTGGGAAGGCTTCACAAAGGTGGCTACCTGGAGGTGGGTCTTACAGAACCAGTGTGATTTTGCTGGATTCCAGAGACTACATTTTAGCCAAGGTTATAATTTACCTAGTGATAGAACAAAACTTGGACTCAGGCCTTTTCCCACCCAGCCAAACAAGACTTTATTCTAATGACATCTTTGATTTGCTGTCCACTGCACGGGTCTTGGATTTGCCCAAATTCCAGACACCTGTGGTCTCTTAGAAATAAGATATTTGTGCCCTACCCAGTTTGGCTCAGTGGGTAGAGTTGTAAATCCACCTACTGAACGATCATGAATTTTTTAAAAAATTATATTTTATTGATTTTTGACAGAGAGGAAGGGAGAGTGATAGAGACATCGATGAGAGAGAGACATCGATCAGCTGCCTCCTGCACACCCCTCACTGGGGAGGTGCCTGAAACCAAGATACATGCCCATGACCAGAATCGAACCTGGGACCCTTCAGTCCACAGGCTGATGCTCTATCCACTGAGCCAAGAGCCAAACCGGTTTCAGCAACAATTATGAATTTGATTCCACTCAGGGGCACTACCTCCTTTGCTGGATCCCTGCGGGTGGGTGGTGTGTGCAGGAGGCAGCCAATCAATGTGTCTCTCTCATAGTGATGTTTTTCTCTCTAACTCCACTCTCTCTAAAAATCAATGGAAGAATATCCTAGAGTGAGGATTAATAACAACAAAAGAAATAAGGCATTTGGGTCATCTGTGATAGCGTGTCCAGATCCTTAAAATTCTGCAACAAAATGCTCTGGGTTGGAAAAAGGTAAAACATGCGTGTTTTTCTTGCCACACGTTTCCTGATCCTACTTGAAAGCATGGGTAGTCTCCTTGCAAGGAAGGGCAGGAGGGAGCCAAAAAAGCCCAGGTCCGCATCCTCTGCTTGCTGTTCACCCACCATGAGGACTTGGACGACCCCCTGAACTTAAACCTTGAGTTTCTGTGTCCTCAACTGTAAGAGGGGGTAACATTGCTACTCTGCCAAGGTCAACGGCACGGAATAGGCGCTTAGGATCGGTGGCGAAGGCCTGCCGGTCCTACAGTCCTTCCTGCCAGTTGGTTGTCCCGCCCACGGCCATGCACGTCACAAGTTGCCTATATAACCGTGTGCCCTCGCATCGGCACTGTTCATTCCCCCTTGGGATAGGAGTCCCTCGGGGCCCCAGGCTGCTGGCGCAGGGGGGCCCTCACAAGGTCCTGTTGCAGGAGCAGAGCATGTCTGCAGCCCTGGAGATCTGTTCAATGGCAAATCCAAACTTGTTGCAACCGAGCAGCTAGATTCCAGTAGGCGTTTATTCTACGTTGCATTCTCCTTAGAAAATCAGTCAGTGTGATAGTCCAGTGTCTGTCAGGTTATTGTTGTTCTTACTGTTGTTAAGAGAGACACTTGTCACAAATTTTTTTAAAATATATTTTTTATTGATTTTTTACAGAGAGAAAGGGAGAGGGATAGAGAGTTAGAAATATCAATGAGAAAGAGACATCGATGAGCTGCCTCTTGCATGCCCCCCACTGGGAATGTACTCGCAACCAAGGCACATGCCCTTGACCAAAATCAAACCTGGAACCTTTCAGTCCGCAGGCCGACGCTCTAACCACTGAGCCAAACTGGATTCGGCTCTTGTTACAAAATTTTAAAGATATTTCAGTAAATCCAGTGTCACAATAGGTTTTCTTCTATTGCCCAGGCCAGTATTTAAATACGCACAGTTTCAATGCAACAAACATTTAAAAACGATTTCCAGTTTAGCACACACCAATTTGGGTAAGAGTCCCATCTATTTCTCCACCTCGTTGTGTCATCAAATCCTGTTTGGAGGCGGCAATAAGGATCCTGCGTTCTTTTTGCAGCAAATCTCTTGGGCCTGCCTCAGTCCACCATGCAGATGCCGGTTGCAATAAACCAACCAGAGTTCCCTTTGTTGCTGTAATCTCCCTGGCCTTGGATGCAATTTAATATCCACGTTCTCTTTACAATAACATCGATCAACTCCCAGCTGCCCCTAACAACCCAGCCAAGAGCAGAAGAGGGTCAGTTACAGGGGCAGGTGGGCATAAGCCTGGGTCCCTTGGGATTTAGTTCTGACTTAGTGCTTGTGTCGTCTTTAATGTACAACCGAATCACCTGGGAATCCTCTTAAAAAGCAGCTCTAATTCAGGAAGTTTGGGGTGTCTGCATTTCTAACAAGCCTTGAGGTGTGGCGGCTGCTTTAACCGACCCTTTGAGTAGTAAGATTTAGAGCACACCGGTCACAGGCCCCCGACCGCCAGTGCCGCTTGGAACCAATTCACAAATGTCTCAGTGAAATGATGCCGTTGACGCTGGTGCTTGCTTCTGCATTTGTGGGGGAGGGAGGTCAGGACAGAAGTCAGGGGACTTGAGGCCCCAGGTCAGAGCAGACTTGTGGGGTTCTGAGGGAGCTAGGTTAGGGAAGCGGGGGGTGGACTTACTCTGTCCTTATCAGGAAGGAAGATTGACTCAGCAGCAGGAGCATAGGGAAGGGGAAGTGTGAGCTAGTGGCAACCACCTGGGTGTGTATTTCAGGGGACCTAGGTTTGAATCTTGCTTTTGGCAAGTGACTTGAACTTCTAAACAAAAATTTCTTCCAGTGTAAAAAACGTAGATACAAATAGCTGTGCTATGGGGCGGTCAAGGACATCATCATGATCAAAACCTCATAGACGGCCGAAACCGGTTTGGCTCAGTGGATGGACCGTTGGCCTGCGGACTGAAGGGTCCCAGGTTTGATTCCGGTCAGGGGCATGTACCTTGGTTGCGGGCACTTCCCCAGTGGGGGGAAGGCAGAGGGCGGCTGATCGATGTGTCTCTCTCATCAATGTTTCTAGTTCTCTATCCCTCTCCCTTCCTCTCTGTAAAAAGTCAATAAAATATATATTTTAAAAAACAAAAACAAAACTCATAGACGTACCAGGCTGGTGTGGCTCAGCGACCTACGAACCAGGAAGTCACCCAGGTTGTGTGGCCTTGATCCCAGTAAGGGGTGTGCAGGAGGCAGCCGATCAATGATTCTCATCATTGATGTTTCTATCTCTCTTTCCCTCCCTCTCCCTTCCTCTCTAAAATCAATAAAAATATATTAAAACAAAAACAAAACACCTCACGAATTCATTAGTTCCCAAGGAAATGTCAGTTTCTTCCCTTTAAACTACCAAGGGAGAAGAGAGGGTTTGGCCCCCACCCTCAGGGCTGTGTGACCTGCCCCCATCAACACTTCTTGGCGCCCCCTACCCCCACTAGGAGAGGAAGATGGGTAGATTAGACCCGTGGTTTTTCAAAACAGTATCTCTATTGCCCCCTCTCCCGAGTGCCACCCCAAACCAAAGAGCAGCCATGCTGTTGTGCACGAAAGGAGGAACCGGAGTGGTTAAGAACCAGGGGGAACAGGTCTGAGGGCCTCCTCCCCACTGACACACTGTGTCGCTTCAGGAAAGTTGCCTAATTGACCTGAGTCTTAGTTTGAATGGCTATGAAACGGAGGGTCTCAGTTTCCGTGTCTGTAAAATGGGTTGTGTTGAAGAATGAATTAATATATTTAAAGTGCTTCCAACAGAGCCTGGGAACATAGCAGGTATTTTTTTAAAAAATATATTTTATTGATCTTTTTACAGAGAGGAAGGGAGAGGGATAGAGAGTTAGAAACATCGATGAGAGAAAGACATCGATTAGCTGCCTCCTGCACCCCCCCCCCCACTGGAGATGTGCCTGCAACCAAGATACATGCCCTTGACCTGAATCGAACCTGGGACCTTTCAGTCTGCAGGCCCACGCTCCATCCACTGAGCCAAACCGGTTTCGGCCATAGCAAGTATTTAATAAAATTGGTTATCACTGCCCTGGCTGGTATGGCTCAGTTCACTGGAGTGGCATCTTATGCACCAGAAGATGGAGTGGGGGTGGGGGAGAGAGAAGAGGGAGGGAGGGAGGGAGAGAGAGAGAGAGAGAGAGAGAGAGAGAGAGAGAATGAGAGAGGAAAAGAAAGAGAGAGAAAGACCACTTGGTTGATTGGTTGCAACTGATATATGTACCCTTGACCAGCCCTTGACCCGGAATCAAAACCACGACCCTTTGGTCCTCAGACTGAGGCTCTAAGCACTGAGCCAAAAGATGTGGGTTTACATCTTTTCTTTTATTCTTGTCTGGGGTTGGGGAGCACCTGTTCCCCTCTCAGGATGTGGGGGAGGGCTACAGCTGTGTCTCAAGCAGCTTTAACCATCCTCATTTTCGTCCCCTTCCTGTGTCTCGTGTCTCATTCAAGTCCAGAGGTCTCTGAGCCCTCAGAGGCTCTTCCGGAGCTCATTGATCCGCCCGCTTGATCCGCACGCTCCCCACGGCCAGCGATCGTGGGTCTCCACTCACTGGGATGTGCCACGTCAGTTACCACGGGGCCATTTGCTTCCCATCTTCCCAAATGTTGTAACTGTGCTTTCCTCTTCTCATCACCCCATCTTTGTGGGTTACATCTTTTCAAAGTGGTCGTTCATGCCTTTTTCAAAAAAACTCTTCATTGAAGTTTCAGCAGGATTTCAGGAGGGAATCCAATTAGATATGCTCAATTCACTATCTTTTACTGGAAGACTTACTATTACTACTTTTGGAATAGATAATACATGTAAAGATTACAAATTTCTAAAAGTATGAAAGAGTGCACATAAGAAATAAATCCCCTTCCCACCCACCCATGCCCTGAAGTTTCCTTCCTTTCCTTTCCTTTTCTTTCCTTTCTTCCTTTCCATATCAGATTCTTATCCTCACCCAAGGATATTTTTCCCATTGATTTTTAGAGAGAATGGAAGAGAGGGAAAGACAGAGAGAAATATCGGTGTGAGAGAAACACATGGATTAGTTGCCTCCTGCGTGAGGCCGGATCAGCTCCTGGGCCCGGGAGGAGCCTCCAACCGAGGTACGTGCCCTTGACTGGAATCAAATCTGAAACCCTTTGGTCCACAGGCTGACGTTCTATCCACTGAGCCAAATCGGCTAGGGCACCCTGAAGTTTCTGTTGTCAGTTTCTTGTATAAAAATAGGCACTTGCGGGCCGGGTATATACTTAATAAGATGAATCATCAATCTTTAGAGTAAGAGGATCTGCTTTGAAAATATTTGTCAAACATAGGTCCCTGAATTTGTGGTGGTGGTGGTGGTGGGGCTTCTTTTCTCTGCAGATGTGTTCACCAGGAACAGGGAGAATCACATCCCTTTAAAAGTTCCTTATTCTCTTAGGGTTCGACGTCGTGTCACTGTGTGTTAATAGCAGGTGTTTCTCACAGAAGTAGGACAGGGCTCCTTAATACTCTCTCCATTTTTCAAAGGAGAAAAGTGAGACTCCGAGAAGAGAGGTGACCGCCCAGTCACCAGAAAATAGGTTGGGGGACCTAGATTCAGAAAGCAGGCATGAGAAGTCAGCCTTGTGCAAAGCTCACCAGGATTGGGAGGTCTAGTTTCCCAGCGTGGTTCTGCTTTGCAATTAATTCAATTAATTTCTTAAAAATTGACTCTGGGCCCCACCCCACCCCTACTGAATAAGAATCTCTTAAGCACCAATTCAGAAATTTTCCTTTTTAAGAAGCTTTCCAAGCCCTGGCCGGTTTGGCTCAGTGGATAGACCATTGGCCTGTGGACTGGGGAGGTCCTTGGTTCGATTCCAGCCAGGGACACATGCCCAGGTTGTGGGCTTGATCCCCCCGCCTCTGGTGGGGGGCATGCAGGAGGCAGCCAATCAGTGATTCTCTTTCATCATTGGTGTTTCTATCTCTCTGTCTCTCTCCCTTCCTCTCTGAAATCAATTTACAATATATATGAAGCTTTCCCAGTGATCTCAGGTGCATTAAAGTTTAAGACTTGATATGCAGAAAAAAATGCTCTGGACAAGCAGAGCAGGGAGTAAACATATTTAAGGAGGCTTCATGGAGAAGGTGGCATACCAGTTTGTCTGTATAGGCAGGGTGAGCTTTAGACACATGGAGAGAGTACAGAAGAGGGGCCATAAGCAGGCTTTAGGGAAGGTTCAAGCTTGGGCCTCCCACTATTCTTTTGTTTTTGTCATCATCCTTGTCCCCCTCATGATCCTTTTTATCTTCCTCTTAAAATAAACATACATATATTGAATGAATTTCAGAGAGTTAGGAGAGAGAGAGAAACATCAGCGATGAAAGAGAGTATCATTGATCTGCTGCCTCCTGCACGCCCCACACCAGGTATGAAGCCCACATGTGCCCTGACCAGGAATCGAACCGCGACCTCCTAGCTCATAGGTCCACGCTTATCTCCTCGTGCCACCGGCCAGGTTCCATTTTCCTCTTTAGCCTCCTCCTCCCCAAACTTCAACCGAAGTAGAGCCTTCTGCTCTCCGGGAGCAGGAAGGTGGCGCCCACGCAGAGGTGGATTAGCATGTGAAGGACACACAGAGACAGAGTTGACAAGGACAGGGCACTCAGACACAGGCAGACAGGAAGGGACAAAGATGGATAAACAAGAATAGGGCACAAGGTCACACCCAGATGGACAGGGAAGGACAGGTACAGAACCATGGGCACCTCAAGGGCACACACAAAGGCCGGATAAACAGCAGGCACAGACAGAGCTGATATGGAGGACATGTGCAGGGTTGTGTGTGTGTGTGTGTGTAGGTGGGAGTCCATGGCAGACAGAGGTGGCCGCAGGTGATGCCCCTGCACGCCTGTGAAGGGGGCTGAGCTGCAGCTGGCTCCTTTGTGCTGAGGGGAAGGGAGTAGCCTGATACCAGCCCTGACATCTTTCTGTTCTCTGGCTGCTGCAGAGGGAGGCCAGTCCCCAGGCTGGAAGGGCTAGGTGTGCTCCGGGAATGTGCACCTGGGTCAAGAGGAGGGGGATCACCTCCTCCCTCTTAGGTCACATTTATTTCAGCTTTCAGATGTCTATTGTTAAGCTTGGAATCTCGCCTCTTTCTAGCTCTCAGCCCTATTTCCGACAGGTCTTTCGGGCCCTGTCTCTTTTTTGGAGTGTTTGATCCCAACTCCGGTTTCAGCCCACTGGGCGACTTCGGTTTATTTCCGTATCACTTTCTCTTTAAGTTGTTCCCCTCCTGCCCCCAGCCCGCCACCTTCCCATACTCCCTCTCATTCCCGACATCACTTGCAGTTTCGAAGAGCACTACATCTCCCATAAATCTTAGCGCTCAGGAGGCTACCCTAGGGAACTTCAAGAACCGAAATGCTCTCCTATCTGCCTCCGTGACTAGCGCGGTGACCGACGGGGCTGGTAGTCGCCTAGGAATTGTCGGGAGACACCTCCCCTCAAAAAAAAAACCCCTACTCATCCCAGAAGACCTCGCGCCAGAGGCGGGTGGACCATCTGTCTTTCGGCGCGCCCCTTAATCCCTCCTCGGACTCCAACTCCCGCGGTGCCTTGCACCGAGTTCCCTGCGGCAGTGAACGGGGGCTCTGTCCAGAGTTTTCTGGGAGTTGTAGTTCGTGTTTTAGAGAGGGAAGGAGGGGGCGGAGTGACACGGCGGCCATTAGCTGTGTGTAGTTGCCCGGGACTGGGAGCTTAAGTGAAGAGGGAAGTCTTATTCGGTGGAAATCAGCTGTGGCGATGGGCTACTGCCGGGGCTAGCCCTGGAGGAGGGAGAAGGTGGACTTTACGGTTTTCTGCCCCGCCGAGTGGCGGGGCCCACTAGGCCTCCGGGCATCCCCGGTCTCCAGTAGGCCTAGTCCGCCGGCCCGGGCGCCCCCAAAGCGGAGGCGCCATGTCGCTGGTTGCTTACGCCAGCAGCGATGAAAGTGAGCCGGAGGAAGCGGAGCCGGAGGAGGAGGCGGCGGCGGCGGCACCGCCGGCATCGGGGCCTGCGTTAGGGGGCCTGTTCGCGTCTCTCCCCGCACCCAAGGGCCCGGCCCTGCTGCCCCCGCCCCCTCAGATGCTAGCCCCGGCCTTCCCGCCCCCGCTGCTGCTGCCCCCACCCGGCGGAGACCCCCGGCTCCAGCCGCCGCCGCCCCTGCCCTTCGGCCTGGGAGGCTTCCCCCCGCCCCCCGGCGTGAGCCCGGCCGAAGCGGCGGGAGTTGGGGAGGGTCTGGGGTTGGGGCTGCCCTCGGCCCTGGGCCCTGGCCTCAGCCTGCCCCCCCCTATCGGCGGTGCCGGGCCCCCGCTGGGGCTTCCCAAGCCAAAGAAGAGGACGGAGCCCGTGAAGATCGCGGCGCCGGAGCTGCATAAGGGAGATGTGAGTATCTCCGAGGAGCGCACCCCCAAACGCTCCGTTCGGGTGGGGGCAGGGGCCCCGCTGCAGGAAGGGCTCCCTCCTGTCGATGCTTCTGTTGGTTCCAGGCCACTGGCTTCCTACCACAGGGCGACTCATTGAGCCGAGGTTGGCCGTCCTCGGGGGGTTACGGTGCAATTGGTGCAGGCGCTTCTCGAGGCCGGACCCGCCCGCGGGAGGGTCACGGAGCAGCATCCCTGGCCCCCGAGACCCCGGCTCCGGCCTAGGGACCCCTGGCTCCGCTCCCTCTGGCGGCGTCCTCACCCTGGGCCGGGTTGATGGCTCTGCTTTGTGTGCCCTCCTATGCGGAGGGCAGCGTGCAGCCTGGTCCCCGAGGAGGAGGAGAAGGGGCAGGAGATGGGATTCTCCAGCCCCTGCCGAACCCGAGACCAGCCTCTCCCTGTGCCTCTGGGCTTAAAAGCATCAGGGTCTGAAGGGAAAAAAAAAAGGGTACGAGTCCCGGGTTCTATTTTTGAGGGGAGTTAGGGGGAAAAAAAAAAGGAGTATTTGTTGAGTTCAGATGGTTCGGCCGGCTTTGACCCTTCCAAGTATGACAGAACTCGAATCTGTACAGTGGAGAAGCGTGTGCAGCGTGTGAGGTCTTACCTGGTCAGGAGCTGGGTCTGTCTGAGCCCCAAGTCTGTGACTCGGTTTCACCATTCAGGTACTGTCAAGCTTAGGTGAAGTCGGATGCTTGGGGACTATTTCCAGAAGAGGCAGCCAAGCTTATATTTTCCTTTTTTTAAAAAAAAAATTGATTTTTTTTAGAGGAAGGGAGAGGGAGAGAGTTAGAAACATTGATGAGAGAGAAACATCAATCAGCTGCCTCCTGCACGCCCCCCACTGGGGATGTGCCCACAACCAAGGTGCATGCCCATGACCGGAATCGAACCTGGGACCCTTGAGTCCGCAGGCTGCACTCTAGCCACTGAGCCAAACTGGTCAGGGCCAAGCTGACATTTTCTGTATATGAGACAGGAAACTAGAAGGCCTTTTCTGGAATACTTTGGGAATAGGGGCAGGTAGTGTTTTATATGTGTGTGTGTTTATGGATCTTAGAGAGGGAAAGGGAGAGGGAAAGACAGATAGAAACATCGATGAGAGAGAAGCATCCATCGGCTGCCTCCTTCACATCTCCTACCGGAGACCAAGCCCAAAACCCGGGTGTGTGCCCTGACCCGTCATTGAGCTGGTGCGTGGGTTGGTGCTTGACCATCGAGCCACACCAGCTGGGCTGGGCAGCTAGAGTTTTCAAGTTATCCTTCTTCTCTTCTGAAAATTTAACTGGTCAGTCCCTGGCTTACCTTTGGTTAAACACTAAGAGAAGCTTCTTGCTCTTTTCTTAGTGCTTTTCTTCAGACTTCCAGCGCTGCCTAGGGGCCATTTCCAGTCTTAGTTCTTACTGGTCCCTGGGTTTCTTGCCCAGGTATCCTAATGTTCTCTCCCTCACTTCTTTCTGTTCTTAGCTTAAAGGACATGTTTTCTGCCCTAGCCGGTTTGGCCCAGTGGATAGAGCATCAGCCTGCAGACTGAAGGGTCTCAGGTTTGATTCTGACCAAGGGCACATGCCCAGGTGGTGGGCTTGGTCTCTGAAATCAATAGAAATATATTTAGAAAAAAAAGACATGTTTTCAGTGAGGACTTCCTAGCCTACCTATTTAAATTGCAACTTCCTATCACCCACTCTTTCCCATCCCTTTCTTTGTCTTATTTTTTCTCTATAGCACTTGCCACCACCTCACATTACTGTCTCGTTTTTTTGTTTGCTTGTTTTCTAGAGAGGAAGGGAGAGGGAAAGAAACATCAGTGATGAGAGAGAATCATTGATCGGCTGCCCCCTGCACGCCCCACACTGTGGATCGAGTCTGCAACCTGGGCATGTGCTCTGACCGGGAATCAAACTGTGACCTCCTGGCTCATAGGTTGACACTCACCCACTGAACCACGTTGCCTCTCTCGTTCTGCTAGTATCTAAGCTCAACAAAGGCACGGCTTATGGTTTATTTTATCCACGCTGTGTCTCTAGTGGTTTAAAACAGTGCCTGGCACATAGTGAGGAAGTACTACTAAGTATTTTCTGAGTGAATGAACTCAAATAAATATGGATTATTCATGGAAAGGAGGCTGCAGAATCTCCCTCCCTACTTGTTCCAAACTTTCTTCTGGATTATTTCCTCCTTCTTTCTCACCTGAGTCTGTCATTTTTAAGTCTAGGGTCCAAAAAGTCTCTTGTTGCCACACTGAGATTTATGTTGCCCTTGATTTAATCTGAAACAAAGGAAAGTCTCTGAATATGACAGAGGAAAATAGGTCATTTCCTTGGCATTCTCTTTTCTGCCCCCTTCACAGTTCTCTCTCCAAACTGTATCTCAGCCTGACAGTGGTATCTGGGGGAAGGTGGCACTTGAACCAGCCTGCCCCTTCCATAGTGACCATGGGTAGGTCTGTGAAGTAGCAGTAGGAAATGTTGCTGGTGGGGACCACAGAGTCTTCCCTTTAGGCTGGCTGAAGTAGCAGAAAACTCTGAGGACTCCTAACTCTATCCCTTCTTTGTAAGTCGAACTCACTAAATTTCTGAGGTGAACTGTGTGACGTGGGTAGTTAAAATTAAGTCCATGCTGGCCTTTAGCTGACTCCATTTCCCATTTTGTTCTGTTTAAGTTATTTTAGTTCTCTGAACACATAATTCCTGGGGAGAAAAAGATAGCCTAAAAGTATTCAAGATGATCAGGTGAGGGTGACCTTCGTCTTTTTTTTTTTTTTTTTAAATATACTTTATTGATTTTTCACAGAGAGGAAGGAAGAGGATAGAGAATTAGAAACATCAAGGAGAGAGAAACATTGGTCAGCTGCCTCCTGCACATCCCCTACTGGGGATGTGCCTGCAACCAAGGTACATGCCCTCGACCAGAATCAAACCCAGGACCCTTGAGTCTACAGATCGACGCTCTCTCCACTGAGCCAAACTGGTCAGGGCTGACCTTCATCGTTAAAATCGTGCCTCCTCCAGTTCTCAGCCCCTCTACATCTAAGCTTTGTGTCTTACACATAGTAGGCTCTCAGTACACGTTTAAATAAATGAATTAGGTTTCCTTAAATACTTTCCCTTTATTTTTTTATTTATTATTTTTTTAAAAATATATTTCATTGATTTTTCACAGAGAGGGATAGAAAGTCAGAAACATCGATGAGAGAGAGACATCGATCAGCCACCTCCTGCACACTCCATACTGGAGATATGCCCGCAGGCAAGGTACATGCCCCTGACCGGAGTCAAACCCGGGACCTTTCAGTCCGAAGGCCGACGCTCTATCCACTGAGCCAAACTGGTCTCGGCAGATAATTTCCCTTTAGAGTTTGGTGCTAAAGTAGAAGCAATTAACGCTGAACTTTTATTAATTAAATTAATTCAATATTGAGCTGCTTCTCTGCCAGGAGCTAAGAGTATATATATCAGTGAACATGATAGACCCTGCTCAAAAGGGCTATGGTCTATTGGAGGAGCCCAACAAAGAAATAGATTTTAGGGCAAGTCAGGGGATAGAGCTGGTGCCATGGGAGCACACCAGTCCAGAGGTTGGGGAGGCTTCCAGAAGAGGAGATAGCTGAAGAGAGAGAAGACAGATGATAGGAGGTAGCCAGAGAAAGAGCGTGGACTGGGGAGGAGCACATCAGGCAGAGGGAATAAAATGTACAGAAGCCTGGAGGTGAGAGAAGTGAGTAAGGTACGGCAGCTGGAGCCCATGGGTGGGCAGGGGAAGTGATGAGAGAAGGTATTACAGCCCTAGCTGGTTTGGCTTCGTGGATGGAGCGTCAGCCTGGGGACTAAGGTCCCGGGTTCAACTCCTGTCAAGGGCATGTGCTCAGGTTGCAGGTTCGATTCCCATCAAGGGCACATGCCTAGGTGGCAGGTTCAATGCCCAGTGGGGATAGGTAGGAGGCAGCCAATCAATGATTCTCTCTCATTATTCATGTTTCTCTTTCCTTCCTTCCTTTCTGAAATAATACATATATATATGAAAAAAAGAAGGGGTTACAGAGAGAAAAAGCCAGCTGGTGTGGCTCGGTGGTCAAGCACCAACCCATGCACCAGCTCAATGACGGTTCAGACTAGGTGAAATAGGCCTTAGATGCCATGCAAAGGCCTTTCTATTCTGGGGTAGTGAAGAGCCCTTAAAGCAGTGGTTCTTAGCCTTCCTAATGCTGCAACCCTTTAATACAGTTCTTTATGTGGTGGTGATCCCCAACCATAAAATTATTTTTGTCGCTACTTCATAACTGTAATTTGCTACTGTTATGAATCTTAATGTAAATATCTGTGTTTTCTGATGGTCTTAGGAGACCCTGCTAGCTGTTCTCGACCCACAGGTTGAGAACTGCTGCCTTAAAGGCTGAGCAAGAATTCTCTGATCACAGATGGTGAAAGGCCTGGAGGGAGCAAGACTGGCAGAGACAGTGTGTGAGATGGTGGTCGTCTGGAAAAGGGAGTAGCAGGGCCTGGGAAAATGGAGGCTCCAGGTCTGTTTAGGAGGTAGAAGTGATAAGACTAGCGGATTGATTGATTATCATGGTTTTCTAGGTGAGGATTCAAGGTTGACCTCCTGTCTTTTGGCTCAGCCCACTGGCGGGGAGAGTAGTGATGCCATTTATTGGGGGAATAAAAGAGGCAGAGCAGATTGGGAATTAGATTTAATTCGTTGCAAAGTATCAAAAGCCAACTCAAGCTACTTTAAATAGTAATGCATCAAATATACTGAGGTACCTCAGAAAGTGCTCGGATCAGGAATTGGACCTACACAGCTTCTTGCACGTTTGATTCATTCATCTGCAGACCGTTTCTGTTGCTTCTTAGTCTTTGTTGCAGGTCACCCACACCTTCTTGTTTTCTCATTTCCTTCCTTTTAGTGGTCAGCCAGAGTGAACTACAATCTTAGCCCCAATTCTGGTTTTGCGGGAGAGATTGGTTTGATTTCGGTCACTCATCTATTAGCTGCAGTCGGGATAGGTTAGTACCATATTCTGTCTCCAGCTGTTGCAGAATCAGATTTCAGCTTTTGATTTATCTGAGGAGTTATGACTGGTCCATGAAGTGGATACTTGGTCTTCTTTTCCCTTCTTATTCTTGCTCCCACCCAAGCTACTCCAGACATTGGTCGATTGTTGTTTTCATGGGCTTAGAGGATGCAGACTTCTAAAATAGAATATAGAAAACCAAAATTAGAAGAGTAAGTCTACTGGAAGTTTTCTGACAGAATGTGCATTCCAAAGCAAACAGTAACTTTATACTTATCTGGATTAGTATTACCCATATTTTCAGATTGTTTACTTCGATAGTGGAAAGGTTGAAGCTATGAGATTGCTTTTTCACTAATTTTGGTCATTTTCTGTTAACCAAATAATTAAGAATTGACTGCAGTGGTTTAAGCTAAGTTTTAGCCCTGAATAGAAAGGGAAAGAGTGTCTCACTAACACTTGTGGGGCATTGCTTACCATCTGACATTGTGCTAGGCACTTCGGGACTCTGTAAGGTATTATTCATAGTTTACAGATGAGGAAATAGAACTTTAGAGAACAGAAGTGATTTGCCTAAAATCACACAGTTTGGTGGTAGCAGAAGTTGTATATGCACCCAGATGGGTTTTGTTCTGGCTATGGAAAAGATAGAAGAGCCTTGGGCAGACAGAAATAGGATAGCAATACAATGAGGAGTGCAAAACAGGAGAGAAAATGATAACCTAACTAAAATGCAGATGTAAGCAGAAGGTGTTTCAGACCAAAGAGTAAAAATGTTGTCGAGTCGAGCTGATTGGGATAATAGCAGAGAGGAGTGGAGTAGTGATCTGAATTTGGAGCCTGGAATGGAGGTGTGTGTGGGGGAGTGGCAGATGAGAGAGAGAGAGAGAGAGAGAGAGAGAGAGAATGTCTGTCTCTCTGTCTCTGTGTCTCTGTCTGTCTGAGCTTGGCCCCTTATTTCCTCCTTGGCTCTTGGCCCCGGCAACTAGTGATTGCTTTTGGAGTGGCAGTCTGGGAGAAGCAGAGCCTGAGAAGATAAGAGCGAGGCTGCCATGGGGAATGAGGCTGATAGATTAGCAGATCCCACTGGGCTTAGCTTAATGGAAAGTGTCTGTTTCCGTTCTTGCTCAGCAGTCTCAGGGTGTGTGTGTCTTGTCACTCTTGGCAGCTGGAGCAGAGAGGACAGTGGTGGCCATTGAGGTTCAGGCTCTTGTGAGGCCAAGAAGAAATACAGTACTTCTTAAGAGCCCTAGCTGTTTGGCTCAGTGGATAGAGCATCAGTCCGTGGACTGAAGGGTCCTGGGTTCGATTCCGGTCAAGGGCATGTACCTCCATTGCAGGGGGGGTGGGGGCTAACCAACCCAATGTGTCTCTCTCACATCGATGTTTCTCTCTGTCTTTTCCCTCTCTTCCACTCTCTCTAAAAATCAATGGAAAAATATCCTCAGGTGAGAATTAGCCCAAAGAGAGAGAGGGAGGCAATCAATTGGTGCCTCCAAAACTCCGGAGCGCCTGCTCTGGCCCTGCACACATCTTGAGCCCCAGCTCTGGTATTTTGCCATTACCCGTGGCTCCAGGTCCCGTGGCACAGACCCACTTAGAGTGCCATTCGCTGGTCTTTAATACTCCATAGGAGCTGGCGCCACAACTGTATTTAATACTTTTCTGTGGAAAACACTTTGACAGTTCCTCAAAAAGTTAATTAGAATGACCATGTGATCTAGTAGTTTCACTCCTTGGTGGAAACAGCTAAAAGCAAGGATTCAAACGGGTTCTTGCTCACAGTGGCATTACTCACAGGCGCCAGAAGATGGCAACAACCTCAGAGCTCATCAACAGATGAGTGATGAACAAAATCTGATTGATCTCTGCATACTAAGGAATGTTATTCAAAAGGTTTGAAATGTGGATGCATGCTATAACATGGATGGATTTTGAAGATCTTAGGCTAAGTAAATAAACTATACACAAAAGGACACGTATTGTATGATTCCACTTACATTAGAAACCTGAATAGGCAAATTTATAGAGATGGAAAGTGGAGGAGTGGTTACCAGGTGCTGGAGGGTGGGGAGTGGGAAATGGGGAATTATCAGTTAGTAGGTACAGATTTCTGTTGGGATGATGAAAAAGTTCTGAAGCTTGGCCGGCATAGCTGAGTGGTTGAGTGTCGACCTGTGAACCAGTAGGTCACGGTTCGATTTCTGGTCAGGGCACATGTCCGGATTGTAGGCTCAATCCCCGGGAAGGGTGGGGAGGGCAATAGGCAGCCTATCAATGATTCTCATCATTGATGTTTCTTTCTCTCCTTCCTTCCTTTGTGAAATCAACCAAAATATTTTTTAAAAAAGTTTTGGAAATAGTGGTGTTTGTTATACAACATTGTGAATGTACTTAATGCCACTGAATTGTACACGTAAATGGTTAAGTGGTAAGTTTTGTGTTATATGTGTTTTACTATGATAAAGAAAAACCCCCAGTATGCTTCTGTACCTCTCACCATCAAGGAAGTTCTCCTTGAGTCTAAATTAAGTACTGTGGGCCTAAGCTAAGCCCATTGCTTCTAGCCAGTTCTTGATAGAAGCTGAATTGATTTTCTTTTAAAATGCTCCAAGGCAGCTGTATTTCCTCCTTCCTCCATCCTTCCCAGGGTGACAGGAGAATATATGACACATCTTTTATCATTTGGATTACTCATCTCTCTGCTTTTTGGAACTCTAAACCAAAATTTATGATCTTTTGTGAATATTTGGATAATCCCTTGCTGAGCTTTCCTGCTGATTCCGGTTAGTTTTTAGTCAGGCCCTCCACATGACCAGAAGTGTTTGGAGTGGTATCTAAACTTTTTTAAAAAATATATATATATTTGTATTGATTTCAGGGAGAAAGGGAGAGGGAGAGAGAGATAGAAACATCAATGATTAGAGAGAATCATTGATCGACTGCCTCTTGCACATCCCCTACTGGGAATTGAGCCCACAACCTGGGCATTTGCGCTTGACCAGAATCAAACCCAGGACCCTTCAGTCCTCAGGCTGACATTCTATCCACTGAACCAAACTGGCTAGGTTTAAAGTTGTGTGTTTTTTTAAAACAAAATTTATGGATTTAAAATATTTATTTATTTACTTATTTATAGATTCCTGGGGGGCGGGGATGGAGGAGAACATTAACTTGTCCTACTTATTTATGCATTCATTGGTTGAAATCTTTTTTTTTTTAATGTATTTTATTGATTTTTTACAGAGAGGAAGGGAGAGAGATAGTTAGAAACATCGATGAGAGAGAAACATCGATCAGCTGCCTCTTGCACATCCCCTACTGGAGATGTGCTAGCAACCAAGGTATATGCCCTTGACCGGCATTGAACCTGGGACCCTTCAGTCTGCAGGATGATGCTCTATCCACTGAGCCAAACCGGTTTCGGCCATTGGTTGAAATCTTGTGTGTACCCTGACTGGGAAATCGAACCTGCAACTTTGCCGTATTGGGTCAAAGCCCTAGCCTGCTGAGCTACCTGGCCAAGATTATACTTATTTTCATAGTGAACCAGGAAGTTCCATGTTTCCAAACTTTTCTATGATGGATTTGGGTAACGTTACTATTATTTATTTGTTTATTTACTTATTTTTTTAATAGAATGGAAGTTTATTGAGAAAAGCCAGTCCTGGAAAAGGTGCAGCTGGGGTTCAGGAGCAGCCCAGGGTCCGGAGCTTCCTTTTTATGTTACAGTCAGGAGTAGTTCAGCATCCAAGCTAACTGAAGTCTATATTAGTCCATGTGTGGAGACCCACATGGCCATAAGCCGCATGGGCACAGGGGATGTGCTCCCCTTGCTACAGGAACGTCAGGTATCCACTGGGTGCTACGTCAGGGAAAGAGAAAAACTATATTGATTTTAGAGAGAGGAAGGGGGAGAGAGGGAGAGAAACATAGATGGGCTGCCTCCTCCACCCCTCCCTCCTGGTGATTGAGTCTGCAACCCGGGTGTGTTCCCTGATCGGGATTACCAGCGATCTCTAGATGCATGGGATGACACTCAACCAACCGAGTCACACTCGCCAAAGCAAGTTATGTATTTTAGCCAACTATCCTAGGAGCAAAAGGTGGTCCTTGTTTTATTTCTCTAGCCTTCTAACCCTTTGCACTTCCTCTGTAGCCCTGGGTGGATTACTGAATATCTCTGAGCCTTGTCAGCTTTAAGAGGTGAAGACTTATTTCTACCCTCCCTTCAAAGATGAATAGTCATGACTTAAGGGTTTAGGGGCTAAGCACATTTTTGAGGGTCTTTTTTTAGTGTTCTGTTTTAGGGAGTCTGTCATATCTTATGCCCATCATGAAATGATTTATAATGCAGTTTAGTAGATTTGTATAATATGTTCAAAGAGAGAAGGATGATTGTGAGTAACCATAGCAGTCCTCTAACTTGAGAAGTAAGTTATTTCTAAAGTCTTTGTACAGTTTTTTAAAATGTGCTTTTAAACCTTAAACTCAGCCTAGCTGACTTGGCTCAGTAGTTGAGCATCAACTTATAAACGAGGATGTCATGGTTTGATTCCTGATCGGGGTACATGCCCAGGTTGTGGGCTTGATCCCCAGTATGGGGTGTGCAGGAGGCAGAGAGATCCATGGTTCTCTTTCATCATTGATAATTTCTATCTATCTACTTCTTCCTCTTTGGGAAAAAAAACCCACAACAACAACAAAACAAAATTTAGATTGACAGTATAATGGAAACAATTTCTGATATTTAAAGAGAAATTGAATTTTCTGTCCACAGTTGATCTGTCCTTCAATTCTATTAGCTGTAGGACAGTTTACCTACACTTTCACAGCAGCCATTTTTTTGTTTGTCAGAGTATCTGAAAAATAAGAAGAGGCTTGTACAAGTTTATAAATGTAATCGTCTTAAACGTAGATAAAATTTGTTATTTTCAGCTTGTTTCCATTGAACCCTATTGTCTAAGATGTTAAAGTTCGTGTTTTTTAAAAAAATATATATCTTTATTGATTTCAGAGAGGGAGGGAGAGAGAGAAACATCAATGATGAGAGAGAGTCACTGATCAGCTGCCTCTTGCACAGCCCCTACAAGGGATCAAATCCACAACCCAGGCATGTGCCCTTGATTGGAATCGAACCCAAGACTCTTCAGTCCACAGACTGACACTTCTATCCACTGAGCCTAACAGGCTAGAGCTGAGATGTTAAAAGTTTAAACGTGCCTGGGGACTTCATGAGATCTTTATATACCCCATAAGGGGTGGTACTATGTGGTCTGCTGCAAGATAAACCTTCATGGTCAAAAGATGGGAGATGATCAGGAAGCCCCTGAGGCATTGGGAGTTTGGAACTGAGAGAAAAGGTTGAAAATGCTTAGATGTCTGGGGCTTAAGGCTTTTTCTTTGGTTGAGTTTGACATCTTGGCAGACTAGAGAATAATCCTTGTCCTCTTGTAGTTTACTGTGTACGTTTTCCAGCTCATGCAATCTCTAGAACATCTTTGTGACATGGATAAGTATATCCAACTAAGGCTTAGCGAGTTAAATCTCTTATTGGGGGATTCCCTAGCCCTGTGGTTAGCTAACTGCGGCTTGCGAGCCACATGCAGCTCTTTGGGCCCTTGAGTGTGGCTCTTCCACAAAATACCACGGCCTGAGCGAGTCTATTTTGAAGAAGTGGCGTTAGAAGAAGTTTAAATTTTAAAATTTGCCTCTCAAAAGAAATTTCAATCGTACTGTTGATATTTGGCTCTGTTGATTAATGCGTTTGCTGACCTCTGTCCTAGCCAGTAAGTGGCAAAGCGGAGACTCAAACCTATATTTCTGATTTTGTACTTGGTGCTTTCTTGGCTGAGTCTTGTGGAATCTAGTAGGATCTCGTCAGTGTGGATCTCAAACCTGGACAAACATGGACAGCTCAGCTTGATGTTGCTGCAAAAACATGGGAGCCAGAACTGATTGTCATATTTTACCTCTCTGAACCTTCTTTTTCTTTTTAAATATATATTTTATTGATTTTTTTTACAGAGAGGAAGGGAGAAGAATAGAGAGTTAGAAACATCGATCAGCTGCCTTCTGCACACCTCCAACTGGGGATGTGCTTACAACCATAGTACATGCCCTTGACCGGAATCGAATCTGGGACCTTTCATTCCGCAGGCTGATCCTCTATCCAGCTGGTTTTGGCGAACTTTATTTTTCTTACCTGTAAAATTGAGATACTAATGCCTACCTTGAAATGTTATTGTAAGGATTAAATGAAAGATTGTGTGTGAATTGCCTACACATAGCAGGGACTCACAGATGGCTGTCCTTGCCTTTACTACCCTATCTTATTCCTCATATTTAAGTACCAAGATAGATTTTTTTTAATACATTTGGCAGCAGTTAATAATTAAAATCATTATGGCCCTGACCCAGTAGGTCAGTTGGTTTAGAGTGTTGTCCTGATATGCCAAAGTTGTGGGTTCCATCCTTAGTCAGGGCACATACAACAATTAACCAATGAATGCATAAATAACTGGAACAGCAAATCGATGTTTCTCTAACTCTCTCTGTCTCTCCTTCTCTTTCCCTTCCTCTCTCTCTCTCAAGTCAATAAATTTAAAAAAAAATTACTATGTACTGACTACTGTGAGGCAATATTGAATTATAGGGCCGTGGCTGTCAGAGTGAGGCAAGGTGAGAACATACACATGAAAGATGTAATATTTCCAAAGCAAACACAAATAAATCAGGGTTAGTGTGATCCCACATCAACAAATGAACAACACCGTCAAAAAGAAAAGGTGAGACTCATCCAGAAGACTTCTCAGGAGATTTGAATGAGGAAGCACAGGGTGCAGATTGACAGGCAGGAGAGTGGGTGGTGGTAGTGATATAGGTACAGGGAGAGAGAAGGCGAGGGACTTACATGAAAGAAAGCACAAATATAAGAACAACAGACTCTTTGAAGGCATATTTGAACCACACTTGATGCCCTTAACTCTTACTGCCTTTAGTTATTAGTTATCTGGGTGCTTGTCTTTTTTTTTTAATATATATTTATTGATTTCAGAGAGAAAGGGAGGTGGGGAGAGAGAGGTAGAAACATCAACGATGAGAGAGAATCATCGACAGGCTGCTTCCTGCACACCCCCTTTTGGGGATGGAGCCCGCAAATTGGGCATGTGCCCCTGACTGGAATCGAACCTGGGACCCTTCAGTCTGAAGGCTGACACTCTATCCACTGAGCCAAACCAGCCAGGGCTGGGTGCTTGTCTATATTCTTACCAGACTGGAAAGTCCTTGGGGGAAGGGACTTTTTTCATGTCCTGGCACATACAGAAAACCTCTGAAGCACACTGGATTAAATGGCCAGGATATGCCTCTGTAGTCTGTGTACTCCAAGCCCTGCCAGGTGCCTGTGGGCTGAGTAGGCCCATATTATAGCTTTAATCCAGCCAATGAACACCAGTTGAGAAGCCCTATGTCCACTACCTACCACTCAGTTCTTCCTAGAATAGGTTCTTTTTATTGATTGGTTAGTTGGTTGGTTGATTTTAGAGAGAGAGAAAAATTGTTGTACTTATTTATGCATTTATTGCTTGATCCTGACCAGGGATTGAACCCCCAAACTGGGTGTATCAGGTGACACTCCAACAGAGCTACTCAGTCAGGCCCTATAATAGGTTCTCCGTAATGATGGTTAAAATATCCTGGTAGCCCTGGCTGGTGTGCCTCAGTTGATTGTCATCTCATCCACCAAAAGGTCGCCAGTTTGATTCATGGTCAGGGCATACATCCAGGTTATGGGTTTGATCCCCAGTTGGGGTGTATAAGGGAGGTAACCTATTAATGTTTCTCTCATATCAGTGTTTCTCTCCCTTTCTTCCTCTCCCTGTCTCTTTAAAATCAATAAAAACATAATTAAAAAAAAAAAGATCTGATAGCAGACAAATCCAGAGAGATGGGAAGGTCAATTGAAAAAGATAAGCAGATGATTTGAATTTGTGTAGAATCTTGGAGGTGATTCCTGCCTAATCATCTTTATTTATAGATGTCCAAATCAAGGTCCTGAGATCAAATGGAAAGCTTTTAAAGTTCTAGGTTTGGGATTATTTTTAAAAATGAAACGTTAAAGTTTGTTGTTCATATGCCTTGCATCTTTCTGGTAGTTGAAGATACCAAGAATTAGTATTGAGTTAAAAGTTTAAGGTCTTTTTCAGTGTGAGAGCTTGTATTTGAAACAGTTCTGATGAGTCACAGGGATAATACAGATGACCTCTGTCTTGCCCAAATTCTCACAGTCATCATTGCTTGCCTTCTTTCTGGACATGAACAACTGTTCAGCAGATAATAGATCATACTTGGAGAGGGAATGGATTTCTCCAATGGCTTTGACCTTTAATGCCTCATAGAAGAGTAGTTAACACACCACTTAATCCCACAGGAGTTGCCCGGCCCTGTGGTTATGTATCTATGTAAGTGGTTTTAGAAATGAAGCTGAGATTAGGTGAGATTGTGGGCCAAATCCCATCCATCTTCTAGTGGACAGATTTATAGGAAGAAGAATAGGTATAGCTTTTTATTTCTATCAAAGACTATGAGAAAATAGTTTTAATATAAAGAACTAGAAATTGATGCGGCAGGATAAGAGAATGAAAGACAGGGTAGGTGCTCCGAAGATGTGTGAAAGCAGGACGGGGGCTCTGCTGGTGGCCTGGGCGGAGGGTGGCTGTGCCCTTGCACTGAGGGGTGACACGGTCCTTCCCACAGGCTGCATTTAATGTTTCCCCACTGTCCTTAAACAGGGAGGCCTTATTCCATGTCTTTTTCTCTTAGTCAGATTCCGAGGAAGATGAACCCACAAAGAAGAAAACTGTCCTTCAGGTAAGCTCGTGACACAGTAGCAGCCATTTTTCTCTCTTCCCATATTACTTCCTAAGAGACAGGATTGGCGATGCTCAGCAGGCTTAGAACCAACGCAGGCATTTGAGGACCAACTATTTCAGTACGATTTTGTTTTCTTTGATAACATCAGACCTTGTGCTTCTCTGCCCTCTCCTCACTTTATGTGGTAGTGTTACCTCTTACAGGACAGGTAGTGGTAGGGAGATGAATTGGAACTCAATTTGATTCATTATGTTTTAGGTAAAAAGATTACCTAGGAAAGATAGAATCAATGGATTGTTCAAAATGATGTTAGGGAACATCTGAAATTTACTTTTAAAATTTTAATTTTTCTATTAAAGCTGACATATACAGTATTATGTGTCATAGTGATTAGACATTTATATAACTTAGAAAATGATCACACCTTTCTAATACTCACCTGACATCATACATAGTTATTACAGTATTATTGACTATATTCCCTATGCTGTACTTTATATCTCCAATGACTATTTTATACCTGGTTATTGGTATTTCTTCATCCCTTCACCTTTTTCATCCAGCCCCTCAACCCCCCTCTCATCTGGCAACCATCCATTTGTTCTCTGTATTAATGAGTTTGTTTCGAGAACATCTGTATTTTAAAATTATTCATCTTCTCCTTGTCTCATTTTTAAATGGAAAATAAACACTTCAGTAGCACTTATTATGTGCCAGGCACTGTTCTAAGTGCTTCAGTAGCATTTAATTGATTTAATCCTTATAATATTGCCTGTCATAGTGTTATCATCATCTTGTGTTACATAGGAAGAAACTGAGAGATTAAAGAACTCGCTGAAGGTCAGACTTGTGGGGAGGAGGGATAGGGGGGAGAGGCAGGGCTGGAGAGCTGAGATTTAGACTCAGGTGGTCTGACTGTGGAGTCCAAGCTCCTAACTGTTACACTTGGCTGCTGCTCCGTAGTCTAGATCAGAGTCCTCAACCAGACAGAGCCAGGAGATGGTCTCTCTGCTGTTTCCTTCGTTTCCCCGCCCCAGTTTCTTTATTCTGGCTCCCAAGCTTTTCTTCCTGTTACACTTCACATTTAGGACTATGCTATCAACGTGGCTTCCTGGAGGAAGTGGACAGGCATAGGAAGCGATGGGAGGACACTGGCTCAGATCAGAGGGCACCCGAGTGTAAAGAGCAGTCTTCAGGGGTGGTAGGAAGGGATAAGTGGTTAGAGAAACTCTGAACTGTTACGGCAGAGTGGGGACTCATCAGTGCAAAGGGCTGTAGCTATGAATCCAGGTGTCATCTGAGAGGTCAAACACTTCAGAGGTATCCTGAGGACACGCCCCATATGGAACCCCATTCCGGTTCCTGTGATTCTTAGCCTCTAGGCTGTGTCAGGCTGGAGTGACTCAAACCTGTCAACACAGGCAGCAGGGAAAGGACCCCATTTTCCGGATGAACACTTCTGCCTGGCCTGCTTGACTGCAAATCTTATTGATGTGTTCTGGGCATTTCTTGGCTGAGAGGGATTTAGTATACTGGTCCTCTAAGAACAGTGACCTTATTCCATTTTCCTTTTTCAAACTGGCCTTCCCTCAGCCTTCCAGTTAGGCCAGGCTGGCCCTATAGCATACAGAAAGCAGAATCTGAGAGATTCTATATGTTGAATGCTTGGCTCTGACATAAACGAGCTGAATATGAGACATTTCTAGGGCTTTCTCTGGGCAAAGGAGGGACCATTTGGCAACATGTATGAATGTCTCTTTTGGACAGCGTCTTGTTCTTGACTTTAGAGTAGTCCAAAGGCAGCAGCAAGTTCCCATGTTAAGAGGAACCTTCAGGACTTGGAGAGAGGTTAGGTGAATAGCTGGAGAGAGCCCTGGGCTTTTAGGGGAAGAAAGATGATGCGGTTAAGAGCATCATATTTGACAAAAACACAGTCAGGGGAGGCTCTGTGGCAGGGCAGTGGAGCTGGGTAGGGGTGGAGCCAAGGAGAATAGGGGTGACACCTTTCCTGGAGAAGCAGCAGCAAAAAGAAGGGCCTGACATAGGGGTAGGCCCAGATTGGGTCACTGGAGTAGGTGAGGGTGAGAAGGCAATAGGGCTGATGAGATTTTAGGCCCGAGCACTTATCTGTAATTCTTGTTCTTGACGTTAGCAGTACATCTCGTAACAGTTCACTTGTCATCTTTCTTTCCTGCTTCCCTGAACCGGGCTCACCAGGGATCTGGCCAGGGGACTGGTTTGTCTGCCTTGCTTCCCCAACCTAAAAACCTGACTGTGAAAGAGACTAACAGGTTGCTCCTGCCCCATGCCTTCTCTCGGAAACCCTCGGATGGCTCCTCTGACACTAAGCCCTCCAGACAGGCTTCTAAGACCAAGCCCTCCTCTCTTGCCCCTGTTGTGGGCACCACAACCACCACGCCGTCGCCCTCCGCCATCAAGGCTGCTGCCAAGAGTGCTGCCCTGCAGGTGACGAAGCAGATCACACAGGAGGAGGACGACAGTGATGAGGAAGTAGCCCCCGAGAACTTTTTCTCCCTCCCTGACAAGGCTGAGCCACCTGGAGTTGAGCCATACCCTTACCCCATTCCCTCTGTCCCCGAAGAGCTGCCCCCAGGCACGGAACCAGAGCCCGCCTTCCAGGATGACGCAGCCAATGCGCCCCTCGAATTCAAGATGGCAGCAGGCTCAAGCGGGGCCCCTTGGATGCCCAAGCCTGGGGACGACTACAGCTATTGTCAGTTCTCCACGTATGGCGATGCCAATGCCGCTGGTGCTTATTATCAGGTGGGTAGGAGGGAACGTTGGAGCATGGCCGTCAGGGAGAGCTTTGAGCCAGTGATACAGCCTCTGGGGCATCGCTTTAGCTGAATTAAAAAAATCTTCTAGTGGTTTTCCTATACCGATCAGGCCTCGAAGCATACTTTTATTCTGAACCATATTGCTCTAAAATTTCCCAAGTCTTAAAGTCTGACAGGTAGAACCACATAATTGACACCTTTATTCTGAAAACAAAATCTTATTGTGGGAGCTGGTGAGAGAATATATGGAGAACACAGGAAGGGGAGAGTGGGACTGGGAAGGAGGGAGGGAATCTGGGTCGTTGAATGACAAAGGGGAATAAGGAGATCGGTGAGAGGCCTCGACTGAGTCATGAGAAGTTGAAAGGACCCAGTAAGGCCCTGGAGAGGGGACGTGAGGGGGCTATAGCTGGGCTGTGATAGAGAAGGAGGTTATATGAGTCTGGGCAAATCCTTAACTGTCTCTGAGTTTCAGATTCTCAGCTGTTTAATGTGGATGACAATGGCAACCTCATAGGATTGCTAGGAGAATTACATTAGCTTAACATGGTATCTGGAACGTGTAAATGCTCAATAAATGTTATAACTTTTTGTTCAAATGTCATTTAGGTTATTCTCTGTGACCTCAGAGAGTGAGAGTACAGGATGCTGGCTTGTAAATAGGTTTAAGAAGACTTTCCCAGCGGCCAGAGCTTCCTTAGATGGAGAGGGACCCCGGGAGTGTGGGGACTTGCAGAGGCAGGGTGGGGCGAAGAAAAGTTTTCCTGCTAGTCTGGGATGGGTGGAAGGCTTAAGTCCTTTCGACCACTGTGATTCTCTGACTGGTCAGTGTTAATCTTATTTTTGGTTTGGGCATGGGTAGGGACCCCTTTTCAAATCAGGAAATCAAACAATTGTGTTTCCTAGATATTGGCTGTTAAACCTCTATCTTCCCTAAACATTGTTAGAAGGAGAGAAGATGTAAATGTTTTGATTTCTTTAGGGGAAAAAAAAAAATGCTATTTAAACCAGAAACCTCTTGTTTACATCCAGTAAATGAATAATAAAATGGAATTCTTTGTCAGTTATAAACATCTTTGTGGCAGTCTATGCAAATTCAGGCACTTTAAATATACTAGGGGACCCTGTAATGTAAATATCTTATTGTGAATACAGTTGATCCTTAAACAAGGAGAGGATTAGGGGGCTGACACCCCCCTCCCCCATCCCTGCACAGTTGAAAGTCCTCTTACAACTTTCCATTCCCCAAAAACTGAGCTACTATTAGCCTACTGTTGACTGGAAGCTTTACTGATAACATAAATAGTTGATTAACATATATTTTGTATATAATATGTATTACATTCTAGTATATTCTTACAGTAAAGTAAGCTAGAGAAGAGAAAATACATTTACAGTGTTGGACAAAATCCACATGTAAGTGGAGCCATGCGGTTCAAGTTCCTGTTATTCAAGGGCCAACTGTACTTCTATGTAAAAATCATAATCGCTCGGGATTTTGATTTAGTCATTATTAAACCTTATTTTCCATTTAGCTCACTATAAACTGAATGTTCTTACAGGGCATTTGTTTTGGAATTTTGGGCAAAGGTGGAAGGATTAGAAAAGTGTGGGCAGGGCAGAAACAGTTTCTCAGCCCAATGGCTGCCTGGCTTGCCCCTAAGGGGAGAAGCATCAGATTCCCGAACCAAAAATCCTGTAACATAAACTTGCTTTGTTCCCAGCTTTGTGAATTCCATACTGCCATATAGTGGTTGTGTTTTGCATCAGAGATCCGGAAGCCTTCCTGCCCATTCATTATAGGCAGTCTCCCTGTGATAGAGGCCCTAAATAGGATGAGGAGCAGGAATGACATGCTCTCACATCTTCTGCCTCCTCTCACATGAGAGCTTAGTAGGGTCTTAGGAGCAGGAGGAGCAGGAGGAGCAGAGCCAAGGGCACAGTAGATGTACAAGGTGGGAATCACTCTTGGGAAGCAGCTGAGGGAGCAGGGTATAAACTGAAGCAGGAGAAAACATCTTTATTTCTTGTCACCCTTTCCTAAAAAATGCCCATCTGTCTGGATGATGCATATCAGGAAAGCTGCAGAAATTGTTCTTGAATTGTGGGAGAGGACCTTAGGATCTGTGCCTTTAACTGGTCCATCTGAGGGCTCTGTAGTGTGGGCATCACCATTACCTCTTTGATGAGGGTTTTCTGGACAAACGTTGTCTCCTCTCCACTGTGCCCTCAGTTGATGTGCTTTTTTCTCTTCTTGGCTGCAGGATTATTACAGTGGTGGCTACTATCCTGTACAGGACCCGACCCTGGTACCCCCCCAGGAAATTGCTTCAGATGCCTCCTTTATTGATGATGAAGCAGTAAGTTAACAAAGCACAAGTGACCATCTTTGACCCACAGGCAAATCTGAAGCTAAAGGAAATTCTCTTTAAAACTATTCAGTTAAGATTAGGTGTGGTAGCACATAACTGAGAATCGCCAAATAATAGGGCTTCTATAAGAGAAGGTAATTATTTTCCTCATAAAAGACTAGAAGTAGGCAAGCCAGGCAGGACTGGTGGGACGGTTCCACGAAGTTGTCAGGGGTCCAGTCCCTTCTGATCACTACTTTGCCACCTCTGTATTGTGGCCTTTATTCTTATGGTCAGTGACAGCAGCTGAGGCTACAGCTGCCACGTCTGCATTCCATCTAGCCCTCTGCTGTTGGGTGGGAAAGAAAGAGGAGAGACATTTTCCCTTCCCTTTTAGGAGACTTTCCAAAGGTTTCTAAGTTCACTTCTACTCCTATTTCATTGACTGGAATCTGGTCACATGGCTTTACCTGGTTGTAGGGGAGCCTGGGAAATGTAGTCCTTTAGTTGGGTGATAATATTCCTAGCCAAAATGTTGGGTTCATTCACATGACAGCAGAAGGGGAGAATGGATTTTGGGGAGGAACAGCAGCCACGCTAAATAACCCCTAATGTTTCATGTAACTGGATCCCCTGCTGCTGAGCTGCTCAACCTCCGCGAAAGGGAATATAAAAAGCCTATGTCCTGTGGCCATTAGGCCATGTTTAGGTTATAAAATATTGTTTTATCTATAGGGATGTCATAGCCTATTGAGGGGGGCTGGAAATAGAGGCCGCTTCCTCTTTGCAGGCAAGTTCTTAAAAAAAAAATTTCTAGCCCAGTCAGCATGTGCAACAACAACAAAAACTAATTTCCACTTACCTGTTCACAGAAAGGTGTGCATACTTTTGCATACTTCCTGCCTGTGGTTAATATTGTGTATGTGCTCCTCTTTTTCTTTTAAATAGTGCTTTTAAAATATATGTTTTTATTGATTTCAGAGAGAAAGGGGGAGAGAGATAGAAACATCAATGATGAGAGAGAATCACTGATCAGCTGCCTTCTGCATGCCTCCTACTGGGGATCAAGCCCAAAACCCAGGCATGTGCCCTGACTGAGAATTGAACCATGACTTCCTGGTTCATAGGTTGATGCTCAACCATTGAGCCACACCGGCCAGGCTGTATGTCCTTGACAAGTTCCATTAGGTTCTTTTTGTTCTAAGCCTAAGAGGCATCAGGGAGCTGCTCATCCAGTGGCAAAAGTCAAGTTTTTTGTGGGTAAAGTGACCTAGAGGCCCCATTAATGCTCAGACAACGATCTGGCTCTCACTGAAGTCCGAATGTTTTAATTTGATTCCTCAGCACCCACACTCCCTTCCAGGAACATCTTTGGGGGACTGTGAAGTGCTCTCTATACTTCATGAGAAGGAAGAGGAAAGAGTAGTGAGTGGTTTCCTAGAGAATTTGTCAGGCCTTTTCCTATGAAGCTCCCTCTCTATGCAGCTCCATGTTTCCCCTCTCTGATGTCTGCTCCCGTGTGGGGTCTGCTGAATTGGTGATACTAAACCAATGAGAAGGAGGAACAGACATTTAAAAGAACTGATTTTCAGAGGAGAATTCCTAGATTTTTTTTTATCCCAAATTGTTAACTTGAAAACTATGCAATCTTTTAGGCAGATACAATTTATAATAATACGAATGCAAGTTCATACAAATTATTCTTAGTCCTCACTTACGTTTGGAAATGTCTCTTGACCTTCCTTTCCCTGAGTCCAGGAGAACTGAGAAGTAGCCATGCATCGGGCAACTTGGTAGGGATCAGGGTGAAATAATATATTACAGAGGGGAAGTGAGGGTGCAATAGAATTGGGGAGTCACGAAACCATTTGATAACATGTGGGTCCTAAGCCACATCTAGTCCTAATCCCCCACTTCTGCATTTCTTCTCCTTTTCCAGTTTAAGCGGCTGCAGGGCAAGAGGAACCGAGGGAGGGAGGAGATCAACTTTGTGGAGATCAAAGGTGATGACCAGCTCAGTGGGGCCCAGCAGTGGATGACCAAGTCATTGACGGAAGAGAAATCTATGAAGTCATTCAGCAAAGTAAGTGGGAAAGGTCTATTGAGGGGCAAACTTGGGAGGCCCCAGAGCAGAATTTGGTCCTGCTCCTTACTGTTACTGTCAGCAACACATTTAGCAAACGCCTGTTGCCGGTGGTATTAGAGCAGGCACTGAGCTGCACAGGCACTGCTCCTGCTTCCAGAACTTGGCAGCGTGTTGCTCTCCATCTGGCCGTGGAGTCTGGTGGCTGAGATGGATGGTGGAGCCGTTTCCCAGTTGGGAAGATGCTACTAGTGTGTTGTGGCTCCCTCCGTGGTGGATAGAATCCATAGCCGCCCTGCCCTCTCCTTACTGTCGTGCCCTCTCTCCATCCCATTAAGCTGGCACCCAGCTCAGCATATCTTTGAGGTATGGGCACCACAGAGCTCAGAAGTTCTGGGGTCCTACGTTCTCAGTGTGCAACCCCTCCTTTTTCCTTTCCATTATTTATTATAGTCATCTGTTGTCTTTTTTTTTTAATATGTTTTTATTAATTTTAGAAGAAAGAGGAGAGAGAGAAACATTGATGTCAGCTGCCTCTTGCACATACCTTGACTGGTGATTGAACCCACAATCTCTGGGCATTTGCCCTGACCAGGAATCAAACCAGCAACCTTTTGGAGGACAGGAAGACAACCAACAGAGCCACACTGGCCAGGGCCGCTTGCGGGGTCTTTTCATACGCTCTATACGTCACATTCCCACACCACACTCCCACCTTCTCTGGGCTAGTTGTCTTCATTCAGAATGATGACCATCTCTTCACCTAATAGCTGAGTACAGCAAATGTGGACATTTATGAGCCTGCCATAGGGGGAGAATGTGGGGAAACCTTGGATTCCAGCCCAGCACCAGCAAGACTAAGGTCAGGCATCTTATTCCCTTCTTCTCTCGTTTGTTTTATTTGCAGCCACAGATGGCCATCTGAGCCCTAGCCATTTGTTTTAACTGAATGCTGGCGGTCATATAGGACAGAGCAAAGGATAGTGGTTAGATCAGCGTAGATCCATCACTGTTTACTGGAAAAACCACTTAGAGCATGTTCTACTAACTGTGGGTGGAGAGAGTTACCATCACATAGTAACAGCGACTGTTAATGCTCTCTGTGGGCCAAGAATGGCGCTGGATGTGTTATGAGTCTCATCTTTAACTGTCACATTAAATGACATTCAATAGCAGCAAGGAATTGGAATTTGCTCTTTTCCCTGGTCTAAGTTTTCTTCCCACCCTCTCATTGTATTGAGCTAGACTTTGTAAAAAGAAAACAGGCCCTGGCCATTATGGCTAAGTTGGTTGTTGTCATCCTGAACACCGAAAGGTGGCAGGTTCAGGGCACATACTTAGGTTGTGGGTTTGGTCTCCTGTAGGGAGTGGGTTCCTCTCCAGTTGGAGTGGGCTTGGTTCCCAGTTGGGGCATGTACGGGAGGCAACCAATTGATGTCCCCCTCTCTCTCCCTTCCTCTCTCTAAAATCAACAAATGTATTCTCTAGAGAGGATTAGAAAAAATAAAAATAAGCCTGGCTGGTGTGGTTCAGTGGTTGAGCGCTGATCCATGAACCAGGAGGGCACCGTTCCATTCTTGGTCAGGGCACCAGGGTACATGCCCAGGTTTCCGATTTGATCCCCAGTAGGGGATGCAGGGGGCAGCCAATCCATGATTCTCTCTCTCACTGATGTTTCTATCTCTCCTTCTCCCTTCCTCTCTTGAAATGAATAAAAAACATATTAAAAAAAATAAAAATAAAAATGAAGATAAAGATGCGGATCTTGTTCCTGCGGAGTTTACAGTGTAGTTGGGGAAAACAGGTTTAAGGACACTTGAGTGTAAATGATTACAGTGCAAATTGATTACACAAGTGCTGAGGAGACTCCAGAGAGTTTGGGAGTTGGGTGGGGCTAATTAGGAAGCTTCCAGTCTGAGACAACACTGGCAGAGGACAGAAAAAGCACAGAATGAAAGCCCAGACCAATACAGTTTGTTTTTTTTAAAATATATTTTATTGATTTTTTACAGAGACGAAGGGAGAGGGATAGAGAGTTAGAAATATCAATGAGAGAGAGATATCGATCAGCTGCCTCCTGCACACCCCCTACTGGGGTATGTGCCTGCAACCAAGATACATGCCCTTGACCGGAATCGAACCTGGCACCTTTCAGTCCACAGGCTGACACTCTATCCACTGAGCCAAACCGGTTTTGGCCAATACAGATTTTGAAAGATCTTTTTCGAGTAGGGGGCAGAGATGAACAGGGCCTGAGGGGTTGTGAGAGGGAAGGGAGGCCTATGCTCTGGCACTTAAGCTGTTTTAGATGGACTATAGGCAATACAATCGGTGTCAAGTGTTCACTGTGGGCAGAGCTTGGTGCTGGGGTGGGATGGGGTTATTAAGAAATAGAAGACAGTTCTGACAAAGTATTTCCAGTCTAATGGGGATATTAGCAGGCTATTTCAGGCAAGTATTCTGAGCTTGGGTTTTTTGCATAAGAGCTTTAATAAAAATAATTGCTTTGTAAGTGTATAGGCATAAAAACAGCTCCAGACACACTTTTCTCCCCCAGGACTTGGGCAGTGTCTTTGGTTTCCCATTCCCCATCATTGCACCATCTGGGCCCCTGAAAAACTTCTGCTTTTCTTCCTGTGGGTTAATGGTTGTGTTTTCTTCCCTTGCAGAAGAAAGGTGAGCAGCCAACAGGCCAGCAGCGGCGGAAACACCAGATCACATATCTGATTCATCAGGTGAGAGCGCTGAGAGCCCTGGCCTGCCTGGCAGGGTCCCTCTAAACCTGAGAATTTAAGGCTGAGCTAAAAGCCCGGTGCCAGGCACCAACTCTGGGAAAGTGTCCTCTGCCATTCTCCATGTGGCCACTAGGAGTGTGTGTGTCCTTCAGAATTACTGCTCTCTGTCATTCTCATTTCATATAAGACTCAGGTACAGGTGCTTAAAATAAACTCTATGTCCAAAACATAAATGTAGGGGGAGTGAAATAGTTTATCACAGGGTTTTAAGAATTAATTTATTTTAGTTTAATTTATATGAGTTTCAGGTGTCCAGCATAGTGGTTTGACATTTATGTAATTTATGAAATGGTTCCCCCATTAAGTCTAGTACCCATCTGGCACCATACATAGTTATTATAATATTAGAGGTTCAGTGCACAAATTCGTGTATGAGTGGGGGTCTCTTGGCCTAGCCACAGATCGGGCTTGATCGGGCCTGATTGGAGCCATCTCGCCCAATCCAGATGGGAGCCTCTTGGGGTGAGGGGTGGGGCTGGGACTACTGGAGGTTGGCTGTGGAGCACACTGACCACCAGGGGGCAGGTTCTGCATTGAGCATCTGCCCCCTGGCAGTCAGTGCACATTATAGTGATTGGTCAACCGGTCATTTGGTCGCTTAGGCTTTTATATATAGAGATTGACTCTATTCCCTGTGCTGTACTTTATTATATTTAAAATATATATATATCTTCATTGATTTCAGAGAGGAAGGGAGGAGAGAGAGATAGAAACATCAATGATGACAGAATCATTGATGGCTGCCTGTTGCACGCCCCCTACTGTGGATTGAGCCTGCAACCCTGGACATGTGCCAAAACCAGAAATCGAACCAGTGACCTTTTGGTTCATGGGTCAAGGTTCAATTGTTCAGTCACACTGGCCAGACTTGTTGAGGATTTTTGCATTTATATTCATCAGTGATATTGGCCTATAATTTTCTTTTACTTTTTTTTTTTTAAGTACAATTTCCATTTATCTCCCCACCCCCCCAAACTTTTTTTCACTCTTCAAGTCTTTTTCCTTTTTTTTTTTTTAATGTTTTATCTAGTTTGGGAGGTCACGGTTTGATTCCTGTCAGGGCACCTGCTCAGATTGTGGGCTCAATCCCCAGTGGGGGGTTGTAAGAGGCAGCCAATCAGTGATTCTCTCTCATCATTGATGTTTCTCTCTCTTTCCCTCTACCTTCCTCTTTAAAAGAAGTAAAAACATATATTTAAAAATATTCTTTAAAAAAAAACCAAAACACCTCAGTTTGACTCTCCCCTGCCCCTTCTTTCTTGCCACAGGCTAAGGAGCGAGAGCTGGAGCTGAAGAACACTTGGTCCGAGAACAAGCTCAGCCGCCGGCAAACCCAAGCCAAGTACGGGTTCTAGGCTCCGGACCTGACTGCAGATCCCAGGCTCTCTAGCAGCCCCGCTGGCCCTGCCCCCTCTGGGACACACACCGGCTGCTGCAAGCCCAGGACCTCTTTCCTTGAGGATCTAGCCTCGCCTCTGCGAGAATGAACATATTTGATAGGTTTTTCTTACAAAAGTTAGAAAACTCAGCTCCTTTCTGTCTTGGAGCTAGCAAAGACTCGAGTGATGCCTCAGAAGAGGCTCAGAGTTCTTGGATGGGAATTTGCTCCCTATTGGGTGTGATGAAATGTTGAACCCCTCCCTTCACCTTTTTTTTTTTTAACCAGGGATGTCTATTGAAATAAAACATTCAGTCTGACAGATGCTGCCTGCCCTACCCCCTTTCCTACTTTAAAGTATTGGACCTCCTTTTTCGTTTTGGACCTATGTCATTTGTTATCCTGTCCTTGTGTCTTTTTTTACCTTGTGTAAAGCACTCCCCAACCATCGTGAGTTGCCTTGATGATTACCTTGCCTTTTTTTTCTCTGTACCTAAACTAGGTACAGAGAAACTAGGTTCGTGGCCATTAAAGACCCAGGAGTTGTATGTAAATTGTTTGGGCAGGAGTCTCTGATCCCAAACATGGGAAATACTGCTGTTCTCGGGTGTCTCTGAAGATTGGGGGAAGTCAGGAGGTTCTTTCTGTGACATGAAAGATTTGTTAGACATAAAATTCATTCCAGCAAGAGGGAAAGTGGTGAAATGTCTTTCCTAAAAATGATTGAAATTTATACTAGAGGTTGGCCTAGACCAGCAGTCGGCAAACTCATTAGTCAACAGAGCCAAACATCAACAGTACGACGACTGAAATTTCTTTTTGAGAGCCAAAAACCCACTTCTGGGCTTGGGACACGAAGTCTCAATCGCACTACATGCGCGCATGCATGTGGTATTTTGTGGAAGAGCCACATCCAGGGGCCAAAGAGCCACATGTGGCTTGCGAGCTGCAGTTTGCCGACCACTGGCCTAGACTGGTTTGGAAGCTGCATAGAGCTTGGGGGCTAAACAAGTCTGGGAGGTTTCTGGATCCCTAGCTTTTTGCCAGCGAGAAAGGGGTGGTTTGGGTGGGTGGTTGGAGAAGGGAGCTGGTGGGGTCCATGGATTCAGTTAGCTGTCACGCTCAGTGATGCCCAGAGTGACAAGATAGAAGGAAGGCAGGCTTCCTCCCTGCCAGGGAAGGGTGCACGGAGGGAGGGTACGTGCACCGGTCACAGAACTGTGTGCAGATTTTCCAGAAATGTGTTGCTGAGGGCACTGGGACTCCTGTAGGGCTTAACCGCAGTGGCGTCCTATAGGAAGAGAATGTTGAAGAAACTCCTACGAGAAGAATGGCCTTGGGTGCCGATCAGAGGAGCAGTGATTGGACAGGGATGCTTGATTCCAGTTGCAGGTTCGGAGCAGGGAATATAGAGGAATTGGTTTTTGACAGTCCTGGTGACAGGAAGGTTGAGGCCAGTGGGGCAGGTTAAGTGTGTGGTGGGGACTTGGGGCTGAGAGGGAAGAGGCCGCAGTGTGGCCTCACCATCCTTCTGGTCCTGTGTGCTGGGTAAGTTGAGTCTGTTTGCCATTAAGTGCAGAGGAGGGTTTCATCACTTACAGGAAAACCACCCACTTATCTGAAATCTGACCTACTTTGGGGTTGGAGCCAGACAGGGCTCTTGGATCCCTCAGGGACCTTCAGGCTGCAATTGTCAAAATCGGTGCATTAGCTCCCACCACTCCCACCATCCGCAGAGGCACTGGGGACTGAGATGGCCCCTCTGGGTGTCTTAGGTGGTGAGGCAGGTTTAACGGGGCCAAACAGTCTGTTCTGAGGAATCAAGTGCTCTTTCCTGGATCTATGGTGCTACAGGTGCAGCCCTGCTCCTGAGGTGCCGGACGCTTGGGACTGCAGTCAACTTCTCATTCTTGGGGCTGCATCGTGATGTAGCGGGAAGGGCTCTGTGCTGGGAGGCAGGACATGGTAGGTAGGGAGAGCCCAGCATCTTCTGGGAATGACAGGCCAGATATGGTTAAGATATTGCCTTCCACCTCCTTTGATTCTCTGCAAGTCATTTTAAGCCACTTTTTTAAAAAGCTATATCAATGACATTTTATTTAGTGGGTGGAATTTCTTGGTTGCCCAAAGAAATTTGATAGGCTAGAAAGCTGACAACTTCGTCTGGTGGTAAACAAACAGGAAAGAGAAGGCGGGGATGAGGGAGAGGAGGAGTAAGGGATGGCACTTGGTTAAAATTGGCAGGCAGCAACCAGGGGGCAGAGGGAGAAGGGGGTGAAGAACTTGGTCAGAAATGGATCCAAGTGACCTGGCAGACTTTGGAGGGGCTGGAGCACGTTCCAGTGTGCTGACCGGACCGTAGAGCCTCGGAAGCTGAGCTACACACGGATCCAACTTAGAAGCTGCACTGAGACGGCAAAGCTGTCAGGGGTTTCAGCTTCTGCCCCACGGCCTTTGGTCCTGGGCTGGGGCGTGGCCAGGTCTTCACCCCCCAATTGAGTGCTGAGCTTGCAGTCCAAGAAGCCACAGCCTCTTGGAATGGCTGCAGTCCTGTGGGGCCTTGGGGAGCTCTGTGCTGCCTGCTTCTCACCTTTTTGACCCTCTCCCTCAGCTTTCAAGTGGGCTCTGGTATTCTCAGGCAAGTAGAGATGGTTGAAGGTGGGCCTGAGTGATGAGTGGGTTCATGGGAAGCGATGTGCTGTGGATTTGGTATAACTAAGGTTATGGAGTTCTTTTCACACACACACACCCTCCCCCTCCCCTGAGCCAGGACTATAGGACACCTTACTGAGATTGTCTTCTGCTTTCGGGACAGCTTAGGAGAGGCAGGAGCAGGACGCTATGGAGAGTCGTAAGGGTCAGCCATGTGCTGAAGGGGCTGGAGCTGGAAGGTGTGGCCTTTAGGCTCTGGGGTTGGGGGTGGGAGAGCCCCTCAGACCTGAGAGTGGGCTGTGCCAGAGAAAGCTCTGCCTGGAGAAGGCAGAGGAGGGGTGGACTGGCCATGGGAAGACTAGCTGGGAGATGCTCCCTGCCCCCACCCTCAGCACAATGGCTCCAGCTCATTTTCCTGTAACAGTTACCTTCATCCTGAGTCCCACCATAGCCTCACCTTAGCTTGGCCGTGAGCGAGCAGGATGGTGCTGGGGCCCGGGATTCTGCTGAGGGGAAGGAGGCCCCACCTCCTCAGTCTTCAGGGCTGGGCCTGCAGCTGGAGCTCTCGGGAGGAGGGGGACCTTATCCCTTTGCTTAGCGGAGGGGCCCTGTGTATAAGGGAGAGTCCTGGGTGGGGATGACATGACCTGGGCTTGACTGCGTCCAACTCCCTGTCACTCCCTCTCTCTGGACCTCAGTTTCCTATTCAGTTGAAGTCAGTCACAAAGGGTCTGAGGTCCCTGTTAGCCCTGCTCTGCCAAGCCCTTCCTTCTGATGGTCTTGTCAGATCTGTACAGCAGCCCTGTGCGCAAATACGGAGGCATTACCCCCATTTCAAAGGAATGTGGGGAATGGACGGACGCAGAAAAGAGGTTTCCTGCACCGAAACCGGTTTGGCTCAGTGGATAGAGTGCCTGCAGACTGAAGAATCCTGGGTTCGATTCCCGTCAAGGACATGTACCTTAGTTGCGGGCACATCCCCAGTAGGGGGCGTGCAGTAGGCAGCTGATTGATGTCTCTCTCGCATCGACGTTTCTAACTCTATCCCTCTCCCTTCCTCTCTGTAAGAAATCAATAAAATATATTTAAAAGAAAAAGAAAGAAAAGGTTACTTGCAAAGATTATGCAGCCAGTTAGCACAGAGCCACAATGAACCCAGGGCTTTGGATGCCGTCTGGATTCCCCCACCCCCCACCCCTCGGTGAGTCCACCCCAAGCTGCGTGACGGAGAGGGAGCCGGAGGGTCGCTGGGTCCCACTCCGCCCCCCTCTGGCAGGCTCTGCTCCTGCAGAAACACCAAGTGGGTCACCGGGCAGTCCTGCCTCCTCCCGCACCTGCCCATTCTGTGGCAGCCCGTCTTCTGACTTTCTGGTGTTCAGCTCTGGCTACACAGTGAACTCCTTTTTCTGCCTCCTCCCCCTGCCACCAGCAATCAGCCACTAGGGGACTCCCTGAGTCTAATCTGAGACCTTCCTTGCACTTTCGGCCTCTGATGTATGTACACCATCTGCTCCCTGCCCTCCCTCTCTCTCCCCTTGCTCAGGAGGGGGTGTAGACCTACAGGCAGCAGGAAGTGGAACCCCAGCTCTGTTGACTCAGCAACCATCTTTCTCCTTAAGCTGATTAGCACTGGAGTGGAAAGGAGGGGAATTCGCTTGTCATTGGAGCTGGCACCTGCACCAGGCTGGGGGTGGTGTGATGGCTGCAGCACCTGGGCCTGGGAGACGGGCTTCGGCGACGGGCTGGGGCATTTCTGTGCCCCTGGCAGGAAAGGGGGCCTGTCGGGCACTGCTGGCCTTGAGCAGGAGTACCTGGGCCTGAGTGGCTTTGGGGCAAGTGGGGGGCAGTCTCTGTTCTGAGTCCTGAGGGCAATCCAGGGGCAGACAGTCATGCCACGAAGAGCCCCGCCTCCCCCCCCCCCCCATCTGAGACAAAAATAAGACCCAGGGCAGATTATTCCAGGCGGTGGGAGCTCAGAATACGAGGTTCTGCCCTGGGGCAGGGGCTGCCCTGAGGTCGGTCTGGGCAGAGGATTCTTCCCATAAGGGACAGGGAAGAGAACTGGGCTCCAACTGAGGCAGAAGCCGATGGCCTTGGTCTTGGCCTTGCTTGGAAGACACAAGAGTCCTTGAGCCGCTGTAGGGGCTCCTCGTCCTCTAAGCCTAAGGGCCCACATACAGGCGGACAGTGCACTCGCCCCCTTCCCAGTCTTGTGCTCGGCAGCGGGGTGGGGGAAGGAGGTGCAGGGGCTACCCTCAACCACCTCCCTCGCTGCCCCCCTCTCCCTCCTGGCATCACAGGAGACAGAGCCACCCGCTGGCCCTGGTTGCCTGCCCAGCCCAACCCAGTTAGGGAAGCTATGCTTTGCAGAGAAAGTCTGTGTCCCTTGTCTCCTGTCAACAGGCCTGTGACCTTTGTGCAGGTGACTCTCACCTCCCAGACCCCTCTCCCTCCCTCTGTGGTGGCAGGCCAATCACCTGCGCTTCCACAACAGGAGAAAGTCAGGGACAGAAGGGGCCTGGAGTGCCTGGACCGCCGCTGCTGGGGGTTGGGGGGGGGGTAGGGGTGGTAGTGGTGGTTGGTGATGATTTATTAGCCAGACAGGAGTCAACACACAAGTTCTAACATCTGTTCTCGCCGAACCAGCCCTCGGGAAGCAGCAGTATTGGACCGGGGCCCAGACCCAAAGGCCCAGAGGCCCACGGAAATCAGACTTCACGAGGAGAGGCCGGGCGGTGGAGGCAGCAGGCCCTCCGAGCCCACATCCTCGGAGGAGCACCGCACACTGAGGACTCTGGGAGGGAGCCGGGGAGTATGTGTCCCTAAAAGGAAGTGGGTCCCACACTCGCTCCTCTGACCTCCGGGCGGGAGGCCCAGACCTGTCAGCATAAAACAGGGCGACGCTGGGATCTGGAGGAAGGGAACCGGCTTCACCCAGGACCCAAGGCAGTGGAACGCAGGGAAGCCACCAGGTGTCCTATCTAAGGGAACTTCTGACAGTTCCTGTGAAGACAGTGGGTGTGGGGTCAGGAACACAGCACTAAACCAGGGACTTGGGAGGCCTGGGTCCCAGTCCTTGACCTCAGCCAAGTCACTATCCCACTGGCTTTGTTTCCTCATCTGCACGGCAAGGGAGTTGGACTTGATCAATAAGGGCAGAAAAAGATGCTGCTCCTCTTGTTTCCCTCGCCCACAGCAGACATCACTAATCAATCACGGTGCTCTTTTCTGCTGAGTTCAGATATGACCTTAACATCCTTTCCTGGGCAGCGCCTGAGAGCCTTAGGCAGCAAGGACCAACGGACTGGAGTGAGGACACGAGGTGACACATTTTTGCCGTCTTTGCAATCGGTGACAGCTGAGGTCCTTTCCGGCGCTGATCAATCACCTCGTGCCGTCCACACTTCCTTAGAAGGCCCCTGGGTGTGTGTGAAGTTCTCTGGACCGGATGTGCCAGGTTAGCCTCCCGCGGCTCAGACACTGGCTACTGCGGAGGCCCTAGGGAGAGCCACATCTCTCCTCTGTCCTGGAACCCCTATCTAGGTGGTGAGGGAGGCTGTGTCCCCAGAGAGGCAGGGGCTGGCGGGGCAGGGGAGGGCCTTGTCCAGCTGCAGAGTTCTCAGAATGCAGCTGCTGGCCACCTGGATTCTGGAGAGAGGGGACAGTCTTAGGTCACACCCCTGACCCTCTCTGCCTTTTAGGCCTACCTGCAGCCTTACAGACCAAGACATCTCGTCTTAACAGACACTGGCCTGCACAGAGGAGGGCTCAATCCCTCTTGTTCATTCAACAAACGTCCTGAGCACCTACTCTGCCAGGCACTGTGCTGGGTGCTCTGGAAACCGAGGTGAGGAAGTCCCCACCCCTGCCCTCAGGGAATCTGCGGGGCAAGGGGAAGCCAGTGTCCCGGCTGCTCAGTGGGGTGACAGGTGTGTGTAAAACAGTGGTCAGGTCAGGGAAGTCTTTCCGGGGAGGAGAAAGGCAAGCTAGTCTTGCAGGATGATTAGAAAGCTCCCAAGTGGCAGGAGGATGCACTTGCAGGAAGTTGGTATGGGCAGAGGGACTGGCGTGATGCAAACCCCAGGAGGCTTGAAGCCACTTGGTGTCCTTGGAGAAACAGGACCAGCTCTGGGAGGGTGGGCGATAAAGCCGAGGAGGGGGCACCCTCCCCACACGCCTCCCTCTGAGCATGGAGGGCCTCATGGGCCAGGAAGCCGTTTTAGAAAGACCATTCTGGCTTCCTTGGGGTGCAGTGTGACCAGAAGTGGCAAGACTGGTGGTTAGAGACCAGTGAAGAAGCTCTTGGACAAGTCCTGACGAGAGAAATGGGGCTTGAAACTGGGGGAAGGAAAAATATATTTGGGAAGAGACCCAGCAGAAACCAGCGACTTATAGGGAAATGGGGGTGATAAGGGAAGATGTAGAAGGAGCCCTTAGGATTCTGACTTGGGTGGTTGGGTGGCTGGAGAGTTATTGATCCAGAGAGGGCAGCTGGGAGGGAGCCGTCGGGGAAAAGGTGGGGGCAGTGTGGGCTGTGTTGAGTTTGAGAGGCCGTGGGACACGGGGGAGTTGAGCAGAAGCCTGAAGAGAAGTTTGGACAGAGACTCGGACTGGTGACATCAGCTGGAGGATGGCAGCAGCTGGCAGGGGGGTGGGTGAGGAGGAGCCGGGGGCAGGGCCTGAGGTGGGGGTGGCAGAGGGAGCGGGTGGGAGCAGCCCATGACATACTGACTCGACTTGACCAGGAAGGAGGCGGGGGAGGGGGAGGGCTGAAAAAGAGAGGGCGAGTGTGCAGCGCGGGTGGGTTGGAGATGACACAAGTCTCTTCTTCAGGATGGGCAGATGGATAAAGGCGGAGGGGAGGAGCCCAGGTTCAGCTGGGAAGGCGAGGATGGGCGGGGCCAAGATCCCTGGCCCGGGCTGGGGTCAGGCTCAGGTGGGTTTAAAGAAGACAAGCTGAGCTGAGACCGGTTTGGCTCAGTGGATAGAGTGTCGGCCTGCAGACTGAAAGGTCCCAGGTTCGATTCCGGTCAAGGGCATGTACCTTGGTTGCAGGCACATCCCCAGTAGGGGGCGTGCAGGAGGCGGCTGATCGATGTCTCTCTCTCATCGATGTTTCTAACTCTCTATCCCTCTCCCTTCCTCTCTGTAAAAAAATCAATAAAAAATATATTAAAAAAAATATATATATACAAGAAGAAGACAAGCTGGGCGAGAGGGACACCAACCAAAACACAGGCTCCGCGGTGGAAGGCCTTGGGGGGCTTGCTGCGGCTTCTGTTTCTCTGTGAATCAGGAGGGGATGAGCTGCTGAGAGGTAAAGGGGGTGGGGGCACTTGGCAGAGGGTCCCCCTGACTCCAGGAAGAGGGGAGGGAGTAATCTCTGGGCCTGCAAAAGGAGTGCTGGCAGCTGGGACCCTGTCCCCCGCATCTCACCTCAGACGGCTGACCTTCCCCCTGACCCAAGCGTCCAGTCTGAACCCTTCCCAAACTAGCTGTCAGGAAGTCCTTCCTGTGACCCAGCTTTCCCTTGCACCCCGTGTACCTGGCTTCCTGGGACAGGCCGGGACCGGCATTTCCGGAGGACTGAGTGCCAGAGGGTGCCCCGTGGGCCCTTGCCCCCTGGCGGCACCCCCACCTCCACCTCCACCTCGGCATAGATGTTGCTCGGGGCCTCCCTGGGGCTGCCCCGGCCCATGGCATAGAAGGCTATGGGCTCGTCAGGCTCGTGGTAGATGGGGTGGCAGGGCTTGGAGGGCAGGGCCTGGCAGGGTCTGGGGGCCGGGCTTGTGCAGGCTTCGGCGGACAGCAGAGGTTTGGCGGGGACCGGAGGCTTGGGTCTAGGCGGCTGGGAGGGCGAGGAGAGAAAGTGGCGCCAGGGAGGAGAGTGGGTCAGAGCAACCAGGAGGGACACAGCAACCAGCCAGAGCTCCTGCCCTCTGCAGACCCCCTCTTCCCCGTGGCCCCCCTCCTCCCTGGCCACTCCTCCTTTTTGCCTCCTGGGTCCTCACCCCCCTTCCACCCCACCTCCTCCCAGTTCCTCCAGCCCAATACCTCCTTTGGCTCGCTGCCCGCCTCTTTCTGTGTGAGGGCTGCGGGCTTCTCCTTTTTGAGGACTGGGCTATACTGGGGGTGCGGGTCCTGGCTTTTGCTCCCAGCATCTGAGTCTTCAGTCCGGAGGGCAAGTCCTGCTGGCTCAGGAGTCTGCAGGGAAAGGAGGCTTCAGCAGGGACAGGGGGTGGGGGTGGGCAGGTAGGTGATCCAGGAGGACAAAATACACCGGTCCAGGTGGAGGACGGGGCGGGGGGCACAGAACTTCGGCCTGTCCTGGGCTCCCTGGTGAAGAGGAGGGCACAGGGATGGCAAGGAGACCAGGGGGGAGGGAGGTGGCTCCGGTCACAGGCAATCTCTCGCATTAAACGTCATTTCACCTGGAGCACAGGGCCAGGCTGGCCTCCGCTTGTGCCTGTGGTTGCAAACATGCCACAAGACTGGCAAAGTCTCCAGCCTAACATGTTTTTGGCAGGATAGATCTGCAAGACTGCTGGGCGTACGTGTATTTCTGCCGGCGCCAGAGGAATACTTGTTGGGAGATATCAGCTAGATAGTCTAGGGCAGAGAGACCGCCTCAGAGGCGAGCCGTACACCGGGCACTTCCCTCCCCCGAGAGGTGAGCTTTCAGGTCAGCATTTAGCCCTGGGGTCACGGATGCTCCCCGGTGGCCCAGGCCAAAGGCTTTCCTTGCGCTCCTGCCAGCCACCAAGTGCACGTCTCCATCTGGAGGTGGACAGGCGGTGCAGGCTTCATGGATCCAAATCAGAATTCTTATTCCCTGCCCCCTCCTCCTCCTCTCTCGCCATTCCCTTTGTGAATAAAAGGTAGCACCTCCCCCCTGCTGCCCTGGCAGTACCTCAGGAGTCAACCTGGACCCTCCCTCCCCACATCTGCACATTCTCTCCATGCCCACAGTCACACACGCCTCTTCCACCCTCCGCTGTGTTATCCTGCCCTTTCAGCCCATTCTCCACTCTGTGCGCGAGACTGCAGAAACCCTCCTGGCATCCTTCCCTCCTGGCGGCCCCTTCTCCATGATCAAGTCTAAACTCCCAAGAGCTTGAGTGACAAGACCCTTTGAGACCCCATCATCGAGGAGGATCTCCAACAGATGTGCCTGCCGCTCTGTCAGTTCCAGCTGGTTCCCTCACCTCCAGACTTCCCTACACCCCGTCCTCACTGCTCCAGGATCTTCAGGTCTCCCCTATTCCTCACAAAATTCCACAAGAGTTGCCTATAGGCATAGTTCCCACTTTTAACAAAATATTTTTATTGATATTGAGAGAGAGAGAGATGAGAGAACAAAATACCGATTGGTTGCCTCTTGCATACCCCCTGCAGGGAATCGAGCTCAAAACTCAGTCATGTGCCCTGACCAGGAATCGAACCAGCAATCTTGCAGAGCATGAAATGACACCCATTCAACTGAGCCACACCGGCCAGAGCGAACCCACTTTTTTTAAAGCTGATTCCAGTCAAGCTCCAAGAAACCATTCTTGCCCAGGTCCCCAATGACTTCTTGGCTAAATTCAATTGCTCTTCCCTGACTTGCCCTTTTTTTTTTTGCTTGGCTTCAGACCATCACACTCATCACACTCTCCCGGTGTTTTCCTCTCTCTGTCTGCTCCTCCTCAGTTTCCTTTGTAGGTTCTCTCTCATTTCTGCAAGCTCTAAATTTCGAAGACTTGGTAGTCCTTTCTTTCCCATCCGCACTCACTCCTGAGTGAGATTCCACCCCTCCTGAAGGCTTCACAATCCACCCAGCTGCCTGCTGAGGGCTCTGACACATTCATCTCCAGTCCAGGCCTCTATCCCAAACCCCAGACCCGTGTGTTCCAATGGTCGACTTGACGTCTCCACGTGGATATCGAACGGACACGTCAGACTGTACATGTTCAAATTGACCTCCTGACCTCCACTGGCCCCAGACTTGCCCCTCCTATAGCTTCCTCCTCTGGTGGCGGGAGAGGAAGATGCTCGGGAAATTCCTTGACAAGGGGAATAAGGGCAACTGAGGCAAAGTAATGAAACAAGGCCAAACAAAAACTGGCAAATTACAACAAGCTAACGAATCACCAGGTTTTATCTTCCCTGACCAAGGACATTGAGGAGCAAGTGGTTTACCCATTCCAGAACTGTCCTGGGCAGTTATCTTCAATAATGCTCGATAAAAGTAAAACTAAGCCGAGACTGGTTTGGCTCAGTGGATAGAACATCGGCCTGCGGACTGAAGGGTCCTGGGTTCGATTTTGGTCGGGGTCATGTACCTTGCTTGCGGGCACATCTCCAGTGTGGGGTGTGCGGGAGGCGGCTGATCGATGTCTCTCTCTCATCGATATTTCTGACTTTCTATCCCTCTCCCTTTCTCTCTGTGAAAAATCAATAAAATATATTAAAAAAAAAAAAAAGTAAAACTAACCCCTGACCCCGCTATCGGCACATTCTGATGAATCAATATATTGAAGGACACACCTGAAAAGCTAGTGAATATTCTATTGAGACCCTCTCCTAAGACCTCCCCTAGGATTCCAACGAAAGATAAAAAGCCTCAGGACAAAGGGCTCACAGTGCTCAGCTGGTCTGGCTCAGTGGACAGAGCGTGGGCCTGCAGACAGAAGGGTCCTGGGTTCGATCCCAGTCGAGGGCACATATCTTGGTGGCAGGCTCAACCTCCTGCTGCCTGTGGGAGGCAACGAATCGATGTGTCTCTCTCACATTGATGTTTCTCTCCGTCTCTCCTCCCGTCCACTCTCCAAAAACCATTGGGGGGGGGTGTCCTTAGAGGAGGATCACCACCACCACCACCACCAAGGGCTCTCAGCAAATCCCTGTTGGAGCAGGCCTGCACCTTGTATTCATGGTCTCCTCTCCCTCGGACGCAAGCTCCAGGAAGGCAGAGATATTCTGGTCAGTTTTGTTTACTGTTATGTCCCCAGACCAATGCCTGGCACAGCGTGGTCCCTCAGAATTGCCTGAACTTCCTCAGGGAGTTAATCCAGGACACAGCTCTCCTCTCTCCTCACTCCCTCACACTTGTTTCCCATTATCTGGCCCTTTGCTGCTGGTTAGTAAGCTTTGTGGGTTTGGAATCCATCTGTCTGTCCATGCTGCTATTTCCAGAGCCAGCATCTGGTTCAGGCTGGGTATTCTGTAAATATATATATATATATTTTTTTTTTCAGATATGTTTTCATTGATTTTTAGAGAAGAAGGGAGAGGGATAGAGAGATAGAAAAATTGATGAGAGAGAAACACGATCGATCGGCTGCCTCCTACATGCCCCCTACTAGGGATCATGCCTGCAACCCAGGCATGTGCCCCTGCCATCTTGGTTTCTGGGTTGACGCTCAACCAGTGAGCTACACCGGCCGGGCAATAAATATCTTTTAATTAAAAAAAATAAATAAATAAGGCAAAAGGCAAATGACCGGCCTGACTGGTCGGCTCAGTTAGTTGGAGCATCATCTGATGCACCAGGGTTTCGGGTTTGATCCCTGGTCAGGGCACAGACAGGAATCAAACGGTGCATGCACAAATGGGTGGCACAACAAATCGATATTTCTCTCTCTCAAATTAATACATTAAAACAACAACAACACAAAATAAAACCCACAATGACCCAGGCGCCTGCCCGGGTCCTCTCAGAAGGATTCCCTGCAGAGGCAGGTTTGGCTCAGTGGATAGAGCGTCGGCCTGCAGACTGAAGGGTCCCAGGTTCGATTCCGGTCGGGGGCATGTATCCTGGTTGCGGGCACATCTCCACTGTGGGGTGTGCAGGAGGCGGCTGATCGATGTCTCTCTCTCATCGATGTTTCTGACTTTCTATCTCTCTCCCTTCCTCTCTGTGAAAAATCAATAAAAATATATAAAATAAAATAAAAAATTAAAAAAAAGAAGGACTCCCTCCCCAGAACGCCTCTTTCTCCAAGGGCTTCCCCGGAGGGAGAGACTCGGGCAGGAGTCTTGCCGGCAGGAGCAAGGCCAGGTGAGAAGGGGCGCTGGTCAGGGGGAGGGGGAGGGTCCAGGCGGAAGGGGGGCGTACCTGGCGGGCGAGCGGCTGGCCGAGCGTCTCCCCGTAGGGGCTGAGCGGGGACCCCGAGTAGTGCCGCAGCAGGTCCTGCAGCCGCGCGTGGGCGCGCTCCTCGCCCAGCACCACGTGGCGGCCGTCGCGGCGCTGGGCCAGCAGGAAGTGGCGGCAGCAGGTCCGGCTCCTGGAGGGCCCGGGCCGGGGTCACACCTGCTCCCCAACCCCCCACCCTCCCGGCCGGGGCCGCCCCGCGCCCGCCCGCCCGCCCGCCCGGGTGCCCCAGTCTCCGCGGGGGCCGGGGAGGAGCGGGAGGAGGGGCTCCGCCAAGAGCCGGGGCGCCCCTCACACCTCCGCCGCCCCCGGCCCCCGGCCCCGCCCCTCGGACGAGCCCGTCCGCCCGAAGCCCACTTCCGGGGGGCGGGGGCGGGGGCGGGGCCGCCCTCACCCTCACCTGTAGGTCAGCACGAAGGTCACGGCGCTCTCGCTGAAGCGCACCAAGTAGCACCCCCGCGGCTGGCTCTCCAGCAGCCTCTCGGCCTCTCTGCGGAGACGGGGAGCAGACAGGACGGGCGCTGACTCTTCCAGCCAAACCCTGTTTCCCGGCTCTCCCGGGGCTCCTACCCCAACAGGTGGCCTGAAGTGGCTGGAGAAGGGAGGGCATGGGAGGGAGAGGAGGGGGCGCTGCTCCTCCGCTGCTGGGCCTGGGCGAGGCGGGACCCTGAGGTCCCCCCAGGACGACTCCCAGCCCTGCACCCTCCCGGCCCCATCCCGGAAGGGCAGCTGGCTGTGGGCTGGCTGGGTGGGAGGAGAGGGAGTGACGAGGTGGGAGGAGAGGGGGTGGCGGGGAGGGAGGAGAGGGGGTGGGCCGGGTGGCGGAGCGGGGAGTGAGGTGGTGGTGGTTCTGGTGTTGGTGCTGCAGCGGCACCAACGGGGATGGTAATAGACTTCTAGATGTCAAAAGTCAAGCTGAGCAGAAACCGGTGTGGCTCAGTGGCTGGAGCATCGGCCTGGGGACTGAAAGGTCCCAGGTTGGATTCGGGTCAAGGACATGTACCTTGGTTGCAGGCACATCCCTAGTGGGGGCGTGCAGGAGGCGGCTGGTTGATGTATGTTTCTCTCTCTCTCTCTCTCTCTCTCTCATCAATGTTTCTAACTCTATCCCTCTCATTTCCTCTTTGTAAAAATCAATACAATATATATTTAAAAAAAAAAGTCAAACTGACAGAAGTGAAGCTAAGAAATGGAGGAGGAGGGAGGAACTGCAAGGGAGGCAAGAAAGAGGAGAGGGCTGAGGGAGCCAGAGGTCAAGATGGCGAGGGAGAGAGCCTGAGAGAGGAAGCCTTAGATACAGGCGGATTGTTGAGTGTGCAGAGGGGAAACCGAGGCGCAGAGGGGGCTGGACGGGAGCCTCTCCAACGATCTCCAGGAGAGAGGCCCTGGGGAGTGGCCTGGGAGCCTCCAGGGGTCCTGGCTCGGACTGTAGCTCCCATCTACGTACACCCCCCTGGCTGCGGACCCAGGCCTGGCCCTGCCCGCCGCTGGGCCTGTTTCCGGCTCGGTGACTCACCTCCGGGTGATGAAGCCATGGAACCAGGGAGGGGCTGCCCCGTGCCGCAGGAGGCCCTGGGCTTGGGTCTCCTGGAACCACGCCCGGGTCTCGGCCTGCAGGGACTGGCCTCCTTCCTTAGGCACCTCCTCAGCCTTTCCAGGGTCCTCTGGACGGGAGGCAGCCCCCCGGGCTGGGGGGGATGCCTGGTGAGGGAAGAGTTCAAGGGGGGAACGTCACCATGATTAGGGGGCTCTCTCTCCGGACTCCAAGCCGGCGGCCACCTTCTCGTCCTCATCCCCAGACCCTCCTGGGCACGGGAGGAAGTTCCAGCCTCCAGCCCAGTTGTCTAAGTTAAGTACAGTTGCCCAGAAAGTCCTTCCCAAAGTGTAACTTAAATCCCGTCTTCAGCTCCCGCTGTTCTGGTTTCTGGGAAATTTCTTTAAAAAATAAATAAATAAAGAAAGAAATGTATGTGTGTGTGTGTGTATATATATATATATATATATATATATATATATATATATATAAAATTGATTTTTTACAAAGAGGAAGGGAGAGGAAGAGAGCTAGAAACATCAATGAGAGAGAAACATCAATCTGCTGCCTTTTGCACACCTCCCACTGGGGATGTGCCCGCAACCAAGGCACGGATGCCCTTGACCGGAATCGAACCTGGGACCTTTCAGTCCACAGGCTGATGCTCTAGCCACTGAGCCAAACGAGTCTTGGTGGAAATTTCTTTCTACTTCCCTCTTGGCCTTGAAACCAGTCGCAGCAAGCTGTTCAGTGATGCCTAAATGGGGGTGCAGTCTTCCAGGTGGACATAAAGGCACACCCTGGCCTGGAGGATGAAGACGGCTGAGGCCGGAGGTCACCCCAGGGGCCAGAATAAGGGAGAGCTCACCCGACAGCAGGAGGGACTGAGCCGGTAGGCAGGGAGGCTTGTCCAACCACGGGGTGGGCTAGAAGGGCCGAGATGGGGGTGGGCCAGGCAGAGAAGCCAGGGAGACAGAGGCCACTGCCTGCCTCCAGGACTTGATGCTCTCACTGTACCTGGGTCACCTGGGGACCCAGCTGAGCTTCCCAGGGACAGAGGCGCAGTCCAGCTTACGAAGGAGGGACTTCCATCCCCCTTTCCTCTCTGCGCGCCCTTGCCTGTAGGCAGCCCCAGGCCACTCTTGCTTTCTCCCATTGGCCTTCGTCTTCCCTCTGTGGATCCTCACCCATGGGTGGCTTGAGAGCGGGTGAAGGAAAGGTCCCCCAGATTCCCACTCACCACGGCGTGGACATCTGGGGGTCTGGGGCTGAACTGGGTCCCTTCGGCCTGCAGGGCCTGGAGTCTGGGCTCCTTAAGCAAGCCCTGGCAGCGTGTTCGAGTCGAGTCCACGGGCTGGAAGGTGGTGAAGGTCGGAGTGGGGGTTTTGGGACTTCCTGTGAGCACAAAGAGGACAGGGGGGCTCTCAGCGAGGGACTGCCTCTCTCTGCTGCCCACCCCTCCCCTAGGCTTAGAGGTGTCTCTGAGCAGGGACCTGGAGGACAGGGACAGTCATGACGGCTGGAGAAATGCAGGTAGGGCAGTGGGGGCGGGGAGAGGAGGGGGAGTGTATGAGGGCAGAGGAGGATGGAGCCAGTGAGGCGAAGAGGGGCTGAGGCACCAGCGGGGTTTGTTGGGGAAGCAGCACCAGGAAAGAAGGGGGATGTCAGTGGGTCTTCTGACGGCCCGGAAGTGAGTCCCACAATCAGGGAGGTGAGGCAGATCTCTTTATTTAAAAAAATACATTTTTTAATTGATTTCAGAGAGGAAGAGAGAGAGGGGGAGAGAGAGATAGAAACATCAATGATGAGAGACAATCATCGATTGGCCGTCTCCTGAAGGCCCCCTCCAGGGATGGAGCCAGCAACCTGGGCAGGTGCCGCTGACTGGGAATTGAACTGTGACCTCCTGGTTCATAGGTCGGTGCGCAACCACTGAGCCACACTGGCCGGGCTAGGCAGATCTCTTTAGTGCAGCCCCGCTTCTGGCCTAGGTGTCGCCTGGCTTCCCCCACACACAGAAGCACACAGCAGACCCTGTCACCTTTGTTCTCAGGGCTGAGGGGACCTGCTCTGGCTGGGGGTAGGGTTCTGGCCCAGGAGAGAGCGGGGTGTAGGGGTCTCATTGTCCCCTCCCACCCACCTACCTCCTTAAACATCACGCTTACCTTGGGGGCTTATCTGGGCCAGGGGGAGCTCCATGGGGCAGCCTGAGAAGGAGCCCAGGAGCCGGGTGAGTGTCTGCTCTCCAAAGGTGTGCACACTCAGCAACTCTTCTCTCCCCCGGCCCCCTGGCAGGAAATGTCGCTCTACCCACAACCCTCGCCCTGGCAGAGGACCCACGTCATGGAAAGCCATACGAGAGTTGTCCCTCCCCCGGAACCCAGGCAGCTGAAGGTGGTGTTGGTGTGGTGGTGGGTGTTTGCGTCAGACACTGTGTGTCTGGGTGTTAGGAAGTCCATACTGCTGTCTGACCTCGATCCCCCCTGATTCTTTCTTTTTATTTTTATTGTATTTATTTATTTTTTAAAATATATTTTATTGATTTTTTTACAGAGAGGAAGGGAGAGGAATAGAGAGTTAGAAACATCGATGAGAGACATCCATCAGCTGCCTCTTGCATGCCCTCTACTGGGGATGTGCCCGCAACCAAGGTGCATACCCTTAACCGGAATCGAACCTGGGACCCTTCACTCTACAGACTGACGCTCTATCCACTGAGTCAAACCAGTTTCAGCCTGATTCTTTCTTTATTCCCTCACTCCAGACTGGGACTTCCCTTTCTCTCTCTCTGCCTCTGTCTCCGCTTATGCTCTGAGCAGCGGCAGTGGGAATATCAACCTTAGAGAGATAAGCCCTCTAAGGTGACCCAGGTACAGTGAGAGCATCAAGTCCTGGAGGCAGGCAGTGGCCTCTGTCTCCATGGCTTCTCTTTGCCTGGCCCACCCCCATCTCCGTCCTTCTAGCCCACCCAGTGGTTGGACAAGCTTCACACTCCCTGGAGAGTTAGACTCAGAATTATGTTCTTGGGACACATGAGGAGGGGAGCAGGCAGGGCCGCAGCAGGAAGGATGTAGGTCAGACTTCTGGAAGGACATTCTGAGGTCAGACGAAATCTGTGAGACAAAGGGTAGGGAGGAGGGGGCCTGGCTTCACCCGCCAACAGATACAGAAGTGGGTTAGGGCAAACCAGGCAATCCTGGAGGGAGGAGAGAGAATTCCCTCCAACGAGGCAGACTGTCGTTAGCAGGAACACTACTAGCGGTTGTTAATAACCTCCATGCTGGTGTCTCGCCGTGGGCTTGTGTCTCCTGCTGTACTAGGGGACCAATCCATCCCATTTCTCTCTCGTTTGATCCCTCACAAATGAGAAGGAGACCGGGAACATTGTCCCCACTTTCCAGAAGGGAAGACGGGAGCTCGGGGAAGTGCCTTAGCCAGGGTTTTTCAGCGCCTCAGAAGTTGGTGACAAAGTTGGAGCAGAATCTCGATCTCTTCCTCATCTCACGGTGGTTTAGGCCAACGGTCCTTGACTGTGTGCCAGGCACTGTTCTTGGTGCAAAGAACCTGGAGAGAAAAAGGATCTTTTTTCAAGATGTCAGGTGGCATGACTCTGTAGATAGAAAACCCTAAAGACTCCACCAAAAAAACTACTAGAAACAATAAACACATACAGTAAATTTGCAGGATGCAAAATTAATGTACAAAAATCCACTGCTTTCCTATATACTAACAAGTTTATGAAATGTCAAAAAATGAATGAAAAAAAAAAAGATTTCCTTTTGCAGTTGCAACCAAAAGAGTGAGGCTGGCCAAAACCGGTTTGGCTCAGTGGATAGAGCGTCGGCCTGTGGCTGAAAGGTCCCAGGTTCGATTCCGGTCAAGGGCATGTACCTTGGTTGCAGGCACATCCCCAGTGGGGGGCGTGCAAGAGGCAGCTGATCGATGTCTCTCTCTCATCAATGTTTCTAGCTCTCTGTCCCTCTCCCTTCCTCTCTGTGGAGAATCAATAAAATGTATTTAAAAAAAAAAGTGAGGCTGCCTGGGTGTCTGGATGACCCTAGCTCAGGGGTAGCTGCCCTTCTCCAAAGCCAGGAGAGGTAGCCGCCTGCCCAGCCCTGGGCTGACTGGGTAGGTAGTCCAGCCCCGGTTTAGCTATGCCCTGCCTTTGGTCCCTGGGAAGGCAGGGCCTCTAAAGAGTTCGGCCTCTCGGAAGTAGCAGGCCAGGAGCTTCTCTCCCCACGGTCACCACTCCCACCGGTCACCACTCGCACCGCAGAAGAGGAGAGAGAAGAGGCGGGGACCCCTGGTGAGCCTGTGGTGCCCATGGGCAGAAGGGAGGCGCTCCCAAGATGTGAAGATGTGGACTGGAACCCTCAGACGAGAGGGGAGTGCTTATTCAGGGCACACACAGCATAGTCCTCCCTGCCCCTGTCCCCACCTTCACCCACCCCAGTGGCTGCAGCTCTCAGTCACCAAGGTTGTTCTCAAGTCAAATGTCAGAGAAAGGACGGGATGCTAGAGAGGCAGTGAGGAGAGAGAAGCAGACCTAGAGGGATGTGTGTGGGAGAGACAGAGTCGGGGAGACAGGAGTTTGTACCCGCTTCCCGCAGTGGCAGTGCAAGCTCGGAGGCCACCTCAGGACTTCTTCCCCTCCTGCCCTCTGGCTCTCCGATGAGTCAGGGCTTGGAGAGGGCACGGAGCCATGGTGTTGGGGGTGGCGCACACCTGGTGGGAGCAGAGGGACACTCCGGTCCCCTCCCTCTCAGGTAGTGCCAGGCTGGTCCTTATGCATGATTTTACAGGAGAAGGGACGTAGGCAGAGGTGCAGGGGGAGAGGGAAGGAGGGGCCACACACAGGAAACGAGGGGGTGGCCGCAGGGAAGAAATTCTGAGAAGGCGGAGAAAGATTCTGGAGAAAATGAGCTGCGGCCTCTTGCTCTCCGGGAGGCCGAGGAAGGAGAGAGCGTGGACAGCAGGGCAGGGGTTGACAGCTGAGGCAGGCGGGACGCAGCACGATGGCAGCGAGGGGCCACCCCTGTCCATCTCTCCGAATGGCAGGCAGGAAGGGTTCGCTGCTGCCCAAGCAGGAAGGATGAAGGTGGGACTGCAGACAGACTGCCAGGGCGCAGGGGTGAGGCGGGGGGTGGGGTGGGGTGGGGTGGGGAGCACAGCTGGGCCGAGTTTGGAAAGCAGAATCACCGCAGGGAGAGACCCACCTTCATGCATTCATTCAGGAAGGCCACGGGCTGAACCCTGATAAAGGCACCATGTGCTTTGTAAGCCTCCGAGCCCCGTGGAAATGACTGTGGTGGTTATCTAACTGCAATAGCCTCCAGCTAGATGCTGCAGGGGCCCAGGCAGTGCCAGGAGAGATGGCCAGGGTGGCCTGTCGCGTGGAGGGGCAAGTGACAAATATGATGTGTGCCATCGTTTGCCTTTACACGGACCGGCTCAGGAAAACACCTGGAAGCGTTACTGCACATCTGGGAGATGGGATTGTGGATGATTTATATCTTCTTTTTGCTTCTCTGCATCTCTCTCTTTCTTTCTTTTTTTTGCTACAAATTTCTTCTGTGAAGTCTGACACATTGCACTGCCTCCCAGATCTGTGGGTCTTCCTTCAGTCAGTATCAGGGGTAGCTGAGGACTTGACCTCGAGCTCCTGACTGTCTACCCGAGGCCACACCACGTGCCCTCTCCTCCCCTCTGATCATGTGCCAGGCCCTCACCGTACCCTCTACTCTGGCTCCATCCTAGCCTCACCAGCCTGGATTCCTGATTTGGTACATGTCCATCCTCCCTCATCCTCTCCAGGGATGGATAACGCCACTAGTGTCCACTCACTAGTGACTCCTTTAGACAAGTGACTGACCCAGCGAGGCTCTTCCGCATGGCAGCCAACCAGGAGAAGGCCCAGGTGCTCACCCCTTCTGTCACCTGGGCAAAGACAAGGATGGAGAGGAGAGGCCAGACACTGCCTCTCAGCCCCACAGAGATGGGAGGGAACCCATGCCCACCTCCTCACCCCTGGGGCAGGCAGTGTTGGCCCCAGGTGGTACCTGGGAGCCTCGCAGGAAGGAAGGGGACCGTGGCTGTGGGTCCGTGGCCCTGCACTGACATCTCCCTTGTTCTGACCCCCAACAGAAGGCTGGAGACAAAGGCACACAACTTCTGGACCAGGAGGAGCTTGCACACGAGGTAGGAGAAGGTCCATGGTCCACTGCTCCTTATCATCCCATCCAACACCCTATCCTGGCCGGACAGACTCAGGCTCATAAGAAGACATCCATTTTGGCACCTAAGAAACTGGAGGTCCTGCAGTAGAAAAGGTAAGCAGACTTGAAAGCAATATGAAAAACAAGTTTCCATATGCTTTCACCGATGTCAGCGACGGTTCTGTACGTTTTAGTCCATACAGTGAGCTGAAGAAAGTCAGGGCAAAGCGATGTCTGGAGCTTCCTTTAATATGTCCCAAGAGCTATTTTTTTAACTAAAGAAAAATGATACCTACAAGTAATCTTATTTTTTGCCTTTATTTTTCAACAAGAAGATTCATAATCCTTCCTGAAATCTTTCTAGTCAACCAAATTCATAAAGGCTCCCTTTGGGGGAATTTAAAAAATATTTTTGTTGATATTTAGGGAAGAAAGGAGAGTGAGAGAGAGAAAGAAACATCAATGATGAGAATCATTGATTGGCTGGAGTAAGTGTTTTTTCCATCCTTTTCCTCCTTGTTTTTATTAATATCAGTTATATTGATGTCAGATTTCCCCCAAAGGGCCCAGCTGCATGGTTTACTGGTTTGAGTGTTGACCAATGAACCAGGAGGTCATGGTTTGACTCCTAATCAGGAGACATGCCTGGGTTGCAGGCTCGATCCCCAGTGGGGGAAGGCGGGGGGGGGGCATGCAGGAGCCAGCCAATCAATGATTCTCATCATTGATGCTTCTTTCTCTCTCTCACTCTCCTTTCCTCTCTAAATATCAATAAAAATATTTTAAAAGTTCCCCCAAAGGGAGCCATTATGAATTTGGTTGACTGGAAAGGTTTCAGAAAGGATTATGAATCTTCTTGTTGAAAAACAAAGGCAAAAAATAAGATTACTTGTAGGTATCATTGATCTTTCATAAAAAATAGCTCTTGGGATGTATTAAAGGAAGCTCCAGACATCGCTTTGCCCTGACTTTCTTCAGTTCACTGTCTGCAAGGCAAGGGGATGAAGCAACATCGTCCTTATGGACTGAAACGTACAGAACCGTCGCTGACATCGGTGAATGTCTTTACACTAGTGCCACTGCCCACAGGGGACCAAATTCTTGTTCATCTGGCATCTTTAAGGTATATAATTGGTTATGCTTCAGAAAATGTCTCTCATGTTTTTCTTCAAAAGACCATGACGGTGAGAAGGGAGATTTGTGCATGATAGCATCTCAGTGATTTTTGCAGAAGCTAATTAGAATGATGAGATGCCCCTGGCTGGGCATCTAAGACCTGGAGGGGGCACAGTGTTAGGGAGCTGACCTAAGAGCATGAAATCATGAAGGGTGTTTCTGGAATCTCTCTTGTACATTTCCCTTTATGCCTCTGTGATAAGTGTCCATCCATCCCTCCCTCCCCAGATGAACCTATTGTCTGTCTCCAGCTGTCTGTGAGAAAGGAGACCCTCCCCTCCATACAACTTCCCTGTAGAGTTGGGAAGTCCCTTCTGAAGTCTAACCCTCATCTCTCTTGCTACCTTGGTCAATCCCCTTCTTTCCTGGGACATGGCTGGAGATAGAGTTTGTATTCTAGCATCCCTTCCTCCTTCTCCTGCCACCATCTATATCCGCTCATCTTGGCCAGCCACCATCTATCCGCTCATCTTTGGAGATGGAGCACAGACAGAATTTTTCTGGAGCTCTCTTTCCTTCTGCATCCCATCCCTTCCTGAAACTCCTCCACCTTCAGATGACCTGCACTGCCTGGGCATGCAGGGTCCAGCACTGTGGAGGTTAGGGGGCATGGTGGTGAGGAGAGGGCTTGAGCCCACTGCGGCCGGCCCTCTGGGCCTGTCCAAGTTCAGGGGCGCCTGGGTGCTCTGTGTGAGTCTCAGATCCCGAGTTGCTGTGTGGAGTATCTCCTCCCTTCTATCAGAGGCTTCTCTGAGACCCAAAACACAAAGGAGGAGAGAACCGTCTTTCCCCCCTAAGCTGTGGTTCTGCCAGCAACCATTAGGGGCCACTGTTGCTTCAGCTACCAATGACAAGTGGGTCAGGGCAGGGGTGGGGGACCGGCGGTCCTTAGTGCCCACCCTGACCCTGTCAGAGTAGTGGATATGAGCTATCATTGTTGTCATAGACACATGCTCCCCCCGCATCTGCTCGGGTCCTGCCTTCGTGAGCTGTGGTTTGTGGGACAGCTGCTGGAGTGAGCCAATCTCTTCAGACCCCAGGTGTGTGGCAGGGAGGGCAGCCTGGGACAGCGGGTGGCAGCAGGAGCTATAGCCCTGAGCATCTGGATGCAGGAGATGCTGGTACAGGATGCTAAAACGTCCTGAGCTGTGACCAACCCCTTCCACTGCCTGCCCGCCCGCCCCTCCCTCCCCTACCACTGCACCAGGGTTTTAAGTCATTCATCTGTGGTTCTTCCCCTTCAAATGCCCTGATGGCCCTGGCAGAAGAGCTGGGAAATGAACTCCCCTGTGCTCCTTCAACCTGCCTCCAGGGCATCTCCGCCGGGGGAGGGGCGCCAGACACACAGACTCTGCTCTGATTTGTGTCTCCTGCCTCGTGTCCGAGTGGCATTGAGCAGGGACTGGTGATGTCCTCCAGGCCCCCCTCCCCCACCCCCTGTTCTGCCCACTTAAAACCCTGTCTGCCCATGGAGACAGCAAGGGCTAACTTCAAGATGAGGTGTCGGGAAGGGTTGGTGAGGCTGGGAGGCCCGATGCAGGGTTCCCTGCTGGCTCCGCCACTTCTGCCGAGGAGCTCAGACAATAGCGGGATGGTCCTGCTTCACTGCCATGGCAGCTCTGGCTGCTGGGCTCCTCAGGAGGTGGCGTTTGCCAGCCGTGTGTTCATCCCCACCGCTGCCTCAGGGTCACCACCTCCCGTCTCCAAGGAAGGAAGGAGGGAGGGAGGAAGCTCATCCGGCATTAACCCCACGGAGATGAAGAGACAATGGGATGCTGGGGACCAGGGTACAAACAGACATTGGCATTTATTGTGGCTTCCCTGGAGAGGGGAGGGGGTATGGGGTAGGAGTGAGGGCCGGGAGGAAGCAAACCTCTGAAAGCCTTACTAATCGAAGGGTAGGTAGGAGGGAGATTGAGGGGATGGGACTGCCAGGGGTGGGGTGATTCACTCCAAAGGATTTTCCTGGGGAGGAGGAAGGAGGAGCACCAAGCTTGGAAATCCCTGCGATGGCACAGGAGAGGAGGAGGTGAGGGCGGGCCTCCAGGCCAGGCTGAGAGCCGGAGGGGAGGAGGTGACACGCAGTGGTGAGAAAGGCAGTTGTGTGGACTGTCTTTCCCTGCAGCCCACACATGACAGACAAGGGTCCAGGCCCATTCTGGTTGCTTCTCTGGTTTCAAATGTGCTGATGGCCCCAGATGGCCCCAGGAGACCTGCGGGCTGAGGGTGGGGTTCTCCCCAAAACCCCTCTGGGGTGGACAGGCCCTCTCTTCTTGGTCTGAGGAGGGGCTCTTTGAGGGCCTAGTTTCCACTCCTGCTGGGCCCTTGCTGACTTCCTCGGGGAGAACTCAGTGCGTCTGCTCTGATCAGCCCCCAACCTTTCCTGCCCCTGCTGTCTGGCCCACCCTTGGCCACCCCACGCCTGGGGGTATGAAAGTCTGCACCTCTCTCAGCCACAAAGGTCAGATCCCTTCCTCTCTGCCTGTGGGAGGCCAAGCAGACAGGGAGGGGAGTGCCCCTCAGTGCCCTGGCCCCCCGTTTTGAGGGCTGCAGTCTGAGGAAGCCCCTTTTGGGGGTGGTGGGGAGTCGGGCTCTGCATCAGGGGCCAGGAGGGAAGCCCGGGGCCCCCCGCACTCCGGGCTGTAGTAGAAGGAAAGGAGGCGGAAGGACGGCCGCAGCTCCTCCTGGATGCTGTCCAGGATGTGGGTGAAGGTCGGTCGCAGGCGTGGGTTCTGTTGCCAGCAGCGGCTCATCAGCTCCTGCCTGGTGGGATGGGAGGGCAGCGTCAGAGGGTCTCCAGCCCCTGCCTCTGGTACTGAGAGGGTCAGTCGGGGTGAGTGGATGGGTCACCGGGGAGGAAATGGGCACCATAGTGGGGGTTTAGACTCGGGCTCAGAGCTGGGGATCAGTGGGAGTAAAAGCATGAGAGGAGGTAGACCATGTCTCAGGGCAGGGAACGGGGTAGGCAGGGCAGGGGTGTGGACGCGGCGGGCTGGGTGACTCACAGCTGAAGGGGACAGCTCTCTAGCTCCTCCAGGACGCCACCATCCATGACAAACTTGAGCACCTGCTCATTGGACAGACCCTGGTAGGGTTGCTCAGCCAGGGTCACGATCTCCCAGAGCACCACGCCGAAGGACCTGGAGGACACAGAGCAGGGCTTGAGCCCAGCACCCTTCATGAGGGATCGCACCCAGGCCTCTCTCCCCAGACCCCGCCTCCACATCCCCCGAGCACCCCCGCTCCAGCCCGGCCCCACCAGACGTCCGAGTGGGTGGTGAAGATCCCGTCTTTGAGGGACTCGGGGGCCATCCAGCGCACAGGCAGCAGCCCCTTCCCGCCCTTGCGGTAGTAGTCGGTCTCGTACACATCTCGCGTCATCCCGAAGTCTGGAAGGCAAGCGGGGAGAGGGTGTGGAGCAGCAGCGCCTTAACCAGCTCCTGCCGCAGGGTATCTCCCCGAACCTTCTCCACCGCCAGGGTCTCCAAGAATCCTGGAAAGTGAGGGCTCTAAGTGTATCAGAGACGCTCCCATTCAGCCCTCTGTACCTGGCACCCTCCTTACCCCCAATCTTGACGGTGAAGTCCTGGGACACCATGCAGTTTCGGGCTGCCAGGTCTCGGTGCACAAACTTTTTGGCGGCAAGATAGGCCATGCCATCTGCAATCTCACCGGCCATCTGGATCATTTCTCCCAGTGCTGGCCGCGGGAGCCCAGGGTTATTCTAGAGCCGAGAGAGGGGACGGGTGACGACGGAATCTAGAGGCAGGACTCTCACCAAGGGTTACCCGCCACAGCTATGCCCTGAGAGTTTTCTTAACTCTCTAGCACACGGGCTCAGACTCTTCTCCCAGGCCTCACCTCTGCCTCCGGCCGCAAAGATCGAAGATGGCTCTTGAGGTCCCCACGAGTCATTAGCTCCATGATGACCAGAGTTGGCTGGCCCTGAGATACCACGCCCAGGAGACGTACCTGAGATGAACCAAGAGCCTAGTTGCAGGTCCCCTCTGCTCTCCTTGACCCCTCTGGCCGGAATCTTGGCCTGCTATGACCACCCTCTGACCCAGACACCAAACCTGCTCTAAATCCAACCACAAGCACAACTCTCATCCTGGCCTCACAATGACCCTGACTCGAAACCATGACCTTGATGATGTCAGACTATTATCCTACTCTTTATGATTGGCCCAGCTCTGACCTTGATCCTAATCAAGATCCCAATAATGATCTGGACATTCAATATTGACCCTAACCATGACTGATTTCAGCCCTAGCCATGATTCTATCATGTCCCTACCATGACTCTGGTTTGGTTTTAACCCCAAACCATGACCTTTACCCCAATTAGGTTCCTAACTACAGTCCCCAACCCTGACCTTGATGGTACCCTGACCTCATCCCTGACACGATCCTTCCTGCCTAATTATGACCCTGATGATGCCACGGGGCCTCCCTTACCACATGGTGACACTTGAATGCCTTCATGACAGAGGCTTCCTTAAGGAACTCGATGCGTTCTCGGGGGCTGGCCAGCTCATTCACCGTCTTCAGGGCCACGGGCATGGTCTCCTCTCCAGCCTCAAGGCCTTGTGCCAGCCCCTCGTACACCATCCCGAAGAAGCCCTGGCCCAGTTCCCGAATGATGGAGATCTGCTCCCGAGGCACCTCCCACTCGTCAGGGATGTACACTGAGAGGAGGTGGGGGTCACAAGGCAAGGACACCGCTGTCTGCCACTCTGCCTGCTCCCAGAAGGTCTCCTGCCAGTTTGCCTCTCCACACCCTCCTCCCTGTCTCTTCTCCACACCCCCTGTCCCCTCAGCTAGGACCTACCATCAGAAGCACTGAAGTACTCTGGATTCACAGAGGCATAGAGGGTCCTGTTTCTGCAATGGAAGGTGAGGCGGTCAGGCTGGAAGGTCCTCAGGAAGGAAGGAGCAACATCAGAGGGCAAGGAAGAGGGAAGTTCCATGGTGCGGTCCTGATCAGGATGACCCCTTGGGGCGCTCTAAGCTGGTCTGGGTCTTCGTCCTTAGACCCAGGGAGTAGGGAGGACAGTGTAGAGGGTTCCTGCCTCCTCAGCTAATCCTTAGACCCCCGCACATCAAAGCCGTGCCCCCGTTTCCCTCTTTGATTCAGGCTCAGGAGGCACCCGAACCAAGCACCTTCTCCCTCCTGTTGGCACTGACTTTACGCCGAGGGTAACGGAGAGAAGGGGGCTGGGGACCGGGAGGACCGGTTCTCACCTCTTCTTGCTGTAAAAGAAACCAAGGGCAGCAAGAATGATGAGCAGCATGAACCCCACGGGGGTGACAGTGAGAAGGTGCAGCCCCCCGGAGTCTTCCTCCTCTGGTGGTCAGTCAGTGGACAGGAACAGAGGGCAGCAGAGGGTGGGGTCAAAGGTAAAGAAGTCAGAGGGGAGAGGACACTTCTCTTTCCACACTGGAAGGTGACGATGGGGCAAGGGTGGGATAGGGGAGCCTGTGGTTTCCACAAGAGATGTGGCTAGGGACCTGGGGTCACTGTTTGGGAGTACAGGTCTGGGACAGAGGCTGTGTATACCCGGGGTCTGGGATGGAGGCTGTGTATTCCTGAGGTCTGGGACGGAGGCTGTGTATACCCGGGCTGTGTATACTCGGGGTCTGGGACGAAGGCTGTGTATCCCTGAGGTCTGGGACGGAGGCTGTGTATACCCGGGCTGTGTATACCCGGGGT
>JAAGEH010000042.1:28766163-28792872 GCA_011751065.1 Lasiurus cinereus | reverse complement strand
GCTATACCATACAGCCTAGGTGTGTAGCAGGTTATACCATACAGCCTAGGTGTGTAGCAGGCTGTACCGTATAGGCTGGGTGAGTGCCCTCTATGATGTTCACACCACGCCTCACCACTCATTTCTCAGAACATAGACCATCGTTAAGCAGTGAATGACTTCTCACCTTCAAAGACAAACTCTAGGGCAGCTGTTCTCAACCTGTGGGTCGCGACCCCTTTTGGGGTCGAACGACCCTTTCACAGGGGTCGCCTAAGACCATCGGAAAATGCAGATAAATACATCAAGAAGCATAACAGTAGCAAAATTTCATGGTTGGGGGGTCATCACCACTGAGGAACTGTATGCAAGGGTCGCGGGCTTAGGAAGGTTGAGAACCACTGCCCTAGGGAGCTAAACTGGGAGGTGTGAGGAAACGCTAGGATTATGGGGACTGGGAGGAGGATGAAAGCAAGGCCCTGGGGTTAGCGGGAGCTCAAACTCGCTAGTTGCAGCTCTGCTTGGAGAGGTGCTGGGGGTCGGAGGTGGCGGTCGAAGGTGGGGTGGGTCACTCACTGTGGGGCATGGTGCGCGCAAAGACGAAGGTGGCGGCGCTGCAGCCCACGGCGTGCGCCGCGTGGTTGCAGGCATGGATGTCGATCCGGTACTCCGTGAAGTGGCGCAGGCCACCCAGCACGGCTCGCTCTCGGGGAACTTTGTCCTCCCGGATCTCGAAATCTGAGCTGTTTCCCCCGAGTCGGAGGGCCCCGGAGGCGCGGCGGTGCCGCCCGGAGTCCCTAGGGAGGGCGAGTCAGAACCAGGTCCCCGCACCCCGGCCACACCCCTCAACCTTGGCCCCGCCCCTGCTCACCTTTGAGGGCTCTTGTTGATGGACGTCACCTTCCAAGGGGATCTGGGGAGACCAGGGAGGGGGGGCCTGTCACGGCTGCCGGGAACTGCCCCTCTGCAGGGTGCACCACTTCTAATCCCACCCACCACCAGGCCCCGCCCCACACCCCTCCCTCAGCAAGACACGCCCCTCGAGGCCCCGCCCATTAACATGCCCCGCCCACCGCCCCTCCCCGCCCATTTTCCCGCCCGTCCGGCCGCAGCGCACTTGGGGATGGTGATGGCGTTGTGCAGAAAGTTTTCAAACTTCTTTTGGAACGAGGCCTCTTGCGCCTCCAGCGGTGGCAAGACCTGCCCCGGAGGTGGGTGTTGGCAAGGGCAGCAGCCCGGCTCCATCTCCGCCTCGAGTTCCGCGTCCTCCTGGTCGAAGCGCGGGTCGTTGTTGCTGGTGGGCAGCCGCAGGCCTGGTGCATAGCAGGAGGGGAGCAGTTAGACGGGCAGGCCCCGGGGGCCCGGGGCCCCAACCCCTCCTGCTCGCACCCCACCCCTGCGCACCGCGGTGGCAGTAGTCATTGAGGTAGAGGTCGCTGTCTTCTGCCAGCCGCTGCCACAGCACCAGGTAGTAGGTGATGTTCCCATTTCGCTGGGTCGGCGGCTTCCAGCGCACCAGCAGGTGGGAGGAGGAGTTGGACGTGGAGATGACGTCTTGGGGAATGGTGGGCGCTGGGCGGGGGGCGGGGAGAGGAGGAAGAGGGGGTGAGTCCGGTACAACTGAGAAGTTTCGGGACCCTTTTCAAACACTGTGTGGCTCCTGTCTCTCTGAGTCCAACCCTCACTTGTCCCCAGGAATAGGTGACTCTCAGCTTTCTCTTCCTACGGAGCATTTTGTTCTCCCCCTGCACTCTCCCACCCACAGCCTCCCCAGGACCTAGGTCAGAAAATGCCCCCTATTATTACTATTATTTTTATCCTCACCCGAGGATATTTTTCCCCATTGATTTTTATTTTTTTAAATATATTTTATTGATTTTTTTTTACAGATAGAAAGGGAGAGAGTTAGAAACATCCATGAGAGAGAGAGACATCGATCAGCTGCCTCCTGCACGCCTCCTACTGGAGATGTGCTTGCCACCAAGGTACATGCCCTTGACCGGAATCAAACCTGGGACCCTTCAGTCCGCAGGCCAATGCTCTATCCACTGAGCCAAACCGGTTTCGGCTCCCCATTGAATTTTAGAGGGAGTGGGAGGGAAGGAGGGAAGGAGGGCAGGAGGGAAGAGAGAAAGGAGAGAGAGGTTTGTGGTTCCGCTTATTTATGCATTTATTGCTCGTAGGTACCCTGACTGGGGATCAAACTCACAGCAGCGGTGTATCCAAGGACACTCTCACAGACTGACCTGCCTGGCTAGAGCCTGCCCCCTCTGCTTTCTAGGACTCAAGCAAGGACTCAAGCATCTGGCCTCCCAGCCTCTCTGGGCCAGCTGTTCAGTGACTCAGCATCTCTATTTCTGGTGCCTGGGTTCCCACATGCTCACTAGGACCTAGGTATCTAGCTCCCACTCCCTCCAAAGACCTACCTGCAGGCAGGGTTCGGAGGTAGATGATGGGGCTCTGAGCTCCTTGGTGGGGGCTGTCCTCAGCAGTGGTCAGTGTGATGGCCCGCACAAACACTGCATACTGTGTCCAGGGCTTGAGGGGGGCCAAGGTCACCCCTGGCTCCTGGTTGCGGCTTAGGGGCAGCTCCACATCTAGCAGGTTCCAGCTCTGGGTCCCACAAGCATCTGGACCGATGTGCTCCGTGGCATTCTGGAATGGGCTGAACACCCCACCCTCCGTGTCTAGCAGCCCCCTCCTCTCTGAATCACCCCAAGATTGCTCTCGTCATTCTCCAAATATGCATCCAGAAGCAGATGTGCGTCCACCCTTTGGGGTAAGGTGCCTTGTGGCACTGAGTGGGTCTGCTCAGAGCTGGATTGAGGCAGGATCCACAGTAAAGTCTGTGAGGGGCACGGCCACATCCACACTGCCAGGCAGTGATGGCGGGGAGCTTCCTGAAGGACCGCTGCGATCCTCTGCCCTTTGAGTCTGGGTGTACAGATTGTCAGCTGCACGAGCTGAAGGTGACATTTACTTTGCAACCAACCCATGTTAGTGCTCCTCACAGTATGGTTCAGGGACCAGAAGATGTAATGTACCGGGGTACATAGCTAGCTAGCAATGCAGGTTCATGGGCTCGATCCAGGGCTAACTGAACCAGACTCTGTGGGGGTGGGGCCCAGGAGTCTGTATTTAACAAACCCTGCAGCTCCCCGTGCTAGAGACCTTCACCTCGCTGAGGCCTAGGGGAGCTTTGGCATCTGAGCAGGCCTCCCACCATTGACTCCCCTTCCTCCTCCCAGGCCAGGCCCTGCGCGCAGTGAGCCACTAAGACCTCTCAGTTTTAATTCCCAGGAACTGCCCCTAAGCCAGGTGGCTCCCATCTCCTCTCTCCCATAGAGGGGAGTCTGCCTCACCCCTGCCCTCCCAGCCTGCCATCCCAATCCATCTCTCTGCGGGAAGGATTTCTGTCTCTGAGCCCTCGCCATGCTTCTGGAGAAGTCCTTCCTGTGGCCTCGGCCCGATCCCTCCTGCTTTGGTCAGTGCTCTCTCCCCGGAGTCAGAGCAGCCTGTCCCCGCCCGTCCCTGCTCCCTTCCTCCCTTCCTCCCTTCCTTCGTCAGGCTTTAATGAAATGCTGGCCAAGCTGCATATAAAACTGGCCAAATTAGTGGCTGCTCCCCAAACCGCTGCTGGGGCAGGAGCGTGTGGTCAGTACAGAATATTAGCAGAGTGAATAGAAGTTTAATTATCCCAGCCTTCCCCGCGGGCGCCTCTCCCTGGCTCTCAGAAGTCCCGGCTCCCCTCTCCATTTCCCTGGGCGAGGTGACAATCACACGCGGAGGGATGAAGGTGAGGGGAGAGGCCAGAGGGGGTGGGCCCTACAAGGGGGTGCGACTTAGGGTCCTGGCCTCCTGACTCTTGCCTGCAGTCTGGATGATTCCGCTCCTGCTCCGCCCCGCCCCAGCCCCGCCCCCACATAGCTCCGCCTCCATATGGCCACGCCCCATCCGACCCCGCCCCCAGCTGACCCCGCCCCCCGGCCCCTGCAGGGCACTCACGACTCCTTGTAGTACACGATGAAACTGAGTAGGTCTCGGGCCTCCAGCGGCTCGTAGCGCTCCCAGCGCAGTAAGATGCGGTTGGTCTCGGTCACGTTGGACACGAAGCGCAGGGTGCGAGTCTGGCCTGGGTGGGGCGAGGGGCGAACACCCGCTCTCCACCGCCACCTTGCAAGCCCCGACCTGAATCCCCGTGGCATCCCACCCCCCACGCCGCCCCTGAAGACCGGTTGCCACACTGTCCGCGCCGAGCGCCTCTTCCCACCCGGCTGCACGGCTGGGTGTTTGTTTCTTGGGGTTGTGAGCTCCCCCCTCGGGTGTAGGGGGGGTGGGGGCTGGGGCCTCACAGGCAGCGCGGTCTCCGTTGGTCCGCGGGTTGATCTCCGCCTTGTTCTGCCGTCCCCGCGTGCCGGTCACCTGCTCCAAGTGGTAGATGTGCTCCAGGCAGAGGCGCGGGTTGAAAGCGAAGTAGATCTTGCCCACGGGAATGGTGAGCCCCGCAGCCACCCAGGGCCCCAGTTGCTGGAGGTTCTGGTTGTCCAGCACGTACAGAGTGTAGTTCCTGGGGGCCGGGAGGGGACCTGGTTCCAAACGGGAGGTGGGGGCGGGGTGGGGAGGAGGTGCCTTATGGGCTCCTCTAGGGCGTGGGTAGGGAAGGTGGGAAAGAGGGAGCTTGGTCAGGGGCTTGCTTACCCATCCACCATGGCATCTCCCCGGATTAGTTTGAGGTTCTTGAAGAAGCCCAGGGACACAAGGGCAAAGGAGTGCTTGATTTTGAGGAAGCCAGTGATGGTCTCCACCAACCCCAGGCTGTGCTGTAGCTCCTGCTCCAGGTTGTCTGGGGAGACGGAGGACAGGGGCAGGGAAAGTGGTGGGTCCCCCAGGGGAGGGGGCTAAATGGGATGCAGGGAAGGGGGGGGTCCTCAGCCTGGGACTCAGGGTAAGGGAAGTGGTGCTTTAGCGGTGCCTCTGTAAGGGGCGTGGCAGGGAGGAAGGGCGTGGCCAAGAGAGAGATACAGTCCCGAGGAAGGTACTGACAGCCCTGGCGAAGATTGAGGATGAGACTCCCCTCCACGTGGGTGCAGCCCGCCAGATCTTGTGCCACCTGGACCGAGTCGATAGTCTTGGTGCCCACCTTGCACTCTTTGGGGCACAGCCCTTCACACTTGTGGCAGAATATGCTGGCAGGGGCAAGCAGAGGGGGTGGCATGAGCCCCGGACCGGTGTGTGGACCTTCTTGATACTCCAGGGGCGACCCCCCCCTCCCGCACCCCACACTCACCTACTGCCATTCCGAGTGAAGCCCGGAGGGCACTGGGCCAGGCAACTGCCCTGGTGGATGCCAAAGGTGGAGGCGAGGCTGGGCACAGAGCGCAGGCTGGCACAGACCTCAGCTGTGACACAGCGCCACGACTCGTGCTGGTAGGTGCCTGGAGGGCAGGCCTGGTGGCAGGCGCCCTGGAAGTAGAAGTGGCGGCAGGCAACGCAGGCACTGGGGTCATCCGGCTGGCTGCAGCCGCCCAGGCATTCGGTGTGGCAGCACTCGCCCCCAGCGGTGCAGGCCAGCCCATGGGGACAGGGGCACACTGCGGGCAGAGTGCTGGGTGAGGCTGCGTCCAGCCTCCGTGGTCCTGACCCCGCCCCCTCCTTCTGGGTAACCCTCTGAGTCTGAACCCAGATCACTCCCATTCAAAGAACACTGGCTGCCGGCTTCCTCAGGCAGGGGGGGTGGGCGCTCCTGAGGACAAGGACCGTGGCCCCCCTCTGGGGCTCCTCACCTCCCACAGTGCCTAGTCAGGGGTGTCAGAACCCAGCCCAGAGCAGTGACCTTGTCCATCAGGGCTGCTGCTCCCTCGCCTGCTGTCCTGTCTAGGCCTGGTGCCCAGATCGTCGCTGGGCATGGGGCCAGGGGGAAGCAGCCAGCTTCTCCTGAGTAGCTGGGCCCAGGGCAGGGTGGGTGTGGGAGTGTGTGGAAGAAGGGGCCACCCCTGGTCATGGCACCCGGGCCCCTGTCCGTGCCTCTTCCCTCTTGAGCTCTCTGCGCGGGGGTGGGAGGCAGCCCCCAGCAAAAGTGGGTGGTTGGAGGGGGGCGCTGGGGAAGCGACGGCCTGGGAACTCTGCGCAGGGGCAGCTGCGTGTCTGCGGGAGCGTGCATGTGGTGGGGGTCAGCCAGGGCATGTTGACACTGTACACGCGAGAGGCCCTGAGAGAGGCCGTGCAGCAGCTGTGTTTACAGCCAACAGGGAGGCTGCAGGGAGGTGGGGCTGGGAGGATACAGTAGGGATCTGGTTACTCTTCGGCCCTGATGCTGAGGGTGAGGGAAGCTGATCTCCAGAAACTGTTGGAAAGAGCCCCAGTTTTAGGGGACCCCAGCTCTGCTCCCAGACTCTGAAAGGTCTGCCTTTCCTTCCCTAGAACTTTCAATTCCTCCTCCTCTCCGCCATCCCCTCCTTATCCGACTCCCCGCTTCCTCCCCTCCCTTCCTTTTGTTTCCTCTCCGTGCACTGTGCTTCCTAAAGAAGTTGCCACCTCACGTATCTGTCCTCATCTGCCCTGTCCTCCGTCTGCCACCTCCTCCTTTCCCCCACCCCGCTCACCCTGGGCCACCTGTGCTGGGGTCACTTTTCTCAGGACCAGACCTGCTGCCACAGCTCGGTGGTTTACAGAATAGCTCATTCCTCGTAACAACGCTACCATCTTTTCACAGATAAGGAAAGTGAGGCGCAGACAGGCTGAAAGAACATAGCCAGTAAGTAGTAGGGCTGAGATTTGAACCCGGGCCATCTGGCTTTGCACGTAACCACTGGACTAACCTTCTTCTTGTGCTGCTGTCTGGTATCCATTCATGCCTACCCTTCCCCACCTTGTACCTGCCCTTGACTTTCTCCATTACTACCTGATGCCATCTCGTGCCTGTATCTTGAGTACCTTACGCTACAGCAGTGATTTCACGTTCCTCAGTTTAGTTTCCTCGTCTGCAGAACCACACTACCTGCCTCCCGGTTGACTGAGGACTGCAGTGAACAGTGGCTGCCAGTTACTGGCCCACCACACCACCCCGTGGCCACCCTCTGACCCTGCCTTCCCTGTGCCCCCGAGTTGTGTTCTGTGCCAGTGCCCACCTCTCTGGCAGTGGCTGGAGGTCCAGCACCTGTAGTCTGTGTGCCCGCTGAAGGTGGTCCGGGCACAGGGCTCGCCGGTGGCGCCCAGCACACCGGGGCACACGTCGGCACACTCCTCGCCCAGCTTGTTGCCCACGATGTGGTTGGCGCCAGGGGAAGGCTGCAGCAGGCCCCAGTCGATGGTGGAGAGGTGGCAGAGCTCCTGGTTTTTCTCCACGCGCACGGCCCCGCGAAGCACGGCCCCCAGGGCCGGCAGCCCCACGTCCCGCAGGTGTGGCATCTCGAAGATGACCAGCGCGTAGCCCAGGAAGAGGTGGGCGCCGCGGATGACGGCCAGGTTGGGGAAGAGGTCGCGCAGGCTCTCCAGGCCGTAGACGCGGAAGAGCAGCAAGTACTCGGTGACTTGCGTGAGGCGCGGGAAGCTGAGGCCGCGGAAGTCCTCGCCCGTGGCCGTGAACATGAGCAGGATCTGCAGGTGGCCCTCCACCACACTGCAGTTCTCCAGCCGCCGCAGCTCCGACACCTCGGAGCGGATGTCCAGGCTGGGGCACACTGTGGGCACAAGCGGCAGGCCGTGGTCAGTGCCGCCTGGGCCCAGCACCTCCTCCCACCCAGCAGCTCCGGAGGAGGGGCGTCGCACCGGGAGCGGGACGGGGGACAGGGAGTGGGAGCCAGGTTCTGCTGTGGGTGTGGGGTGCCCTCCTCGCAGGGCCTCAGGGGCCTCATGGGCAGCTTGAGGGGTCTCTACCAGTGAGCAGATGAGCCCACTGACCCCCTTCCCCTTCTCCGTGGACTGCTGCATCTTTCTTGCAGCAGACTCCAAATCTAAAGCCATCCTGACGCCTTTCCTTTCCTCATGCCCTCACCCCACGGGCTCTGTCTTTAACATACACCCAGAGTCCAACCGCTGGTCGCCAGCTTTACTGCTTTCACCACCCTCTTCTCCTGGATTTGCAGTCATAGCCTCCCAGACAGTTGCTCCACTTCCACCCTGTCCCCTCTTCGGTCTGTTCTCCACTTTATAGCCAGAACGATCTTCTCAGCACAGAGGTTGGATCACATTCCTTCAGTGCTCAAAACATCCCCATGGCCCCCATATCACTGTGAAAAGCCAAGGTCCTTACCACACCTTCTCTGCAGCCTCCCTGCCATCACCACCACCACCCCTTTCTCTCCTGCAGCCAGCCACACTGACCAGTTGACTGAACCTCAGACAAGCCAGCCAAACTTGTCCTGAGGTCTTTGTACATTCTGTTCCCTTGGGCTAGAACCTCTTCTCTCTAAATGGCTCCCTCAGCCCCTTTAAATCTTTGCTCAAATGTCACCTCTGACCATCCTCTTTAAAATTGTGACACTCCCAATCCCCTTCCTACTTTATTTTTTCTGTGATTCTTAACACTGGCTAATACATAATTTATTTTGTTTGCTGTAAGCTCCAGAAAGCAGGGGTCTCTGCCTAATATGTGCTGTGTCCTTGGTGCCTAGTACAGTGCTTGGCACAAAATTGGCGCTCAACAAATATTTGATGAGTGAATGAGTGAATTCTGTGACTGGGAATCAGTATTGTGAGCTTCACAGACTACTTTTCTCCCAGATCTGAATGAGCTAGATGCCTGGTCCCTGCATTTGTTTATTTTCAAAGGGACATTTCATGGCTCTGCATTGCCAAAAGTTTAAATTCCTCAGCCTGACATTTGGGTGTTGAGAAACTGGTCCCACTAATATCAAAAGCCTCAGAAGGGTTCCTCACCCCGGTAGTACCTTCAGCTCTTGTCCTGTAAGCCTCAGGTCCAGGCCCCTACCCCTTGCCTGACCCTTTGACCCCGAGTTAATAACTTTCCCTTCAGGCTCCATAGCACTTAGTCCGGCACCCACACTAGACTACCTGGGGCGTTGCCTCAACATTGCTCTCTCTATCTATGTCACCCCCTCCACGGAGGACATCTTTTGGGGGCAGGGCCCTTGTTAGTTGTCTCTGCATCCCCCATGGTACCCAACTCAGGGCTGGAACCACTGGGCACTCAGGAGCCATTGGTTGAATCGATGGACACCTGGATCCCAAGTCCACTCCGGGAGGATCCGATATGTATGGCTTCTCCAAGGTCCCAGTCCCACTTCCCTTTCTCTCCCCAAGACACCTAGGGCCATTCCCCTCCGTGGGCTACCTGGTCCCTGCACTCACTCGCTCCCAAGCATACTTTTCGTGCTCCCTGCCAGGAAAGCCTCAAGTCTGAATTCTTCCACTTGCCATTCAAGTCCTGCTCCCTTCTCCAGCCTCCACTCCCTCCCTTTCTTCCCAGCCCTCAGCAACATCACAGGGGTCACCCATAACAGGCCCATCCCCTGATGGCTAAAAGTGGGGTGCACAGGCAAGGCTGGCTCCCTGGAGCTTACTCCACACCTTCTCCAGTGGTCCCTGTGCTTAGCTCTGCCCGGCAGCTCTGTGGGTGTGTGTGAGCACATGCAGGCACATACACAAAAGAGAGGGAGAAGGAGAAAACACTTCTGTCCCCTCCACACAAAGGCCAATCAGGCTCTTCCAGGCAGATGGGGATTCTCTCTGTGCCCAATGCCACTTCCCATCATCCCCTCTGCCTCTCCAGGGCTCCCCTGATGGGAGTCATTTGGAAAAACAAATCTCCGACCTTCACAGTTTAACCCTCTCCTGCTTCCCCTTAGGGCATGGCCCTGTGCAGAGCTGCACTGGGAATGGGACATCTGGGCCCCCTGATCAAACACCAGCCCCTCCATCCTCCCGCCCAGGGACGTGCTCCTGTCCGGACAACCATGATTCTGGCTGGCATTCTCTGTGCCCAGCCCTGGCACAGCCGTGGAGGAGGGAAGTGGTGGTGCCAGGGAGGGACGATGCCTTGAAGAGAGTGCCTCTGTGACTGATTCTTCAGGGACCCCCTATCCCGACCCATTTGCATCATTTTTGTCTGTGTAGGATGGGAAGACTCCCCCCCTGCCCCAGGAAGCCCCCAGTCTTAGGCCTCAGGCAGGCAGGGGCACTGGATTTGCTGGATTCCTGAGCCCCCTGAGGCTGGGAGGGAATCGGGGGTTTGCCAAAGGGACATCTCTTAATCCTTCCCCTTTGAATCTTCTATCCCCAGCTTTTCCCCTCTCCTGACCAATTCCCCAGCATCCCCATGAGGACTCTTTAATCTACATGATCTGACCCCCCCTAACCCTACACAGGGGGATTGTCTGGCCTGGGGCACCATAAGAAAGTAGCTCTCCCCTCTAGTGAATGGGCCCTAGGTGGGGGATCTGGGACATAGCCCTGCAGGCAGGAGCGCAGGACCCCAGGCTAACTTTATCTCCTGGTTTCCTGTCTGCACAATGGGTTCAGTCACTTAATCGTGCCTAGTTCTTGGTTGTCATTCCATGCTGCCCACTTCCCATTCTGGGGCCCTGGGAATGACCCCCCAAGACTCTCCTCCCTCCTTTTGGTTCTCATTCAGGCTCTCCTGGGACCATGCTTTCACAAGTGTGAACGGAGGGCATCTGTTCATCTCGGGGAACGGAGAGGCAAGCACCCTCATGGAGGGAACTGACTACTCTTCCTTACGGGAAGTTCTTCTGAGAGCTAACCCCAGTCTTCACAAGGCAGTAGCTAAACCGAAACATTCCAGCTGGCCGGGAGGTAGATGGGGCTCCAGGAGACAGGACAGGGACTCACCCTTTAGTGTGTCCAGGCCAGATCCCAAGGACAGGAGGGTCACAAGCAGACATGCCACCCACAGCCACCGTCCGGGCACTGCCATTGCTCCAGTCCCCACTCTCCAGCTGGCTCTGGGCAGAAGGGTCTGGCAGGCCCTAAGGGACACAGAAACACAAGCCTCGGAGGCCAGGGGAAGGATAGGGGCCCAGCCACCAGGAAGGCGACACGGATATGGCAGGAGCCAGAACAAAGGGATGACAGATAGCCACAGAGACACACACACACAGTGACCGGCAGCGAGACACAGACACTCAGCGTGAAGCCAGAGACGGAGAGGAGAGGACAGAGGCAGACAGCAGGGGAAGAGACTCAGAGAGGCCCCCTGGGGAGGGAGATGGTCACACAGGGGGCAGAGCAAAAGGGGTCTCCGAGGCCAACCAGTCCCCAGGGCGAGAGAAGCCCGAGGAGCTGGCGGTGCACGGAGAGCGACGGGGGGTCCAGGAGCGCGCCAGGAGAGTCTTTTCGGATCTCTGGGGCCGCCTCTGCGCCCCGTGCAGGCAGGGGCTCCTGGGCTCCCCGCCCCCGTCCAAAGGGATTGGTTTGTCGGCCTCGGGTCTCTCCGCCCCTCCCGCTAAGCCAAAATATTTAGCCTGACAACTGAGGGGATGGCACGGGGACAGGTCTGTTGGGGAAATAAGGCCAAAATACTGGGGAGGGCGCGCGGGGTGGGGTGGGGGGGGGGGGGGGGGGTCGGGGGCAGGTGGGCCAAGAACTGAGTTCCCTGGCGCCGCCCTGAGCACTTTCCTCCAGCTGGGCTGCACCACTCGGGGCGCACAGCAGGCAGCGGGGTTCTAGGTTCTGCCATCGAGAACTGACACCTGCCGAGACCGGTTTGGCTCAGTGGATAGAGCTTCGGCTTGCGGACTGAAAGGTCCCAGGTTCGGTTCTGGTCGGGGGCATGTACCTTGGTTGGGGGCACATCTCCACTGTGGGGCGTGCAGGAGGCAGCTGATCGATGTCTCTCTCTCATCGATGTTTCTAACTCTCTATCCCTCTCCCTTCCTTATTTAAAAAAGAAGAAGAAGAAGAAGAAGAAGAACTGATACCTGCGGGGTGACTTCTGGCAGCCATGCCCTGGCCGAGCGAGCTTGTTGGAACCTGGCGGGAACATGACTTGTGTCTCCTTAATATTAAAGCCCCCCGCATCCCAGGAGACCTCTGTCCCTCCCAGCCAGGTCCCCTGGTCCCCACCACTCTCCCCTTGGAGAGAGCCATCACCCTGTGCGGCCCGCCTCTGTCCTTGACTTCTTGAATTCAGGCTGCTCGGTTGGCCTGGTTTGTCTGTGCGTCCCTGCCTCAGGGCATTGGGGTGGGGGAGGGGGCGCGGTCTGTGCCGGGTTCTGGAGAACAGAGCTGCGCACTGCTCTTTCCCTGCACGGCTTGTCTGCACAACCCCGGCGCCCCCTTCATCCTCTTCTCCCCCCACCCCCCGCCCGGGTCCCTCTCATCCTTCTCCTTTTCGTGGCTCTTGAGGTCACGAAGCTCGACTGGGTGTGAGGGCTGGGACATGCCCCGCGACACCCTGGTGCTGGGGATCCAGAGGCTTTCCAGGTGTGCGGCCTCCTCAGACCCACGGGTCCCAGCTTCACCCGCCGGCTGCTCCCGCGTCCAAGGAGCTAAGAGAAGATCTATTAATTTCTCCGTGCAAAAATCGATGCTCTTGTCGGGGTGGCGATCGATGCCCGTCCACCTTGGACCTGCCCGGCCTGGGGGCCAGCGCTGGCCAGCCGGGGTCAGGGGCTGAAGCGCGGGGCTCAGGAGGTGCAGCGCGGTGGGCGTCGCAGGCCGCGCCCCCACCCCGCCCTGGCGGAGCTCGCACCTTCGCGCGCCGGCTTCGTGCGCCACCCTGTGGTCTCTGCGGGAACTCCGCATCCCCGCTCCCCTGGTCTCCCCTCTCCCGCTTTTGGGGCTACCCACCTTCTCTCTTTTCTCTGACTCCTGATGTTTCCTTGCCGAGGTCCTGCGTTTGGTCTTTTTGGGGGTCCCTTTCCTTTTCTTCCTGGGGTTTAGAGTGTGTTTCACCTGATTTACACCCCCAGTGACCTCGCACACTCCCACAGGCCCGTGCGCCCAGAGGAGGGAGATCTGAGAGCCGGACTGGCCAGGATGACCTGGACGGCAACCTTTTCCGGGCTCAGTCCCCTTCCCTCTCCCCTAAATGCAGCTGCTTTAGGCTGCGAGAAATAACGCATCAACTTCCCAGGTCCCCACCCCGGCAGACGCCTCTGAGCCGTTCCGCGATGGCCACTCCGCGTCTCCCAGAGCTGGAGGGGTCTTGGGGGAGAAAGCTGGCGCGCTCCCCCCGCCCCGACCCAAGGGGTGGGGAGCGAGTTGGGGGGCTTAGCAGAGGTGGGGGCGGGGTGCGGGCCAGAGGGGGCGGAGCCGGGCGGGGGCCGTTGGCTCCGCCCTTTCCTGGCGACTGGGCCTTTAACACCGCCCCGCGCACGTGTCTGGGGAGCCCCAGCCGCGGCCGGAGCAGCGCACTGACGGCGGCCCGGCCCGGGCGAGGCGGGCGAGGCGGGCGCCGCCGGGATGCTGCGAGGCGGACGGCGCGGGCAGCCCCGCGGGCACGGCCTAGCGATGGGCCCGCGTCGCCTGCTGGTCTGGCTGATGCTGGCATCCGCGGGCGCTGCCCCCTGCCCCGATGTCTGCTGCCGCCCCAGCCCTGCGGCGCTGCGCTGCACCCGGCCTGGGGCCCTGGAGAGCCTCCGCCACCTGCCGGACCCCGAGAAACTGACGGAGCTGTGAGTGTGGGGCGGGCGGGAGGGCGCGGGGACAAGCGAGCATAGCCGAGCCCCGAGGGCGCGGACTCGCCGCGAGCAGGACGGCGGGCGGCGGGCGCGGCAGGAGGCTGCGCCCCGTCCTCCTCCTGCGCCGCCGCCGCTGCCCGCCGCCGCCCAGTGGGAACCTCAGTGGCTGCCTGGACTTGACCCAGTGCTCAGTGCAGCCGGGCGCTGGCTTGGGGAGAGCTGGGGGGAATCTCCGTGGGCCAGGTCTGAGAGAGCCACGCAGCGTTCTGGGGCTCAGGCGGAGCCTTCCGTTTGGGCACTCTGACCGCCTCATCCTCTCCCCAGGAGCAACCTGGCCCCCACCCTTCCCTGGTCAGGACCGGGCAGCCCCACTCCTTCGCGCTGGAGTTGGGAATTTCCCTGGGAGGTGGCGAGGAGCCCTAGCTTGGGTGGCTGAGCTCAGCTCTTCTCCCCGTGTCCCCCACGGTGCCTTGATTTGGATGGAGGAGATGAGACACCCCCCTCTCCTGGCTTTTCTCTCCCCACACCCATCTCCCTGTCCACCCTTGTCTCCCTACTTGGGACAGGAAGTCGGGGCCCTTGCCGAGAGACTCCCCTTCCTCCGGGCCCAGCACTGGGAGGGATCTGCAGCCTTCTGCAGCAATCGGTTACAAAATACTCAGGTATCCTTGCAGCAAGGCTCAATGGTTGAGCGTCCACCTATGAACCAGGAGGTCACGGTTCGATTCCAGGTCATGGCACATGCCTGGCTTGCAGGCTCAACCCCCAGTGTGGGGTATGCAGGAGGCAGCCGCCGATCCATGATTCTCTCTCATCATTGGTGTTCCTCTCTCTCTCTCTCTCTCTCTCTCTCTCTTCCTCTCTGAAATAAATAAAAATATGTTGTTGTTTTTTTAATACTCAAGTACTTTTCAGCAGCTGGCGAAACCCATGGGAGTGTTCTGTAGTAATTGGCTTAGATAGACTCAAGTACCGCATGGTGGTGGCTGGAAAATACTTGAGTATTGTGCGTGGCTGGTGGGACCGGCAAGATGAGTCGGAGAGAGGAGGACCGGCTAGAAAGTCCCCCTCCTGGGGCTTGGGCCTTAGAGGGTGGGCCCGGAGCCTTGGCCTCCTGCAGCGATGGACAGACAGGCTAGCAGGTATCTGAGTCCAGAGCCATCCCTCTCTGGAAGCGGCTGGAGCAGCTCATAGGCACCGAGTTCCTCGGGCATCTTGTAATTAACGGGAAGGTGCGCTCCCTCTCTCTAATGGCCCCAGGGAGACCAGGAGGAGAAGAGATGGCCTTGTCTGGGTCTGGGCCTAGGTCTCGGCATCATGGGAGTGGGACATGAGATCCAGGCTGCCACCTCCCCCTCCATTTCATTCATCACCCTGCACCTTCACACCAGGGCCCGGGCTCCGGAATCTTTCCTCTCAGAGCTCTCATTTCTCCGTTCCTTCCCAAGCCCCAAGCGGGTCCAGCCTGGGAGTGAGGGCCGTGGACAGACTGGGGCCGGGCGGTAGGAGGCCTGCAGGCTGGGGAGCCGAGAGATTTCTCCCGCTGGGTGGGGCGGCAGCCTGACCCCCTGCCTCCGCCTGCAGGGTCCCCTCCTCCTGCCTCACTGGCAGAGCTAACGAGGAGATAATGGACTGGAATAGACAGATTGATTATGAATCCAAACGAATGAGGCAGCTTTGAGCACGCTGCCTGACAGCTTGCACATGCCCGGCCACTGCCTCCTCACCCCCTCCCTGGGGTCCATACAGCTCCAAACGCTCGGGGCTGGGCCCCCTTCTCCCTCAGAGTCACTGGCGTTTATTCCCTGGGCCTCCGGGGACTGTCTGCTGGGACCGAGGTTGGGAAGGGGAGAGGAGGAGAGGGCCTCTCAGGCTGATCCTGGTTCCCACACCTGAGGGGAAGTCAGAGGGTAGAGGGGGGGAGTTTCACTGACGTGCCCAGCCCAGTTCTCAGGAACTCCCTGGCAGAGGCTGGGCAGTGCCCAGGGCATCAACAATCCCCCACCCGGCATGCCTGCTCTGCCTCCTTTCTTTCTCATATCCCTGTGGAGCTTTCTCCGGCTCTCTGTCTTTATCTATCTGACTTTGTCTCCCTTCTCTCTCTCTCCCTCTCTCTCCCCTAGTCTCTTCCTATCAGTTTCTCTTTCTCAGTGTCTTTTTTTCTCAGTGTCTCTCTCTGTTTGCTTTCCTGCCACCCCCCACACGGGCCTTCCCCTGCCTCTCTCGCTGTATAAGCCCGCCCGTCCACGCCTCTCCACCACTGACTCTGACCCATCCTCTCTGACACTGCCCTCCCTCCTACCTCCTGGGTCCCTCCTGGGGCAGGGAGGGGTTCAAGATGTCTCTGGCTGACAGCCTCCCTGTCTCTGCTTGCTCTGCTGGAAGGTGGCGGGAGGGAGTCAGTATTTTTGCTTGAGTGTGAAGAAGGGCCAGCGACTTCAAGGGGCGGGTGGTGGTGGTGTGTGTGTACTTGTGGGTGAGGAAGTGTGGGTGAGCAGGTGTGTTTGGGCACACGTATCTGCGTGACATGCGGCATCCTCTGTGCTAGGTGGGCAGTGGCGGCTCTGAGCCGAGGTCCCTCATGGAGGCAAGCATTTCAGCGTGGCCCCCATTGTTGGCACGGGCAGGAGAGGCCCCGTGTACAAAAGCAGAATGCCAAGCCGTGAATGGGCTTGCGTGTGTTTGTGAATGTGAGCATGCCCATACACTCTCACACATACGTGTGCATGTGCATGAGAGAGATATGTATATGTGTGTCCATGTGTGAGGGTATGAACATATCCCTGTGCACAGCTGTGGGTTCAGGCATGCATGTGTGTGACTGTGTGTGAGGAGGTGCATTTCTCTGCATATATTTATGCCTCTGTGTGTATGTCCATGTCTGAGCAGGCACGTGTCCATGAGAAATGAGAGTGTGCATGTGTGATGGTGTGGGGATGCATGCATACTTGTCCACGTGTGACTCGTGTGAGGAGGTGTGAACCTGTGCATAGGTGTGTGCAGATGTGGGTGCGTGCCTGTGCCTGTGTGTGTGTCAATGGGTCTGTGTGTCTGAGTGTGCGTGCTGGCACACAGTTGTGTGTGTGGTGGTGAGAGAGCCGGTAGGTGGGTGTGGGGACTTGAGGGGGGGTCTGGCCTCCCGTGACTCCCTGCCCCTCTCCCCACAGCTACATCGAGAATGAGCAGCATCTGCAGCGACTGGAGCTCAATCACCTCAGGGGCCTGGGGGAGCTGCGGAACCTGTGAGGAGGGGGCCTGGGGGTGCAGGGCTCAGTACCCAGCCTGTGGGGCCAGAGGGTCGCGGGGGCTCAGAGGTTCTAGGGGCCTGGGAGGACCGGAGAGGCTGAGGCCTGAGGGGCTGGAGGGGGTCAGAAAGCACGGGGGTCCTGGGCAGCAGAGGAAGCTGTGAGAGGAGGGGAGGGGTCAGGCCCAGCATCCAGGAAGCTGAGGCCCTGGAACTGAGCCTCTGCACCCTTCCCAGCACCATCGTGAAGAGTGGTCTCCGCCGCGTGGATCCAGACGCCTTCCACTTCACCCCGCGGCTGCGACGCCTGTGAGTGCCCGGCCGGGCAGAGGGGGCGGGAGGCCACCCAGCCTGGGCAGCTAATGGGCTGGGCCCTCCCCAGGGGCTGGTGGTGGGGAAGGCTCCAGCCTGGGGCTTCTCCTCCACCTCAGGGAGGGCGGTGCTCTCAGCTCCCACCCGGCAGCCAGAGGCCCTTCTCGCTGTCTCACTTCCACGCTGCGTGCTACAGGAACAGTCTCGTAGGCGCCGGTCTCATTTCTTTTCTTCGCAGAGTTCAGAGACACGTGAACTGGGGAGCAAGGGGCAGGGGCAGGACGCTGGGTCTGGCTGGGACTCCATCTCCCGTGGGAGCTGGGGCGTCAGATCTGCCACTCCCCATCGTCCCCAAGCCTGGGAGTCCCGGCTCAGAACAGGGCCGGGGAGGGCGGGCAGGAGAGACTGAGGATGGAGAGACTCTGGGTGTCCCTGGCTGCCCCTCCCCAAGGGCCAGAGTCTAGCACCTTCCCCCCCTCACAGGCTGACGGAGAGCTGGGAGGGTGGCGGGCCTGTCATTCACGGCTGGGCTGGGCTCTCTAAACTCTGCTGTGTCCAGTGATTTAACCACGGGAACAGCAGAAGTACGGTGAGGGCGCACCACTGACTATGGACTGGGGGTTCCGTGAATAACGTGTACCTCGCAATACTTAACGTCAGTGAATCTGCACAATCAACCTAGAGAGAGGGTCACCCCCACTTTAAAAATGGGGGTTCTAGACTGTCATGCTACAATGGGAAGGCAGGGGAGGTTGGGGGAGGGGCTGTAAGAGATCAACCGGAGGACTTGTATGCATGTGTGTAAGCATAGCCAGTGGATACAGGGCATGGTTGGGGGTGGGGGGCAGATGAGGGCATATACTGGGAGGTGGGGAAGGCTGGGGGAGGGCAATAGGGAAAAAAACACACAAAGAAAAATAAAAATAAATAAAATAAAAAATAAATAAAAATGGGGGTTCTGAGGCTCAGCAAGATGAACTTTCTAGGCTGAGGTCACACAGCTGTAAGAGGCTGTAAGAGACCTCAGCTTTGTGGTGCTAGGGTGGGTGGACTTTCTGATCCCTGTGTGGTGGTGCCTCTCTAACCCAGCCCCCCAAACTGCAGGACAGCTAGGCCCCTCGAGGCAGAAGGTCCCAGGGCGGGCAGGGACATTCTCAGAGGTGCCGGTTGGTGCCCGGAGCTCCTAAACCAGCTTCCCGTGTGGCCCAAAGCTGCGCCCCCAGCTCCCCTTCTCCATCTCTACCACAAGGGCCTGGGGGCCTGAGGGCCCTTCCAGCTGTTTCCTTAAGTCCCTGCGGAGGCACGCGGAGGGCACCTGAGGGAAGTTCTCTGAAACCCTTGTCAGCCGGTGGGGGGCATGAATGTGGGAGCCCCCCCCCGCACCCCCTCTGTCCTGGGCTCTGTGGGGAGGAGAGCACAGATGGAGCCCCTCCCCCCGCTGGGGCCTCAGCACTTTGCCAGCTGGGGCCGAGGGTGGGGAGGAAGGAGCAGCTGTTCTGTGGATCCCCCTCCCTGCAGGCTGGGGAGGGGGCTAAGTGGGGTGAGCTCTGGTTCCAGGAAGAAGAAGGGTCCTCCAAGAGCCTAACCTGTCCCCCCCGCCCACCCCCCAACTCAAGGCCTCGCTGCTGGGCTGGCTCCCTGGCTCCGCCCCTCCCGCCAGCTGGGTCGGAGGGAGGTCATCGCTCACTGGGGTCTGTCTCGCTGTCTCAACTCCCGCAGGAACCTCTCCTTCAACGCTCTGGACTCTCTCTCCTGGAAAACCGTCCAGGGCCTCTCCTTACAGGAACTGTGAGTGTGGGGGCTTCGAGGGGCAAGCGCGGCAAGTGTGTGTGTGTGTGTGTGTGTGTGTCTATGTGATACTGTGTCACTGTGTCTGTGTGGAACTGGCAGGGCGGGGTGGCTCTGGGGACCCCCTGTTTATCTGTGCCCTGAGACTGGGGACTGTGCATGCCTGTGAACCTCCCATAAAAACAGGCTGCCCCTTGAGAGGCTTATTGCCTTGGGGCTTCTGACCCCTGTGTGGGGGTGCCTCTCCTGTGTTGGGGTGTGGGGTGGGGTGCTGGCCTGGACAACTGGTTGTGTGTGGGCTCAGGGGGCTGGGGCTGCCAGCTGCCTGTGCAATGGGAGGGGGAGCAGCAGGGAGCCGCGTGTGCTGGGTGCACCTAAGGCCTCTGGGCCTCCCCAGGGGGCAGTGTCCTTCCCTCCTTGTCACCTGGCCTCCCCCGGGGGAGCCGGGGTCAGGGGGGGCCAGGGGATATAGGCACCTGTCTGACGTTCTGCGTTCTGTTTCTTTCCTTGTCTTGTCACTGGTGGATGAGAGGGATTTCCGTGTCCACACTCCTTTCCCTCTGGACTTTCCACGCTGCTAACGGCACCCCCTCTTACTGTGGGCTTCAATCAGGTGGCTCTCGGGCCCACCCCGCCCCTCCCCTGACTGTCTTGGTCTCCCCCGCACCCCTCAGAGCCCTGTCTGGGAACCCTCTGCGCTGCTCCTGTGCCCTGCGCTGGCTGCAGCGCTGGGAGGAGGAGGGACTGGGCGGCGTCCAGAAGCTGCCGTGTCTCGGGCCGGAGCCCTCTGCCCACATGGCCAACGCCAGCTGTGGTAGGTGCCGGAGGTGGCTCAGAGAGCCACGTGCCCGGGAAGAGGGCGGCACTGCAGGACGCCTGGGAGATGGGCACTGGCAAGAGCTGGGGAAACGGAAGGCCGGGGAGCACTGCAGTGGCGGGCTCCGTCCCCCCGGAGGTGGGGGAAAGGAGCAGGGCTTTGGGGTAGGTTCTGAGGCCGCCACCTTCTCTAACACCCCTTGGGCGTCCTGGGCGAGCAGGCGTGCCCATGCTGAAGGTCCACACGCCCAATGCCTCTGTGGACGTGGGGGACGACGTGGTGCTGCAGTGCCAGGTGGAGGGACAGAACGTGAACGAGACCGAGACCGGCTGGATCGTCGCGGAGTTGGAGGAGTCGGCCACAGTGCTGGTGAGCGGCCCTTCGCCATCACGGCCCCTTCCCTGCTCCCCAGAACCCCAGGCAGAACACAGGGGACACGGACAGGAAAAGAGACCACGGACAGAGGGCAACACATGGACCAGGGGGTTTAGGTCCACGGGGCTCAGGCTCGGGCTGTGGGGCAGCCCCCATGGCCTCAGGAAGGGCACTGGCCCCGTGGGGACCCCAGGCGCTGCTGGAGCCACCTCTCTGGGAAGGTGGTTCTGGCTGAAAGACAGAGGGTGGCAGAGCCCGCACATTTGGAGCTGAAGGGGACCCTGCAGACTGTCCCTCCTACCCACCCCCTTTCTAGATAAGGAAACCGAGGACCTTCGAGAGGGCACCATATCTATGGTCCCTGTACCATAGCCAGGCTAGTTCTTGGGGGGACTTCCGGCCTCTTTCAGGAGATTCTGGAAGCAAGTTCTCTTGGGTGCGTGCTAATAAGCACATAGTAGAGGAGGCTGAGGGCTGGTTCCAGCTCGCTTGCTCATTAATTCTTAGAACGAGTTTCGGAAACATCTCTTAATCTGCCTGCACTGGGCTTTCTTATCTGTACGTGGAGGAGGTGGACATGATGGCTTTCCGATGTCCTGCCTGCCTCTGCCGCTCGCTGGCTTTATCTCTGTCATTCAGACGTGTCTTTGGGCACCTTCCCAGGCTTGCCCTGCGTCCGCAGGCTGGCGACGGGCAGTCAAGAGCGGCCACAGCTGACTCAGAAGGCCTTGTGGACAAGGTCAGCCAACAGTGCGCCCCCCCCCAAAAAAAGCTGTCCCCACCTGGGGAGACACACAGGGTCCAGCCCTCGGGACGAGAGGAGCCAGTGGGACCCAGAGGTGTTGTTCAGCTGAGCAGCCCTCACTTTGGGAGGGGAGTCCTCTCCAGGATGGCCGGAGGCCCCTGGGACAGCGTTGCAGGAAGAAGCCCTGGAGCCCTGAGCAGGGGGTTCCAGATGTGGTGGAGGGGCCACGAGCCACTGGTTCTTCCGCCCAGAGCTCAGAGCCACTGGAGGAATGGGAAGGGGACAGGCAGAGGCACGAGGTGGGCCCTGACTCTCTGTGGAGACCAACTCTGCTTTGAAAAATGCCAGGTGTTCGTTTTTTTCTCTTTGGGAGATAGATTTACATGTTTGCCAACCGTTTTGTTTTCTAGAAACTTTTCAGAGAAGAGTCAGCCCCTCCCTGGGTTAAATGGAGGGGCGGGAGGACGGTCACCTTCAGGAGGATGAAGGATGGCGGAGGGAAGAGGTGGGAGGAGACCACCCTCAGGGTGATTTGGAGGAAATGGGGCGGCAAAGCGGACCTTCGGGCAGGGCTTCTCCTCGAAGTGGCTGGGCCTCAGGGCTGGCACAGGAGGCTGGGCACCACTTCCAGCGCCCTTGCCCTCCCATCTCCCAGCGGAAGCCCAGGGAAGCCGCACCTCCTCTCGCTCCACTCAGGGGATCCCACCTTTGGGAATTCCCAGCTGAGCGAGATCTGTCCGCTGCGTCACTTATTCCCACCATTTGACGAACATGGCTTTCTGCACTGTCGGAAGATCCTTCTGTCCGCCTCCTCGTCTTGCAAAACAAGGAAACCTCGGCCCAGCAAGATAAGATCGCATAACTTCCCCATGCCCGCGGTTTCTTAGAACGAGAACCGGATTCAACCTTTTTACTTTTATTTCATTTTTGAAATATATTTTTATCGATTTCAGAGAGGAAGGGAGAGGGGGAGAGAGACAGAAACATCAATGAGGAGAAAGAATCATGGGGATGGAGCCTGCCGCCCTTGGCGTGTGCCCTGACCAGAAATCAAACCCTGACCTCCTGGTTCAGAGGTCGATGCTCAACTCCTGAGCCATGCCGGCTGGGCTGATTCCACCTTTGGGTGCTGACGCAGAATGAAGTCACTCTGCCTCTCTGACTTCACTCGGTGTCTTCATCTGCCAAGAGGAGGCCATGCTGCTGCTGTCGCTTCTAACTGGTGCCCTGTCCCCAGGGCCCTCCCTTGTTTCCGACCTTCCCTGGGCCGAGGCTAAGTGAGTTAGAATGGCGTGGAGAACGGGGGTGAGAGTGAGGTCCTCGTTTGTTCTCCAGCGAGAGGTGTGTGTCTGATACGTGGGATTTGTGACATCTCTTTAGCTGTTCAGAAGGGTGATTTTGGTCTGGGGTATTTTGTGTCTCCTTGGAGGTTCTTGGTTATGTTCTCCATTTTTCAGATCATCTTAAAATAACTAATTAGGAGACAGGCTGAACAAGCTCTAAAGGAGGAGGCCCGTTCTCTGCAGGATTCTCTCTCATACCTCTCTCCTCCCCCGCCCTACCAGACCCCTCGCTTTTCCATCTGGAGCCAGAGGGGGGTCCCTGAAGACATCCGCTCTAGCCCCCCACCTCTAGCCAGAAGCCAGCGGAGGCTCTTCTTGATTCCCTCCCCCCCACTTTTTCCTGACACAGCAATCTGGGAATCGGACATCACTGGGGCTGACCCTGGCCAATGTTACCAGTGACCTCAATCGGAAGAACGTGACATGCTGGGCGGAGAACGAGGTGGGCCGGGCTGAAGTCTCTGTCCAGGTCAACGTCTCCTGTGAGTCCCAGGGACTGCCCTGTACCCTTCCTCCTCTCCTTCCCCGGAAAGAAGATATGAGGGGCGGCGGGGGGGGGAGGGGAGGAGCTGGAGGAAAGGGGTGAGATGCATGTCTCCACAGCTGCTCCTTCCCAGCTGTTTCCAGATTCCCATGAAAACCTGGTCCTTTGGGGGAACGCCTGGGGGCTCATCAAGGCCAGAGGGATGGAGATGGATTTCTTTTGGGCCCTCTGCCCGAGCCTTACTACCTGAGGTCATCAGCTGTTCCCCCTGCTCCACTGTAGTTCCTCCTGCCGGGCCCTCCGTAGGACGTGAACGCTACGAACTGGTTTTAAGAGAAGCAATTGCCCTTCCCCGTTCCTCTCTCGGCTCCCTGCCTAGTTCCTGTAGGCCTGCCAATAAATTATTTTACATCTTCTACTTTACGTGACTTTTCTTTTAATATGAGATGTAACATACATAGATTCCTGCACAAAACCCATACCCTTTAAGCAATAATTATTCTTTTTTAAAAATATATATATTTTATTGTTGTTTCTTTACAGAGAGGAAGGGACAGGGATAGAGAGCTAGAGACATTGATGAGAGAGAAACATCCATCAGCTGCCTCCTGCACACCCCCTAGTGGGCATGTGCCCACAGCCAAGGTACATGCCCTTGACCAAAATCGAACCTGGGACCTTTCTGTCCGCAGGCAGACGCTCTATCCACTGAGCCAAACCGGTTAGGGCAGCAATAATTATTTTTACCAGCACCTCAGGGACACTCCCTTCCTCTCCCCAGTCAGAATCCCATCCTTCCCCTCCACCCCTTCCTGATTTTTGTGATAATCATTTCCTTGCTTTTAAAAAGGACTTTTATGCAAATATGCTTCCCTATCAATATGGCGTCATTTTGCCTATTCTTGTACATTCCATAAATGGAATTGTGCCTCAAGTATTATTTTGTGTCTAGTTCCTTTTGCTCGCCTTATACTTGTAAGGTTCATCCATGTCAATGGGAGTAGTGTTAGTTCATGCAATTCATTGCTGAATAATATTCCATTGCCTGAGTGCTGGCTGGAATTTCCATGTAAATCATGTATGCATGTAGATATATAGATAGAGGTATTTTCCTCTTATGGAGGTGCTTTTTGCTCTTTGAGAGTGGATTATTTCAAAACCATGTCTTCTTTCAAAACATGTTTCAACTTCTTTTTGTTTTTTGTTTTTTTGCTTGTTTGATGCTTAGGCCCTCTCCTATCTTCGTAAACTTGATTACACTTTTCCAAAAGACTCCGTGTTTAATTCCCATAAGCTGGTACCCCTCCTCTCAAGGGCTATTGCTTATTTACTGCACCACCTTTCTCTCAGCTTCCGAATTTCATGCACTTGCTACCTGATTTACTGAAGATTTACTGTCAACTTTCCTCCCACCCCCACCAATCCCTGCCCATGTCAGGTCATGCTGGGTCTCCCACACCCCAGCTGCACCCCCTGACTTCTCACCAGCACTGTCTCTGGCCCACAGTCCCGGCCAGCGTGCAGCTGCATGCGGCAGTGGAGTTGCATCACTGGTGCATCCCCTTCTCGGTGGATGGGCAGCCGGCCCCCTCTCTCCGCTGGCTCTTCAACGGCTCCGTGCTCAACGAGACCAGCTTCATCTTCACCGAGTTCCTGGAGCCGGCGGCCAACGAGACCGTGAGGCACGGGTGCCTGCGCCTCAACCAGCCCACTCACGTCAACAATGGCAACTACACGTTGCTGGCCTCCAACCCCTTAGGCCAGGCCTCTGCCTCCGTCATGGCCGCCTTCATGGACAACCCTTTCGAGTTCAACCCTGAGGACCCCATCCCTGGTGCGAGGGCCGCCCCGAACCCTGCCCCCCTCCCTGGGCTCCCACCTGGGTCCCCGCAGCCTGGTGTCTAGGGAGGCCCCGCCCACTTTCTGCTCTGATCCTGACCCTAGAAGTTGGAGAGCCTAGTCCCCCACAGAAAAGAGGTGAGCTCTGTTCTCCAGCTCTGTGCTGGCCTCCTGGCTGCCGCCTCCTCCATTTCCCAGGAATCCGGAATCCCTGAGCCACTCCATTCCCTCTGGCTGGGCTGGCTGGAGAGAGCCATACCCCAGGGCATCCACAGCCCAGCTGGGAAAGGGCCCTGTGCCTCTTCTTGCTTGAGGTCCAGCACCCCACTACCCCATCCCACCCGCAGCCCCTGAAGGCCTGGGGTCTGATCCCAGTAAGCCACTTCCCAGGCGTCTGTCTCATCAAGTGCCGGGACATGAGCCCCAAGGGGGACGGGGACTCACTGCTCTCCTCCCCCCTCTGACTGCTTTCTCTCCTCCCTCCCGCCGCAGTCTCCTTCTCGCCAGTGGGTGAGTAACCCAGGCTGCAAGTAGGTTCTGTCTGGTCCCTGGAGCCAAGCTTGGGGCCGAGGGTACAGTTAACCTGATCCCCAAAGGATCAGCCAGGGCCTGGGCTTGGGGGGGGTATGCGGGGGAGAGGGAGCTGCTGGAGGAGGCACAGCATGTGCCCAGGCCCACCTCCCTGGCCTGTGCCCCCACAGACACTAACAGCACGTCGGGAGACCCGGTGGAGAAGAAGGATGACATGCCGTTTGGGGTGAGCATGGGAGGTGGAAGCTTGTCCACTGGGGGTTTGGTTGGGAGGCTGGGCTGGGGCTCGGCTGCATAGCACTTCTGATCAGAGAATGGGGAGTGCTGGGGTCTGGCCCTCACAGTCACAAGCTGGGCCCCAGGGGAGGCGGAGACGGGTCTGGGAGCCTGGCTCCGGGCTCCTGTGCCGGAGGGAGAAGCCGTTTGCTGTGGGGGAGCTCTCAGAGATGGAGAGGAGCCCCAGACCTCACCTCCCCACCCCCAGGTCTCAGTGGCTGTGGGCCTGGCTGTCTTCGCCTGCCTCTTTGTTTCCACGCTCTTCCTGGTGCTCAATAAATGTGGACGGAGGAACAAGTTTGGGATCAACCGTGAGTGGAGGGGCTGCACAAGGGCTGTCAGTCTGTCCTGCTGGCTTTGTTTCCTACCAGCTCTTCATGACTCTGTCTTCTGTGGGGCGGGGGGCAGGGGACACATGGCGTTTAGGGACTGTGTGTTTGGGGTGTTGGAGGGCCTGGCTGTGGGGCTGTGCATGTGAGTGTGTGGGGGGCTGGTGCTGGGTCGTTTCAGAAGCAGCAGATGCTAATTGGTGGCTGGATTATAGTCAAACACTAAGTGGGTCTGGGAGTCTGAGCTGGGGGGAGGGGGCAGTGGGAGAGTTCTTTGGGGGCCCACGGGGCCTGGGGTTGGATAGGAGCCAGACAGAGAGAGGCCATCATGCCTTCCCTTCTCCCTGCTGGCTGTCTCGCTCCCCTAGCTCCTCTGTTCCTCCCCCTGCAAATGACAAGGTGGGGTCACCGGACACTCTGCCACCTGTGGCTGTGTCTCCTTCCAGGCCCTGCTGTGCTGGCTCCGGAGGATGGCCTGGCCATGTCCCTGCATTTCATGACGTTGGGAGGCAGCTCCTTGTCCCCCACTGAGGGCAAAGGCTCCGGGCTCCAAGGCCACATCATCGAGAACCCGCAGTACTTCAGTGATGCCTGTGAGGGGCTGTGCGGGTCAGGGTGGGGCAAGATTACGCCCATGCACGTGTATAGACGCCCCTGTGCCATCACCTTTGCCCACTTCAGACCGGAACAAGCCTTCCCTTCCACCACTACCCTTGTCTACTCCATCACCACCCTGTCTACACCATCATCACCCTGTCTACACCATCACCACCCTGTCTACTCCATCACCACCCTGTCTACTCCATCACCACCCTGTCTACTCCATCACCTCCCCTGTCTACTCCATCACCTCCCCTATCTACTCCATCACCTCCCCTGTCTACACCATCACCACCCTGTCTACACCATCACCACCCCTGTCTACACCATCACCACCCTGTCTACATCATCACCACCCTGTTTACACCATCACCTCCCCTGTCTACACCATCACCACCCTGTCTACTCCATCACCACCCTGTCTACACCATCACCTCCCCTGTCTA
>JAAGEH010000042.1:28604473-28759600 GCA_011751065.1 Lasiurus cinereus | reverse complement strand
CCCCCCCCCCCTGCCCGCCCGCACGGGGCTCCCTCCACCCCGACCCTGACCCTGCGCCTTCTAGCCTTCCTCCGCCTCCTGTTCTTGCCTCCACTCACTGGCTCCTGGGGAACCTCATTGCACTTTAGAAATGCCGCCCCCCACCCCGCTCCATCCGCGCCCCACGCTGCATTTTCTAGACCCAATAGGCATGATCAGGGTGAAGGGAGAGGCATGGGAAGAGCAGAGCACGAGAGGGCCGGGCGCTGCAGCGGGAAGGCTCAGGTTAGACTGCAGGAAGGACAGTCCTGTCCCCCCCCCGCCCCCCGCCCCATGGCTGGACAGAGCAGAGCCGCCCCCAGGTGTTCCGCCTTCCAGAGCCGCTCCCCCGCCCCCTCCTTGGCTCACAACTGTCAGTTTCCATTTCTTCTCCTAATGCAGTCTGTTCCCTGGGGGCCGGTGGGGCGGGGGAGAGGGTTATAGATTTTAATTTTCTCAAGCACTGAGAGAAGGAATGGAATTAGTGCCGCCTATAACCCAAGTCCTCTAATGGGGTGGGAGGGGAGGAGGGGCGGGGCGAGGCTCCAGGCCCCGTCCACTAGCTCTCGGCCGCCACCTCCGGCTCTTCTTCTCTGGATCCCTTAGCAGCTCTGGCAGTCCTGCCTGGAGTCTAACTTGGATCTTCCCTGCTGCAGTTTCTTTTCAGAGGGCCTAGAGAAGAGAACAGGAAGGGGGGTTGCCTTCTGCCTTCCAGCGCCAGCAGCCATGTTTCCAGGCCTAGACCCGCAACCCTGCTCCGTTTTCTTTCTTGCTTTTTTTTTTTTTTAACATATTTTATTGATTTTTTAGAGAGAGGAAGGGAGAGAGATAGAGAGAAACATCAAACAGCGGCCTCCTGCACACACCCTATTGTGGATGTGCCCGAAACCAAGGTACATGCCCTTGACTGGAATCGAACCTGGGACCCTTCAGTCTGCAGGCTGATGCTCTATCCACTGAGCCAAACCGGTTTCAGCTCCGTTTTCTTTTTGCCTCTGGAGCCCCGAGGCAGAGGGCCCTGCCTTCCTCCCTTCTGCCCTCCACACTGGGCTGGTGCTGTGGGCAAATGCCTGGGCCCCTCCCCTCCCCACCTGGCAAGTCTTCGGAGCATCTGATTCTGACCCTTTGGGAAGCAAATCTACCTCAGCCCCACCTTCCCAGAGCCTCTCCAGCCTTCATCCTTCCTGCTGCTGTGTTAGAGGGGAAAGGAATCTGGGGGTTCACGGCATCCCTTTAGAGTATAGTAGGGCCTGCCTTGCAGCCTCAGTGAGGCGGGGTAGTGCCCGGGCTGGCCTCCCCCTCCTGCCCCAGCCCAGTGTACCCTCTTCTCTCTCTCCTGCCCGCGGCCCCAGGCGATTGAGTGCATCACTCAGGGACGGGAGCTAGAGCGGCCACGCGCCTGCCCCCCGGAGGTCTATGCCATCATGCAGGGGTGCTGGCAGCGGGAGCCCCAGCAACGCCACAGCATCAAAGACGTGCACGCCCGGCTGCAAGCCCTGGTCCAGGCGCCTCCCATCTACCTGGACGTCCTGGGCTAGCGGGCCGCCAGGGGCTGGGGCTGAGCTGCCAGAAGACTGGCACCTGCCCTCAGCAACCCCGGATTCCCAGCCGCCCCAGGGTGATCTCCAAGCATCTAACTCGCCCTCAGCATGTGGGAGGGGTCAGGTGGGGCCTGGGGGGGTGGGGTGGGAGGTGCCCCGTCCTCTAACTTCTGTCACAGCAATTATATTTATTACCGCGTGCGGCTGTGTCTCTTGCCAGTTCTTGGAAAGACTTCGTCCGTTCGGGGAGCAGGGTATGGGACTCAGGTAGGGGGGCCACTCTCTGGGATCCTCCCCCTCTCTGGTTCCTCTCAGCGCCGACCCCCCACGACCAGCAGCTGTTCCCTCCACCTGGTGGCTGTGGTTTGCCTCCCAGTCCTGGGCACCTTGTTGACCTGGTGGGGAGGAGGCCTCAGGTGAAGCTCATCAGGCCTCAGACCCTGCCTGCCTCTGTACTTGACGTTCACGGGCGGGTGCTACAGTGGGAGGGATGGAAGTTAGCTGTCATGGCGGGCAGGATGGAAGCTTTGGTGGGGTGAGTCTTCCTTTGCTCAGAGCAGAGCAAGTGCACAGTATGATCAATGGATGAGAGAGAAAGAGAGGAGAGAGAAAGAAGGAGAGAATGTGTGTGTGTGTACGTGTGTGTGTGTGTGTGTGTGTGTGTACATATGGCAGGGACAGGCAAGGAGCAGGATGAAGGAATGGTGAAGGAGGCAAGAAGGAATGGTGCTTCCCCTCCTCCACTCTTCTTGGCAATAAGTGCTTTAAGATCAGCATCTGGGCCCTAGCCGGGTTGCTCAGTGGTTAGAGCGTTGGCCCTAGGACTGAAGGGTGTCAGGTTTTATTCTGGTCAAGTTGCTGCGGACTCCATCCAATCAATGTGTCTCTCTCACATTGATGTTGCTCTCTCTGTCTCTTCCCCTCCCTTCCCCTCTCTAAAAGAAATCAGTTTTAAAAGAAAGATCAGCATCTGGAGGCTGGGGACAGGACAAAGCCGTCTCCTGTCCCCTTCTGCCCACAGGGGTCTCCTTCTCCCTCTCCCCCATGAACACTCCTGCCCATACCGAGTGGCCTGAGGCTCCCGTCAGCATGGAGGCTGCCCAAGGCCCCTCCTCCCCAGGCCTGGGCCCTGCCCCCATCTCCCTCACCCCAGAGCCAGGGAGGAGCAATCTCCCCCCGCCCGTGTCCCCCTGCCCCCCATCAATCCCATCACTTTCAATCACCTGCCCAGCTCCTGCAATAACCCACGCTCCCCGCAGCTCCTCGGGGCTAATGGTGTGGCTGCCTCCTGTCCCTGGGTGCCCAGCTCTCCCTACATGGTGATTCAATCTGGGTCTTATCACCCCTAGGCCTAGCCCAACGGTGTCTGCCTCTTGTCCAGGCTGGTTAGTGCTAATGGAGCTCTGACCTGGGCTGCAGGCTGATGGATGGGAGGCCTGGTTGCTGAGGGCAGGTTCGCCGGGCCCTTCGCTCCTGCCCTGGGGTGGGTGGGCTGGGGCTGCCCTGTCCCAGGGAGGGAGGCTTAGAGCAGGTGGAGTCCTTGGGAGGAGAGGGGGTGGGAACCTGGAGGGAAGACAGGGGGGAAGAGATGTGACAGGTGAGCCTAGAGAGAGGCCGTGCAGACAGGTGGAGACGGCAGAGAGAGACAGCAAACTGAGTGGAGAGAGACACATACACGGGGGTGGACAGAGGAGGGACAAAGAGACAGATGCGTGGATAGCAGCTGAATCAGAGTGTCCTGGACAACAGCGTGGACTCCTGGGGCACGTTCTATCTCACCTGCACTCCCACCCTCCCCACCTCTTCTGCCCCTGGAGCCTCTCTTCAGGGCTGGGGGTGTGGACTCCCAGCCTGGGACTCTGCCTTAGGCTCAGGGGCTCTGAATTTCAGCCACCATGGAACAGGACTGAGGCATAGGGGATGGAGGGCAGGTAGCAGAAGGGCAGAAGGGATCTGCCAGGGCACATGGTGTGTAGCACTTCCAAGGTCAAGAGCCTCAGGACATCAGAGGCTTAAAATCACAGCTGGAGGTCTTGCTGGAAAAGCTGGGCAGGTGAGGTGCGGGTTCATTCCGGGCGAGCATGGGGAAGGAACCCGATAGCTGTGCTCTGTCTGTGCCTCAGTGTCTGTCCTCCTCTATCTGGGCACAGGAGCTGAAGCCGGTCACTCTGCCCCCTTCAGGAGATCTGGGAGCCGAGCCTTGTCCTGGGTGGTGAAGAGGGGGGCTAGCACCCACATTACCGGCTTCACATGCATAGCCTCTCCACAGACACACTGGCCAACCCCTCACAGCCAGGCACACACATACACACACACAGCCCTCCCCCATCACTCAGAGCTGGTGGGTTGGGATGCCCCTCCCTTCGCACCCTATTGTGGTGCATGCCCTCTCCCTGTTAGTTACCTCTTGGCTGTGCCAAGTCCATTAGCTACAACACCCCCCACCCCCTAACACACACACACACACACACACACACCAGGAGCGGAGCACCAGCAGAGATGGCTCCATGGAATGGGACCCGGAGGACCCATGCATGGGAGCTGGGACAGGGACTGAGGCTGTGGGAGTCAGACACTTCGGTCTTCCGGACCTGGCATGCGCCCCTCCATCCAGCGCATCCTCTCAGAAATGGCTGCCCTGGATGGAAGGCAGAGAGGCTCAGGAAGGGTGGTGAGCACTGCCAGGGCACCCAGCATCCAGGACCGAACTCCGAATGCCTCTCTCTGAGGAAGCTCCTGCCAGCTCCCTCATATCCACTCGGAGGAGAAGGACTCCGTGATGGTGCAGAAGGCAGGGGGCTCCCCAGCCCCCCACCTGGGGATAGGTTCTCCGAAGAAGCCAGGGGTCCGCGCCATCCTGCCCCAGAGGAAGGACAGTCCTTCTAAGCAGCCTTGGCTGCCTTCCTGTCCTGCTCCCTCGGGGCTGCATGCTGAGAGGAGGGCAGAGCTTCTGCTCTGGTTTCCAGAAACAGTGTGGGCGAAACGCTGGGCAGCCTGGGTCGAGAGTGTCTTGTGCCCCCTGGACCCCCCAAGGTACAAAGGGTTCCTAGAGAGAAGTCCAGACTCAGGAGGCTCTAACTATCAGCTGGAGTGAGCCCCTCTGGCCAAATTCCTAAAGTGCAGTGGCCTTGAACAGGCTGCAGGGGAGGGAGGAAGTGAGTGCCGAGGAGCCGGGACTCAGGAGTGTCCTGACTGTCAGAAGGCACCAGCAGGCAGCGAGCTCCCCCACCGCCCTCTCCGGGGGAAGGAGGTGACTCCATTACTTGGAGTGTCAGTCCCCTCCCCTACTGTCTCTCTCTGCCCCCCAACCCCGCCCCCACCGCAGCTCTGACAGCCTGCCTTGCGAAGATGGAAGTCTGAGCCGCGTTGGCTCTGGGGCGCTGAGAGTGGTCTGGAGCCAGGAGAGACAGAGACAGACAGACAGGGCCAGAGCGGCAGGGGGAGCCTGCGGAGGGGCGCAGAGCAGCGCTGAGGAGCAGAGGAGCAGACCGTGTGTGCAGAGGGCACCGGGCAAAAGGGAGTGAGCGCAGGTGCCGAAGGACAGAGCCATGGTCTGTGGGGGCAGAGCCCAGGGCGATACTCAGAGCCCACCTCCTGCTAAACAGGGTGCCCTTCACTCCCCCCTTCACCCCCCCTCCCGCTTCTTCCTGGCCTAGCTTCTCTAGAGTGAAGCCTCTGCACCGGGAGTCAGAGTGCCTGGTTCTGCACTTTACCAGCTGTGTGATGTCCAGCAAGTTCTGTGGTGAATGTCCTCCCCTCCACACTAGCTTTGCAGGGTTGTGAGTGTTAAACCCGCCTCTAGTGCAGAGCTTTCCCAACAGGGCCCACTCCTCCTCCATTTTCCTCCTCTTCTCTGTGCCACTCCCAGTCCAGGCCCTAGCCCTGGTCTTTGGAGAAGAGGCAGGACAGGCGGGCAGGGGGAGAGGGCTCCCAAAAGAGAAGGTCGTGCCCCCTGATTCCAACCACCCGCTCCAGCTGCAGCTGCTCCAGAGAGGGCTTGCCTGGTGGGGAGTGTGAGGTGAGGAGGGGCTGCAGGTCCCCGGCTGTCCCAGCAGACCCTGTGGGAGGAAGAACCCAGATCCTGCTGGAAGGGCAGGGCCAGAGCGCCCCCTCTGGTCACCACCATCCATTTCAGTCCCCTGACCCCCTGATTTTTCCCAGTGGGAACTTGCCTCCCAGCTCACCTCCTCCAGGCAGCCCTCATGGGTTAGACATGGATCTTGGTACCTCCCAATAGGTGCTTCCCAGATCACAAATCTGCACAGACTCTTAGGTCTCCAGGGCATCTATCCAGGAGTGGGAAACATGCTTCCGAGGCTTTCTCTCCCTAATCCCCGTGGCCTCTCATTCCTGAGTGTCAGGAAGTCCTTCCTGCTATCTGCCCTCCAGCTTCCTACCTGGATCTAAAGGGGTTAGTCAGCTCCAGTCCCCCACCCCCACCCCCACTCCCCCCATCACTGCAGGTCCCAGCTGCCTGGGGCCTGTGGTCAGAGCTAATGTAGGTGAGAGATAGCGGACAAGAAGGGATGGAGTTATTAGCATCTTTATCTTTGAGGGATATCGATTGTGGGGTCTCCAGGCTCGCTTGGTCTTCTAACGGGGCTCAAGGGGGCGGTGGGAGGGGCTCAGGAGAACCTCGTGGAACCTAGGGCCCCTGTAGTGGGTGGGAGCAGGGCTGCTGGGTCTTCTCAAAGGGGGACACAGGGAGAGGCAGGCGCGAGGCCAGGGCTCTGGGAAGGCAGAGGGGGCTGAGCGGGGAGTCAGGGCTTGTTATCTGGGCAGGGAGGACACACGGCGGGGTGGGCCGGACTGCGGGGCTGGGCGTGGCTTGGTTTCATTTCACTACACTTTGCTTTAATAGATGCCCATTCACGTGCGTGTGCATCAGAGAGAGACAGAGAATGCTGGAGAGATTCAAAATGGCAGCACAAGCGGGGAGAAGGCAGGGATCCCTCCTCCTGAGGCACAAGAATATGCAAGTGACCCCCAACCTCGCCTCATGGAGGTGTCCTCCCGACTCTTGGATGCTCTGTGCCGCCCGCCAGTGCCTCTCCGAGCAGCCATCTCAGCACAGGGTGGCGGGTGGCACCTCCCAGGGAGCCTGTTGTCCCTTCTCATTCCCGGGGTGCCTTTGGCCCCGAGTGCCTGGTTTTGCGTTTGCAGGCAGCGGTCCCGGGTGAAGGTTGTACAAACGTGGCTCTCTACCCACGTTCCCAGGCTGCAACTAGAAGGGATGCAGGGCCCTGGACGGTGTGGCTCAGTGGATAGAGTGTTGACCCACAGACTAGAGGGTCCCAGGTTCGATTCCCATCAAGGGCACATGCCCAGGTTGCGGGCTCGATCCCCAGTGGGGAGCGTGCAGAGGCAGCCAATCGATGATTCTCTTTCATCATGGATGTTTCTATCTCTCTCTCCCATCCTCTCTGAAATCAATAATTTTTTTTTTCAGAGAGGAAGGGAGAGGGATAGAGAGTTAGAAACATCGATGAGAGAGAAACATCGATCAGCTGCCTCCTGCACGCCCCCTATTGGGGATGTGCCTGCAACCAAGGTACATGCCCTTGACCGGTATCGAACCTGGGACTGTTCAGTCCACAGGCCGACGCTCTATCCACTGACCCAAACGGGTTTCAGCAAAAAAATATTTTTTAAGAAACAAAACAAGAAGAAGGGATGTAGGCAGGGGAGAGCTCAGGGATCTGGCCCTTCCCCACCAGAGGTTATCCTATCCGGCAGCGGGCTGACCACTTCCCGGATGGAGCTGGGGATGCAGCTTAAGTTGCAGAAAGTCTGCACGAGGGTGAGCACCTCAGAGAGGGAGGTGTGGGGGTGCTGAGGACAGAGGACATGATCTCCCCTCCTTCCCTCCCCCCCCCCCCTTTCCTTCCTCCCTTCCGCTGGATTCCTTTCTTCCTCTCTCCTCTCTTCCTTCGGAAGTCGGGAGGAGGGGGCCGGGGCGGCTTCTGGGGCAGGGGGTCAGGCCCAGTTCCCTCCGCCCAGAGGAGCTGCCTTTCCCTCTGCGGCGGGAGGAGCGGTAATTAATGACAGGGAGGCCGGCGGGGGGTGTGTTCAGTGTGTTCGGGGCTAATGTTGGTATTAATGAGGAGCTGGTCCCTAGTGAGGGATAGGATTGAGCTGGGGCACCGTGTGTGTGTGTGTGTGTGTGTGTGTGTGTGTGTGTGAGTGTGTGTGTGTCAGGGGCTAGGGGGAACCAGGAGCTCCGGATTTATCCAGTATCTCCCCCCTCACAGGGCCCCAGCACCCCACCCCTGGCCTTTGTTTTCCTGGAAGTCCCTTCTGCTATCTGCCTTCCAACCTCCTGCCTAGGGAGGGCCAGGGTCCCTCCCCAAGTCCAAGTCCACGCTGGCTGTGGGAGGGGGCAGCTGCCTCACCCTCCTCGGTCCTCACTGTGGGCAGGGGAAGCGGGGACGCATTAGGTGATTCCCAAGGCTGTCAGCCCCGCTAATTGCCTCTCAACCTTCCCCTCATCACCAGGGCGCCCCCCACGAACTCCATTAGCCTCCCCTTCCCCTGATAGCCCCTAAATCAGGCCCTGTTATCCACAGGAGGGGGTGTGGGCTGAGCTGTGATTACAGCTGGAGTGGAGGGGGCAGGCGAGGGGAGCTGGAGTGCCAGGAAGATGGGGGCTGGGGTGGGCAGGCTGTAGGCGGGGCTGGGAGGGGGGGAGAAGGGGATGGGGGCCTGTGGGCAGATCCAGGCCAGAGACCACCAGTGGGCAGGGACCTGAGAGCTTGAAAGAGGGAGGGGTGGGGGCAGGCAGAAGGTGGGCAACCGAGTGTTTTAGCCCCACCCCCACCCCCAACACACACTGCAGACCCAGGAGAGCTAGGGAGCGGGTCCTCCTGACCATGGGCGCCGTGGCCAGGCCTTGACGCCTAGCGTGGCTGGAGGGCAGGGATGGGGCAGGGATCTCCATGCTTCCAGGCTTCCTGAGAGGACCTGCTGTGCCTTCCAGCTCTTCCCGCCCCCCAACCCCGGGCAGCCCCCCTCCCTCTGCCCCTGTTCTGGTGAGCGCGTGGAGTGGGATGCGGCTGAGACCCGTGGGGTGTGAGTGAACTGGATCTTCAGGAGAGAGACCCGCCTCAGGCTCAACTCTCAGCCACTCTTTCCCAGTGGGAGCTGGGAGCCCCTCCAGCCCCCTCCAGTTCCTTCCAGGCAGCTGCCTCCAGGACTTGTCCACAACCCCCTTCCACGTGGCCCCCTATTCCCCGCTGTGGGCACCCTCCTGTGTTCTGAGCCCACCACTCCTTGGCACCCCTGCAGGCCCAAGCCATGGTCCCTGCTCCCCCGGACCCGTGCAGCAGCCTCCTCCCTGGTCTTTCTGCCGCCACCACGCTCCCTGCCGCCCATTCTCCACACAGCGGGTTGTTCTTGTAAAACCCGAGTGGCATCGCTGAAACCGGTTTAGCTCAGTGGATAGAGCGTCGGCCTTCGGACTGAAAGGTCCCAGGTTCGATTCCGGTCAAGGGCATGTACCTTGGTTGCAGGCACATCCCCAGTGTGGGGTGTGCAGGAGGTGGCTGATCCATGTCTCTCTCTCATAGATGTTTCTAACTCTCTATCCCTCTCCCTTCCTCTCTGTAAAAAAAATCAATAAAATATATTAAAAACACACACACACACACACACACACACACACACACAAACAAACCTGAGTGGCACCACATCCCTCCTTTGTGCAGAATCCTCTAGCGGCTGCCCATCTGAGGCAGCAGCACACACTCTGTGGCCGACCACAGCTGACGGGGTCCTGCAGGCTTTGACCCCCATCACACCTCTGTCCTCAGCATCTCTTACCGTGTTCCCCTCACTCAGGGCTCCGAGTCTCCGAACTGGTCTTTGGATATGGCACATGCTCCGGCCCCAGGGCCTTTGTGTTTGCTCTCCCCCTGAAAATCTGTGTGGCTCCCTCCTTCACCTCCTTTCCGTCTTCACCTGGAGGTCACCTTCTCAGCAAAAGGCTTTCCTTGAACACTTTTCCAAAACTGCACCCCGGCACTCCCTGTCCTCTTTCTGTGTCTTGTTTTTCTGTGTTTTCCACGATGGGACTGACCATCGTCCAATGTGTCACGGTCAGACTCTTTTAGTTTATTTACCATCTCTCCGCCGGCACCACTACTAGAATGTAAGCTGTATAGTTTACATATTTGGAAAGAGGTTTTTGCCCATTTCATTCAGAGCTATAGCCCCAATGCCTGCACATAGTAGGTGCTCCACGAAATCTACTCAATGAAGGAATAATTTTATCTTTTCCCCAACTAGCCTGTGAGCTCTTTGGAGAAGGGAGCCTTTATTTCTTCCCTAAATACATGATTAAATATAGACATCTTAAAAGAGTTAAGTTAGCCAGGCCAGTGTGGCTCAGTGGTTGAGCTTCAATCCGTGAACCCAGAGGTCACTGGTTTGATCAGGACACATGCCCAGTTACAGGCTTGATCCCCAGCAGAGGGCGTGCATGGGGCAGCCGATTGATGATGTTTCTCTCTCAGTGATGTTTCTATCTTTCTATCCCTCTCCCTTCCTCTCTCTCTAAAAAGGAAAACTTTTCTTTTTTTGTAAAGTTAGTAGTTGCCATTAACAGCATCAACTCATTTTTTTTCTGTATCCTGGACATCCAGTAAATACAGAGTGAATACTTGTTAAACAAAAGGATGAATGAGGGCCTTGGGACCCCTTGTACTCCCCTCGGTCCTTCTGGCTATAGGACTGGACCCAGGAGTATTGTTGGGGTTCAGGCTGCTGGAGGAGTATGGCACAGGGTGGCAGCCATTCACTGTAATGTTTACGGGGCACCCACTTTGTGCCAGGCCCTGGGATTGCAAAGATGACTTAAGCTGTCCCCCCAGTCTTTGAAGAACTCAGAGTATGGGGTGAGAGGCAAGTGAGACTTTCATATGCAGAGTGGTGGGGGGGGGGGAAGGGAAGGGAGAGGCAGAGGCTGGAAACTACTTCCAAGGAAAGAGCCGGTGAGCTGAACGTGAAAGGCTGAGAACAGCTGAGCCAGGTGAAGGCAGGGAGGAGCGCAGGTTCCCCTTCTCTGATCCTCAGGCTTCCCATTTACCCCTTGAAGGTGATGGATCACGACTTTCAAGGTCCCTCTGGCTTTTGACATGCTGCAACTCTATGGTCTTTGGCCTCCGGACCCTGGAGCTATCCCCTGGTTTCTGCTACCCCCTGCTGGAGGCTGTGGGTGGCACATAAAAAAGCGACAGCTAACCTCACCTTTTCCTTTCCTTCCTTCCCAACGTGGCCAACACCCTCCAATCTGCCACGCCCCCTCCAAAAAACTTCCACCTCCCAACAAGAAATTAAACAACACTTGCTTAGCTCTCATATAGAAAATATTCTCAGTACACACTATTTTAAAAATCTTTATTGTTAGAGTATTACAGATGTCTCCCTTCCCAGTCCCCCCAATGACCCCCTCCACCCAGTTCCCACCCCACCCCAGGTCTTCACCACCCTATTGTCTATGTCCATGCGTAATGCATAGATGCATATAAGATCTTTGGTTAATCTCTTCCCTCTCAACCTTCCCCTCATCACCAGGGAACCCTTGTCATTCATTACCCACCTTTCCTCTGAGAACGGTCAGTCTGTTCCATGTTTCCATGCCGCTGGTTCTATTTTTTTCATTACTTTATTTTGTTCATTAGATTCCTTGTTCATTTATTTTGATGTTTAGATTCAATTATTGATAGATATGTGTTTATTGCCATTTTATTGTTCATATTTCCTCCTCCTCCTCCTCCTCCTCCTTCATTTTCTTAAAGAATACCCTTCAACATTTCATGTAATACTAATTTGGTAGTGATGAACTCCTTTAGCTTTTCCTTGTCTGCAAAGTTCTCTGTCTGTCCTTCAATTCTGAATGATAGCTTTGCTAAGTAAAGTAATATTGGTTGTAAGTCCTTACTATTCATCACTTTGAATATTTCCTGCCACTCCCTTCTGGTCTGCAAAGTTTCTGTTGAGAAATCAGCTGACAGTCATATGGGCGCTCCCTTGTTGGTAACTAACTGCTTTTCTCTTGATGCTTTTAAGATTCTCTCTTTGTCCTTAACCCTTGGGATTTTAATTATGAAATATTTTGGTATAGGCCCCTTTGGGTTCCTCTTGTTTAGGACTTTCTGGGATTCCTGGGCTTGTAAATTTCTTTCTTTCACCAGGTAGGGGAGTTTTCTGTCATTATTTCTTTAAATAGGTTTTCAATATCTTTTTTTCCTTTAATATGTCATTTATTTTTTTATTTAATCTTTATTGTTCAGACTATTACAATTGTTCTTCTTTTTTCCCCCCATAGCTCCCCTTCACCCGGCTCCCACCCCTTTCTCTGTCCTTATCCTCTCCCCATTGTCCTCATCCAAAAGTGTATGATTTTTGTTCAGTCTCTTCCCTGCACCTCCCTCACCCCTTTCCCCCAAGAATTGTCAGTCCACTCCCTTTCTAAGCCCCTGATTCTATTATACTCCCCAGTTTATTCTGTTCATCTGATTTTTTATTCACTTGATTTTTAGATTCACTTGTTGATAGATTTGTATTTGTTATTCATAATTTTTACCTTTACCTTTTTCTTCTTCTTTCTCTTCTTAAAGAGTACCTTTCAGCATTTCATGTAATACTGGTTTGGTGTTGGTGAACTCCTTTAGTGTTTTTCTTATCTGTGAAGCTCTTTATCTGCCCTTCAATTCTGAATGATAGCTTTGCTGGATAGAGTAATCTTGGTTGTAGGTTCTTACTGTTCATCACTCTGTGTTCAGCTTGGATGGGGCAGAGTCTCAGGGCTGAGCAGACAGCCATGGCTTCCTGTCAGCCCTGCCCTACTCAGCTCCTGGGTCTCAGTGTCCTTCGGTAATCACTGCAGCCCTCTCTGCATATTTGCACTCGTGCACCTCCAGACCTCTGCCTTTCCGGCTCCCCTGAGTTTCTGTGCGTTCCAGGCACCCATGTGATTCTGGGTCCCCAGGGTCTCACCTGAAACTGGGGTTCAGTGTAGTTGGACCTGAATTTCAGCACAGTTGGGAGGTTCTGTCTTCCTCCCGCTAGAGAAAGCCAGCGGCATAATCAGCAGTCACCCCTCTGTGTGCACACTGACACTCATGCACCTCCAGACCTCTGCCTTTTGCGACTCCCCTAAGTTTCTGTGCACTCCTCTCCTTTCACGACAATCCAGACTCTCCCCGTATGAGTCTTGCCCAGAACTGGAGTTCAGTGCAGTTGGAACTGGGGTTCAGTGCAGTCGGGAGTTTCCGTCTCCCTCCCACTAGAGGAAGCCAGCCAGGCACTCTGCTGCCCGTCCTTTCCACACGTGTGTCTCCATACCTCAGCTTTTTGCAGCTCCTCTGAGTCTCCGTGAGCCCCTTTCTTTCCTTCTAGTTGTAGAATTTCCACTCAGCCAGCTTTCCTGTGCTTCTGGATGATGTCTGTTCTGTCTTTTAGTTGTAGTTTTGAAATTGTTGTGTGAGGCAGCAGTTTAGGTGTTCACCTATGTCACCATCTTGGTTTCTCCTCAGGTTTTCAATATCTTACTCTCTCTCTCTTTTCCTTCTGGCCCTACCACTCCTCCCCAGAAGTTGTCCCAGAGGCTCTTTACACTATCTTCATATTTTTGTATTCTTTTTTGATCTTCTGATTGGGTGGTGTGTGTTTTTTCCTTCCTCATATTTCAAATTGTTTATTGGTTCCCAGAATGCTCTACTCTCAACCTTCTATTGAATCCCTGTAAATTATTCTTTATTAGTGCTATGTAATTCTTCATAGTTACTATGTTTCTCAAGCTGTTGAGCATCTTTGCCATCATTATTCTGAACTCTACATCTGACAAATCTCTTATCTCCATTTCATTTAGCTCTTCTTCTGGATAATTATCTTGTGTTTTCTTTTGGGGGATTGTTTTTTTGTCTCCCATTTTGGCTGCCTGTTTGTATTTGTGTTTATGTATTAGGGAGATCTGCTATGCCCCCCAATCTCTGGTGCCAGACAGCGTCAGACACTGTTTCTGACTGGTCCTGAGTACCCTGTTTGGAGCTGTCAGCAAACCACAGCTTGTGGCTCCCTCTGCTGGGCTGGGTGCCTTTGGAAACCATCAAGATGTGTACCAGGATCTGCTTTTTCTAGCCCCAGGGCCAGAGGAAGACCAGTCAAAGACTCAAAGCCTCCAGAAATCCACTTCTGCCTGCAGTCTGATTGTTAGTCTCAGTCTTAACTTGCTTGAGGCTATAGACTACAAGATGGGCACGGGGTCTTCCAACAGGGTGGAGCAACTGCCTCCTCCCCAGGCAAAAGCCTCCTGGATAGCAAAGGTCCTCAGAGAAAGATGTTCTCCATAGCATGAAGCAATGGCTCAGCACAGGAAACTGGGATGGCTGCCCTCTGAGCTCCAACCCCAGAGTCCCCAAATCCGGACTCTCCTCACACAGCTTCGGTCCATCTGCCCTCCTTCGGCTGGAGCCCAAGATGCGTGGCTGCACAGGAAAATTTTGTGCGTAGACCCTTTAAGAGGGTGCCTGCGTTTCCAGCCACCTCTCGCTGTCAGTCAGCAACCCTGCGGCTTTTCACAGCCAGATGTTCTGTGAGCTCCTTTATCAGTTCTGGTTTTCAGGGCTGGGGAGCCCAGCTTGGGGTTTAGATCCCAGAGTTCTCCGGGGGAACCCCCCACAGCTGAGATATTCCTCCGGACCTTCAGCTGCTATCTGTGGGAGCCTGGCCGGTCTTTTCGCACCTCCACACTTCCCACCAGCCTCTATGCACCCCCTACTTTCCATCCTTGGTTATCAGCATTCTCTCCAGCCAGTCCTCAGTTGATTTTTCAGGGTGCTTTTCTGTATTTTAGTTGTATTTACAATTTGTTCCTGGGAGAGTGTGTAGCTTCCACTTACTCTGTCCCATTTTAAATCTCTCTCTCTCTCAACGCATATTATTGACCAAGGACTTGAAACCAGACTACATAAAGAATTTATAACCATTATAACCCAGCAATCCCGCTCCTAAGTAGCTACTAAGATAAAGAAACACGTATGCCCACACAAGCTTTTACACAAATGTTCATGGTAACGTTATTCACAGAATCTTCAAGTTGAAAACAAACAAAGAAACAAAACAAAACAGTGCCCATCAACTGGTGTAAAGATAAAACAAATGGGGGTAAATTCATACAATGGAATATCACTCAGCAGTAGCAGCAACACATTATTGAAAAGCCATACAATGAGTGAAAGTAGCTAGTTAGGCACAGATGTGCAAATATTGTATGAGCCATTTGTATAAATTCTAGAACAAACAAATCTACAGTAATGAAAAGCAGATCAGAGATTTCATAGGGCTGGTTTTGGGAGGTGAGAATGGAGTTGGGGGTGCAGTGTTTTCTGGGAAGGGCCAGAAGGAAGTTTTGGGAGGGAGGGCAGTGTGGTTTTAAATAAACATTTTTATTGATTTCAGAGAGGAAGGGGGAGAGAGATAGAAACATTAATGATGAGAGAGAATCATTGATCGTCTGCCTCCTGCACACCCCACACTGGGGATTGAACCTACAACCCGGGCATGTGGCCCGACCGGGAATCAAACCATGACCTCCTGGTTCAGAGGTTGATGCTCACCCACTGAGCCAAGCTGGCCCGGTTTGTTGTTCTTTTGTTTTGTTTTGTTTTTGTTTTTCATTGGACTGATGGTTACATAGATGAATACATTTGCCCAAACTCATCAAACTAAGTGAAATGAGCCAGTCACAAAAAGAACAAATTTGTATCATCCCACATTTTAGGGTCTCAGAGGAGTCAAATTCCTAGAGACAGGAAGTGGGGTAGACATACAGGGGCTGTGGGAGGAGGAATGGGGGAGTTACTGTTTACTAGGGACAGAGTTCCCATTTGGGATGATGAGAAAGCTCTGGAGACGGATGATGATGATGGCTGTGGCACCCTAAATGAGCGTAATGTCACTGAACTGCACACTTAAAAAGTTTAAAATGGTCAATGGTATGTTTTGCACATTTTACCCCAATAAGAAAAATCTAAAAAACCCATCATCGAACTGTACACTTTTAAGCGGGTACGTGTCCATCCTAGACCTATTATACCTCGACAATACAAAAGTTGGTTTCCAAAAGTCGCCACGGAGGAACGGGCGGGGCTTAGCTCCTCCTGACCTATTGCAGATTTTTTTCTGTCTCAGGCCATGGTTTGCCCCGTAATCGGACTGCCCACAGACCTCGCTTCCAATTCTGCTTCTGCCGCTCCCTGGTGCTCTAACCACTGGGCCCACGGGTCTCCTCAGGGAAATGCACCGAGCTCGATTTTAGGATGAAATGAAGCCGTGCGCACTTCAAGGGCAAATGTTTTGTTGTGTTTTTTTAAATATATATTTTATTGATTTTTTACAGACAGGAAGGGAGAGGGATAGAGAGTCAGAAACATCAATGAGAGAGAGACATCGATCAGCCGCCTCCTGCACGCCCCACAGTGGAGATGTGCCCGCGAGCAAGATGCATGCCCCCTGGGACCTTTCAGTCCGCAAGCCGACGCTCTATCCACTGAGCCAAACCGGCCTCGGCTGCAAACGTTATAAAATTGTCTTTGTCCCCCTCCGATGGCAACCGAGCAGGGCCAGGTTGCCGACCTCCGGGGCGAGCACCTGCGTCCAGGTGGGTGGCGCGGGCTGTGCCGGTGGCCGCTAGGGGGCAGGCCGCGGGAGACGCCGCCGCCGGGGGCCGCTTCCCGGCGGCACACCTGCCCGGGCGGTGTCCGGGGCGGCAGGACCGGGTGGCCTTCCCCGTGCCGCCTGCCCTGCCGGTGGTGGCGGGGGTCGCGGGCGGGGGCCGCACCGGCGAGGGGCGGTCCTCCTGACGCTCCCCCGCGAGCCCCCTTGGCCGCCGGGAAAGCTGAGGTCCGAGGGGTGCAGCCGGGAGCCTGCCGCCCAGCTGGCGGGGAGCCGCTGCGCTGCGTCCTCCTCCGGGCGGCCGGCTTTCCCCGCCCCGGCTCGCTCGCCGGGCTCCGGCTTCCTTGTGAAAACTTCCTGCCGCGGCGCGGCCCGAGTCCCACCTCCTTCCTGCCCCCCGCCCCTCCGCTCCTCCCGCCCTGCTGGCCACAGCCTCCGGCGCCCGCCGCCCCGCACTTGGGCTGGGGCTCCGCGCGGGGACCCTCGTCTCGTCCTCCTGCCCGGCCGTCCCCACCCCAGGCGGACAGAGAGGTGGGAAGGACCCCAGGCAGGTGAGTGGCTGCGCCCCGCCCCCGGGAAGGGCGCGCCCACGCTGAAGTCCCCTCTGGACCGGGGTCTGAGCCCTGGGGTGGGGAGAGGGGGGAGGGAGGAGGAGAGGCCAATGGGTGGTGGCAGTAGAGGGCCTAAGGGGGACGGGTGCTGTGCGTCATGAAACAACAGGTACCTGACAGCAAAGAAGGGTGCTTCCAGCGCCCCTTGCTGCGCCCCGGTGAGTCCAGGGCAGCCCCCACCTGGTCCTCGGACCCTGGGCTGGAGGGACCAGTACCACCAGGTCCTCGGCTTGGCTGCAGGGAGCTGTAAGAGCACCACCCAGGGGTCAAGGCCGCTGAGCTGGAATCTCTACGCTGCTCCTTACTAGCGTAGCGGTGGGATCTTGGTCAGGAGACTTAAACTCCAGCCTCAGTTTCTCATTTCTAAACACACCGTGCCTACCTCATGGCGGGGTGGTTGGCTTGCAAGAGCAAACGCATGTGCCCTGGGCAGTGTTCCTTGTTGGTGTGAGGAGGCTGCAGAGGAGGGACGGCCGTGTGCAGGCTTCTGGCGCTCTGGGCTGCGCCTGTTGGGAGGACTAGGAAGTTGACCGGAGGTCACAGGCACCTGGGTCCTCAAAGGACCCCGTGGGCTTGGGATGACCTGAAGTGGCGCTCACAGCGGGACGGGTGTGTGCGTGCGGCAGGTCCAGCTCCAGGAGGCCCAGCGGGGCGGCCCCTCACCCTGTCTGCAGCCTCCAGTAGTCGTCGGCTCTCTGCTCTCCTGGCCTTTTCTGAGTGGCCTCTCCCGGGGCTGGCCTGTGCTCCCGGTCCCCAGGGATGGGAACAGCTTGTGCTGGCCTGAGGTTCCCAGGATCAGCCAGACCTCAGCTCCAGGCAAGATTGGGCAAGGGGTCAGCTCTGTACCCTGGCCTAAGTGGGGCCTGAGAGGGGAAGGTGGGGGGGGGCAGGGAGCTGTTCTCTGAACCCCACCCCACCCTGGTCCATGATAGAGGACCGGTGTGTGTGCCCATGTGAGCCAGGGTGTGGAGTCAGCTCTCCTGTCTCCTGCCGCTGCCCCTCCCACTTTGGAGGTCTTCCCGAGTCTCCCCATCATGCTTGCTGCTGCAGTGGGGGCCACCTTCTCTGCCACCTAGCAGCTGGCTTGGTGGCCAGGCTCACCTGTCTTCCTCTTTTCACTGGGAAGGAGGCGGGTGGTGGGCATCAGTTTCTCCCCTGCTCCCACCCCCACGGTTCCCTATCAGACTTTCCCAGAAGAGGAAACTCCGGGCAGCCCCATCCACCAATCGGAAACCGGGATAGAGATAGAGGTCGCTGGGCTTCTGTCCGCCTCCCACATCAGCACGTGCTGCTGGGGAGGGGGACGGCCTCCACGGAGGTGCTCCCTCGCCTGTCCTTCCAGAAGCCTTGGGAGCCTGGAGAAAGAGGACTCCTGGGACACGGAGGGGGTCTGGGGCCCATTCTAACTCGGAGGAGGGTGTGGGCTCCATTCTTGGCACATGAACTTTGGGAAGAAGCCAGCAGGAGAAGGAAGGGAAGGCAGGGACCGAGAAAGAGATAGAGAGAGAGAGACATAAATAGGGAAATAGAGAAAGAGCCTTAGAGGCTCCCGGAAACAACAAGGCTCAGGGGGGAGCGGGGGGCGGGGGGAGGCCAACTTAGAAAAACAGAGCAGAGACCAAGAGGAAGAGCAAGGAGGGGGAGACAGAGGGGAGACAGAGCGTCAGAAGACCGAAGAGAAACCACCAGAGAGAGAGAAGGATCTCGAAGGGGCTTCACAGGCTGGTCCATACCCACTGCCTCGGCTTTCTAGCCTGGGACAAACTCCTTGAGCTTCCTGGGATATTTCTTCATCTGCAAAATGGGAGGCATCATGCACCTACTTTCTAGGGTTGCTGAGAGGATGCAAAGCCAGGATCTAGCCCACTGCATACATTTAGCAAGTGAGAGTGATTGGGATGACTGCGCCCACATGGGGCAAGATAGAGGTCTCCAGAGAGGTCCCCTCTCCTGGCTCTGTTCCCCCACCCTCAAAGCTGTGGCATCTGGAGTCTAGTCCCTCTATTGCAGAGGAGGTGTGGATGGACAGGGAGGGCGGGGTCACTTCCTCCTCCCCAGGTGACTTGGTGCTATGCCTAGGAGCACTCATCCCAGAGGAACTTGGAGGCCAGCCCTGAGGAATTCCTGCTAGAGGTCACGGGGTCAGGTCGGGAGCTGCCTTTCACTTTGTAACAAAGGAAGTTCTTTCTGAAAGTCCGCCTTCCACCTCTGGCCGATGCTGTGTCTGGAGGGCCCTGAGAGCGCGTCGGGGAAAAGCCACAGCCTCCAAACACCTGTTCCTCCCGCCCATTCCCCACAAAGGAGGGCCGGGTCCTCCTGGAGAAGGGAGGATTCCGGGGCTCACCCGTGAAACGTGTGGTTACAGCTGAAACGGTGCCAGCCCCCCTGGGTGCATGTGTGTAGGTGCTGGCGGTGTGGGGATGGGTGAGGAGGAAGGTGAAGGACCCAGACGCCCCGCAGCTCCAATGGGGAGCCATCCGGTAACAAAAACAGACTGACTGTGGGATGGGAGGGAACATCGGGGGGCAGTCGAGGACGCGCTGATGGAGCCCAGGGGAGGAATTAGATTAGAGGCGAGTTCCGGTCTCACAAGTGGGGTCTCCTCACCTGACCAGCCCATTAGACTCTCGGTGTGCCAGGGGCTGTGAACTTCTAGACTGGCCTGGGATAGGCCCACCTGCCCCCAGAGGAGGGACACTGGGACCAGGCCTTTGGCTGGGGTCTCGGGGAATATTGACCCCTGTCCAGATTGCAGCTGCCTTTAGGCAGAAATTGGGGGAGGCGTGGGGTGGTGGAGAACAGCCAGGTCTCCTTTTGGCAGGGGGACTGGACTGGGGAGGGGAGGGCTGTGGCGATGAGGGCAGGAATGTGTGAGGTCTGGAGCCACTGAAGGGGCTTCAAGGAGGGGGGGGGGCGGCCTGAAGGATGGGTAGGACTTGGGCATTTCAGGGGTGGCCTGGGCAGAGGCGGCTGTGTGATGAGAGGCATGGGGGGCAGCAGCTGGCAGTGGGATAGGAGCACAGGGCAGAGGGCTCACCCCTCGGAGCCCTTTCCTGGGGTGTGGGCCGCCACAGAGGGCAGTAAGAGGGCGGTGGCCAGAGCGGAGATGGCTTTCTGAGGGGACCTGGGGGAGGCGATGAGCACCCATTGGCGGTGGGCCAGAGGGGAGTTTTCCACCGGAAAGCCGGGCTCCCTGGCCTGGGTGGCTCCCCACCCTCTGCTTTGGTTTTTCAAGGGGAGGTTGGTCCTGCAGCAGCCTCTGACCACCAGGCAGTCCTTGGGCAAGCCGTCCGTGAAGCGGGGATCACAGGCACTCGCACCTACGGGTGGTGGCGAGCGTGGGGCCCGGCCTGGCGCCAGCCTCCAGCCGGCGTGGAGGGGGTTGGTGAATCAGATCCCTGCAGTTTCCCTGTTTCCTGATGAGTAAACAGGTCGGACAGAGGACCCTCTAGCTTCTGTTTCCTGAGCCACAGAGAGCACAAGGCCGGCCCCTCACCCCTGCCCCCTCCCCGCCCCGCCTCTGGCACGAACATGAACATGCAGGCTTCCTGTCCCTCCATCCGGCAGACATGCCTGGTGTGCCGGAGGCCAGGCTTGGCTGGACAGAGGAGGGGCTCTGAGCTTGCACGCGCACGCATGGGTATGGGGGCCCTGTGCGCCTGGAGAGCTGGGTCGGAGGTCATCCCTATGTGGGAGGAAGGGGGAGTCTTCAGACGGGGATCTCGTGGAGTGGACCGGCCTGAGAGAGCCTGTCTCCATGGCAAAGCTGGGAAAGGGCCGAGAAACAGACACAGAGCCTGGGAGGGAGGCAGACAGGCAAGAGAGGCAAAGCAGGGCAAGCTGGGCACCGAGACCCATGGCTGAGTGAGCGGACCATGCTGGCTCAGCCCCGCCTCACCCTGGAAGGCAGAGTCCCCAGTGCCGTGAGCACCCTGCACCAGATCCATGGCAGCCTTGATGTAGGAGAGGGAGGAGAGAGGCGATGAGATGGACACCAAGACACTGATGGAGGAAGGAAACCCTCCCTGAACCCTGGGCGGTGTGAGTGGATTCTCCCACTTCGCAGACGAGGACATGGAGGCTCACGGGGCTCAGCTGCCCCCTGAGGTCACCTTGCACGTGACAGCTTGTGGACTCCAGGATGGGGAGGGGGACACACACACACAGAGCAAGAGAGAGAGGGAGGGAGGGAGGGAGAGAGAGAGTAGGGGCCAGTGGAACCAAGCAAAAAGTTGGAGATGGTTTTCGGGCTGAGGGCTGGGGAAGCAGTATCTAGGCAACCTGCTGTCAGCAGCCTTGGGCTCGAAGAAGTATCTGGTGGTCAGCCCATTGTTCTGGGGGTTAGGTCTGGGGGATCAGGGCAGCCCCCTCGCTCTGTCCCCAGTCCTTCTCTCCCTGTCAGCATCGAAGGCCCTATTCCTCTTCCTGATCACCGTGGGGGTTCTTCAGGAAAACACACAGCCTTTCCTGGAACGAATACTCGAAGGGTATGCCCGTGCCAAGGGACGTGGGTGGGTGCAGGGCCGAGACAGCGCGTGCGAACCGAGCTCATTATACACGGGCTCTCAGCGCATTATCTGCACGAACTCAGGCTCTAGTCTGCCCAGCGGCCCTACCAAGGAAGTGCTGTTGTCCTCCCCGCGTTATGGACGGGGTTCAAACCCGGGCTCGAGTGGGGTGGGAGGGGATGCAGAACTCCGAGGGCCTCCTTTGCCGCACCACTTCCCAGAGAAGAGGAGGTCCTCTCGCTGGCCCGCTCCATCAGCCCCGCTCTTGCTGGGTGCTTTCGGTAGAAATGGATCCCGTCTGTCTGCTAGGAACTCTCCCAGGGGCCTCGACTCATCCCCATCCCCATCCCCCTCCCCCCCCACCTCCCCCGCCCCCCCCTCCTCCTCCTCCTCCTCCTTCTTCTTCTTCTCCTCCTCCAGGGGCTGCAGCACAAGGAGGGGAGCCAGCGGGCTCCCCACTGGAGAAGATCAGGCTGAGCTGGGAGAAGAGCAGGGGAGGACGAGCTGGGTTGGGCTCTGTGTGGGTTTGGGGGTAGAGAGGGCAGGGATGCTGGGGCTGCTCCGACAGAGCTGGGGCCTGGCGGCCTGGCGGGGAGCCCATCTGCTTTGCATCTCGAGGTGGAGGAGAGAGAAGTGTCAGCTCATTCTTGACTGTAAACACATCCCGGTTCCCACGCCTCTAATCATGTTCCTGCTGCAGCCCCCATCCCCTGCGCCCGCCAGCATTCTCCGCTCCCCATAACGGAGGCTCTTAAAAAGAGAGAGAGAGAAAGCCCCTGGGACTCCTGCCTGGGCTCGGAAAAGCCTGGGACCGCAGCCCTGACGCTACGGGCGGTGTGGCTTTGGGCAAGTGAGTCACCCTCGTGGTGCCTGTGGTTCCTTATCTGTGAAGCGAGTAGTGATACCTGCCACCGTGGGCTGATGGGCTTTAAAGAAGATGAGCTGTGTTAATTGCTCAGCACCCTGCCATGGGTGGGCTCACGTTATCGTTCTGGTGAGGGAAGAGGTCTGGGCGCCTCAAACCAGAGATACAGCGGAGGAAGGGATTAAGCAGCGGGGAGGGGCCTTCTGCACGGGAAGGAGCAGCAGTGGGGGTTTCTGGGGGTACATCTCAGTGAATGAATTGAGGGCTCCTGGAGGGGAATGGGATGCCAGTTGTTGTCTGATTTACCCCCCCTTGAGGGGCTCATGCATGTGTGGGGCCAGTGCTGCTGGGCTGGAGGTACAAAGGGAACCAGCTGGGGCGCTGGGATCCTGGTCCGGCCTGTGCACCCTCCCCAGGGGCTGAGGTCGGCTAGGCCAATCCCTTCCCCTCCCTGCCAGGCTCCCCCTCCCATCTCCCCGCCCCCCGCTGGCTACCCACTGGTCTCCCAGACCCCACCCTGGCTTCCAGCCCCACGACCAAGCAGCTGATATGTCCTCTGCACTCCCGTCCTACCAGGAGGCCCTTTGGCAAACAGAGCCTCTGGCCCTGCCAGCCCAGCTATCCTCAGGCGCCCTGCCCACCTCCAGGCCTCTCTGAGCCCCTGGAGAACCCTCTCCTCTGGAGGTTGTGGGAGGAGGGGCGGGGGGCGAGGCTGGCGGGGGGCGGGGCTGATGTGAAGGGAAGAAGGACTTGCTGGGGGCCAGGAGCCGAATCTGCACGGCCCCTCCTCCTGCCGCTATCCTTCCCGCTCCAGATCCTTCCTGCGGCAGGTTTTCCCACCTCACTGGGGCCTCTAACGGGGAGACCGCTCCCAGCTTAAGGGGAAGCCTGGGGTCCTGGTGTGGCGGGAGATGAGGCTTACCCAGGGATGGTCCAGGATCCAGACAGATGCAGTTCCAGCCTGAGGACCAGGGCCCCATGCCAGGGCCACCGGGAGGGAATGTGGACGGGGTGCTGTGTGGAGGGCTGGGGGGCCTGCTTCTGGCCTGGCTGCTGAGCCCTGGAGGGAGAAGTGGGCAGTCAGCTGGGAGCCGACAGGGGCATCGTCCTGGAGGTAGGCACTGGGCCTGGGAAGGTGGCTGGAGCAGGGCAGGGGCAGAGGGAGTAGCTTGGGGAGGTTGGGGGGAGCCAGCTCTGTTGGGGAAGGCGATGGCAGCAGGTGCAGGGAGGCTGTAGGGTGGTGCACTGGGGACAGGCTATGGCACCTGAAGGACACACTGGTCCCGGAGGACAGGCCGAGTCCCCTCACCCACTCAGAGCGAGCCACCGTGCTCAGCTTGGGAGACAAGCCACTGGCAGGAGGGATCCCCCATATCCCACCCGAGTTGAGGGCAGTGGGAAGGTGGAGTCACCCCCACTCCCTGCTGTCCTCCCCCAAATGCACAGGCTATCTAATCTCCACTTCTTGTCTCCAGGCTCCCTGTCTTGAGCACCAAGGACCCCCAGGATACTCTCTGGCCTCGAGGCCACATTGCCAACCGCACAACACCTTGCTGGGCTCACCTGAGCTCCGGATGCGGATACGGTAGGGGCCAGGTGAGTTACTGGCAGTGAGTGAGCGGGCCCTGAGGCCTGAGGGGAGGAAGGACAAAAGCCAGAGGTGGAGCTGTGCCCGCAGGGAGCTGCGATGGGCAGCCTAGCCAGCGTGGGGGGTTGGGGGTGCACTGTTGCTCTGCAGGGTCAGAGGGCGTGGGTAAAGAGTGTCAGCGGGAGGGAGGCCACCTGGGAGGAGAGGCGCTGCCCTTGGCTGAAAGGGATTCCTGTGGGGTCTCTCCTTCCGGTGAGGCGGCCAAGTCAGGAGGGAAGGAGGGCCTCCCTGCCTGGAGCGGGGAGCCGCTCTGGGGCCCCTGGGAGTGTGTGGGTGGGGGGCATGTGTGGGGCCAGGCATTGAGCATTCCAGAGATACTCATGGGTACCAGGGGCCAGCAGCCGATCTTTCTGCTCCCAAATCACAAGCAGATGTGAGCGCCTCTGGGAGGTGCGGCGCAGGAACCAGGGCGAGTTTTAGGAACATTAAACATGGAATCTGAAACCAGCAGCGGGGGCGGCCCGCAGGAGCGCAGCCTCCCAGAACAGGCTTCATCTGAGTCCTGACCCGCTTCCCACCCACTGGGCGAGGCTAGGGGTGGAGGAAAGGGAGCGGGAGTCCATCTCCAGATGGCTGCTGGGTGACCCGAGGGAGGCGGGTGCTTTTGTTAAACCCGAGGCCAGGTTGGGGGTCCCCTCGGGTGCTGGCTGTTGGAATTGGGGGCAATGATGAGCTGGCAAGTGTTGGACAGCTGACGTGGTGTGTGTTTGTGTGCGGCTGGCCTGGTGTGTGTGTGTGTCGGTTTCCATGTGTAAATAAACCCTCTGTGCCTGATTCCAAGCTGCCTGTATAACAGCAGGAGCTGGGAGATGAGCGCTATTGGTCCTCATGTGTCCATAGGAGCGGAGCCAACACACCGGCGGTTGGGAGGGCCTCCTTCAAGGTCACCTGGGCCCAGCCCACCTCCTTGTCCCATAGAGCAGGACTGCCTCAGGGTGGTTTTGGCCTCTGCCTGCAGACACCAGTGGGGAGGTCACCCCCGAGGTTGCTGATTCCATTACTAAACTGCTTTTTTATTTTATTTTATTTTATTTTATTTTTTTTTTTTTACACAGAGAGGATGGGAGAGGGATAGAGAGTTAAAAACATTGATGAGAGAAATATCGATCAGCTGCCTCCTGCACACCTACCTCCTCCTGGGGATGTGCCCGCAACCAAGGTACATGCCCTTGACCAGAATCGAACCTGGGACCTTTCAGTCTGCAGGCCGACGCTCTATCCACTGAGCCAAACTGGCTTCGGCGTATTACTAAACTGCTTTGACATAAGAAAGTTCTTCCTCCAATGGAGCCAAGTGGACTTCCTCATAACTTGCCCCCGTTGGCTCTCGTTTCGAACCTTGCTGTAAATATCCAAGTGCCCTGGGTAGGGCTGGGTTGCGGCTGGAGATTCGGAGAGAAAGGCATGGTCAGGAAATAGGCACTGGAACAGTGGGGTGTGTGTGGGTGGGGTGGGGTGTGGGGTGTGTGTGTGTGTGTGTGTGTGTGTGTGTGTGTGTGCTGGGGCTCCAGAAGGGATGGGTGGGGCAGTCTGCTAGTGGGGGTCGAGGAGCAGAGCAGAGATGCAAGGGTGGCACTTGGGGCTAGACCTTGAAGGTGAGAACTCAAGGTGAGGAGTTGAGGGAGGCCGAAACCGGTTTGGCTCAGTGGATAGAGCGTCGGCCTGCGGGCTGAAGGGTCCCAGGTTTGATTCCGGTCAAGGGCAGGTATCTTGGTTGTGGGCACTTCCCCAGTTGGGGGGTGTGCAGAAGGCGGTTGATCCATCTTATGGATGTTTCTAATTCTCTATCCCTCTCCCTTCCTCTCTGTAAAAAAATCAATAAAATATATTTAAAAAAAAAGAAAGAATCGAGGGAGGACGGCCAGGCAGGGGAACCGTGTGAACACGAGTACACCACCCAGTCAGGAGAGAGACCTGGGGCTGGGCCAGGGGGCAGGGGGCAGAGAGGGTGTGGCAGCAGCCTGTTCTCTTCTGCCCCCTGCGCAGGCCTCGCAGAGACTGGGTCCTCAGAGCTGAGGCTGCGGCCACAGCGCCCCTCAGGGCCACGTCATGTCGCAGGCCTCCGCCATGTCACCACCGCTGCGTTCCCTCCTCCTGGCCCTGGGCCTGGGGCTGGCTGGAACCCTCAACCCCAATGACCCCAACACCTGCATCTTCTGGGAAAGGTGAGAGGGGGGCCCCTGCTGCCCCTTGAGGGCTCCAAGCCCCCAGAGCCCCATTCTCCCCACTCGGGCCCCTCTTCCCTGACCTCCCGCCCTCTCTCCAGCCCTCGCCTCCTGCCTGTTTCTGCGCTGCTCTCTCCTCCCCTCCATGGCTGCCTCCGACTCTCTCCCTCTCTCTGACCTGGTCCTTATCTCCACCCCAGCTCTGACCCTGCCTGTCCTTGCTTTATCCCAGTCCCTTGGTCTCGGTGGGAGGACAGGGCACAGAGTGGGAGCCATTTTCTGTGCGGGGGGATGATGGGGGGGGCAAGCAGAGGGGCCGGCCCAGGGGGGCATGAAGGACAGGGTGGGGGAACAAGGCCTAGGGCAGGATTGGCCAGAAATGCTGCCACCCACGCGCGGGCTCTGGTTCCATCTCCCTGCGTGGGGAGAGGAGGAAGGAAAATCGCCAGCTCTGGTCCTATCGGGTGAGAAGGGGCTCTGATGGAGGGGAAAGCAGTTCCAGGAATATTCTAATTCTGGGAGGATCCCTTCAGATTGGAGGGCAGGATGTGGGTTCATTCTAGGTTTGGGGGAGCAAGCCCAAATGTTGGGGTGGTGATTCCCCACTGGGGCCAAGCTCCACACCCTTGCTTCTCACGGCCCCGGTGCCAGCTCAGCCCCCGGCCCCTTCCTGTCTTGCAGCTTCACCACCACCACCAAGGAGTCCCACTCCCGCCCTTTCAGTCTGCTCCCCTCGGAGACCTGCAGTCAGCCCTGGCAGAGCCCCCACTCCTGCCCTAAACCCACGTGAGTGCCCCACCCCCTCTGGGGCAGCCGGGCTGCCCCTGCTCCTCCACACCCTCATTCTTTTCTGGGAACCTTTAGGGTTGGGAGGAAGCATCTGGCCTCCCGGCCCTCGCGGGGCCTGAGTGCTGGACAGGCCCCAGGCCTCCCACAGCGCTGCGCTGTGTTGCGGGGAGGGGCGCTGGACCTCCTCAGGGAGCTGACGCCGGCCCTCCCGGGTCTCCCCAGGGTTGTCTACCGGACGGTCTACCGCCAGGTGGTGAAGATGGACCACCGGAAGCGCCTGAAGTGCTGCCAGGGCTTCTACGAGAGCCGAGGGGCCTGCGTCCGTGAGTCCTGGGCGCGGCGTGGAACGGGAGGGGCTGAGCCACCCTTTCTAGTCCTTCCCTGCCTCCGCCAGGCAGGGCTACTCCTCTGCCCTTTGGGTGCCCCCCTCCCCCTCACCTGGCGTTGTCCCTAGGGACACAGCTGGGGTTCCCAGGGCTGATGCTAGCTGACCCCGTTTCCCCGCCCTCCTCATGCCCCTCCAACGTCTGTCCTGCCTCCCGTCTGCCTGTGTCTCTCACTGTGTGTGTGTGGGGGGGGGGGGTATGGGGAGGGGCAGGAGGGTCGTGTCTGTATCTGTCTCTGTCTCTTCCTGCCCCTGTCTCTCTGTCTCTGACTTGTTGCTGTTCAGTCTCTCCTGTCCCCGCCTCCCCCCACCTCAACACCCCGAAACCCCCAGACTGGGGCCTGCTGTGCCTCTCTCTCCTTGCTTCTCCTCTGGCCCTGCCAAGCCTGACCGACCTGGACCCCAGTCTCTGCACAGCATCCGTGTCTAGCTGCTACCCGAGGACCCTCTCCCCGTTTTCTCAGGGTGCCTCGAGAATTTCCCCGGAAGGGGCTGTGGGGAGCCGGGAATCCTGAGGTCTGGGCCCCGCGCCTTCCCGCGTGTTAGAGAGCCCGGGCCCTGGTGGGGGAGGGGGACGGTTAGACTTCAGATATGAAGGTGGGTGAGGGCAGGCTTGTAAGCCTCCTCCCGCACCCCCATCTCTGCCCAGCTCTCTGTGTCCAGGAGTGTGTCCACGGCCGCTGTGTGGCACCCAATCAGTGCCAGTGTGTGCAGGGCTGGCGAGGAGACGACTGCTCCAGTGGTGAGTGGCTGCTGCTGCAGGGCCCCGGGCACACCCTCCTAGCCAGGCGCAGGGGCCGGGGACCCCGGGCCGGTACCCACCGGAGCCCCTTTACGCCAGCGGTCGCCCATCTTTCGGACCTCACGGACCACCGGTTGGTGACCGCTGCTCTACGCTGCCTTTGCCGGGGATGTGGTAGAGTTTGGGCAAAGCCAGACGTGGCGTATGTGGGGGATGGGAGACAGGGACAGGGATTAACTGTAGGCTGGAGGGGGGGAGGAGGAGGGTGAGACCCCTGATAACCTCTTCCCCTTCCTCCTCTCACAGACTGTCCCCCGGGAGTGTGGGGACCCCAGTGTGACAAGCCCTGCAGCTGTGGCAATAGCAGCTCCTGTGACCCCAAGAGCGGGGCATGTTCCTGCCCCTCTGGTCTGCAGCCCCCTGACTGCCTTCAGCCCTGCTCCCCGGGCCGTTACGGCCCGGCCTGCCAGCTCTCCTGCAACTGCCGTGGGGCACCCTGTGACCCCCAGACTGGAGCCTGTTTCTGCCCCCCTGAGAGAACGGGGCCCAGGTGTGTAGTGGGGGACAAGCACACTAACGGGGTCCCAGGCCCAGGACCACACTGGCACACATGGGCATATGCGGGGACTCGGACGGGTTCCAAAGGTAGGGATGGCCTCAAGAGGCCAAGACCCGAGTCCCTGTGCTCCGCCGCTCCCCGGCTGAGTGACCTGGAGCAAGTCCTTGGCCTGGGAGCTGGATGCCTGTCTGTGCAGTGGCAACAGCGGCATCCACGTGGGAAGGTTACTGTGAAGATAACACGAGAGAGCATGTGTGTGAAAGCATGTCCTAAAGCGGGGCTGAGACAGGGAGCCTCGTGGCAAGGCCGGGTCCAGGGGGAGCTGGGGAGCCCCAGGGAGGAGAAGGTCCACTAGGTGGGAACCACGGCCCGGAGCCGAGATCCACGCAGGGAGAGGCTCCCCCAGAAGGAACAGCACCAGCCAAGGGGGAGGTGGGCCGGGTGTCTGGGCCTCCACTCCTCCGCACCTGGTGGCGCTATGTCCCCGCATGTCCAGTCCTGGGAAGTTTTGCTTTCTGACACCTGAGTCCCCTACAAGGCGGGGAGGGAGGGAGGAGCGTGCTCACTGCGCCCTGAAGTCAGGCCTTAGGGCCAAGGGGAGGCAGTGCTGCTTGCTCACACTGACCCCGCTGCCCTCCCTGCTCTGCCGCCAGCTGTGAGGCGCCCTGTCTCCAGGATGCTGTTGGCCCTCACTGCCCCAGCACCTCTCCTTGCCACAACGGGGGTGTCTTCGAGGCCTCCCGCGGCTCCTGCAGCTGCCCACCCGGCTGGATGGTACGAAGGGTGGGGCCTGTGGAGCTGGGGTAGGAAGCGGGTGGCTTGTGGGCCCTGGAGCGGGGTGAGGGCTCTTGGTGTGGGAGTATAAGGGTCCTGTAAGCAGGGGGAGGCCCAGTGCCGGGGCGTCTGCCAACCTCTCGCTCCGCAGGGCACCATCTGTACCCTGCCCTGCGCCCAGGGCTTCCATGGACCCAGCTGCTCCCAGGAATGTCGCTGTCACAACGGTGGCCTCTGCAACCCGCTGACGGGGCAGTGCACCTGTGCTCCTGGCTACACGGGGGAGAGGTGAGTGGCATCGGGAGGGCGGGAGCCGGGGCAGAGGGGGCCAGGGGCCGGGAGGATGGACGTGGCCAGGCTCACTCAGCTGGGCGCCCAGGTGCCGAGAGGAGTGCCCCGTGGGCCACTTCGGACAGGACTGTGCGGAGACATGCGACTGCGCCCCCGGCGCCCGCTGCTTCCCCAACGGCGCGTGCCTGTGCGAGCACGGCTTCACCGGGGACCGCTGCACCGAGCGCCTCTGCCCCGATGGCTTCTACGGCCTCAGCTGCCAGCTGCCCTGCACCTGCGACCCCGCGCACAGCCTCAGGTGGGCCTGGCGACCTGCTCGAGGACGCGGGCGGCCCAGGGTGGGCGAGGCCCTCCGCGCTGAAGCCACCTGGGTCCTATCCACGGGCGGGATGGGTGTCACCGAAGGGGACAGAGGGGGCTGGGGATGGGCAGCAGCGGGGCGCTCTGGGAACAGCACCGAGCCTTCCTTAGGGGCCCCTCCCTTGGCACCGTGGGCTGCCCCCAACCCCCGCCAAGGGGTCCGGGTTGGGCCGAGGCCCCGGCTCCGAGCGCACCACCTGCCTCGCCCGCAGCTGCCACCCGATGAGCGGGGAGTGCGCGTGCCAGCCGGGCTGGGCCGGCCTTCACTGCAACGAGAGCTGCCCGCGGGACACGCACGGGCCGGGCTGCCGGGAGCACTGCCTCTGCCTGCACGGCGGCCTCTGCCAGCCCGACAGCGGCCTCTGCCGGTGCGCGCCCGGCTACACGGTGAGGCGCGCCCCGCGAGCTGGACCCGGACCCGGACCCGGGGGCGGCGGGGGTGCGGGGCGGGAGGAGCGGAGGAGCCGCCGCTCACTGGTCCGCCCGCTGCCTCCAGGGCCCGCACTGCGCCAGCCTCTGTCCGCCTGACACTTACGGAGTCAACTGCTCCTCTCGCTGCTCCTGCGAGAACGCCATCGCCTGCTCCCCTGTGGACGGCGCCTGCATCTGCAAGGAAGGTAATGGGGTGCGTCCGGGAGGGGCGGGCTGGGGGCGGGGCCCCGGAGCGGGGAGCGGCGGCCGGGTAAGGGGGGAGCTGCTGGGCAGCAGCTGGACCGAGGGAAGGTAGCCAGGCTTCTTCCTTCCTGGAATCCCCACTTCGCTTTTTCCTCAACTGCAGAAATTCCACCAAGTCTTTTTTTTATTTTTAATATGTTTTATTGATTTTTTTACAGAGAGGAAGGGAGAGGGAGAGAGAGTTAGAAACATCAATGAGAGAGACATGGATCAGCTGCCTCCTGCACACCCCCCACTGGGGATGTGCCCGCAACCAAGGTACATGCCCTTGACCGGAATCGAACCTGGGACCTATCAGTCCGCAGACCCATGCTCTATCCACTGAGCCAAACCCCGAGAGTGGCAATTGTGTGTGTATACCTGGATTCCGAGGTCCCTCCTGCCAGAGATGTGAGGTTCCCTCCCCACCTCCCACCTGCCAAACCGGTTTCAGCCCCACTCATCCTTGAAGTCCCAGTCCGGAAGGCTCCTCTTTGGTGAACCCTGTTCACCCGCAGTCTGTAGGCTGCGTTCTGACACAGGCTAGCTCTCTAGGATGTTTAACAAACCTCCATCTCCAGTTCCCACTCTTCCTCACTCTTTTTTTTTTAAATATATTTTATTGATTGTTTACAGAGAGGAAGGGAGAGGGATAGAGAGTTAGAAACATGGATGAGAGAGAAACATCCATCAGCTGCCTCCTGCACACCTCCTCCTGGGGATGTGCCCGCAACCAAGGTACATGCCCTTAACCGGAATCGAACCTGGGACCTTTCAGTCCAAAGGCTCTCTCTACTGAGCCAAACTGGTTTCGGCCCACTCTTCCCTACTCTTCCACACGACCGGGGAATTCCCTTTGTTACCTGTTGGGGCCTCTGTAGGCATTTGGTTTGCTGCCAACCGCCTTCCTTTTGCAGAAGAGGCACCCAAGACCCAGAACGGGGTGGTGCGTGGCTGGTAGTCCCTTCGCCTTTTGTTCCACATCTCACAGTTTATATGCTTGTCTCTTGTAAGGGACCATGAGCACCCCAACCTTCACCCCCAACTCAGAGCACAGAGCCTGGCACAGCCAGTGCTTAGTGTGTGCTCACCCGGGAGGGCAGCTGGGCCCCCGTGCCTACCTGCAAACCTGTCTTCTAGGTTGGCAGCGTGGTAACTGCTCTGTGCCCTGCCCACCTGGAACCTGGGGATTCGGTTGCAATGCCAGCTGCCAGTGTGCCCACGAGGCAGCCTGCAGCCCCCAAACTGGAGCCTGTACCTGCACCCCTGGGTGGCACGGGGTCCACTGCCAGCTCCCCTGTCCAGTAAGTGCCCAGCAGCCTGCCTGCCGGGGGAAAGGGAGGGCATGGCATCCCTCAGCTGACTAGTCTGCCCTCCCCACCGCTCCCTCTCCAAGAAGGGGAAGTTTGGTGAAGGCTGTGCCAATCACTGTGACTGTGACCACTCTGAAGGCTGCGACCCTGTTCATGGACAGTGCCAGTGCCAGGCTGGCTGGACAGGTGAGCATTCTGGGGTGAGCAGGCCTCAGGCCCGTTGTGGAGTTGGGGGTATACCAGTAGACCCCAAGAAATGTGTCCAGAAGAACCCTTATGGAAGGGGTGGGGCAGGCCAAGCTCACCCTATTCCTCTCTCCCACAGGTACCCGCTGCCACCTGCCCTGCCCTGAGGGCTTCTGGGGAGCCAACTGCAGCAACACCTGCACCTGCAAGAACGGGGGCACCTGCATCCCCGAGAGTGGCAATTGTGTGTGTGTGCCTGGATTCCGAGGTCCCTCCTGCCAGCGATGTGAGGCTCCCTCCCCATCTCCCACCTGCCAGCCGTGGCACAGGGTCCTGTCAGAAGCCTCTCAGTTCCCCATCTTGTTTTCTTCCGCTGACTCCAATCTTTGGGCCAGTGGGAAGGAGGGAGGGAGGTAGTGGGATCCAGGGCGGTTTGCCCCCAATCACCAGGAGCCCTTTTCTCCCAGCCTGCCAGCCTGGCCGCTATGGCAAACGCTGTGTGCCCTGCAAGTGTGCTAACCACTCCTCCTGCCACCCCTCCAATGGAACCTGCTATTGCCTGGCTGGCTGGACCGGCTCAGACTGCTCTCAAGGTACGTGGTGGCTCGTGTGTCTGAGAGCATGTGCATGCCCGAGGGTGGGCTGAGAACCAGCGGCTTCTGTCCCCTGCTCCTGGGTAGAAAAGCCTCTGGACTTGCCTTGAGTCAGTTAGTTCTAGAACAATATAAACAAAAACTTATCGAGCATCTCCTCCATTCTGGGTGCTGAGGATGCAGCAATGAACAGGTGAGGAGAAACAGCTCCCTGTCCTTCTCCGTGGGAGACCGAGGAAGAGCAGTACAGGGAAGGGGCTGAGGGAAGCCATAAGTTCATTTTTTTAAAACAAACAAACAAAATGTTTTTATTGATCTTGTAGAGAGAGGGGAAGGGAGAAGAATAGAGAGATAGAAACATCAATGAGAGAAACATCATCAATCAGCTGCCGCCTGCACACCCCCCACTGGGCATCAAGCCTGCAACCTGGGCATGTGCCCTGACTAGGATTGAACTGAACAGCCTCTTGATTCCTGGGTCAATGCACAACCATTGAGCTACACTGGCAGGGCCACAAGCTCAGTTTCTTATTAATTAATTAACTAATTAATTAACTACTTAATTAATTGGTTCTTTCTCACATCTATAATAATAAAAGCATAATATGCTAATTAGACCAGACAGCTGAATAACCTTCCGGACGTCCTTCCAGACGTCTGGAAGACAACCTTCTGGACGAAGCTGGGGCTGCAAGGGCTGAGGCAAGCTGTGGAGGCTGCGAGGGCCGAATCAAGCTGCTGTGACCAACCAGTGGGCTGGGGCGGGTGGCCAGGGCCTCCCTCTGCCAGGGAAGCCTGGGGCCCAGGTGCCTGCTGGGGGCCAAAGGGAAGCCTGGGTCCCCGGTGCCTGAGGGAAGCCGGTGCCGGCAGCCGGGGGAAGGAAGGCCTGCACTTGCATGAACTTCATGCATCGGGCCTCTAGTAAACATATGGAGGACATCCTGGAAAAGATTAACGCAAAACAACCAAGTGAAACAAAGTTTGAAAAGGGAAATGAGAAGCGACGGAGTGTAACAGGCTGGATGGAAGCTCACTGTCAGGCAGGGGAGAGGAAAGTCAGCCTGGTGCAGAGCTTGGCCAGGGGACTCAGTAATAACTACTGGTAGAGTATCTGTTAGTGTCACATACACAAACATTATATCTTTTTAAAATATATATATTTTATTGATTTTTTATAGAGAGGAAGGGAGAGGGATAGAGAGTCAGAAACATCAATGAGAGAGAGACATTGATCAGCCGCCTCCTGCACACCCTCCACTGGGGTATGTGCCCACAATCAAGATACATGCCCCTAACCGGAATCGAACCTGGGACCCTTCAGTCTGCAGGCCGACGCTCCATCCACTGAGCCAAACCGGTTTTGGCCAAACATTATATCTTAAACAGCGTGAACATTTACTTTGGTCGCATTAAAAATAAGTTTTTTTAAGTCTAGAGCTACCCAGTGCAGGGTAGTTTGGATGGCTCTGGTCGCCTGGCCGGGCCACGCTGCTCTGAATGGTCATCAGACAGCCAAGTGCAGATGCTGAGTAGGTGGCTGAGCCCATGGGTCAGCATCCGTGAGTCATCCGAGTGCAGATCCTGTTCAAAGCCTTGGTGTCCCTGGGGAGAGAGACCAGCGCTGCGGGGAAGATTTCGATGCGGTTGGGGCCCAGAACTCATCTGGTGAGTGCCGAGGAGGGCTGGGCTGGCACCCCAGACAGGCACCCCTTGTCTCCCGCAGCGTGCCCTCCAGGACGCTGGGGAGACAGCTGCGCCCAGCCCTGCCAGTGTCACCACGGCGGGACCTGCCACCCCCAGGATGGAAGCTGCTTTTGCCCCCCAGGCTGGACTGGACACCTCTGCTTGGAAGGTACCCACAGAAGCGGAGCTCCGTGCCCCTGCACCCCAAGCCAGCCCAAGCCCAGTGTCCCGGCCACCTCTGATCCCCGCCTTCCTCCTTGGCTCTCTCCCAGGCTGTGCTCCAGGGATGTTCGGTGCCAATTGCTCCCAGCCATGCCAGTGTGGTTTTGGAGAGAGGTGCCACCCAGAGACGGGGGCCTGTGTGTGTCCTCCCGGGCACAGCGGGGCCCCCTGCAGGATTGGTGAGTTCTCCTCCTGGCCTTGAAGATCCCCAGGGAACAAGGGCATGGACATCTGCCTGTGTCTCTGCCAAGGTCTTGGCCCCTCCCCTTCGAGTCTCTCCTGTGCCTGTCCTCCAAGCTCACCGGCAGAGCCAGGACCCTGTTCTGAATGCCTGCCCTACCCACTAGGAAGCCAGGAGCCCTTCACCATGATGCCTACCTTTCCAGTGCCCTATAACTCCCTGGGGGCCGTGATCGGCATCGCAGTGCTGGGGTCCCTGGTGGTGGCCCTGGTGGCGTTGTTCATCGGCTACCGCCGCTGGCAAAAAGGCAAGCAGCACCAACATCTGGCGGTGGCGTACAGCAGCGGGCGACTGGATGGCTCTGAGTATGTCATGCCAGGTGAGCGTGCAGGGGGCAGGGGGCCCATCCAAGTAGCTGGCTCCCGGGCACAGGGCTCCTGGGTCTCTCCCGGGACCTGGAAGATGGGGGTGAGGAGTTGGAGGAGGAAGACGAGTCAGAGGGGCTGAGTACTGATCTCCGGGTCAGAATAGCCTTCCTGGGCCCAGGCCCGTCTCTGATGGGGGGGATCACCCTCGCCTGTGTCTGTTCTTGCAGATATCCCGCTGAGCTATAGTCACTACTACTCAAACCCCAGCTACCACACCCTGTCACAGTGCTCTCCTAACCCTCCACCCCCCAACAAGGTCAGTGCTGGGGCGGGTGCCCTGTGGGGAGAGGGCAAACACCTGCTTCTCTGGAAAGCTCCATCCTTGCTCCTCCCCGCTCAGGTTCCAGGCAATCAGCTCTTTGCCAGCCTCCAGGCCCCTGAGCGGCCAGGTGGAGCCCATGGGCCTGACAACCACACCACGCTGCCTGCGGACTGGAAGCACCTGGACAGGGGTAGGAGCCTAGAGGCGGGCCTCTGGCGAGGGCGGGAGTGTGCAGCCTGGCGTCCTGCTCCATCTGAGTGTGCGCAGCTGCAGGAGGGAGTTCTGGGCACCGGGGTTAGAGGAGACTGAGCCCAGGAGTGTGATGGCGGGGTGCTTCCTCCTCCTCAGGTAGCGGCCGCTTGGACCGAAGCTACAGCTGTAGCTACGGCAACACTAATGGCCCGGGCACATTCTACGGTAAAGGTATGAGCATGGGGAGGGGGTGGGAGGGTAAGCAAGGGGCTGCACTGGGGTTTGTTTAGGAGCCAGTGCCTCCCCTGAGCCTGAATTCTTTCCCCCCATCCTCAGGACCCATCTCTGAAGACGGGCTGGGGGCCAGTATGGCTTCCCTGAGCAGTGAGAACCCCTATGCCACCATCCGGGACCTGCCCAGCCTGCTAGGGGGCCCCCGAGAGAGCAGCTATGTGGAAATGAAAGGCCCTCCCTCAGGGTCTCCCCACAGGCAGCCTCCTCAGCTTCCGGCCAGCCAGAGGCCTAGGTACCCCCAGCCACAGCCGCAGCCGCAGCGAGACAGCGGCACCTATGAGCAGCCTACTGCTCTGCCCCACGGTGAGCCTCCTCCTCCGCTGGGGCAGGGCTGGAGCGGTGGAGGGGAGGAGGGTCACGGGAGGTAGAAAGGGACAGAGAAAGAGAATATGGAGGTGGCATGCTGTGGCAGCATGAGCAAGGCCTTGGGGGTCTGACGTGGGCCCAGACCGGGCGGGATGTTGGGAATCGCCTAGCTGCTTAGAGCCTGAGGGGTGGAACGCACCTACGGGGCTGAGGGTTGACATGGCGGTTGTAGAGCCCCTGGCGTGTGGAGTTGGTCCCAGAAAAGTGGGGAACCAGGCAGGGGGTGAGCAAGGGGGCTGCCTGGGCAGGTGACAGTGTCCTCATATCCTGGGAGGCGGGCAGGTCACGGTGGCCTCCCCCACTGGCCGCTGAGAAGCTCCACAAACAGCCCTATAGCCAGGCCCCAGCTCCACTTCGGGCAGAAGAGGCCGGAGCGGGGAGAGGAGGGAGAAGGGGAGGAGCCGCCTCCTCCTCATGCTGCCCCCTCTCTGTCTGCAGACCCAGACTCCGTGGGCTCCCATCCCTCCCAGCCTCTCGGCCTGGCCCCCGGCCACTACGACTCGCCCAAGAACAGCCACATCCCTGGACACTATGACTTGCCTCCTGTACGGCACCCCCCATCCCCTCCACTTCAGCACCGGGACCATTGAGGGGCCGAGAGGGTGTGCAGAGGCCGGCACACCTGTTCTTGCTGCCCCAGGTGGGGGACAGAGCCGGCTGAGCCCTGCCCGGAGCAGGGAGAGGTCTGGCAGGCCGTGACCAGGAACGTGTTTACGAACAAACTGAATACGTAGAGGAAGTGAATGGACAGATGGGAGGTTCCCACACTGGGACGCTGGTTGGCAGGAAGCCTGCATTCCCTTTCCCCGGCCCACTGCTCCCCCAGGCTGCCGGGGCCTGTGTACATAAACTGGGGGGCTGAACATTGCTGGGTCACTATGATTTCATATTGATGTAAAAAAACGTATATTGAGCACCTTTTCTCTGCACTCCCAGGCTGGGCTCTGTGTATGTGTGTGTGTGGGGGGAGGGAGGGTGTTTTCAAAGGGGTACCAGGGATAGGCCCTATCCTATGGCTCTCACCATTGAGTAGAAAGGCAGCTCCAAACCAGTTAACTAGCAATAGTCTCTAACTGGCCCCCCTGCATTCACCTAGAACCCCTGCCAGCCAGCTGCTCCAAATACAAGCTGATTAGTGGCCCCTGCCCGAGAGTCTTCATGCTGCTCCCTCGTTCTTGGCCAGAGTCAAATCCGTCAAAGGTCTTAAGTAAAGGCTCTGCTAGCTTCATTCTGTGTCTGCAGCCTCACCCCGAACTGTGTTCTCTGTCACTCTGCCTCAGTAACACTGGCTTCGAGTCCTCCTTCTATCAGCCATGCTTCCTGCTGCCACAGGGACTTCACACGTCTGGAATGCTCTTCTCCCCCCACTTACCTGCTAACCTCTATTTGCTTTCACATGCCCTCCCCTGGGAAGTACCTCTCTTTAATAGCACTAATAACAGCTGCATGCATTCAACAGATGCCTGCAGAAGGCCTGCCGGGCACCGGACGCCTCAGTAATGTGTTGTTTCTTTTATTTTTTTAAATTTTAATCTTTATTGTTCAGATTATTACAGTTGTTCCTTTTTTCCCCCCCATACCTCCCCTCCACTTGCCTCCCACACCACCCTCAGCCCTTAATCCCCCCCGCATTGTCCTCATCCATAGGTGTATGATTTTTGTCCAGTCTCTCCCTGCACCCCCCTCACCTCTTTCCCCCTGAGAATTATCAGTCCACTCCCTTTCTATGCCCCTAATTCTATTATATTCACCAATTTATTCTGTTCATCAGATTTTCAATTCACTTGATTTTTACATTCACTTGTTGATAGGCATGTATTTGTTGTTCATAATTTTTACCTTTACCGTTTTTTTCTTCCTCTTCTTAAAGAATACCTTTCAGCATTTCATATAATACTGGTTTGGTGTTGATGAACTCCGTTAGCTTTTTCTTATCTGTGAAGCTCTTTATCTGCCCTTCAATTCTGAATGATAGCTTTGCTAGAGTAATCTTTGGTAGAGTAATCTTGGTTGTAGGTTCTTGCTATTCATCACGTTGAATATTTCTTGCACTCCCGTCTGGCCTGCATAATTTCTGTTGAGAAATCAGCTGACAATCGTATGGGTGCTCCCTTGTAGGTAATTAACTGTTCTTCTCTTGCTGCTTTCAAGATTCTCTCTTTGTCTTTTGCTCTTGGCATTTTAATTGTGATGTGTCTTGGTGTGGTCCGCTTTGGATTCCTTTTGTTTGAGTTTCTGTGCATTTCCTGGACTTGTAAGTCTATTTCTTTCACCAGGTGGGGGAAATTTTCAGTCATTACTTCTTCAAATAGGTTTTTCGTATCTTGCTTTCTGTCTTCTTATGGTACCCCCATAATTCTGATGTTGATATGCTTGAAGTTATCCCAGAGGCTCCTTACACTATCTCCACATTTTTTTATTCTTTCTTTTCCAGTGAAGTGTTTTCTGCTTCTTTGTATTTCAAATCTTTGACTTGATTCTTGCGTTCATCTAGTCTGCTGTTAGGTCTCTGTATAATATTTTTTATTTCAGTCAATGTATGTTTAATTTCTAGTTGGTTCTTTTTCATCTCCTCTTGGGTCTCGCTAAATTTATCTGTCTTTTCTAGGAAATTCTTGAAAAACCTTATAACTGTGGTTTTGAACTCTATATCTAGTTGTTTGTTTTCCTTCATTTCTTTCATTTGTGATCTGTTCCTTTGTCTCCGCATATTTCGCTGCTTTGTGTGCTAGGTACCCTATGTGGCCCAGTAGCTCTGCCTCTCCAGTTACACTCTTGGTGCATCACTTTGTGAACTGTGTATACAGTCTTGTAGTTAATTCTTGATTGTTGTTGGTATCACTGGGGGGAATTGACCTCCAAGCCAATTGGTTGTGATGATCAGCTGTGTCTGTGCATGTGTGCTTGCCTCCAGACCTCTGCCTTTCCGGTTCCCCTGAGTTTCCGTGCGCTCTAGGGACCCGTATGAGTCTGAGTCCCCAGGGTCTTGCCTGAAACTGGGGTTCAGTGCAGTTGGACCTGGATTTCAGTGCTGTTGGGAGGTTCTGTTTTCCTCCCGCTAGAGAAAGCCAGTGGCACAATCAGCAGTCAGCGCTCTGTGTGCGCACTTCCGTGTGCACTTTTGCGCGCCCCCAGACCTCTGTCTTTCATGGCTCCCCTAAGTTTCCGTGCACTCCTTCCTTTTCACAACAGTCCAGACTCCCCCGTATGAGTCTCGCCTGGAACTGGGGTTCAGTGCAGTCAGAAGTGGGGTTCAGTGCAGTCGGGATTTTCCGTCTCCCTCCTGCTAGAGGAAGCCAGCTAGGCACACCACCACCCGTCCTCTCCACGCATGTGTCTCCGTACCTCAGCTTTTTGCAGCTCCTCTGGGTCTCTGTGAGTCCCTCTCTTTCCCTCTAGTTGTAGAATTTCCACTCAGCCAGCTTTCCTGTGATTCTGGATGGTGTCCGTTCTGTCTTTTAGTTGTAATTTTGAAATAGTGCGAGGCAGTGGTTTAGGTGTTCACCTATGCCGCCATCTTGTTTTTTCCCTGTTGTTTCTTTATGCGATTCTTTGATTAATTTCTGCTTCTCTGGCCACTGAACCCCAGTTCCCCTGCATTTATGGTCAACATTGGTTCTCCTTGGCACATAGTAGGTACTCAATAAATGTTCCTGAAAAGACTGACTGCGTGAATTACAAGTACCAGTCACACTATGGTCAGTGCCCAGATAGAGGGGAAATGGCATGTTCTGAAAGTTAATAGACTGCAAGGGGGGAGCCTACCCCAAAGTCTGGCATCTCTGCAGGGGAGCCACACCACAGCTGAAAGGTGGGAAGGGCTGGGCGTGGCCCTGGGGCCATGGAACCCAGTGAGGTGGGGGAGGCTGGAGGCAGGAAGGCAGACGGGAGAGGATAGACTCAAATGAGGGTCCAGCAGGGTCGGGACTACCTGAGCACTTACAATTCAAGGTTTCTAAAAAGCATCACCAGACGCATTAGCTCCTTAGCAGATCAGCTAAGCTCCCAGGCCTGGGGGAGGAACCTGGCTCCACACCAGCTCACTGTGGGTCTCTCTGGGCCTTTCCCACCGGGAGCCCCTCTTTATAGGCTAGGAGGGCAGACCCAGAGAGAGGATTTGCCCCCGCCACTCCCGGACTCTCCCCAGATTCCTCAGACACCTCGTTCCTGATAGGCTGCACCAGCTCAGCTTTCTTGGGCTCAGTTTCCTGGGGGACTTGGGATAGCTGGATGCCCGTCCACCCCTCTTTCTGGTCTCGTCTAGCCCTGTCCCCTCCGCCCTGGGTCGTGGGGGGGACCCTTGGCTCGCTCCCTTCCCAAAGGGTTCGCAGGGCCGGACCCTCTAGGGCTCACCTGCCCCTAGATCTCTGCCACTCCTCACCCCGCCCCCGCCCCGCACGCGCCCCCATCCTCCACCCCGGGCGCCCCGCCCTGCAAGAGCCGAGCCGGCAGCGCGCTCTGGCGGCCGTGCCGCGTGCGCTCTGCGGTTGCCCCTCGCCGTGGGCCGCCCAGCGGGCATCGGGCATCAGCGCGTCGGGCATCGGGCATCGGCGCCGGCGTCGTCCTGGAGAGGGACGCGGAAGCTACGCCGCGGCCACTGCGGACACACCGGGCTGGTGGGTGCGGAGTAGAGACCCCTGAGCCGGCCCCGCCTGCAGAATCGCCACTCATCTTGCTTCCTCGCCCCCGTGAGGGTCTCCAGAGTCGCTGCGGCCGGTCGGCACCCACATGTCTGTCGAGGCGAGCGCGCAGGGAGCCTCCCCCAGGGCCGCGCGTCCCGGGATCCAGAAGTCGTCGGGCACCGTGACCAAGAAGGGGGATCGCGCGGGCAAGGAGAAGCCTGCGGCCGTGCTGCTGCCGGTGGGCGAGGAGGAGCCCAAAAACCCCGGTAGGCGGGCCGGCGGCGGCGGCGGCGGGGCTGGGGGGTCGGCCTCCTGCGGCTCCGATGAGCCAGGCTGGATGGTGCGCGGGGGTGCCGGCGGCGCTGAACCGGAGTGCTGGGCGGGGGGACGGGAGACCCGGGAAACAATCAGAATTTCTGGTGCAGAGCAGAGCTGTCGGGGAAGGGCGCACCGGCTGCAGTTCGGTGTGTGAGGGTACCGGCTCCTGGCGCGTGCCAGGGTCTGGGAAGGGGTCCCCCTCATTCAGTGTGGGCCTTGGGCACGTCTCTCCCCTGTGGTGTGGAGAGGGGAGTCGCGCCCTGCCTCCTGGGGTGCACACGTGTGTTGTGGGCTGCAAACTCATTTGTTCCTTCCGGCAAGCACGCAGCGCTCACCCACTGCGTGCCCAGCTCGCTGCCCCCTCTTGGCCTGTGAATCCCAGTTTGACTCATAAATCTCAGCTTGGCAGATGTCTGAGCCGAACTGGTCTTAGAGAACCCACACTCTGTTTGCCTTGCTGACAACGACAGTAGGATGGGATATGATGTAGGAGAAAAGAAGGACCAGGAAGGATGGGAGGACAGGAGTGTGTGTGTGTGTGTGTAGGGGAAGGCGGGGGCTGCCAGAAGGTGCCTGCTCTTCAGCCAGATGCAACCCAGACAGGAAGACGGGCACAGTCCTGCACGCGTGGAATTTACATTCTCTGCGATAAGAAAGCCACGAAAAGCCTAGGCAGGAGTGTGGCGCTGTGTGTTGCAAGTGGTAGAACCCCAAACTAAGTTAATTACCCACAAAGGGGGATTTATTGGAAGGCTTCTTTTTTATTTTTATTTTTTTATATTTTATTGATTTTTTACAGAGGGGAAGGGAGAGGGATAGAGAGTTAGAAACATCGATGGATCACCTGCCTCCTGCACACCCCTGACTAGGGATGTGCCCTCAGCCAAGGTACATGCCCTTGACCGGAATTGAACCTGGGATCCTTCGTCTGCAGGCCAACATCTATCCACTGAGCCAAACCAGTCAGGGAATGGCTTCTTAAAAAAAAATATATATATATATACATACACACACACACATACATACATACACACACCCTACTCAATCTTCCAAAAGTTGTTGGTGGAAGGTACAGGAACTACTGTCCCTAATTCCTTCCTAATAAAAAATATATATATTTCAGAGAGGAAGAACAAGGTATAGAGAGAAACATCAGTGATGAGAGAGAATCATTGATTGGCTGCCTCCTGCACACCCCTGACTGGGGATCGAGCCCGCAAACCCAGGCATGTGCCCTTGACGGGAACTGAACTGGGACCCTTCAGTCCGCAGGCCGCCGCTCTATCCACCGAGCCAGACCTGCTAGGGCTGGAAGGCATCTTGATTCACAGCCGCAGCTTTGCCATCAGAGCGGGACAGGCACGCGCTGTTCCTGGGCTCCCCATAGAGCAAGCTGAGGAAAGGCATGAGACCTCGGTCAGGTGCCATCTCTTGGCCAGGGCTGGTGGCTGAGGGGAGGGAATGGCGAGAGTCGGAGAAAGCATTTTCCTGAAGGAGAGACCGGACAAAACCCAGCGACATTAAACACGCACACACCCCACACACCCCCACTCTGCATGGAAAATGGAGTGCAAGGGGAGAGAATGGAGGCGGGGAGGTGGGTTATGAGATAGGTCAAGAGCCCAGGTGAGAGATAGTGGTAGTTGGAGTAGGTGTGAGGGGGAATGGGTTAGGCTCCTGGGAGAAATACTTGGGGGGCTGAAGTAATAAGAATTGGGGTGCTAATGGGGCGGAGAGAAAGGAACATAGCAAGAATGACTCCTGGGTTTCTGGATTGAGGAGGTAGATGGAGAGAGGAAAGCCAGAAGAAAGAATGGATGAGGGCGGACCCGCTATTAGAGATCTTACAGGGGGCGGGGCTGGCAGGTGCTCTCATTTGCCAGGGGCACCCTTCCCATCTCCCAGCACCCCTTCTTCCGGAAGCAGGAAAAAGCCGGGTCCCTGGGGACTCAGCACCTCAGGTCTGAGTAGTGGGATGAGTAGTGGGGTGCGGTGGGCATCGTCTGGATCCATGCAGTGCGTGGATGACTTAATATTCCCGAAGACTGTGAACAGTGGGGGAAGGAGAGAGAGCCGGCACGTGTTTGCTAAATAAATAAACGCCTGCAGCTCCGCTGGGCCTCAGGGTGTGTGGGTTCGGAGTGGGAGTGGAGAGATTGTTCCCTCTTTTGCTCCCCTCAGGCCATGCTGGCTGGGCTGGGGACACACTGGGGGGGGTGGGGAAGGAGGCCCCCCAGGAAGCCGAGAGCCCATGGAAGCAACCTGAGTGATTGGGTGGGAGGAGGAGCCCGCACATTGCCACTCCCTATGACCCTTTCTCCCACGTCTTGATTTCCCACTATTTTCTGCGTGGGTCTTACTTTTTTTTCTTAAATATATTTTATTGATTTTCTACAGAGAGAAAGGGAGAGGGACAGAGAGCTAGAAACACCAATGAGAGAGAGACATCGATCAGCTGCCTCCTGCACGCCCCCCACTGGGGATGTGCCCACAACCAGGATACATGCCCCTGACCGGAATCGAACCTGGGACCCTTCAGTTCGCAGGCCGCCGCTCTATCCATTGAGCCAAACCGGTTTCGGCGGGTCTTACATTTGTAAGTGTCTGTAAGACCAGCCACCTCAGAGGGGGCCTCCCCCTCTCCCCCGCCAAGCCCCCCGGCCTGCCCGCCCCTCTGCCTCCCGCAGAGGAGTACCAGTGCACCGGGTCCCTGGAGACGGACTTCGCCGAGCTCTGCACCCGGTTGGGCTACTCGGACTTCCCCAAAGTGGTCACCCGGCCCCGCCCGCACCCCACCTTTGTCCCATCCTCCTCGGTGTCGGAAAAGCCCACTGCAGCCGGTGAGTGACAGTGGAGCTGGGGTGCCCTCCGGGGCCACCTCCTCCATCCTCAGCCTCCCATTGCACGGAGGGCTGAATGTGGGGGGCGGGGGCGCAGGGCAGGGTGGTGGGGGGTGGCTTGAGGCGGCAGGTGGGAGTGTAGGGGAAATCTCCCTCCAAACCTGGCAGACCCCAGCCTGGCCCCAGCAGCCGAGGCCCGGCCAGCCCAGCATCCTCTCTCCCCTTCTCCCCTCTCCTCCCTTCGCCCCTCACTGTCTCCTGGCGCCTCTTTCTGCTAGACGACCAGCGGCTGTCAGGGTCCTGCAGCCTCAACAGCCTGGAGAGCAAGTACGTGTTCTTCCGGCCCACGATCCAGGTGGAGCTGGAGCCGGAGGACAAGACTGTGAAGGAAATCTACATCCGCGGTGCGCTCCTCCCCCCCTCCCAGCCCACCACTACCACCCCCTCCCTCCCAGCCCACCACCACCACCCGCTCCCGAGGCCTGAGGCACCCTCTCTCTCTCCCTTCCCAGGCTGGAAGGTTGAGGAGAGGATCCTGGGCATCTTCTCTAAATGTCTGCCCCCCCTCAACCAGCTGCAGGCTATCAAGTGAGGGGATGTGGGGGGGCAGGGCAATGTGGGGGACGGCTCAGGGGAAAGAACTGAAGAGACAGGGAAGATGCTGCGGAGGTGGGGGGGGAGGAGGGTGTGGTGGGGAGGATGGCGGGGAAGGAGGTGATGCTCCAGCTGTGTCCCACCAACAGCTTCTGGAAGGTGGGGCTGACGGATAAGACGCTGGCCACGTTCATCACCCTGCTGCCTCTCTGCTCCTCCACACTCAGGTCAGAGGGGAGCCGGCAGCGGGGAGGCCCTGGGCTGGTAGCCAGGCTGGGTAGGTGACCTGAGGGAGGGAGCCGCTTGGGGAGGGAGCCGCTTGGGGCGGGAGCGGAGTGGCCAGTCCCAGCTCCCAGCGGCCTGGGACAGCATCCCTGGGGAAAGGCGGCCGCTGGTGCCTGTGCGGTTTGAAGCTCCCCTCTGACAAGAAGCAGAGTCCCCTTTTCCGCCTCTACCAGCGCCCGAAGAGCCTGCCCTGGCGCCTCAACCCTCCCCTCCCCATCCGTCCTCCCCACACCCTCTCCCTGGAGCGTTTTCTCCTTCCTGGATGCCTGGGGCCTGTCGCCTGTCGCTGTCCTAAGGGCTGTCCAGGGAGGGAGGGGGAAGGATTGAGGATCAGGTGCTGCAGGGCGGAGTGGGGACAGTGGGGGGTGAGAGGGTGCTACATGGGGGGAGGGAGTGGGAGCAGAGAGGTAGTGCTACCCCCTGGGAGGCACTTCCAGCCACTGGTTCAGTGTGTGTTGTGACTGGGAAGAAGGCTCTGTCCTGGCTGCGCTGTCGGAGAAGCCGCGCCTTGTGGACAGGGTGCACATGCGGGAGGTGTTTCTGAGGCCGGTTTCTGTGAAGCAAACCTGGAGGCAGGGCCGCGGGTGCTGCGGCTGGGGGTGCCCGTGAGGCTGCAGGAAAGCCGTTGGCTGGGACTGCAGTCACCCCGCCTGGGACCGGAGCCCCTGCTCCCGGGCTCACTCGTGTGGCTGCGGATAGGCTGTGGGGTGTCTACCCTGAGCCCCCCACAGGCAGGCAGAGCGCCCTCACGTGACCCAGGGAGCACCCAGGGTGGAAGCCACAGGCCTTTTTGTAAGCTGACCTTGGAAGTGACCTCCCGTCACTTCTGCCACATCCCACTCGCCAGGTGGGAGTCGCTAGGTCCAGCCACACTCCAGGGAAGGGGATTACACAAGGGCACAGAGATAACAGGAAGTGGGGGGGTCCTCAGGGTCATTGTAGAGGCCACCTCACCGAAGGTCGCTAGTTCTGGGGAGTCACCCCTTCACGTGGCCACACCTCTGGATTTTTAGTCTGGAGAATTACATAGAATTTAGCTCTCATATAATTTCCTACACTGAGATCCATCCTTGAACGCTGTTTTCAAGCTGCTCCTCAGAGCCCCCCACTTCCTCTTTGTCCCTTCCTTCCCCTGGCCTCCGTGGTGCCCCCCGGGTCGCAGATCGCGGGGGGCGCCCGCCCCCTGTCAGGAAGGTGTCTTTGGAGGGGAACCCGCTGCCGGAGCAGTCATATCACAAGCTCATGGGACTGGACAGCACGTGAGTCTCCTTTCCACCCTCCCCACTTCTCAGGACCTGTCCCCACCCTTCCTTGCTCCTCCCACACCTCCCCAGGCACCCTCAATTCCTGCCCCACCAACTTCCGACCCGGTGACCCTCCTCATGCCCCCAAGTCTCCTGAGACCCCAGGGCCGGCCTAGGCCCCGGCCTCCCCAGCCACTGTCCCCGCGCCCAGGATCATGCACCTGTCTCTGCGGAACAACAACATCGATGACCACGGGGCGCAGCTCATGGGCCAGGCCCTGTCCACGCTGCACACCTGCAACCGGACCCTGGTCTCGCTCAACCTGGGCTTCAACCACATTGGAGACGAGGGCGCCGGCTACATCGCCGATGTGCGTGCACCGGAGGGAGGGGCCCGCCCAGCCGGGTGCCCGCCCGCCGGTCTGTGGGTCACGCCCCTCCCCACCCCTCAGGGCCTGCGGCTGAACCGCTCCCTGCTGTGGCTGTCACTGGCCCACAACCGCATTGAGGACAAAGGTGCCCTGAAGCTGGCCGAGGTGGGTGAGCTGCGGGATGGGCGGGCCACGGGCTGGCTGAGGCTCGCGGTGTCTGTCTGACCGCTGTGCCTGGTCCAGGTGCTGCAGCCCTTCGAGCTGACACACATCGAAGTGGTGGAGCGCCGGCGCCTCCTGCTGGAGAAGGGGACCCAGGAGCGCCTGCGGTCGGTGAGCTGCCCCCAGCCTCTGCCTGGGCCAGCTGTCTCTCGGCGAGCGGGCCTGTCCCAGTTCCTCTTTCCCTCCTGACTGCCCCCCACCCAGCTTCTGCGCTGGCTTCACACACCTTTGGGCTGTCGCCGCAGAATCCCTGCATGGGCGCAATGTAGTGGTTCCAAGAAAGGAGTTAGCCCTGGCCAGCATGGCTCAGCTGGTGGGAGCATCTTCCCGTACACCTAAAGGTCACGGGTTCAGTTCCCGGTCGTGGTGGGGTGCAGTAGGGAACTGAAGGCTGTTTCTCTCCCTTCGATGTTCCTCTCGCTCCCTTCCTTTCTCTGAAATCAGTAAAAAGATATCCCCGGGTGCGGGTTTTGGAGCAAGGAGTAGAGTTAGACTGCTAGAACTTGCACTCCCTTGCGACCTTGGCATGTTACTCACAGGACTGTTGAGAGGATTCAGTGCATGTAACACACAGGAACGCCGGGAGAGTCTGAGCCCCTTCTCCCGCCCCCAGCCCCACCCCCAGGGCCCTCTGCCGTTTCTCCCCAGCAGCACCACCACCCCCAGAGTCCCAAATGCACTCTGTTAGCATTTAGGGCAGGCAGCTGGGGTGGGGGTGCGGTGCTGCCTGTGGGACCGCCCCCTCCCCCTAGACACAGGCTTCCCCCTCCGCCTGCTGGGGAAGGCGCACCGGCTTCTGCCTCCATTCCCTCCCATTTGTGAGCACAGCCTTCCTCTTCCCGGCACGGGGACTACAAAACAGAACGCGAGAAGAACCAGCTGGTGGGAGCCAGCAGTGTGGCGCTGATAGACAAGGCGGAGAAGTTGCAGGCAAAGGCCCCGAAGGGCCTGATGAAGAAGAAGGAGAAGGCCGGGGTAGGTGTGCGGTGGGCAGGAGCGCCTCGGGCCATCTCCAGAGGAGCGGCGAGCAAACCCCGTGGTATGCGGGCGGGCAGAGCGGCAGGGAAGGCGGCCTTCAAAAGCCCGCTTCAGGCCCGGTCCCGACACCGGCCTCTTCCCAGCCGCTCCACAACCCCGAGGGAGGGAGGACGTGAATTTGTCTTCTTCTGTCGTTCCCAGGAAGTGGTGAAGAAAGAGGAGAAGTCGGGGTCTGGACAGTCACCCGTACAAGGAAACCTGAAGAAGGAGGATGCCACAAAGACAAGCAAGGGGAGTAAGTGGAGCACCCCCTGCAGCGGGCGCCTTCTCGGTTTGGAGGGCGGAGCGGAGGGCAGGGTGCGGGAGGGGGGAGCTGGTCTTCTGGGCACACTCCCCGCTGGTCCACCGCCTTTCAGGAGACGGTGTGGAGAGCCCTGCCTCGTCCTATATCCTGACCCTGGGCAGACCCCGTGGCCTTGCCCTGAGAAGAGGACCCCCTTCAGCTGGGGGTCCCCTCGAGCTGTTTCTGTTGTAACCAAACCCAGTTGGAGGAGTCGCCTTCCTGGCCCAGCCCTTCTCTCTGGGGAATCTGGGTGGTAACGGAGGTCTGCACGGTGCATTCTGACCCTCTTCCTGCTCCAGAGGTGACCATCCCTGAGCAGAAACCAACCAAGGGAAAAGGGACCAAGACTGGGAGCAAAGAGAAGCGCAGCATCCTCCTGGAGTCCGAGGTAGGCTTGAGGGGCGGGGGGTGAGGGGGGGCATGTCCCAGGAGCCCTCCTGGAATGGCTGCTTCCACGGGACACCCCCATCCCAGCCTGGGCTTGCTGGGGGATAACAGGATGCCCCTCCCTGATTCAGGCTTGAGGAGCCCCCTCCCCTTCTTTTTCCCTGCTTGTTAGGAGCTCACACTTTTGATCCTGTCTCAAACCCGTGTGTTTCCCCCAAGGCCACGGACTGAACCATCACCACCTCCACCGTTGGCTGGGGCCGCTGCCCTGGCACTGGGGCATCTCACAGTCATGGTGCTGCCCCCCTGCGTGTGACCCTCTCTCCTTCGCCCTGGAGCCTCCCCTTCCCTCCCCACTGGGACCAATTTGTTCCCTGCTTCCTGGACCGTCACCCGTTAGCTCCCACCTGCCAGCCCTCCAGCTCTCCTCTCCGAGAGGCTGTCTCTGTCCATCAGACCACCTTCCCTTTTAGGAGCACTCTCTGGCATCTGAGACAAGGCCTTACAAGAGAGGACGGGCAGGAGAGGAGAGGGGTGAGGCTGCCTCACACTCCGTTATCCCTTCTTGTCTCTGCTGTTTCTCACCAGGACTCTGGCACTCCCTTCTCATCCTCTCTCCACCTGCCCCTCCCATCATTGCCCTCAGTGCACTAGCCCTTAGGAAATGAGGAAACCCGTGTGCTAAGTACTGTTTCAGGCCTTTGACCACCTGCTCTCCCTGCCTACAACAGCTTTCCTCTCATCTCTATCTGCTATCTACTGGGTACCATTCAGACTTCAGCTCACAGGCCACCTCCTCTGAGAGACTGGGCTGGTGCTCCTACAGGACCCTGAGCGGACCTCTGTCACTTGTCACATACATCCCATTACCATTTCCCTTCCTGCCTCCCAGGCCCAGGTGCTTCTTGAGGATCCGGGCGTATTTACTTTTGTGTCCCCAGCACCTAGGACAGCGCCTGGTCTATAGCCAGCCCTCCCTCAAAACATGCACATCGAGTGAATGAATGAGTGGCCTGTTGACCGACCTCTCCGTGGCTGCAATCGCTCTTCTACTTTAGCAGCTGATTGTTGAAGCGACCGAGATGGTCAACCCCCTCTTGGAGCCCGTGGAACACCGAGATGGGAAAGTGTTCATGCCGGGGAACAAGGTCCTTTTGCACCTCAACCTCCTCCGTAAGTGTGCCACCCACTCCTGCCTTCCTGTCTCCAGGCTACTGGGAGCCCCCACTCTGACCCCACCGAGCAGAACCTCGTTCTCCCCCCCCGCCCCCCAGGTGGAGGCACACCATGATGTCGGAGGCCTTTTTGAGTGAGAGGAAGTCAGATCCTGGGTCGGGCAATTTGAAGGGGGAGAGAGAGAGATGGGAGGAGGGGGTGGGGGGAGAGAAAAAGGCCGAGGAAGGCAGAGGGGGAATCGGAGCAGCGAAGGCGTGTTGGGGTGAGGAGTTAGGCTCGGGCTGGCAGCTGGCAGCTGGCGGAGGAGTGCGGCTGTCCCCTGAGGGCGGGGGTGTAAGGGGCACTTTGTCGGCGCCGTCCACCAGGAAACCGCATCACCGAGGTGGGGCTGGAGGGCTTCCTCAACGTGGTGCGCTACCAGGTGCAGTTCTCCAAGTCCTCCAAGAGTGTGGCCAAGGCCCCGCTGGGGCTGCTCAGGCTGAACCTGGCGGTGAGTCCCCTCCCTGTCCTGCGCCGCTCCCCGTCCCCTGGTTCTCGTTCTCACGCAGGCCCTCCGTCCAACTCGCTCAGCCTTTGGACCGCGTCCCGCAAGCCCCTAACGCATCCTGTCCCAGGCAGGTTCTTCCTCCAGAAAACCAGCCGTCCGCCTTCCCTTTCCTCCCTCAGAAGAACAACTTCTCCCCACAAAACCCCATGTACATCATGCTCCAGGATCTGATGCTGTCAAGGGACCCCATCAGTAAGGCCAAGCGAGAGGAGGAGGCCACGGCTTCCGCCACCTAGCTGCCTGCTCGCGCCTCCAGCCCGGGTGCGGCTCACCTCCCCGAGTGAGACTCGGCTCAGGAACAAAGCCCCCGCTGTACTCTCCCCCTAAAGTTGTTTAAAACTTGGTTCTGGAACCACGTGGAACATCTGGACTCTCGAGTCTGTTCAGGTAACGGCCAGAAATGGCCGAACGGCTGCAGGTTGCCGGGCCTGGCTCTCCTGCCTCCTGAGGGCCGCGCTCTCCTGTTTCCTGGAGCACATGCGCCTACAGTCTTCAACCAGGGACACCCACCCGGCGTGGGGGCCAGAGGCGGCGGGAGCGCTGGGGCCCAGCAGTGGCTCTCGGAGGGCCTGCCCACAAGGTGGAGCGCGCACGGGGCTGGCTCCTGGGAGCCAGCGGCCACTTCAGGGGGAGCTTCCAGGGAAGTGTCCTGGTCCACGTCCCCTCACTCTGTTGCCGAGACAGGGACGTGCTCTGCCTGCCAGCCCTCTCCCGGTGAGGCTCGGTGGCTCTCAGGCTGCTCGGCCTCTGGGCAGCTGGCCCAGCAGCGGCAGGAAACGCGGCCGCGCGTTAGATTCCAACAGGAGCCATTACAGGTGCCGGGCGAGGGTTAGTCCCCTCGCTGCTCTAGTGACTCCTGCCCGAACCCCTCTACAGCAGTGGTTCTCCTCCTTCCTCATGCCGCGACCCTTTAATCCACCCAGTTCATGTGGCGGTGACCCCCAGCCATACAATCATTTTCGTTGCTACTTCATAACTGTAATTTTGCTACTGTTCATGAATTGTAATGTAAATATCTGTGTTTTCCCATGGTCTTAGTTGACCCTAGTAGCAGTTCTCAACCTGTGGGCCGGGACAGATATTTACATTACGATTCATAACAGCAGCAAAATTACAGTTATGAAGGAGCGATGAAAATGAATGTATGGTTGGGGGTCACCACCACATGAGGAACTGGATGGATTAAAGGGTCGCGGCATGAGGAAGGATGAGAACCACTGCTCGGAAGTAAAGCTTCTGTGAACCTTTACAGTCCCCATTCTCATTCCCGCACTTCATCACCAAGGACTTGTGCACTGCTTCTATGCCCAGCTAGACCGTAAGCTCCCCAGGTCAGCACCTGGAAACACGAAAGCTTAGGAGGGAGGCTAGGGCTGAAAGAGAATTCGTCTCCCGAGTCCAACCGTGAAGGCAGACAGTGAAGATGTGATGGTTAGTCAGAGGATGTGGCTGTGTCAGTCGTCACTGGCTTGGGGTGTGGAGCCCGCAGGGGGTGCAGGCTGAGATGCCCCTCCCCTGCATGTTTGCCTTCAAAGCCCTGATGCTCAGGAGGTCTTGAGACTTAGGATACACTGCTCCAGTCTGTGTGTTTAAGTGGGTAGAGTGTTTTGGCCATGGATCTGCGTAACTCCGTTGGGCAAACTGTACTCCAGGGAGCATGCAGCTGGAGCTTGGGAGAGAATATGGCAAGGCCTGGGTCTGGGACTGGCTGCGGGGGACTGCCTTCTGTCCCTCTAGCCAGTCGCAGGGGGGAGAACCACAGTATCTTTTATCAGAGCAGGTGAACAAGAATCACACGCACACCACTACAGTTGAAGAATATTTAACTTTTCTTAAAAAAAAAAAATCTTAATCATGAAAGGAAGAAAATAAAAGAGTATACATTATTTTAACAACAGAACAGTCATTTCCATATCTGTGTTTTATATATTATATATATATTTATATATGTATATATACACCTAGCACAGTGTGTATATTCTGTGAGTCAGTGGGGGAGTGCCATGGACATGGGAATAGGGGCCCATGTTGCAGTGGCTCCTGGGATGGTCCTGGGTGAATTTAGGGACTCCAGCATTTGAACCCCCTCCTCGGGGGCCCACCCAGTTTTTTGCTCCGTACCTGATACACTGGTTTTCTGCAGGGACAGGGTGGACACAGGTGGGGTAAGAAGTCCAGTGGGAGGGTGTAGCGTGGCCCTGAGCCACAGAGGCCGGGCTCCCGCGCTAGGTGGGCCCAGCGGGGACTGGCTCAACCTTCAGGCCCTGGCCCTGGAGCTGGGCGAGGACCAGGAGACGCGCGGGACCTCTTCCCTGGGCAGCGGCGGCCGTGGCTGCCTCCAGCACTCCAGGAACAGAAAGGTCCAAGTTATTTACAACAGCCAAGATGCACATACAATACATACATATTTATAGGAAACCAAGTGACAGGAGCGGCGGAGGCACCCCTCTTAGCTTTGGGACCCGGGACAGGAAGGGGGGGAAGAAAGTGCATTTACACAGAAGCCTTCCCCGTTCTCTTGCATGCCTGAGGTGCCACGCATACCAACGGACACGCGTATGTGGGACACGGGGGCCTGAAAGAAGCAGTCAGCATGCACAGGAGACCCAGGACCGGTGGCCTGAGGGAGGGGGAAGACCCTGAAACTGGTCCTGGCCGGTGTGCTCAGTGGTTAGAGTGCTCGATTCCCGGTCACTGGGTTGTAGGTTTGATCCCCAGTCAGGATGCCTGCGAGAGGCAACTACTCAATGTCTCTCTCCCCCTCCCTCTTAAAAAAAATCAATGGAAAATATCCTCGGGCGAGGATGAGCAAGACACTGAAACTGGACTCCCAAGCAACATGCGGGTCTCCCTCGGCACGTCTCCTGAACTGCCTCCTTCAGCCCCAGGAGGAGGGCTGGGCACCCCCACCCTGTGCCCTGCCCGGGCCAGTCCCTCTCGGAGGAGCGGGGAGCAGGGGACCGGTGGTGTGCAGTTACAGTCCCGGGGATGTGGCTGCGTCTGCCGCGCTGTCTTCCCGGGGGCTTCTGGTGCCTGCGGAGGATGCGGCGATGACTGAGGAACTGGCCTGAGATGACCCCTCTCTTAGGTTTTGCCCGGAAAGTCCTCAAGCTCGTAAGAACTGGGCAATTATTCTCTGTACTCAGGGTCAAGGAGAACCCCCGCCTTAGGACCCCTTGTCTCCTCACTGTGTGGCAGCGTGTCCTCGCTAGCGGACGCTTTCTCCCCTGGGGCTGGGACCAAGAGAAAATCAGCTTCACTCACTGTCCTCGGGGCAGGGCCCCGGTTCGTGGCTGTCCCAGGAGTCAGAGGACGGGGGGTCCTTCACTGGAGGTGACAGGGAGCAGTCTGCCCATCGAGCCGCTTCTGTGTGGAGACCGCCCACAGGCGTGGTGCCGCCAGAGGACTCGCCCCCGAGAGAGCTGATCAGCTCCCGGTAGGCCAGCTCCATGTCCTGGAAGAGTGCGGGAAGGTCCGGGTCACCGAGGGGAGCCCCGGGCAGGCCAAGAGCCAGGGCTCCCCGACACACCACTGGTCCCCATGCCCTCGGGAGTTGTCCACCCGTCCAAGCTCCCCGCCTGCAGACTGAGCACCGTCTGCTTCCTACCGCCTCGGGGCCTGAGCCCCATTTCCCTCACCTTGAGCCTGTTGAGCTTGAGGGTGAGTTGCTCAATGGTTTGGAAGATTATGCCCATGTCCTTGATGGCCAGGCTGGGGGGCGAGCAGTTGGGGCGCCTGGGCTCTCCGCTGCCCCCCCGCGGCTGTGGCTCTGTCCGCCAGGCAGGGAGGCCGTCGGGCTGAGAGAGGTCTGTGGGTGCCCCTGAGGGGTCGGTGCTGGGGTCCAGGGGTCCGGCTGGCATGCTGACATAAAAGCAGTTCCCTGTCCCCACGGTGAGAGAGAGAGCGATTAGGAGGCAAGCGCAGAGCGAGTGGAAGCCGCCTCTCCCTTGGCGCTCCCCGTGCTGCCTGACTGGGCCAAGGGAACCGTCCTGGGGTGAGCTCAGCGCACCCCGCCTCATGCTGCCCACCGCACGCCTACAGCGCTCCTCCTCCCCAGAGCCTTCTAGATGGCCCTTTTGCTTAGCGTGTCCCATGCCAGGGGAAGACACTCCCATTCCTAGAAGGAAGGGTAAGGTGGCGGCTGCTTTTCGGAACTTGTGAAAAGCCAGGGCAGTAACTGCTTTGACCCTGCCCCAGTGGCCATCTACTTCACAATCCTGGAGACACCTCCACTCGCCATAGAGGGTCCGGCAGCTGGAGGAAGGATCAGGCAGCAGGCACAGGTGGACGCCAGAACTGCGGTGGGCGAGTGGCTGTCAGGCTATCAGGCTAAGGACACCGGGCCGGGGCACCGGGCCAGGCTTCCCACCCACGTCATGAAGCCCCGGCTGCTTGCCCTACTGCTCTGAAAGCCACCTGGCAGCTCCCAGCAAGGGGATGGCACAGCCTGCCCCTGTCTGTGGCCCCAGGCAGGGCTCTAATGCCCAGGGCCCGGCTCTGCCCTCTGGGCCCCACACTCGGCGCTGGCCTGTCTCTGGCTCCCAGGAGGGGTTCATTACCCGTAGCCTTTGCTCCGCCTTCCACTTCAGGTGGCTCAGCCTCTGACCGGCCACCCTCTGGTAGTGCAGGGACAGCCTTACTGCCCGCCACCTCAGCTGCACCGCCACCGCCACCACCACCACCAGGGAGAGCAGAAACCAGAAGGGAAGGGAAGGGAAGGAGAGGAGGAAGGAGTGGGGGTGGAGAGAAAGAAAAAGGGAAGAACACAGTGAACACAAGCTCCCATGTGACTCTACCCCAGGGAGCTGTGGAGAACTTTCCCACCAATTCACCAAAGGAGAGAGGAGGAGGTCAGTTCCCAGAAACCCAGGAGAAGGCAGACCTGAAGCAGAGGAGTAATAAATGCTCCGGGAAAGGGAGGCAGAGCTGAGCACGAGCGCAGGATCGGGAACCCCATCCCACTCCTCAGGAGCATCCTGCCCTACTGCTCTCCTCCACCGGGCTTCCCTCTCCAGCCCCCACTCCCCTGCCACGACTCCCGCCCTCGCTCCCTGCTCTGGCCAGGCTCAGCTTTGCTTGTCTTAAAGCCGTCCACCATATCCACAGCTGGGTTCTCTCCCTGCCGCCTTCTTCTTTCGCCACACCCCTTACTCTCTGAGCATCTTCCCGGACTTGTCCGAAGGCCCCTCTCTCAGCTCAACCTCTAGTTCAGCTACATCTCCATCCCACACTGCCAGCTGGAGGGACTGGCTGCAAGCAGGAGTCCTTGTCTCTCAGGCGTGAGGCTCTGAGAAGAGCCTCACCTTTTCCTGGGGACTGGCAGATGAGTGAGGGACACTAGCAGAGACTTTTACTGGTGGCTGATCAGTGCCAGATACCACCCTCCTATTGCAGAATGAAGTTCAGAGATGGTCTCAAGTTTGCTCTAAAGTCACACAGGCATGAAGTGATGGAGCTGGGCTTGGTCCAAAGCCTTTGCCCTCTGCATGCTATCAACATGTCTCGTTCCCCTGGGACCCAGGGTGAGCCCCGGCACATGTGGCTTCCGGAATAAGGTGGGGAAGGGAGCAGCCTTTGGAAGACTCGCCTCTACCCTAGCAAAACCAGGCGTTCGTGTCCCCCACGGGCCCCAATTTATGTTACCTTTCCTCACAACTTTGTAACTTCCTGCTGCCTCTGTGCTTGAAGCCTCTTCCTCTGGACTCCTGCCCAGCTCAGGAGGCTCCCAGATCCCAGAGTTTCTTGTCCTTGGAGGGAGGTGTTCCAGAGAACAGAGCGCCGCATCCTCCTGCTCTGGCTGGCCCCACTCTGGCCCTGGGAGCTGGGTGTTCTCCCCTTCACCCCCAGTGGGAGCTCGTCCGGGGGAGCCTGGGTCCCAGGGGTGAGAGGTGATGCTGACGACAGAAGGTGTGGGTGTCAGGTCGTCCTCGGGCTCCCCAGCAGCCTGTGGTTCCCTGGGGTGACTTGGCAGCTGGCCCCGCAGGATCAGGTGCCGCAGGATCTCCACTGGAGGGAAACAGGGAGGTGGCTTCCCTGCAGGGCCCCAGCCGGCAGGAGGAAGAGTGCAGAGGTGGCAGGAGGTGGCTAACTCCCCTCCCGCCCCAACCTGATGAACCTGCCTCCTCAGTGACCTGGTGGAGCTGGAGGGTCTGGCCAGCTAGTGGGGCTGGGGAATAGGAATGACAACCAGGGAGGATCTTCAGGCAGGTGGAGGGTGCAGACGCTGCCAGTTCACACTGGTCAAGCTACTGGGGGCCGGGGGCAGGGTCCACGAGGCACTCACCATCTTCTAGGGCGGCATCGGCGAGCCCTTCCATGAACAGAGGGCCTGGGAGGGGCAGGACAATGGGCTCTCGGGTCCTGCCACCTCTGCTCTCTCCATCCAGAGGTGCGGAAGGGTGAGGTAGGGCACCCAGCTCCTTGTCCTCTATGCTGCTCTCATGCGTGAGGTCCTCAAGCAGGACCGAGTGCTTCCCTGTGACCCTCTGTTGGGGCCCAGCACCTGTTGTGGTGGCAGGTCAGTGTAAGGCAGGGAAAGAGGGAAGGCATGTGGGGGTTGATGCCATGCCTAGTTTTGGATTTAAGGGGCTGGGAACGTTGGGTGATTCATTCTACAATTGTGTACCGAGCACCTATTGTGGCTGGGCACTGTCCAGCTCTTGGCATACATCAGCAAATAAAGATCGCTGCCCCGTGGAGCTTAAATTCAAGTGCAGGGACACAGAGGAATAATAAAATAAGCAAATCACCGAAATAAATCAGAAGGTGAGAAGTGCTATAGGAGAGAAGAAAAATAAGAGCAGGGTATGGAGGATCAGGAGTGCTGGCTACAGTACTACACAGAGGGGTCAAAGAAGGTGTATTGTTGCAAAGGTAAGACTTGAAGGAGGTGTGGAAGTTAGGAGGAAAAGCATTTTAACAGGAAGAACAGAAAAGGGACACAGCCAGGTTGCCTATCCAGGGAGATTTCTCTCTAAACTCAAGACCCTAAACTAATTCACATACAAACTATCAGTGAGAATTGTTTGGGGCCCTCTTGACTGCCAATTTCATCCCAGTAATTGTCTTTGGTCCTTTGAGCTCCTACTCCCCCTGATGACCCCTGCACAATGCACTCCTGATACATAGCTTCTGCCTGCATCTCATTCTCCACTAGTAACCCCTGGTGAGGGAAGCAAGAGGTCCTGGACTCCCAAATATCCGCTCTTCCTTCACTGCTAAGTACCTATCACCATGAGCCAGGGCCACTATCTGTTCAGGTGAGCTAGGCTACACTCCCTTAAGTCCATTTCCCTTCCTCCGGCTCTTTCTTCCTCCCTCTACTCTTATCAAAACCTCACACCTGTGGCCCTGATGGATCCCTCCCATCACCCCACCCCACCCCTGACCACCTTCCTACCTGTGCCTACGAAAAACAGACTGGGGTTGTCTCTCACAAAGACCATCCCGGGGACTGACTTACCTTCAGGGAGCGCCTCTGGTTCTGGTTCCCCCTGAAATACTTCTGAGTCATCCAGTTCTACCCTGAGGGAAGAAACGGGCAGGCAAGCGATCACCTGCCGGAATGCTGGCTCTCCGCCACCCGGCAGTCTAGAGGTCATGAAATTCCATCCCGGTCTCCCGAGTGAGAATGGGCAATGAGGGCGCAGAGATCAAGAAGGAAGGTGCTCGGTTTCAGCACCTGCTGTCTGACTGGCAGCCCAGAGGAGGGTGGGTGCCGGCCAAACCTCCCCGGGTCCCGATGCTACCTCCCCGCCACACTTGAGGTGCAGTCTCCATTACAGCCATGCAGGGCTGCTGGGGCAGCAGACGGGGAGGGAAGGCAGAGTGTGGGAACGTCCTGTCTGCCTGCTACCACCTGCCTGCTGAGGATGCCCACCCCAGCGGGGAAAGCTGACAATAGCAGAAACAAGGGGTGTGGAGTGGGTAAGCAACGGGGCCTGGAGGGCTCAGTACCTGCTGGACCTGGGGCTCTGCTGGGCTGACTCCTGAGGGCCTGGGGGTGGAGGAAGGACAGGTGTCGGGGCAGCTCCTGGGTGCCTGGTGGCATTCCGCACCGCCTCTTCCAGGAGTTCCATCCACCTGCAGCTCGACAGGGGTAGAGGGCACCGGTGAAGGGAATAGGATCCAGGCACACAGTATCTCACCTGAAACCCTGCCCAGAGCCTTGAAGCCTTTCCCACACCCTCCCCAGGGACCCTGGGCCTGGCAGGTCCCACCGCCCCACATAGTCCTGCTGGCTGCTGCTGTGCAGCTCTATTACTTCAGCTCCAATGACTGAACACCACCCTCTGCTATACTCTGTGCTGAGCATCCTGTATCTGTTCTCCCTCAAGAAAACTCAATACCCACATTTACAGATGAAAACCTGAAGCTGAGAAACTGCCTGACTCAACCTGTCTCCTCCTACTGTGCGCCACCCCTAGCTGCCTCGCCAGGGGCTGGGGATGGGAAGGCAAACATCGAAGAAGATGATGTGACTTTAGAACACTTGATTGGGGAGGGAAGCAAACCCCAGCAGAAAGGGGATGGAGCCAGAGGAAGGAGAGAGGAGCAAAGTGGCTAGGAGACTGCTGGGAGCTCCCTCGCCCTCCCACTGCTCACAGGGCAGGGAGGATCCTACAAGCTTCTCCAAGTCCGTCTGTCTCTAACTTCCCTGCCCAATGCCTGCCCTCTGACTGCTCTGGGGCCCATCTGTCGCCTCACTGTCCTCACACACACCATCTGGTCCCTAAGTGACCCTTGAATCAATTCTCACGTGTTCTTGTCTGATGATGTCAATGCCACCAGCTCGTAGATCTGGGGTGGGCCCAACTCGGAGGTGCAGATGATGAAGAAGGCCCGCTTATCTGTGAGAAAACGAAGGGAGATGGCACTGCATTGGGGGTAGCAGAGGCCCGACTCCAGCCTGGGCCGGGAGCCAGAGTGCGGACTCAAAGCCCTGACTGTCATCGTGGACAAAGGATGCAGCGTAAGACAGACCTGGGTCATCAGAACCACTTGGTACCTACTTACAAGGGACAGAGGCAACTCTGGAACCCCTAATGGCACCTTTGATGGCCACCCATCACACGCCTGCTTTCCTAACGGCACAGGCTGGTGTGTGTGGTGCTCGGGTTTATAAACTTCTCATGCCCACCAGGCCTTGGATCCCCACATTAGGGATGAGGAAAGCAAGTCCAAGCGTGTGGCTGCCGGAGCCCTTCTCTGTGCACACACCCCTTCTCATGGAAACGTCTGTTCGCTGGACTCAACTCCACTGGGGACTTCGGTTCTTGCTGCCACTCTTGTAGCAGGAAGGTTTGTCCTACTCCTCTGCCCAGTCCTGTTCTTCCCAATCCTGCCTACACCTCCTTAGCCCCTCCTGGGTGCTCACGGCCCCTCCTTGTTTATCTTCATCTTGGTCCCCCCATCCAACTCATCATCCTATCCCATTTTGGATCACATCCTCCTTAGATGGCTCAAGACAGGAGGAAAGGAACACAGGTGGACCCGTAACTCCCGGAGGCCCCTGACTGGCCCTGCATCACCCAGTCTCGCTGCGCGTCAGTAACCATGTCACGGCCCTGGGGCCCCGGCCAGCGGGGACGGTCTGCTCACGTACCTGTGGCCACGGAGCGGATGAGAACGGCGTTGAGCTTGAGCACGGGGCTGAAGGTCTGCTTGCTGTCTGAGGAGCCCACCGCCGTCTTGCTGTGGCACTTGAGCAGCAGCTTCTCATCCTGTTTCTGCAGCAGCACGAGGAGGTCCTCCAGCAGCAGCACGTGGAGGTCTGGGAGGGGGTGGTGCGTGTGAGGCATTTCCATCACACACAGAGCGCCAGGGGCTCTGGGAAGTCTGGCCCCTTCTTGCTGGCACCCCCATGCTGTGCATAAGGAGTCTGAACTCTCCTCGTATGTTTTAAACTGCTTCCCGGCCTCCCTTCAGAGAGCATCAGGTTCTAGGAGTCATGCTCCAGGGAGGGAAGTGCTGGGGCAGCCCAGCCCCCCACAGACTTCCCCTGGCCCCAGCACACCCCCCCATACCCAGGGTCTTATCCTTGCTGATCCTCCACGTCAGGGGCCCCTCATGGATCATCTTTCTGGTTGTAAGATCCAGGCTCTGTTAAGGAGAAACCATTTGTTCATTCATTCATCCATTCAACAAGTATTTGAGAACCTACTATGTGCCAGACACCACGCTAAGGGGCTCGGGATCAGTGGTGACAAGAAATAGTCCTTGCCCTTACCCTCTTGTGAGGGACACAGACAAGTGAACAGGCCACTACAAAATCATGGGCCTTGTGCTGGATTGGGGGATAGCTCTGGCTTAGGTCTCTCGTACACCCCATACCACATGCCATCCACCTTCCTAAGAAGAGCAATGCTTCCCTTGCCCACCCATTCAGCTTTATTCCCTCCCAAAGGATCTTTCCTTACCTCAAGCTGGAACTCCCACCCCCTGCTTTTCCCGGCTGAGTCTAACATCTAGTCTTTAATGGTGGAGCTGTTTGCCCATGTCTGTCTGGGGATGGACTGACAATGGTAACATGAGGTATGTGTGTTCCTGGGCCCCACCACGCCATCCTACAGACAGGCCCAGGACTCCTACACTCCAGGCACTGACCCGAGTTCTGCTGTCCAGGGTGCCCCAGAACCGCGTGCGTGTGCGGTGACCATGCTGTCCTCTGCCTCTTACCTTGAATTCTGCTGCCAATGGGTTGCTGGCCCTCTCCAGGGAGGTGGTGTCCAGGCGTTTCTGATAGCCCTCTAAACGGTGCCGGTTCTCTGTCTGCTTCACCGCTTCATTCACGTACTTAAGAATTTCCCGGCATTGATCCCGGGCCCGGCAAAGCTTCTCATGCTCAGAGGTGCCACCTACCAGTCAGCACCGAGGAGGCAATTAGGAGCTCGCTCCTGCCCGAGAAGCCGGAGTCGGACATCACCGGCGACTCACACCCACCACCGACCAGCCGGGACAGTACAGATTCGCCACCCGTGCCTAATGTGAGGGCCTCAAGGGTAACGTTATCGTTACTGAGGGTCATCGGGTTTCAGATCATTGCTCTGAAGGCACTGAGAACTTTTGGGAATTCTTGCCTAACCCACAAGCAGCTCTGCAGACATGGGGGCAGGAACAGAGACTGGGCAAGTGCGGTGACTGTGCCTCTAGAATACCTGTTAAATTACGTGGAGGTTTCTCACACCGTATACCCTGACTCCAATACTCCAAATGTGAGAGTGGTGAAAGACGCTCCCAGGAACAGTGACACATAGGTCAGACCCCCTTATTCAGCATGGCCCCTACTCCGCTAGTTACCACACACGGTTGTGTCTTTTGTGCCTTGCAAAGGCATCCAGTGTATGTGGGGGGAGGATGGGGCCTAAAATCCAGCCATGGTCCCTGGTGTGGAACCATGGCCCTCCGTGGAGCCAAGGTGCCCTCCATGGACCAACCTGTGTCCACTCAGATGCTGTCCTCTTAGCTGTACAAAGGCCCCACATGGGCTAGAGGTAGCCCTCACCCCTGCCACTGCTGAGCACCTGACTTTCCCAAGGTGCATTGACAATCATTATCTTCTTTGAGACTGCTCATAACAAGGCAAGGATGAAGACCCTGAAGACCAGAGAGGTCAAATGACTTTCTAAGGTCACCAAGTATGTCAATGCTAGGACTAGGTCTGAAATGAGGGTTGTACCTCCCACGCTAGCCCCTCGCCCCACCCTACCCTCCGTGTGCTTAATGATGCTCTCCAGCAGCAGTGGGTACTTGGTCAGCCGCTGCATCTCAGAGATGATGAGGTCCCGCAGCTGCAGCCGCCGGCACTGAGGGTGGCTCTCCGCCTCCTAGACGAAAGGAGGCAAAGACAGGAAGATGTCAACCCAGGGTCAGGAGCAGGTTTATGGGCTCAGGACCTGGGTGGGTGTGAAAATGCCAAACAGGTCCAGTTCCAGAGGGTAACTCGGAACAGCGATGGCAGCTTCTTTCTTGAATATTTAAGGCAGAGCATGTGGGGGCAGAGACAGATGCCTATGGAAGGGATATGGTCAAAGGAGCCACGTAGAGCAGATATTACTCCCCCTTTACAGACAGTACACAAGTGAGCCGGGCCTAATGACTGCTTATCCAGTGTGCTTTCCAGCAAAGAGCGCCTCTGTCTTGAGAGCAGATAGATATAGGTCAGTGTTTTGGGAGAGGCGGTGTGAGGGAGGGTCCAGAGAGTTTGCATTATCCTCCCCAGTAGAAAGAAGGGGTAGGGGTGTTTGGAGCTGGGGGCCAGGGGGGAGTTAAAGAGATCTGGCCCTGCTCCGCCTTTACAGAGATATGACTGACTTGGCTAACTTTTAGTGGCAATGAGAGAAGGCGGAAGGAGGGCAAAGAACGCACCTGCATGAAGAGCTGGAATCGGCTCTCCTTCCGCTGCTTGGTCTTGATCAGCTCCAGGGCTATGGACTGGTACGAGCAGAACTGGGCGGCTACTTGTTGGAGTTCCTCTCGGGCAGGACCATCAAACTGAGAGGCAGAGTGGACACGGGCAGGCATCATCACATCCCTACCTGGGCCTGGTCCCTCCCCGTCTCCTCCTCTGCCACATCCTCAAGCCTTGGCAGTGACCCCCCTCTCCTGCAAGCAGAAGTCTGCAGCTATACCCGAGCCAGCATGAGGTCACTGATTTCTGTGATGATGGGGCCCTCCTCCCGGAGCTTCTTCATGGCTTCACACCAGGAATCTGGGAAAGGGGCAAGAAACAGCGAGGCCTGGGTGGAGCGGCAGAGGCTCTGACAACAGGGCTGTGGGGAAGGGTCTGGAAACCAGTATGCTTGGGGGTAACTGGAATGCTGGCTTCAGGCTGTACAAGAGAACTGCCAGGGTTTCCCACACAGGGAGGTCCCAGCCTGTGGGTAAGAGTGGACAGAAGCCTGACGGCTGGCCAGAGGGGTGTGGCGGGGAGGACGTCTCCTCACTGTGGATCTCTATGAGCTCAGGCAGGTTGGGGAAGAGCCGGGCCAGCTCCTCCCGGGGCATCAGGTTCTCCTTCTTCATTCGCTGGTAGAAGATCAGGTCCAGGACCCGGAGTGTGCGCAGATGGGAAGCCTCTGTCACAAACAACTCTGAGCAGCGGTTGTGACAGGAGGAGGAGAAAGACAGGGAGAAAACCTATCAGCCAAGTATCTAAAGTCACTGCCGTGACCCCCCGCAAACCACTTTATTTTGGGGGGGAACTGAGTGCTGTTTTCAAATCCTACATGGACTTTCTCTCAAACCAAGAGTCAGAAGAGAGTTGTTCCTTAGGATCAACAAGGACGTGGGCCTGTCCCCAGGACCCACCCTCTTTACTCCTCACACCTATTCCCAGACGAGTGAGAGTGGAAACGGGGTGAGCGGGGACGGGCGAAGAGGAGCACGCTCTCACCGTTGATGACCTCCTGCCGGTCAATCTCCCTCTGGGTGAGCCCCGCCACCACGTCCTTGCCCACTGTGTGCTGCCAGTTTTGGGTGTCTGGCTCTAGCTCCAGGTCGGATAGCTGGCCCAGGTCATCCTCTAGGAGGTGGGGGAGGAGGACATCTGTGCAGAAGCCCAGGCTGGGGGACTCAATGCTCCTGGGAGAAAATGAGCAGTTTGGCTTTACTGGGAGGAAAAACTCACCCTGGGGTTTGTCCCTCCCGCTCCTGCCCCATGCCCACTGGGAAGCAGCAGGCTATGGAGGGGATGCACACCTGACCAGCCGCTCAGGGGTGGGAGAAACAGTGGAATGCGGCTGGAACTCAGACACCTAAGAGACGTGCTACTACACCCATCACTCACCTGCGACCCATTTTGGGGGTGAAGGGAGGAGTAGGGTTCTCAAGAGACCTGTGGAGAGAATAACTCTCAGAACCCGCTGCGCCTGCCCCTGCAATATCAGTGGGCGGAGCCACGGAGCCCTGCCCACCTGGTGGAGAGGCTGGAGGCAGAGGACGAGGCTGACTGGTGGAGGCGAGCAGCCTCCGCAGCGGCATCCATGTCCACGTCACTGCGAGAGCGGGGCACATTCTCCGTCTTCCGGGAGCGCTTCAGCTCCTCCCGGCCCTTCAGGCTCTCAGAGCGGCCCAAGCGAATCTCTGAGCGAGAGCTGGAAAAAGGGCAAGAGACCTTGGGACCCGATGTCCCGGCCAGCTTCATCGGCTGCCATCTCAAGGATGCCTCAGTGGTGCACATTCCTCACCCCATTCCCCAAAAGGCCCCACCATCCAGATTCAGCCAAACACGAAAATTCCTAGATGAAAGACGCTTTCCAACGACAAATACTTCTGCTGCTCTACGAAGTTCTCCCCCACCGGGCCGGGGAAGGACAGAGCCCCTCGTCTTGCTCAGGACCCATCAGAAAGCAATCCTAAGGGGAAAGTGAAACCTGGGACTAACAAAATCAGACCTGCGGTGTCCTAATGCCAAGGAAACCAGGCCCCATTAGGAAACTGTGGGCACCAATTAAACTACCAGGCCCCACCCTGGCCGCCATCCTGCCCTTTGCTATGGAACAGGTCACTCCCACTGTGGACTCCGCTTGAGCTGGACCCTTCCTTTCACAACATCATCTATGAGGAAATGTCTTTACATACTCATTCTAGCATTTTCTATACTGCCTGCCAGAACATTCTATCTGCTGATAGAGCACTGCCCCTCCATTCAATGCAGATTTCTTCCATTTTTCACTTCATAGGATCCTTCCCAAGCTTCCATTTCCTTTCTTGGAAGCTTACTTACAGGAGCTGCTTACTGACCACCAGGAACCCGCTTCCCGGCTTGCCAGGCTTGGCCACTGAGCATCTCTAGGGCTCAATGAGACGCTGACAAGTGGGTGGGGCCTTTTCAGGTCCTGGAGCATATCCGCCCTAGAGAGCAGCATCTCTGGACCTTTTCGGCCCAGGATGTCGCCTCCCCCCACCACCCTGCTGGGCTGCTTCTTTGTTGACATTATTACTAATCCCATACCCTGCCTTGCATCCAGAACCACAGGAGGCCTGTAGAGGCTGGAGAGCTCTTAAGAGACAGCACGCTGCTACACAGGAGCCTAATGGCTTGGTCTCCATTCATAAATGTCTCCATACTGTCAGAGGATCTACATGGGGCCTCCATCCTCAGCATCTTGAGGGTTTGTCCTCTGGGTTAGAAACCACATGCTCACTGGTCCCCTACTGAACTCACCCCCGAAACCTGTTAGAACAATTCCAATCCAGACTAACTGAAAACACTTTCACCAGTGCCCCGAATGGGTTACTTTAGCACAACAAACTTCATCCGTGAGGTTACTGGGGCTGCAGAGTTAAGCAACTTCCTTTAGTGCCCATAAGTGAATAGTACTCCCACCAAGAAGTGAGGCACATAACCCACCTCTGGGACTGCCTTCTAGGACTGGGGGCTTCTCAGACCTTCTAAGTATCTACGACCTCTGACCCACAGTGCTGACCCTATTTCTAAGGTTGCCAGTGAGCTTAGTCACCAAGTCCAAAGGCTTCTGTGAATTTAGTGTCCTAGTGAACATCTTAGGGCAAATATACCCAGCAACTTCAAGAATACCAATTTGCAATTGGTCTCAAATATTCTATCAAAAAATTGATATATCTTATAATTGTGTATTTGCTGTTCTACATGACTACGCCTACCCCAGCAATTACATAATTTGTATATTTAATTTACTCAGTAATATGAGAACTCAACCTCATCCCAGTACAAATCTAACTTTTATCTTCCCTAAATTTCTGTTAATTCTCATTTGGCAAAATCATTTAACGTGTATTAAACTTAACAAGAAGGAGTAACCTTGCACACAAGTAGGAGTGTCTCACATATGATTTAATCATTAGGTATTTCAGAGGTAAATGTTTCGACTATGAAGGCTGCTGCTTATTGAGTTGCCTTTGTGCCTGCCTTTATTTAGTCCAGTCCAGTGGCTCAGACTTGAATGCATACAAGCATTATTCATTATTCTCGTATACATAAGACCACACCCCTGTACCTCAAGGGTGACTTAAGAAATTTGTAAGGACATTTTCAACTACAGGCAAATTTAATTTATGGGCTGACTGTACAGTCATGCCATAGTCAAGAACAAGTCCCTTCTTCCCCTTCACAGTTTCCTCTAGCCTTGTCATTTAGGGTTTCCTGATTAGCTGCTTCATAATACAATTGAGCTCATTCTTGGGATGAAGGCTGCTGAGAAGTCAGGGTTGAATCCGAAGGAAATTTTAAAGGATTGTGGTTCCTGGGCTGGGAGATCAGGACCCTGCTCTCTCTTCTGCTGGCCCGAGTGCCAACACCTATTACGTCTTCCTCTGAAGATACACAGGTGGGAAGGTTGAGGGAAGGAGTCTCAGTCTAGAGCAGGGGCTGGAATTAAGCTAGTTCCAAACCCTCCCCAGGTACCCCTCCCCTCCAGCCCCTGCTACCTGTCGCTCTCCAGCAGGTCTTCGGGAAAGCTTCCTGTCGAGAGTCGCTGCATCCCAGGTTCTGGGCTATCATACTGCTGGTTGTTCTCAAAGTGCTGAATGATGTTCCGCACGTTGCCTGGTTTAACTAGAAGCAGAAAGATAATGGAGGGTACTCTGCTTTCTGTGGAAGGACGATGGCTCAGGACTCTCCCTCCCCTCTAACCCTGAAGACAGAGCAAGAAGCAAGCATGGGTAAGAACAGTGTGAGGCTGAGAACAGGAGGCTCAGTCTAGTCCTGGCTCTTCTGCTGACATGAGGGTGGCTTGGGCAGTCCCTCTACCTTTCTGGGTTTGCTCTTTCTTATCTGCACAATGAGAGGGGTTTAGAAGTACATATTCTATGGATATTTGACTCCCACATTCTTTATCACAATGATTCTTCTGCTTGAAAATTGTGACTAGGTTTTTCTCAAGATCCACATATAGGTTAAAAAAATACCCAGGGGGACCAAAAAACATATCTACATGTCATCTGGCCATGGTACCAAATTATATCAAGTACTTTTCAAATTTATATTACTTTTAGAGTTCATGATTTCTGTTCTTCTTTGAGTTTTCCTTCCTGTTCTTTCTGCTCTCCACAGCCCCATCCCTGGTCTCGATCATTATAGAATCAAACTAGTTATTACCAGTGAGGGGGGTCTTAGGAGGAACAAAGAAGAGATGTCATTTCTGACATTCACATCCCAGCCCCTTTTCAAAGCTAAGACAAAAGACAGCTATTCTTGTTCAAAGAAGCAGACAGGGCATATAAGAGTAAAAAGGCATGTGTGATACCATGCAGGGACCTGGAGAAGACATTTCTGGCTCAGGGCTCAATGGCTCTCATCTTCAAAGTCAACTAGCTCAGCTCCAAGTTCAGTGATATCAGAATAGGAATTGGGTCAGAAATGCTGATCAACTTGAGACCAAAGGAAGGATAAGTGGGACTGGGGGTGAGGTGGGGGTGGGGACAGGGCAAGGTAGATACATACCCCAGAGGGCAGGCCCTGTTCCTAACCAACTGACTGGTGTCCCGCCCAAGCTTCAGACCCTGATATCTACATGTACAAACTTACAAATCTTCCTATGTAATGAAATTTCAGTTTCATAAGAAAATTTCCAAGCCACAGGAAACAGATAAATATTTAGCTGATCTCCTTAAAGCGCACAACTTCATATCCTGTAGGCAGGTAACCAAGGTAATATTTTCCTAAAACTGTCCGATAGGTGGCTGTGTGTGTGTGGCGGGATTAGGGAATTACCATCACTCCCATTTCTGAGCTTAGGGCCAGACCTGCCTGTCCCAGACTGAATGTGCATCTGGGCCGTGGGGCAATGGCAGAAGCCAGGGTCAGCTGTGCAGCCACAGCCCCGAGCTGCCCTGGCTGGCTGATGATGGAGCCCTGCTGAGAACACTGTTCCCTCTCCCAGGGGCCACTTGGCAAATGCCTTCTGTCCTTGGGATGTAGTATGTCCCAGCTGTGACAAGAAATGGGCGTGGCTCTGAGATCTTGTATAACTGAAAAACCCAGAGTATAGGGTAAAGTTGGTGGGAAGTAGCACATTTTTAAAAAGAGCAAAGTTTGCCCAGCTGGTCGTGACTCACTTGTTGAGCATCAGCCTATGAACCAGGAGGTCACAGTTCTATTCCTGGTGAGAGCACATGCCCCCAGTGTGGGGTGTACAGGAGGCCCCGATCAATGCTTCTCTCTCATCATTGATGTTTCTATCTCTCTATCCCTTACTCTTCCTCTCAGAAATTAATAAAAAAGCAAAGTTTCACTAGTAGCCTTTGTTTTCCTTCTTCCATTACCTGAATGACAATAAAACTAAATAAAGTATATTATGTTACTAACAATCAGATAGTCTCACTAATAAATGGGCAAGAGTTGATCATCCTAAAATGGCAAAACTCAATATTGAGATTTCCTAGCTTTGGTGGGTATGTGGTCTTTAGACATGAATATAGGTATGTCTGGTGTCCTGAGAATTTGAGAACGGAAACCAAATCATAATATAATAATTGAAAGATCTGACTCAAAGAGATGGGGAACACCCAGCATCCTGATCCTGCCCCAGGATCAGCAACTCCACCCTGGGTGTTCCCGTTCCCTCTCAGGCAGACACAAAGCATGAGGCTTGGGCAAGGCTGTTCAGTCTCTTAAAAGCCTGATGCTTGCCTCCCGGCTTCCTTGGGCAGGGCAGATGGGATGAAGTATGTGTTAAAACTAAGAGCCTGGGTTTCAAGGCCATTCTTTTATTTATTTTTTTATGTTTTTAAAAAAATATATGTTTTGTTGATTTTTTACAGAGAGGAAGGGAGAGTGATAAGAGTTAGAAACATCGATGAGAGAGAAACATCGATCAGCTACCTCCTGCAGGCCCCCTATTGGGGACGTGCCTACAACCAAGGTGGATGCCCTTGACCGGAATCGAACCTGGGATCTTTCAGTTCAAAGGCTGACGCTCTATCCACTGAGCCAAACTGGTTTTGGCAATTCTTTTATTTTTTTATATTGTTTTATAATCACTTTTTCCATAATTAATTTTGTTGTTTAAACAGCATAATGAATCTAGGCATTCAATAATTTAAGAGAATTATATAGTTTGTAGATTACTTTTAATTGACACTTTTACATAGAATGAATTCTAGCAACAGAATCATTTCCTGATTACATCCCACTGCTATATTCCTCCATATATTTATTATAGAACCTAGAAATATTAATCACTTAAATATTCCCTCGCTGATGGGAAATGAACTTGTCTAAGTTCTAGCTTCTTTGGGTTAATGTGTATTATGTATATATGTTTTAATACACATGTTTTAGAAGACAGATAATAGGTACTTTACATATTAGGGTCATTCTTTTCTTTTTAATATATATTTTTTAATTGATTGCAGAGGGAAAGAGGAAGAGAAACATCAATGATGAAAGAGAATCATCGATTGGCTGCCTCCTGCATGCCCCCTACTGGGGATTGAGCTCGAAACGCAGGCATGTGCCCTTGACCAGAATCGAACCTGGGGCCCTTCAGTCCACAGGCTGATGCTCTATTCACTGAGCCAAACCAGCTATGGCGGGGTCATTCTTTTTTAACTGTTGTAGTTATACAGTGCTGGCAAAATTAAGAGTAAAAAAGATGGAGGTACTATATACTAAAGGAACTAAGCAAAGTAGGTGATATAAACTAAAACTACCCCCAAAAAACTGCTGGAAACCCATTACTTATTTTAAAAAACCCACAAAAACCCGTAACCTTAAATAATGAGGATTTTTTAATTATTTCTTTTTTTTTGTTATTTCGATTGAAAATAAAAATCTGAGGAACTTGTGCAGGACATTTCAATGTGCAAGGTTTCCCTCATTTCTGTAAAATCCTGGACGGTTGGTACCTCACCCATGGAAAGGTGTGAAAGGGGAAGGCCTCAGACTGTGGGACAATTGTGAGGAGGGGTGTCCTGGCCCTTTCAGCCCTGCAACAGGCAGGCCTGAGGGTGGGGGACCCCTAGGCAGTGTCTTGTGTCCCAGAGCAGCTTTAGCAGCAAGGAGGAACAGATAAGAGAAGTGGAATAAGGAGAGGGAGGGAAGGAAGAGGGGCAGGACAGGAGGAGAGGATGAAGAAAGAAAAGGGAAGGAAAGATGGGATTTGGGAAATGGACACTCAATGCTAATGCAAAGAAAAATTCAAAGAAAATGGTCCTTTTACCTTCCACAGGGGACAAGGGAATATGAAATGCTAAAAAACAAACAAAAACAAAAGTAAACCATGAAAAGTCAAATTAAAATAAAAATTACATCAAGCTGGAAAATGGATGTTGTGGCAAAAATCAGGGCTGATCTAGGAGTCCCCTCCCCCTTCCCCCAGAGCCCCAATTTCAGAAAAGGCAGCAGTCCCACCCCACGGCCCTTCACAGGTTTCCAGGACTAGTACTGGTGGTCTTAGGAAATGACTGCGAGGGCCAGCAGCAATTTCCAGACAAATGACACAATGGGGAAGAAATCAACGACAGGACCAACTGAGTGGGGCTACTGATGGCATTCAGGGGACCTCTGGGCTTCAATCCTGCCCTCTTTCCAACTAGTTCTGCCCTCTTTCTCAACTCCCCATCAAGGGCCCATTATTGGGCCCTCAGGGATAGAGATGAAGGTGAAGGCGGCACTCGATGTCAGCAGAGCAATCCTGCCAAAGGGGAAATATTCCCCCATTCGGCTGTTCAGCGAGTGGCTCTGGCACAGTTACCTGTTCCTCAAAGAGCCTGCAGGGGTGTGGCCAGGTGAGAACACAGTAGCACCAAGAGGAAGCTGCATCTCAGAGTTTGGGCCTGTGGCTCTCAGAAACCCTGGAAGACCCTCTGCCATCATGCTGGTCTATGAAGGGGCTGAGTCCCCCTTGAGGCTGTTGCTCCCAAATACTCACTACTCTGGGACGAGCTTTTGGGCTTCCCGATGTATTTGAGGATGGGGTTTCGCTTCTTGTCTTCCAAGGCATCCTTTTCTTTCTTGGGATTGCTGCTCTGCTGAGAAAAGAGACCTGGGGGTTGGAGAAGATCCCAATTCCCAGATTTGGCCACTAATCACTCTGCCCCGAAGACTGGCCCTAAATAAGAAATTGGAGAGCAGGGTCATGCTTGTTCCCTAACCAGGTTTGGAGGAAGGGAGACAGCTGCCCACAGGTGAGGATTTTCACCATGGCCACAGGTGGTGGGACGAGCTAGCTACCTCCAAAAGGGCTTTCCCAGTCTGCCTCAGTGCGGAGACCTGTGTCAAGAGAAGACACTTTATAGGGTGGGTCTGTTACCTTCTTGGTCTTCGGGAAGAAGGGAAGCCACTTGTCCTTGTCAGGAGCAGACAACGGGGCCTTTTCAGCAGCGTTGGAAGACCGTGCCTCTCGAAGCCGGATCCCAGCATGGCTCATGTAGGTGTTGAGGGCGAAGTCCATGGGGGCGCTGGAAGGCAGGAGTGGGGTGCTGTCTCAGAGAGCTCAGTCATGTCTCTGCCAGCATGGGGAAGGGCAAGAATGCAGCTTTTGTTCCTCACTACCACCCAGTAGGGTGGCAAAGCGGTAGGTAGGGGCCAGGGCAGTCAGAGGGAAGCCTGGAATATTCAAACAGGGCAGCAGGCAGAAGCTGGCTGGAACTCTTGGCTGCCATGACTCCCAGGAGAAATTGTACTTTTCCCGAGCCGAAGTCTTCCTAACACGGGGATAGTGGTCAGTGGAAGGATATGCCAGTTCCCTACAATGGAAGCCAACCAACCGTGGGAAGGCCTGGAGGGCCGGGGAGGACCCAGTTCATGTCCTCAGGCACCTACTTGGGGGTGGAATGGCACAGGGAGGAGGGGAAGTGCCAACCGGCCTCTTCTAAGGCAGACTGTCCTCGCCACCCTCCCTCAGCCAAGTACAAAGAGAAAAGACGGAAAGGAGCTGTCAAGTAGCTTTCAGTTGCCAAGGATGAAACTGTCCAGAGCTCTGTGTTTAAAAATGGACTTGGCTCTCAATTTGGTAGATTATCCACTTTGTGGGTTCAGTGCAGCAAATGCTGCTGCCCTGGTTTTCCTCTGCTCTCAAACAGACTTCTAACCCCATCCCCGCTCCCTTAGGAAGTGTGGGTGCTCAGGGAATGCAAGCTCATTTTAACACTGGCTGCTGAGAAACAAAGATCTGCAGCCAGACGGCAAGAAATCACCACCATATGTGCCAGGAGAGAAAATGTGTTGTAGCTCAGCTCCCTTGTGTAGGTGCTGCTCTCACAGGCCATCCTCCACCCTCACTTCTTTAGGTAGGCTAGGGGGGAAAAGTGCGAGGGAGACCAGGGCTAATTTGAGTAAAGGGATGCAAGGTATGGGAATACTGTGAGCGATGGCAGCTCAGCGTCTTCACCCTGAGCAGCAGACGCCCAACCCAGGCAGCGATCCTGAGTCTTAGGGGCCTGGACCTCATGAGCTGGCTGTGTGGTGGTGACACAGATGGTGATCCTACAATGCTGGGGATCCTACAATGCTGGGGACTCTCCTGTGATTGGCAGAGATGGAAGAGCACAGCAGCTCAACCTCATTCCTTTCCACCTTGAAACGACACCACAGACTCACTCACCTCCTGTCTTCCTCGTATTTGAACCTGGAACAAAAGAAAGAACAGATGACTCAGACTGCAAGGGCAGCGGCTCCTCCGCCGGTGCAGATTGTGAGGGAGGAGGTGTCGGGGGGGAGGGAGGAGTATGGTGAGAAGGTCAGGTGTGACTCTAGGTCTCAGCTCTAGCAACAGTGTGGGGTCAGGAGAGGAGGGTTCTCATTCTCTCGAGGGACTCCATCCACAGTTTTAATGATGATGTCCTTCTAGCTAACGGAGGGGGATGTGAAAATCCAGCTCCTGCCGGTATCTGCTTCGGCCTCTAACGTTATTATGAGGAAGAGGCGCCTCCTTTTGTCCACCTAGAACTAAAGGAGGGGTTGCGTTGGGCTGACACAGAGGTCAGAGGAAAGAAGGTGAGAGAGTGAGATAATACCTTGGGACCCGATTCAAAGAAACCTATTTAAAAGAGGTGAATAAATAGTAACTGAAACTTCCATTTGAGTGTTTATTATGGGTCTGGCACTATCCTAACCTACTGACAAGTATTAACTCATCTAATTCTCAAAATAACCCATGAGACGGTCCATGTAATGAGACTGAAGCTCCACAACTTTAAATGGAAACCATTAGAAGTGGGTACTTATGCTGTCTGTAATCCCAGATAATTCCGTGGTGCTCCAGTCTCAGAATGGGCTCAGTCAGGTTTTGCCTCCATCCCTGGACTGGTTGGGTGATTACTGCCATCTGACTGAGGGAAACTGAGGCCCAGAAGGTTTCAGGGCTTGCCTGAAGGTCAGAGGGCTTTTTCAGAGAATATGCCTTCCATGTCTGATCTCATCTAGTCTCAACTCCATCCAGCCCAGACCTCTTATCAAATCCCAGCTTCGTATATGCAGCTGCTACTCAACTCTCCAGTTTGATGTCTAAAAAAACATCTCCTGTCCATTTGAGCCTCCAACAGTCTACTGCTCCACACAGTCGTTCCTATCCTGAGTGTGGCTCCTTCCTTTGTCCTTTTAGCAGCTCAGGTTAAAAAACCATGGAGTCTCCCTTGACTTTTTAAAAGAAATCCCATTTGATCTACTGTCAAAGCAGACTGAGAACTGACATCTTTTCACAACTTCCATCGCCACCACCATGGGCCACCCCCACGGCATGGCTTTGGGAACTGACTTCCCTGTCTGGCACCCTTCCTTGCTCTCCTACCACCCCCCACCCACTGGAGTCTCTCACAGCTCCAACGGCTTCCCAGTCGCAGGTGCTAGTGGCTGACCCCCGTTACCTCTTGGACTTTAGCACTGTCTTTCTGAATCTGCCCTGGCCACACTGGTCTGCCATTCTTCAAAGATGTCAAGCACATCACTACTTTGCCCTGGCTGCTGTCTCTGCCTGCAATGCTCTTTCCCCAATTTCCTCAAGGATAACTCCCCACTTTCTTAATTAAAATTGTATCCTGCTTCCCGCAGCTCTGGAGCTCCTACCACCTCCCAGCACTTACTATTTTCCAATCTACTATATAATTTACTTATTTATTGTACTTTGTTTTCTCTTCCCACTATAACAACAGCTCCACAAGTAGTATTGTTTAGTTTACTAATGTATCCCAGGAGCCCAGAACAGTGTAGGCACACAGTAGAGACTCCAGAAACAGCTGCTGAATTGAAAAAATCAGTGTTAGTAGACTGTGGAGATCGTCTAGTCCAATTTTTGCCATTTTATAAGTGAGACTAAAGTAGATGAAATGGCTTGAACAAGGTCACACAACTTACTGAGGTAAACAGCAGCACTGGGGTGAAATCTACCTCTAAGCCTGAAGTGTCCCCACAAAGCCACCACAGGAGCTTGTAACACTTTAGAAAATGGGACTGGAAAGGAGCAACCACAGCAGTTATGCCAGAGGCTCTTTAATACGTTTAGTCAGGCTAGTCTGCTGTCAGCCCGTTCTATCCATCTCCTGAAGCAACTTGATCCATTGGGACTCAGTGTGCCCCTCAGGCTCAGTCAGATATGATCTTAGGGACAGGAAGGGAAACCAGTCAGCCAGAGGGCTATGAAGGGGAAGCCTAAGACTCACTGCCCTGGCTGGTGTGGATCGGCTGGGTGTGTCCGATGCAGCAAAAGGTCGCTGGTTCAATCCCGGTCAGGGCACATGCCTAGGTTGCAGGCTCAATCCCCAGTAGGGGGCTTACAGGAGATAATCAATGTTTCTCTCTCCCACCCACTCACTTCCTCTCTATATAAAATCAATTAAAGAGGGAAAGGCAAGAAGGAAGGAAGGAAAGAAAGAAGGAAGGAAATGAGGGAGGGAGAGAGGGAGGGAGGGAGGGAAGAAGAAAGGGAAGGAGGGAGGGAGAGAGGGAGGAAAGAAAGCTCACTGCACTCCAAGAGCCCGTGGCTTATTAGAACCACCCCATGACTGTCAAAAATCCTGAATTCTGCAACTCCCTTGAAATATCATCAGTCCTCAGCCTGAGAAATTCAGCCCCATCTTTCAGGGGAAGGAGAATCCGACAAGAAGTGGAAGAGGAGAGGTTGGTAAATAGACCCACAAAATATCAACCTAGCCCTACCTGGTGTGGCTCAGTGGATAGAGTGTCAGCCTGCAGACTGAAGGGCTCTAGGTCAGGATACATGCCCAGTGTGGGGGCTTGATCCCCCGTAGGGGGCATGCAGGAGGCAGCCCATCAATGATTTTTTTTATCATCACTGATATTTCGATCTCTCTCCCTCTCCCTTTTTCTCTGAAAAATAGATTTAAAAAAAATAAAAAGTCAACCTATTCTGGGGGTAATAGTGGAACTGAAGACTCACAGAATATCTCCCAGGGCAGCCAGCTGCTTCTCGGCCACTTGGCGCTCTCGGAGAGGGTTCCCATCCAGGTCCAGCAGGTCATTTTCACCGTACAGGCTGCCCAGTCCCAGAGTGCGCTTCGTTCTGAGCCAGAGAGACACAACTGTACACACGTGCTTGACAGACAGATACCCAGAAATATCTCTCTCTCTCTCTCTCTCTCTCTCTCTCTCTCTCTCTCTCACACACACACACACACACACACACACACACACACACGAGATACACACATCACAGGGGAAGAAAAGGGGCGAGGAGCAGAGGGAAGAGAGGGCCAGGCCACCTGTAGTCCTGGATCTGCTCCTGGATCTCCGGCATGGCTGCCTCCTGAGCCTCAGAGAGAATGCAGCGCAAGTCCTCGCCATTCCGCAGGCGCAAATCTGTGGTGGGAGCCAGAGACAGAAATGGCAAGGACGGTGGGGAGGAGGAGATTATGTTAGTCGAGAACGTCAAAAGGAGGGAGGCTAGCTTTCTGCCCTCCTGTGAGCCAAAGGAAGCGGAGGCCTGGACCTAGCAGGATTCCTGAGTTCAGGACTAAAATCCCGATGTGCCAGCCCCAAGACAAGGACGAAACCATTTCCTGGATGTGCTGCGCTCTGTTAAGTGGAGAAAGATTAAAGCCCCCTCCTGGGCTGCGTCTAGATGCTGCCCTCAGACACCAGGAGTTTGAGAGGCTCACACTCCTCCTAAGGCCCCAGGGCCAGCTCACAAGCACTTCCTATGAAACCACTCCCCCCAGACAATGCACACTGCCTCTCCTGCCCGGCATCCAGCTGCACGCAGCCATGGCCGACTTCCTGGCGGTGGTGGCTCCCTCTCTGCTTTTCAGCAATCTCTGCTCACCCCCTCGCCTGTGCCCGTGAGCTTTCCTTCCTGTCACCCTCTCTCCAAAGGCAGCTTCAAATTCTATCTTCTGGAAAACTGGCTGGGACCCATCCCTCAGGCTGGTGACTGGAGAGAGGAAGGGAGTGAAGTGCTCACCTAGGTCACTCCAGGCCAGCTGTGGCCAGCAGTGGATGAGGAATGTATAACAACACCCCGAGATCCCAGCTCTGTGGCTGGGTGGCATGAGGTCCTGGTTTCTGGGCTTTTGAAGAGTTCCCCAGCAATTCTGATGACCGACCAGGCTTAGGGATCGCTCACTGCACCCACTTTTCTCTTTGTACAATGACCCCACCGAGGCCCAGAAAGTCACATGGAAGGTTGGCGGAAATGAGCCCAGGTCTCCTAACCAAGTTGTGTCTTCCTGTGACAAGCGCCACCAGGCAGTGAGCTCCGGGCAGGGCCCGTCCCATTTGGTGAGGGGGTGCTGAAGGAATTGTCTCTATTTTCCCTATCAGAGGACAGGTTCCTGGGACAGGGACTAGGCCCCTCTGCTCTGCAGCCCCCGAGCACCCAGGACAGGACGGGCACTAACTTACCGATTTCAGCCTGTAACGTCTCTGGGACCTTCACTCTCAGCGGCTAAAAAACAGAAGAGAGGGGACAGAAGTAATGAGGTCACCACCCTCAGGGGATGTGGGAGACAGCACTGCCTTCTCTCCCTTCCCCCACATCTGTCCAGCACTCCTCTGACCATCCCCCATCCTGCACACCTGAATCCCATGCTAGGGTCTTTGGAGAAATGGAATCTGAGAATACAGAGCAAGCTGGGACTACGCTGAGGGTGGGACATGCAGTTTCTTCACTCTTATTTCAAGGACATCAGAGTGCATGGGATGGATGTTCCAAGGAAGTGGACTGGGGCTAATACAGCAGCAAGGGAGAACCTTTATTAGGCTGTTGGATGGACGGCCCCTCCCTGCGCTCCCAGGACACCGGTCTTATGCCACCCAGTCTTCCTGTGAGCATGTTCTGGCTTTTGCTCTGAGTACCTGACAGCTGGGGTGGTTCCGTAACAACCAACAGGGAACAACCTGCAGCTCTAATCTCCTTATTCAAGATCCATCTAAGGGGCAACAATGAACATCTTGAGGAAAAACAGTTCATTTCTCACTCATTATGCTAGTAGCCAGATGAAGAGTCTTGTTGGAATTGGCTTAGCTAATCAGATTAGAAGGGCCAGCCGGGTCCCTGCAGCATCCTTGGGAACTAAGCCCAGATGCGGTGCTCATCTGTCCCCCATTCTCTGGGCTGTCCTCCCTCTGGACTCTGCCTGAGGGCAGTCAGAGCAAGTCAGGATGGCTTATCTGATGTCTCTGAGCCTATTTCTTAATAGCAGGGATGAGTGAGGCAGGAAGGGCTGGGGACACTATTCCAGGAGAGAGCCACTCAGAGAAACGGTGTCTTCCATTGTGGTGCATTCGGAACAAAAGAGGTTTCCAGAGCAGATAAGCCCCAGGAGCCTCCATTTCTCAGCCCACACTTCTCTTTCAAAACCTGTTTGCATTTGGCCTGAATGTTTTGCTTAGTTTTTCCTCTGTCTCTGAGTGGTCCAGAGTGTAATAAAATTGTAATCCAACCCATGACTATCATACCGCATTTTTCTCTAGGAAAATATTCCAGATGTCTTTTCCCAAGCTTCGGGAATCCTTGGAGTTTGTCTGCTGATAAACTTCTGCACACAAGTAAAAAAGCTAGGAGGAGAGGAAGAGACGGGTTAGTGAAGCCGTCCTTAACCAGAAGGGACTCTGCCCCCAGGAGGCCATTAGCAATGTCTGCAGACACCCGAGAGGTGCTTCTGCCGTCTAGTTGGGAGGCTCCGGGGATGTGGCTAAATATTCTGTAATGCACACGATAGCCCCCCACAGTCAACCACTCTACAGCTCAGAACATCAGGCAGTGTGGAGGTTGAAGAACCCCAGCTTAGGGCGTTTTAGGAGCCTAAGGTAACCCCTTCTGCCTTTGCATGCACCACAGTCAACACAACTGTCTCAACTCTGTACCCTTCCTACAGCGGACATTTTGTCTTGCACTTGCTGACAGACGTTTTTCTAAGGGCCCTGCCTTCTCTCACCTCCTTTTATATTTTATCCATGCTCTGGATATGCCTAACGGTGTCATGGAGCAGGGCCAGGGGTCACCTTCATTCAGGAATGTTGTTGAGACACCAGCTCTGCTGGTGAAGCACAAGCAGACACTCAGTCAAGATGGACCCTTCTGACTTACCAGTGGACTGGGGTCTGCCTGAGAGAAGATGTAACGTAGAAAAACCCCGAGGTGAGCTGGCCGTGACTTAAGTTTCTCGAGATCCTGGAATATGATGTCACTCTGGAAGGCAGAAGGAGGCTGGCTGGGGGGCACAGAGGCAGGGTGCAGCAGCAGGGCCTGTGCCAGCTTAGTGCCCATGCTCTCGGCCTCCCAGTGTTTCTAAGCGGTGGCTCCCTCCTCCACATGCCCTCCCAGATGGTCTAATCAAACTGCCCCCAGTTGAGAGCAGCTCGTAGGACAAAGAATGATGAAAGGAGAAAACCAGGAAACCGTTACCTCGTTGTTGAAATAACCCGGGTCATAATCTTCTTCTGGGCCAATAATTAAAGGCTTTGGGCTTTGATCTACACCCTGGGGGAGAGAGCCGAGTTGTAGAGATGAGAGGTTAGAGGACAGGGGATCCAATCCCTTGATGAAGCCTGTTTAGTAAGAGCACAGCGCTGACAGGAAAGCCACATGTGTCTGGCAAACGCTGACATCTCACTACCATCCCCAAATCTCAGAAAATATGATTTCCACTTGTAGGAAGTCAAGTGCATGGGGGGGGAGGGGCTAGCTGACTTAGAGGAGCCTGGTCACAGGACATATGAAGATGGGAAGTGAGAGAAAGTGCTCTCTTCCTGATTGCAAAAGAACTGGGGAGGGAATGTCCGCCAACAAAATAAGAACCTAGCTCCTGTTGGGTGCAGGCTTTGTTGTTCTCCTAAAAAGTCACCCCCACACTGAACACATCCCCTCCAAGTCCAGCAGCTCCCACAATTATACTTGATAGTTACTGAGAGCACCTGAAGCAGTCCATGTCTACCTCCTTGAGCATTTCCTTTGCCTGTTCAATATCTATGGTAAACATCCATTACCTGTCTGAAATCCCAAATTCTAAGATTGGCTTTTCTTTCTCTCCCTCTTATGCCAATTTTAATCACCTAACTCTCACTGGTGTGCCATCGACATAAGATATGACAAGATTTCAATTTGCATACATTTTTCAGATGCTGCAATGAACAAGGCTTTCTCCTACAGGTTCCTTGCATGTTCAAAGCTTTTCTAGCAATTACATTTTTCTCTCAATTTAATCTAACTCATTTCTATTAACTCCCCAACAAGGGCTCAGCTTCTGGAGCCCACCTAGATCACTCAGGCCTACCTCTTTCCAGACCTCAGATACTTCCTAATTCACTATCTAGGGGGCTTTTCCTGACAGTTCCTCCTTCTACTCCTCACTCATCTTTGTTCTCCTGGGTCTGTACAGACTCTAAGCCCAGAATCACTGGGTCACTAATGTGAGAGACCTGGAAGACACCTCAGAGCTCAGAGTCTAGCACTCATTTATAAATGAGAAAGTGAGGCCCAGAGAGACTGAACGGCAAGTGCAAAGCTGCAGAGTCAAGCCTGATGTGCCATATTTGTATATCTCAGAGGATTGGGGATGGGGGAGGGGAGGGAAAGGGAGAGGAGGAGGGAGGAGAGGTGCTAGATGCCTCTATTTGGCTCTCAGAACCTGAAAGCACCAGGTTTTTGCTTGTTTGGGGGAGGATTTTTTTCTTTGAGCTTTACAAATATATAGTTTTTCTGATTATAGAAGTAGAATATGCTTATTATAAAATAAGCAAACATTTCAGGATTATGTAACAGAACGTTCCCTTTGATCCCATGCCCTGCTGCTGACAGTTTCATGGATAGTACAGGTTTCTCCAGACTCTTACTAACATAGATTATTATTAAGAAATTAAAACTATACTATATTTGCTCTAAATTGCACTCAAAAATAGCAATTTAAATAGTTTTCAGAAGATGAACAGATTCAAAGGAAGAAAAAATGGACTCCAAGACTGATTACTGCTCCTATTAGCCATCTACCAGAAACCCTCCCTAAGAACAGCACGTGAACCCGACCTCCCTCGGACCCTAACTTGGTCCTGCAATGCTACCAAGGGGGTGGGGAGGGACACTCAGAGAGCAGCCTGGGGAGGAGCAGCCTGGGCTGGGGCTCAGGAGAACTAGGTTCTTGTCTGACGCTGTCATTACCAAGCTGAGTCCTTGAACAGTCCCTTAGCCTTACTTGCCTCACTTGTCTTACTTACAAATGGAGATATTGATGCCTCCTTCCTTTCCTGCTGGGGAAAATTAAATGAGACATTTTTTCCTAAAGGATCTAGCACAGCAGCTGGTATACAAGGCATTTCAATACAGGTAGGCCCATTTCCCCACCATTCTCCCTCCATGAGCTAAAGGTAACCAAACTCTATCCTGCGGGTAAAACTAAAGCATTAAATAGTGTGTGATACTGGTTTTAATGTAAGGAAATGACAAAACTGCTTTAAAATAAACTGAAGTGTAAACAAGTGAGTTAGCGTAAGGAAAAATATTATGTAACGTTATACAATTGGCTTGAGACTCTGGGAAAAATCATTATGGTGGTAGCAGATGACTTTGAAGAGACACTGTTTTACAAAACTTGGAGTTCTCTTTCCAGCGTCCCTAACAGGCAGCGACCTCCCTCCTCCCTCAACAACAAGCAATTCCCTGGCTCTCAAGTCCGCCCATCCCACTGTCAGACAGCCCAGATTCCTGGGAAGCTCTCTGCACTGAGCAGACACCTGTCTTCCTGAAATCTCCCCGGAGCCCAGCTCTCCCCTTCAAGCAGTGGCTTTAGGCCAGGCTTTTCGGAAGCTCAGGCTCCAGGGAAGTGCCCCTGAGATGAGGGGAGGTTAATCGGGAAAGGTCCCAGGGTACCCGAGCTTTTATTTGTTCTCCATATTAGGGTGGCAAATAATTAGGTCATGTTTACAAAAAGGACTTTGCTTACGACAGAGAAATTTGCTATTACTATTCTGGAGAAACACTAAACAAACCTATTTCCTGTTTTATACAGACACCGAAAGATCACCTATCCTCTCCTTAGACATCACTTCGCTTCAAAGTATTCACTGACTCTTCACACAGAACTAATAGTCTTACTTTCATGCACTTACTGACAACATGTTCTTTCTTTACCGTTTATTCTCTAGGTAAGTGTCTATCTCAAAACAGAGGTTTAGTTTGATTATTTAAGACTATGTACTGGTGACCCAGTTTTGGAAAAGGGAAAGGAAGATTGCAGGGTGGCTTTGAATCACTCACCTGGTCGCTGGTAGGGGGAGCTGGTGCATCTGAGCCCTGCCACCTGTGGTGCTGTGCCACCCTGGCCATGATCACAGGGGAGGTTCGAGGGCTGTCTAATCCAGGGTCTGACAGCACTGAGTTCCGATTTATCAATGACTAAAGGAACAGAGAATTCTGTGAGAAGGAAACTCATCCAAAAGACTCCCAGGGCTCTGCTCACTTGGTGGCAACACTCATCAGCTAATATGAATTCAGTACCGATTCTGTGGCCGACACTGTATTAACTTGATTACAGAGTACCTGATTTAATTCCCACAACAGTCCTTTGAGAGAGATACTATTATTCTTCCTACTTTTCACACAAGGACACTAACACTTAAAACAGATAGAAGACTTGCTAAAGGTTAAATACTAATGTGGTATTCCCTGGCTTCAACCTGGACACAGTCTCATCCCACAGAAGGGGTCACTGCATTAATCAAGCCCTCAGCACTAAGCTGTGATGCCTCCCAGATGTTGAACCCTAAATGATAATGTAGATCATTTAGGACCCTCTGGCCCCTTCTTCATGTCTTTCCTGTATGCCGATCCTTTCACACACATGCATCATCTTCCCCCAAATGGACAGGAGCAACAAGGAAAGAAAATTTCAACTCTTATTGAAAATTAAGTTTTAAGCATATTTTAAATGACCAATTCCCATCATCAACCTGGTGAAGTATATACTTTGCGAACATCACTATTACATCTTTCATTCACTTGTATTTTTATATGCAAGTTTATATTTGCAGTTTACACATGCAAACTGAGAAACCTGGAAGAGGGCCTTTGAGGCCAAAGGGCGACATCCTCAGACCACTCCAGGAAGGAGGGACAGAAAGATCTGAGACAGAGAGGGAGGCAACACTGCTTCTGCTAGGCAGGGTCGCCGCATTAATCCAGGAGGAGTTACTAGTATTTGCAGCCAGGCAGAAATGTCACCACAATTTCAGATTTCTGTCTCTGCTCCCTTACACTCAGAGGCTTGCTTCAGATAATGATGCGCCTCTCTCTCCACCCTACATTTTTTGTTAATCCTCACTTGAGGATATTCATTTTTTAAAATATATTTTTATTGATTTCAGAGAGGAAGGGAGTGGGGAGAAAGAGATGGAAAAACCCATGAAGAGAAAATCATTGATTGGCTGCCTCCTGTACAACCCCTACAGGGGATCAAGCCTAAACCCCTAGCATGTGCCCTTGACCGGAATCAAACCCGGAATCCTGCCAAACCAGCTAGGGATTTCCACTAATATTTAGAGAGAGTGGAGGGGGAAAGACAGAGAGAAACACTGATGTGACACATTGATTGGTTGCCTCCTGCACAGGGATCAAGCCTGTAACTGAGGTATAAGCCCTTGACTAGACTTAAACCCAGGAACCTTCTGTTTGGGGCCCATGCTCTATCCATTGAGCCAAATTGGCTCGGGCTCCATCATAGCACGTAGCTATGATGAAATAGAAGTCAGATTTGGTGATCTTTCATAGAGGATGCATTTAAATTCCCTTTTTTTGAACCCAGAGCAGAGTGACTGAAGTCCTTAGAACTGGAACTATCAAAGAGGCCCACAGACGACAGGCCAGAGCCTTGGCAACCGGAGAAGGAATACTAAGCCCCTGCTGGCACTCACCTCGCTGAGGGAAGGGAAGCGTTCTGTCCCAGAGTCCAAGCCGCTGTCCCCGTCCTGTGAATCCAGAGAAAGTCGGCCTGGCAAGGAAACATAAGCAGGACCTGTGGTTTGGGGAACGGAGAACCGTGACCAGGAACCTGTGTACAGGGCAGAAGAGGGAACCTGCCACCTTCCTTTCTCTCCGTTTCCCTTTGTCTCTCTTATCTCAGGATCCCTCCAGTCAGACGCTTTACAACTAGCTTTCACCTGTGCCCAGGCCATGTCACCTCCTGAAAAACACTCCACAGCTCTATCTCACAAGTCACCTCATCCACAACTCTCTTGGGCTCCTGTTCATTTCCTCTTGCAACAATATTTCTTTTTGTTGTTGTTGTTGTTGTTTTTGTCAGTCCTCACTTGAGGGTATTTTTTATATTGATTTTTAAAGAGAGTAGAAGGGAGGGAGGGAGAGTAGGAGGGAGACAGATAGAAACATTGATGTGAGAGAGACACATCGATGGGTTACCTCCCACACACAGGATCAAACCTGCAACCCAGTTATGTGCCCTTGACTGGGATTGAACCTGTGAACCTTTGGTGCTCGGGCTGATGCTCTAACCACCGATCAACACCGTCCTGGGTGTAACAATATTTCTTAAGCTCCGAAGTGCCAGGTGCTGGTAGGCAAAGTGGCATCTGGGCCATCATCATTCCAGTCTCTTCCTGGCACTTATCTACCCAGTGCTACTGGCTTTGCATTCATTTTTACTGAATGAACCGTATCCAATTTCTCTGTGCTCTGGCACTGCTTTTTTCATGGCACTATTTCCCAGAGGCATCTAGATACTCTATGTCTTCTCTCCCGGAATCTGCCCGTGGAGAGGGGACAACAGATAAAAAACCTGGACTAGAGACATGCCTGAGAAAAAAAGGTGGTGGTGGGGCTTACCTTCTGATCTCTGGCTGATGTCACCGTATAGAGGAAGTATGTCCTAAAAAAGAAAGATTCAGAGGGTGGGCAAATGCTATTAACCTCTCTCCCTACTATTTCTTTCCTCCAACCAACCCTTCCCATAGTCTCAGCAGATACTACCTGCTTACAGTTAGTGGCCTCTTTTGCTTTATTGCCTTAAAAATATGCTGATCCAATATAGCTATAAGAGCTATATTGCTTTATTTGTACAGTTTCAGGAAGATGGTGACCCCTAATGGCAGCAAGAGAACTTTACCATCAGAAACATTCTAAAAATTCACTTGATTTATAACCATGACCTCAAGACATCTTCTGCCTTCGTTGGGCTACACACAGAAAGAACTTCCATCAAGTGGTACAGAATGCTCAAGCAGATGACTGAACGCACATGTGAAAGGCTCATCTCTAAAGATCTTTGAGGTGCTGGCCTCTGGCTGGCTGACCAGCCAATGTAGAGAGAATTATATTCACAGTGTTACACTATTTATAAAGCCCTCTTTTTCTCTCTTTCATGTAGTCTTTCAACAACTCTGATGTTGACCTCTCATGTTATAAATGAGGAAACAGAAGCCCAGAGATCTTAGGTAACTTGCCCAAGCTACACAGCAGTGAGCTAGAAAGCCAGGGTTGCATTCGATTCCAGGTGGAGCATTTCAGACTCGCACCTCACAGAGCACACGAGTACACAGGCAGTGGCAGCAGCAACATGCACAGGCCTCATGCTGAGGACACGCTCCACCTCCGACAACAACCCCGTCAGGCAGCTCCTGTCTGATCTCCATCGAGGCTTCCAGGGATTAAGTAACTTGTCCAAGAGTCTCAAAACGGGTGAGCACTGCACTGGGATGTGAATCCAGACGGTATTAAGTCCAGAACCTGAGCTCCTATCAACCAACCATGTGACACTGAGAAGTCCTTCAGAAAATAAAAAAGCTTACATTTGATTAGCCTATGTTTCCCAGACTGGTTGGATCTGATGTTCTAAAGGAGAAAGTGGATAATCCTCAAATAATTTCTATTGGCCTTGGCAAATACTACTCTTGGAGATCTTCAAGTTTCTGGAAAGTTACTTCCTATGTATCCAAATAATTAAGGCCTGCAAGAGATAAGATACTACCAATAGCAAACTCTCTACTAGAACAGATAAGGACCTGAGTCTCCTCTCTGGGGTTTTCCACAAAGTAGGGTTAGCTGCTGCTCTAAAAACCTCTCAACTGACTGGGAATCCTTTCTTAGGCTGACTTTTAAAAGTACTGGTATTTATTTGAGAAGATCTGAGAAATAAGTGTTGGAAAAGTTGCCAGATGAATGCTGAGTGAAGGTGGTGTAGAAATATATATGTCACTATGAGGAAATTACTCAGAAGGAGATGGAGACTAAAGCCAACAGTAATATTTCATATTTACTTATTCCCATTGCAACTATAAGCTCTTGGAAGGCTTTTTCTTTTCTGTCTTGAGCGGCAGAACAGTGCTCAGCCTCTTTGGCTCTAAAAAAGGGCGGACCTTTGTTTTCTGGTTAGATACTACACACTTCCTAGCTCAGCCTGGGGTCCTGGCATGACTCAGGAAGCTTCTGCCCTCGCTTTCTCACAGACTCCACCCAGGCCACCTGCAGGGTGCCCCTCCTAGAGCTCTGCCTACTATCACTCACCACTAAGCCACCAGTCTCCTGCTGGATCTTCAGCTGCAACTGAGTGACTCGCCGCCGGGCAGCTTCAATCTGCTCTTCTAGCAGGCTGGTGGGGGTCCGGCTATACACCTCACAGATATGCTGGGGGGGGGGGAGGTGAGGAGAGCAGGGAGGAGGGGAAAAGGCAGATGGGGTGGTTAGTAGAGAACGGACAACTCATCAGTGAGAGGAACAGGCAGTTATTCCCAAAGAGAGAGCGATCTTTGTGTTCTAGTAGACACACACTATTTCACAATTAGGAGCAGAAAAAGTATAGATGGTGAGAAACAACACAAGGCAACTGGAGAAAGAAGACACAACACAAAGGCCCATCCTAATCTGACCCATTCTTAGAAGGTTGGCTTACGTCCACACCCTAAAAGAGGTGTTCTTTGACTACTGTACACTACTCGTGTGAGATGTAACTGTCCAGATCAGCACATGAAAAGATGCCAAAGAGGAAACACACTCAGTGAAAAGCGCCTGCGATGAGAGGAAGAAGCGTGCACGAGGGCACCACCGTTGCTCTTCACAGCCTGCAGCTGGGAAGCAGTCTGACACTTATCTAGCACTCCTCACAGCACACAGGGAGTGCAGCCCACACGTGTACAGCTGGGGCTGTGCAGTCAGGGAGTCCTGGCTTTGAATTCTGGTAGTTTCACTTACTAGCTGTGTAGACCTGGGCAAGCTTTCATCTGTCCTCATCGATAAAACACCTGCAAATGACAGTACCTGCCTCTTGGGAGAGCTGAACTGTAAGGTCTGAATAAGATTATGCATGTGAAGTGCTTAGATTTTCTAGTGCTTAATAACATTATTGAATATGGCCAGCTATTATCTATCTATCTATCTATCTATCTATCTATCTATCTACCTACCTACTTATAAAAGCCTAAGCAACTGTTACGACCTAATGACTGGAACAACCAGTCCACCAGTTGCTGTGATGCCCACTGACCACCAGGGAGCAGATGCTCAATGCAGGAGCTGCCCTCTGTGGTTAGTGCGCTCCCACAGCTAACCTTCCACATCCAGCCAACCTCCCGAGGTCCCTCCCCTTGACCCTCCTCCTAGCAGGCCCCAGCTGGCAGGCACCCAGGCCCTTGCCAGCCTGGTCCAATCAGGACTGGAAGAGATGGCCCTGATCGCCGGCCAGGCCTAGGGACCCTTCCCATGCACCAATTTCGTGCACCAGGCCTCTAGTTTCACTATAAAATAAAATACTCAGTAAAGCTGGCTGCTTAAATAATTAAATAAAGACTTCATGCACATATTCTCAAGCTCATCTGGGCCTTGCTGCTATCTGCCAATCCTTTTTATAAATTCCTCACACTTGCTTTTTCCATCTTCTCCAGGTCTAGCCTTTAGTCTCAGCAAACAATATCATCTGGTAAGAACTTTTTCAACTATTTCACTTCAAAACATTTGCAGCCATTCCTCCTTTCCCCAGAAGAGAAACTATGTCTAATCTTTTACAAAGTTAATGCCTCCAATTGCCGTAGGCTCTTCTTAGACACTAGTCACATATCTGCAAAGGTTTCTCTTTCCAATGGCTCCTTCTCAAGTTTCCAATCTTAAACTCTTTCCATCAACTCAAATTATTATTATTATTTTTAATATATTTTATTGACTTTTAGAGAGAAAGGAAGGGAGAGGGGAATAGAGAGAGAGAAGCATCGATGTGAGAAATATTGATCAGTTGCTTTCTATACACACTCCGACTAGGGATCGAACAAATGGCAACCTGGGTATGTGCCCTAATCAGGAATCAAATTGACAACCTTTCGGTGCATGGGACAGCACTCCACTAACTGAACTATACCGGCCAGGGCTCAACTCTGATTAATCTTCAAGCCACTGCCTCAGGTTTTTCTCCCTCCTTTCATGGCCATGTATTTCAAAACAGGAGTTTACACTTACCCCCGAATGGCTTTGCCTTCCAGTCACTCCTCAATCTAGTTCCTCCCTAATATCTCAAACAGCTACACAACAAAATGACCTAATTGCCAAATCCAATGCTCTCTTCCAGGTCTTTCTCAAAATACTGCCCTCTTTAGACTTTCTAACTCTACACTATCTTGGGTCTCCTCATACTTCTTCCCTAACTGTATCTTTATCCTTGCCTCATCTCTGAATTCTAGGTGAGCTTTCAGTCCCACAAACATTTAGAGACCCAATATATGCCAGGTCCTGTGCCAGCTGTGCAGGAGATATATTCAAGTGTAGAAATAGAGGCAAGATTCTTGTCTTTAAGAACTTAGCCAAGCCCTAGCCAGTGTTGCTATGTGGTTAGAGTGCCTTCCCATGAACCAAAGGCTCTTGGATTCAATTCTTGATCAAGGGCACATTACCTGGGTTGCAAGTTTGAACCCTGGCCCTGGTTGGGGCATGTGCGGTGAGCAACTAATCAATGTGTCTCTCTCACATCAATGCTTCTCTCTCTCTCCTCCCCTCGGCCTCCCACCCCCCGTGTCTCTCTCTTTCCCTTCCATTCTCTCTGAAAAGCAATGGGGAAAAGAATATCCTCAGGTGAGCATTAACAAGCAAAAAAGAAACATAACACAACTGGTATGATATTTGAGGTTGGTGCACTGTGCTACAGAGCACATAAGTTTCAAAATCCTTAGCTTTCTTCTCTCTCTCTGCATTGGTGCCCTGGGTGATACCATCTAATTTCCAACTTCAACTACCACCTTAGTGCCGAGGATACCCAAATGTCTTATTTCAACACAGGTCCAGCCCTGTTACCTCCATATGTTCTATGGTAGTCTTTCTATCTGAGTGTCCCAGGGGCACCTCAAAATCAGGACACCCAAAGCTGACCTTCATTTCTTTCCCCGAAATCCTGCTCATTTCCAGCTCACTCTCTCAATGGCATCACCATCTACCCAGGCACCCAAATTCCAGGCTTTTATTCTCTCTTCTCCTTTAAGCCTCCTTCCAACTGATAAGTTCTACTGATATGACTTCTGATATGTCTCCCATTGCCAGCCCCAACTTTCTGTCCTTATTTCTGCTGTTCTTGTTAAACCTGTCATCCTTTTTTACCTATTTCAATAGCCTCGTCGATGATTTCCTTATGCATAATCCACTTAACACATAAGAACACTGATTTGAAGATATGTTCACTCTCCTACCAAAATCCTTTGATCGATTCCTGCTGTCACCAGAATAAACTCCAAGCCCATCAAGGCCCAAAGCACTTTCCAGAGGGAAACAAATTGATTCCAACTCAAGCATCACCTCATGAGGACTTCTCTGATCATTGCATAATTAACTGTTCCTTCTTTTGGGCTTCCAGTGTTTAAAAATTTCACTAACATAAATGTCACCACTTTAAAATGTACAATTCAGTGCTTTTGAGCATATACCCAGAATTGCTTCTTTCACTTAGTATAGTGTTTTCAGGGTTCTTTCATGTTAAGGGCAAGACCTGTCTGATCTTTTTCATCTCTGTATACCATAGGAACTAAAACAATACTTAACATACAGTGGGCACTTACCGAAATTTGCTGAATTGAAATGAGTGAGGGGCTTGCTGCAAGGCACAGCTACTACAGGAATCTGGTGATTCCGCTCCCGCTGAAGTAATCTTATTGCTCTCTATGCACATCATTTCCAGGCCTGAAAGTCGCTCTGCATCCCATTCAGCAACAGTGCCCCCTTCTCTATCAGCCTGGCTGGCCAGTCATCTTATTCACCCACCTTCCTTCTCTCCTGGAAACCACCAAGATCAATTCCAACTGACTCCTTTTTCCTCAGTTCTCATGTTCCCTCATTTTAATCTAGTCTACTTGTCTCATCACTTGTTTGTGTTTTGTCTAAGTATTCACTATTCTATCTATTAGAGGCCCGGTGCATGAAATTGTGCACAGGTTAGAGTTCCCTAGGCCTGGCTGGCAATCAGGGCTTATCTGTGGGACAACCAGCAAGGCAACTGGGGGGGGTGGGTTGCAGGCCTGCTGGCACACCTTAGCTGGCCTGGGGCCTGCGTGCTGGGACAACTCCTTCATTGAGCATCTGCCCCCTGGTGGTCAGTGCACATCATAGCAACCGGTCATTCTACCATTTGGCCAATTTGCATACCACGCTTTTATTATATAAGATTACTTATGAACTATTACCTTACTCACTCATTCTGCTTTAACAAATTCTTATTTCATTAAGGCAATGGCCAGTCTACCCTCAGCAGTGTACTTACCTGTAACTCTTTTTCCTCCTGTCTCAGCATATTCCTAAGGATCTGGGTGGCATGTTTTTGAAATTCGAGATCCTAAGAATGAGTTAGAATTGGGTATCAGTTAGATTCTCTTCTACCAGCTGATTTGTGAGCTCTAGGACTCTATCCCAGAAGAAAGCGCTGCATGCACAGGGAAGATGACAATAGTTTAGAATTGGAGGACAATGAACAAACAGCAAGCCAAGAAAGCTAGGAGAGTTGAGCTGTGTCATAAATGTCTAACACTTGGAATCTTGCTACAATTCAGCAAACATATCATCTTTGATTTTTTTTTTAAATATATATTTCTTTTACTGATTTCAGAGAGGAAGAAGGAGAGATAGAAACATCAATGATAAGAGGGAATCATTGATTGGCTGCCTCCTGCACGACCCCCACTGGGGATCGAGCCCGCAACCCAGGTATGTGCCCTTGGCTGGAACCGAACCTGGGACCTCTCAGTCCGCAGGCTGACGCTCTACCAACTGAGCCAAGTCAGCCAGGGCTTATTTTTATTTTATCTGAACTTCCTAGAAACCTTGCTGTAATCACCTCTGGTATCACATTGCTCTCTAAAGTCTCCCAGGACTCGCTGGCTCAGCCTTCTTTCCACCCGGGAAATCCCATTCCCCATTCTATCTGCATCTTGATCTCTTTTAACACCTCACACAGCTTCCCCTGGTCCTCAGGTTCTCTCCCTATGTGTATGTTTCCTGTCCTGACTCTCTCCCCCTACAGACTGGACTCCATATTTCATTCCTCCAAGCAGCCTTTTCTTTAGGAAGCCTTCCTTCTACTCCTGTTCCACACCCTCCTGACAATGACTGGCAGTACTTAACAGATGCCCTTGTCTGTGCTACAGGTGTGGGAGAAGTACTCTAAAAGGGCCTCCTGAGTATTCCACATATTTTGGAAAGGCACTGTGTGTTGCTGTCTGATACAACTACACATGCGTTTATATGGAAGGCTTGTCTCTGTTTATCAGCATATCATTCAATTTAATCTGCTTTTCCCCCCATGGGAGTTATTTAGAGGGACAACAGAGTGAGAGAGGAGAGGAGCAGGAGGACCATACCTGCAGAGGTTTGGGTCCTGTGATGCGCTGTGGAGGTGGCAGCGGTGGAGGTGGTGGTGGTGGTGGGATCACAGGGGTGACCTGGGGAGCTCCTGCTGGGTCTGGGTCCTGCTGGAGCCCAGAGACGCTGACAGTTGAGGGTGAAGAGCCCAGGAGGGTCAGTGCAACATAGGCACCAGCTGGAGGGACAAATAAAAGAAGCTTGCTCACATGGTCCGCAGACATTCAAACTAAAAGGAAGGGGTTCTTTCCCCTTCTCTTCTCTGTAAGCTTATAATTCTGTAGGAAAACTTCTCTCACTTACCATGGCCCCACCCCCCCCACCCCCCGCCTAATTCCTGCTTATGTACCCTGCATCAACACAAGTACGCTTTCTTTTCCTTTCTTCATGCAGAGACTTCAACCAAATTCCACCCGTATATACCTGAGAATTCTCCCGATGGTCTGCCCGATCAGTCTAGTTTCTTCCTTTGTCTCACTAAATTAAGTGGCCAATATAAAGCCCCTACTATATTGCCTGCTTGGCACATGGAAGGCACTCAAATTCTAGCATTCTACCCTCCCCAAACTTTCTACACCCTTTCACTGTTTCCTTATGATTTGTTGCTTCTGTTTGATTACCTGGGAAGACTCGATTGTGGCATCTTCCTAGCTGCAAATACAGTATTTTTGCTTTCCTTGCCAAAATAAGAAACAAATGAGGAAGAATGTCTGTGAGTGGGAGCCAATGGTATTTGAGTGAGACCTGGACTGAGTAAAATATGGTCTAAATGTGAGTGCAAAGATGGGTGTAAAAATGAAGATGAAGATGTTGATGAGAGACTAGCAGTGTCTCCACCTGAAATGATAACAGAAAACTGTGGCAGTCTAAGTGAGCCATTCCACATCAAAGTTAAAGATGTGGCTTCAGCGGCTGCTCACATTCACGAAAGAAGCCTCCAGGGTCAACAGGGCCTGCCTTTCCCCATCATTCCCTACTAGCTCAGCTGCTCCCCTCAACGCGTTAGTGGTCAGTTCTCTCCAACTCACATTTGATAAGCTTCACCACCTCCAGGTGTGAGCTATTGGCCACCATGGTGCCGTTCACCTGTTGGGGGAACAAATGATACTGAGTAATGGAGATGGAAACTAGGTGATCCTGGTTCAAGTTCAAAACGCCACTCCTTTAGGAAGCTATTTTCCAGTGTTCTTTAACCACCTCTGGTCACTTAGTTACTCATATTCACCTTATGAATTTATTCCTGTTCACATCTGCCATGTGTTTTGTCTTCCCAGCTAGTCTGTAAGTTTGCAAGGATAAGGCCTGCAGCTTCATTCGTTTCTCGTTCATTCATTTAAAAGTTTTGGTATACAGTATGTTTTTTCAACCATTAGCCTTGTACACGTGTCAACTGACTTAACGGCTGTAGGGCTCTATTCCGGAAGAAAGCGCTGCATGCACAGGGAAGATGATGGTAGTTTAGATTCGGCAAGGACCCAAGTGAGCATTGTATGGAGGACAATGAACAGCAAGCCAAGAACCTGAAGGCACTGAGTCCTTCACTGGTCTCAACATCTCCCTCTCAATCTTGCTTTTGTCATTTGTGAAACGCGAATGATAAAACCTATTCTAGAAGCATGGCTACTTTAAAGTCAAGAAAGGCTAGAATATATTAGTCCTCACCTTCTCTCACCATATTATACTACTGTGCTCACTCTCATGGTACCACTCCCTAACTCCGTGGCTAACTAATAGCTGGTATTGAAATGGAAATGCACAAAAGGGAAGGTCACTCACTTTGATGATGCGATCACCCTCTTTCACACCGGCTTTCATGGCTGCACCTCCTGTAAGAAGAAGGCCTAGTCAGCAGAGCCCAACATCCTGCAGATGTCACTGAGTGTACACACCAAGGTCCCTGTTAGATCACTTCCCTCCAAAATTTCTTCTCACCTTTCTGTGTTAAGTATCTCAAATGTGCACCTCCTACTTTGCTCCAGTGACAAAACCACTTTTAAACTAGAGTGGATTATACCAGGTCACATCTCTCTCTTTAAAATTCTCACCTGAGGACATGCTTAGAAAGAGGAAGGGAGAGAGAGAAACACTGATGTGACAGAGGAATACTGATTGGTTGTCTATCATATGTGCCCCAACTGGAGGAATAAACCCACAATCCAGGAATGTGTCCTGACCGGAATAAAAAAACCAGTAACCTTTAGTGCACAGAATGATGTTCAACCAACTGAGCATGCAATCAACACTGAAATTTCTCTTGTTAAGACTAGAAACATCTAGATGTGCTTTGTGAGAGTTTTGTTTTGATCAGATGAATGCAACTTATAGATTTAATGATCATTTTGGGGCTGACGTAAAAAAATACCCCTGATTTTTATGCTTCTCATTATCTTGTCTCAGTGTTGTGTTTTTTGTGCTTCCTGAATATAAACTTGAGGTCACTTAAAACCACATAGTGGTCAAAAACACTGCAGTCTTCAGTCAAACAATTTTAGAGCACATTCTGAGCTCTAGGCATTCAGTCAATCTTAATCTGGTCCATTTGAAAGGAAGAAACTATTGACTTGGTTGAATGTGGACCCATGCACCAAGAGGCCGCTGGCTCAATTCCTGGTCAGGCACATGCCTGGGTTGTTTCTCACTGATATTTCAATCTTTCTCTCCCTCTTCTTTCCTCTCTCTCTAAAAATCAATAAAATCATATTAAAAAAAAAAAGACACTAGAAATAGTTTAAGACAATTATAACAGAAAATAAAACTTATCATCATCACCTTTAATGAACTTCCAAAGTATTTTTATGAACTTCTCAGATCTTATGAGCCACTGTTTAAAAACTCTTGTTTTAATCCTTTTCTCTATATTTCTCTTAGGAATTATTACATTAGCAATTATATTTAATATAGTAAACTCATTTTTCCCACTGGATAAAAAGTAACTCTTATTTGATCTTGGGATGCATCCAGGAACATTTAAGTAAAGTACATATACTCTTTCCAGAGCCTGGCCCTTCTCCTGTTGTGGCCTGGCCTTCTGAAGTCTGGCATCTGAGCTACGTGGAAGAAAGCCATTTTGCCAGAACATATGAAATGCAAGTGGCTTTTAATAACTTAGTGATTAAAAAAGAACACTTCAGAGTTAAGGGATCTATATATACTAGTATAAAAGGCTAATATGCTAAGTGTCCGACCACTTAACTGGTCGCTATGATGTTCACTGACCACCAGGGGGCAGACAGTCAAGGCAGGAGCTGTTGAGCTGCAGTGACTTGGCAGCGGTGGTTCTTGGGTGATGCACCTCAAAACCAGAGAGGAAGGAGCACGATTCCTCGCGGGGCCGTATGACTCTACCTTCAGCTGTGGGTTATGTTGTTGCTGGGACACTATCGGCCCCAAGTCTGATTTACTGCACACTTGTGTTTGTGTTCCACACCCTGCATGACAGCAACTTTATAGAGTGCCCTCTCACACTATAGGACTCCTTGGGGGAATGTCGGAGAGCTGGTTTTGGCACAATCCCCACAGGCCAGGCCAAGGGACCCCACCTGGCAGAGGGACCCCACTCATTCTGCAGACACCGGGGAGCGACCACGGGAGGTTGCTCCAGGGTGTGTCAGTCCTGCCCCCACTGGCCACCTTCTAATTCATTTCCTTCCCATGTGCACAAATCCATGCACCGGGTCACTATTTAGAGCAGAAGTTCTCAGAGTTAAGTACAGTGGTACCTCGAGATACGAATGCCCTAACATACGAGATTTTTGAGATACGAGCCATCGAGCGAGCGATTTTTTGCTTTGAAATACGAGCAACATTTGAGATAGGAGTAATGGCGCGGATCGGCCGGCTGGCGACTCGAGCATCTCATAGTTTCCCAAGCCTCAAGGTTACAGAACGAATTAAACTCGTATCTCGAGGTACCATTGTATAAGAATCACCAGGGAAATTTATTACAAAGCCTATTCCTTGGCCCCCTTGCCATAAAGTGATTGAGTACTTCTGAGGCTGGGCTCAGGACTGCAGACTTCAATCTTTCTGGCATCCAGGTGATTCTGATACAGGCAGAACAGAGACTACACTCTGAGAAAGAGTGAACCAGAGGAACCTAATATCTGAAAAGACAATAACTGCTGTGCTACTCTTGTGATTTCAATGCCAATCCAAATTAAGTCTCTTCCTCTCTCCTCCCCAAAATATACATACATGCACATATTTTCCAAAACTCCTATTTTGCTGCAACCCTTCTTTTTGTTCTTTCCTCTCTGGGTCTGACTCTACTCAGGCCTAAGAGGAGGAAAAACTGAAGGAGTGCTGTATTCATACTTCACTGGAGGAGATCTCCAAACTTTCTGTATCAAAGAGACCACAAAGGCAAAGTACAAGTTACTGGCAGTCCAACTAGCTGTTTCACCCAGTCCAGGAACCTTGAGAGAACAAGGGAAGCAAAGAAAAAAGTATCTTTTCAGAAGTCTAGCCATAGATATGAAAAACAAACTTCCCACTGATAAGTCTCAATAACTGTTTACATTATTGCATGATCCATTTATCTCACGTTGGTCATAAGTTTGACATCCTCTTTTTGTCTTTCCCATAAACAAATCCCAAATCTTCCTACCACTTGCTACACTGCTGTCCGCCCCTCTTTGGGACACTTGCTTTACGCTCTCCCCTGTGCTCATTTCCTGTTTTCTCTCACCTGACATATAAACAGGCTTTGAAATATTTGAAGTTCTTTCATACCTAACTGGTTATTTGATTGACTTGCCTTACCATGTCCTCTCACTCTTCCCACATTCCTACCTGCCAATATGGTTTTCACTTCCATCTTTCAAACTACTCCTGAAATCCTATTTATTTTATGTATGTATGTATTTATTTATGTTAATTCTCACCCAAGGATATTTTTTCCTTTGATTTTTTGAGAGGGTGGAAGGGAGTGGGGAGGAAAGAGGGAGAGGAAGAAGGAGTGGGGAGGAAAGAAGGAAAGGGAGAGAAAGAAAAGAAAAAAGGAAAGAAAGGAAAATTAGTGTGAGAGAGAGACATCAATTGGTTGCCTCCTGCACGCCACAGACAGGGGTCAGGGATCAAACCTTCTGTGCCTGTGCGTGGACTGACATTCTAACCACTGAACCACACCAGCCAGGGCAAAATCCTATTTCCTGTAAGAGGGGTTCTGGAACTGATTAAAAGAAAAATATATCTCGAACCACAAATTTCCAAACACCATTTCCTCTCCTGTGCTGTTCAATAGCCAACATACATCTTCTGATCCAGTGTGAGGAGCTCCCTTGGAGGGCAACCAGGCAGCTAACTGGTGCTATTTTTTACACTTCCCAAGAGGGGAAGTGAGCATAAAGTGCCACCCCCAGAAACTCGGCTTGTGGCTTAACGTTGTGGAGACCTTCCCAAACGCTCCTGGGGAACCAGTTCCAGAGTAATACAACTGTGCCCCCTCGGACGTCCCAGGCCTCAGGGAAATGACTTGTGAGTTCTCCATGCTATGTGGCATTGTCACATACAGGGTGGCTTTGTGAGAACTGCCCACGGCAGGAGGGATGCAATACTTACCAGGCCGCACAGACTGTACCAGGACGATGCGGTCCCCACTGACTGTGAAGCCAAAGCCGTGCTGGTCCTTCTGGATGATGACACAGCGCTGAACAAGACCTGTGAATGGTGAGAAGGAGAAAGAAGGGGGTTAGGTAGGCACTGTCCCGGGAAGATCAGTGCATACAAGCCAAGACCATCCCATGAGAGCCCAGATGTTTCTTCCTCCAGAAAGTCTTTCCAGACTAACCAGATTCCCAGACTTAGCCTGTCCAAATGCTATGGCAATGACATGCCTCCCTCACTGATCAATTCTGTACTCCATACAAGAAATCGCTTTCTCTGCGATACCTGTCTCTCTTGTACATGTCTGTCTCTCTCTGTTTGTCTGGGTGAGACTGGTTAAAGAAAGGATAGGGCTGGCTCCAGGCTAAAGACTAACGTTACAGAGAAGCAATCCTGGGACTGAAGCCCAGTGAGACTGCAAGTTTTCTGTCGAATTACAGCCAGCGAATGCAACAGATAGGACGCCAGTTCTTGCTGACTCTGCAGAGCTGGACAACTCAGGCAGGGTGACCCAGGGTTGGCCCCTTGCCAAATCCAGGGAAGAATAAATGACAAGAGAAAACCCTTTTTTCACATGTACATCCATACACAAACAGAGAAAATAAGAAAGGCTATAACTCCCACCTATCTGCATCTTGTGGGTGTGTATTAGACTTCGTGCATGTGTGCAGGTATGTGTGACTGCTTCTTGCAATGGATAAAGCATGAGTTCTAGATTTAAAACCCATTGGTTTCAGGTCCTGATTCTGTCCCTTACAAGCTTGTGCACTTGGGCAAGTTTCTTAACCCCTCTGAACCTCAGCTTCCTCATCTATAAAACAGAGATAATAAAACCTACTTTCTACAGTTGATACAAGGACTACATTTATATCCAACATGTAATGATGCCTAGTACACAGTATGATCGCATATAAAGGCTAAGTAGTTTTATACAGGGTAGTTGTAGCGGGGTATGTGGATTAGTCTGTATGAGTGTACATCTGTGTCAATGTGTTCATGCCCCAGGAAGGAGGTTACCTGTTGTCTCAGAGGAGTCATGGTGGGAAGGGGTCTTGCGTTCAGGTGTTGAATCTCCCAAAGACAGGCTACTTAACCTGGAGGAGTAATAAAAGCCTATCAGTGAGGTGGGCAGGGAGGGACCATTGTAGTGGGGGGAAAAAAACCCTGTAAAAAGCCCCACGTTTTGGGCACTAAGACACCAACCCTCTACCTGAAACCTACTCCCCCTGGTGGAAGATTAGCCATGTCTACACCGCTAGCAATACCACCTATCTGGCATCCTAGGCTGAGAGGGCTAACATGACCTCTTTAATACGCAGCAAGGTGTGAAGGGAAACAGCCCTTCCTGGAGTGAGGAGACAGAGAGACAATAGCAAGAATGGGATGCGCACAAATACACACACTTGTTGGTCTTACCAGGCTGCAATGGGGCTGATGGAACAGAACAGAGCACCAGTGAAAATGAATGCAAGAAAAAGACAGGAAAAAATAAACAACTAGTTAGTTTTAGGTAAAGGAAGGGGAGACTGGAGGGTAAGCACATGGCGAGTCAAAAACATACAGAAGCCGGCATGAGCACAGCACAGGACTGCAGTGGTGGCAACAGAGGTGAACTTCCCCCACTTTAGTTTCATTTCTTAATCTCTCCCAGTGACTCTGGGAGGGTAACTGGGTATTTGATTCTCACCTGTTGTGTAACCGGCAACTTGTACATTTTTCTAGAAAGGAGGGTACAGAAATGACTCAGACCTTAGAAAATTCCATTCATCTTGCGGGTACCATGGGAGGACAGGAATCTTATCTGTTTGGTGGTAGTATTCTAACCCCACATTCAGCTGTTCCTACCACCAGACCCAGGCAGCTGGCTTAGAAACGATTAAGATCCTAAAACCTCAAGGTACCAATCAGATCATCAAACTAGAAGACTTAGTGCTCGATCTCCTCTTTAATAGGATCCCTGCAGGAACATGAGAAGCTCAAATCATTGCTATGCCTCTCCTTTTCAGAGAAGTGTCCAAGCGGCCAGTTCCTAACCAACAGTTGCTGCCCCTCTGAAGGGGATCTCCTATTTATATCTACAGCAAAATGAAGCACTGTTTGCAGCGGCAAAACACTGGAAAGAATCTAAATGTTCACAATGGGTGATTGGTTAAATAAACTGCAGAATATCAATGTAAGGACACAGAAGCCAGCTACAAAAGAATGAGGAGCTCATTATATACCATAAGGAATAGTCTCTAAGACACATTGGTGAGTGAAAAAAGCCGGATGCAGAATTATGTGGACAGAAAGAAAAAAGTGGCTAAAAGAGAAAAAAAGGAAATTATTTTTATATGTTAAAATATCTGCTTATATATGTATAAAATATTGAAAATATTTCTTAAAGGGTAGAAAGTAAGCCCTTTGAACATTGGTTGCCCCCGAGGAAGGAAAACTGAGTGCCGGGGGCACAGGGATGGAGTTGGAAATTTCTTACTATATTTTCATTTGTAACTTTTAAGTCCTGAACCATGTGAAGGTGCTAGCTATCCAAATAACAAATACAATTCAAATAAATAACTTTGAAATTCAGAAGAAGCGGGGGTCTCCCCTCCCTCACCCTGGCACCCCTCTTACCTGGACAGGTGAGACTGCTTTTTACCGGCTGATCTTTGGATCAGAGAGAGAAGGACATCAAGGAAGAGGAGAGCGTGGGGCCCAGGAGAGAGCAACACAGGAAAGGAGGAAGAGAAAGAAAAAAACAAAACACGACATAAACTAGACAAGACACTGGAAACAGTTGGTTCCAAAGAAAAACCACAATCAAGCTATCATGGACCCAGGTATGGAAACTGACCACAATGGATTAGAGCGAGCTTACTAAAATGCAAGTCTGCTCTATCCTTTTGCTGCTGAAGACCTTTTAGAGTTCCCCTATTATACTCCAGAGAAAGGCCATCCTGTCTTCAAGTTAGGCCATTACACCATGGCATCTAACAGGCTGCCTGATGCTGGTCAGCCTCCACTGCCTGCCTCAGCTCCCAGGACCTGTGTGCTTCCTGTAGCACGAACACCCAATGGAACTGCTTGTTTGCTTGTCTGGTCTGGTCTGCAGGCTTGTACAGATGAAGTTGTGGATCTATGAAGGCAGAGTGGTTCTGAACAGGTCCCCAGTGTCAGGCTCCATCCTATTCCTGGTCCCTGCTTTTCACTTGCTATGGCTTTTGTCTTTGCCCATATTGTTCCTTCTCTCAGATGTCCTTCCTACTCTACTCCTCATCACTGTATCTATAATATAAGCCAGACAAGAAGGTAAACTTCCCAAAGCTACAGCTTCTGGCTTTTTTTTTTCCCCCCAAATTACCCTGTCCATCATTCCTGATCACACCTCCTCCTCTTCATTCCAGGTAAATATTCAGCTTAGTTCATCATTTAATAAGTGTGCTAGAATTTATGGATAATAACGAAACTTAATGTGGCAATCATTTCACAATATACATAAGTCATGCTGTACATCTTAAACTTGTGCAATGCTGTATGTAAATTATATCTCAGTAAAACTGGGGGGAAAAGTTCTAGAATCTAGACCTGTGTTATCTAACACAACAGCCACTAGCCACATGCAGATATTAAATTTAAAGTTCAGTTTCTCAGCTGTATTAGCCACAGGTCAATGCTTAATAGCTACCTATGGCTAGTGACTACCGTACTGCGCAACACAGAATACACTGCCATCACCACACAAGCTCTGGCACCCCTGGGCTTGTAGGTTCCCGTGGTGACAACTGGATAAAGCTGGGTGGTATCAAGCCCTCAACACAGGTTCCTGGTCTCCTTGTCATTACCTTTATCCCACCACAAATATGTAAATGAGGGGAAGATCTAGAATATACCTGTTCTGTGATAATAGTGATTAAGTTCTTATTACCTACCAGGCCCTATGCTAAACATTCGACATACATTACCTCATTTAATCGTAAGAGCTTGGTGAGGTAGGTAGTACATCCGTTTTCAGGTAAGTGAAGAGAGAGGTTAACAAATAGAGTTAAGATATACATAAAGGGCGCTCTCCTCCCAGAAGCACACCTATGCCTTTCCTTTCCTTTCCCTTCTTTTCCCTTTCCTTCCCTCCCTCCTCTCCCCGCCCCCACACATCATAATTAGCTTCCTCACTACCAAGCTCCAAGGGCCCTTCCTTTATCTCTATAACTTATTTCCTAAGCCCATTTCTTCTAGGAATTACTTTATTTACTTCTGTGATTACAAATAAATGTTCTCTTACAAAAAAAAAGTGCAAAAAGTTGGTCTGACTTCAAGGTCTGTGCTCCTAAACAAAAAGTTATCCGATCTGTGGCCATGTGTAGATCTAACTGGTCTTTATTAGAACTTCTCTCCTACTTTCTTTTTAACACACACATACATGCACATAATATATACACATGGAATTTGGGCACCTCACATGTGCACACACATATGTGACATACATGATGTATAGAATACATGTGGTATATGTATATATAGACATACATAACAGAGATGATAAAGATAGAAAGCACACTATACAAAGGCTGGCCTAGGAGCAAAGTAATATTCCCGAGTTCCTCCCCAAAGCCAGGAGCAGGGTTAACCCGGAAGGAGCCACCCTGCCAAGACCTTAGCTCCAGATAAAAGCCACGCCCACTGAACCATGACCCGGCTTACTACTCTGGTTTCCCTTATCTACCAGGGTGGAGCTTTAAGCCCTCCTGGCACCCTAACTCTCCAAGGATTCTGCCCCTGGGTAGAATTTTTCCTGTGGTCTGAGGCTCGAAAACAGCCTCCTGGGCCTGTATATCCCTTCAGGAAAGAGGCCTGTTTGCAGACAATTCCTGCTGATAGAACATGACACAAATGCTCCCTGAGAGCTTATATTACTGAATACAATCTATATATACAAAAGCCTAAGCGACCAAACAACCAGTCGACCGGTCACTGTGACCCTCACTGACCACCAGGGGACAGATGCTCAATGCACAAGATCAGTCTCCCTTCTCTCTGGATTGGGCCTGCGGGGATCGACTGAAACTAGCTATCCAACATCCCCCAAAGGATCCTGGATTGTGAGAGGGCACAGGCCAGGGAGAGAGACCCCACTGATGCACAAATCCATGCACCAGGCCTCTAGCTAGAAAAAAAAAGGACTCAGAAAGCAATTTCAATAGCAACCAGAGTGCAAAGTTAACCAGAGTTATAGAAATAGGTTAGACTCAGGAATCCGGGAAATTCAGGAGCTAATTCCAGTTCTGCCTCTAACTCACTGTGGGCCCTTGTCTTCCACTTGCGTCAGCTCTCTCATCTGTAAAACAAGGGAAGACAAATGGAGGGGAAAAGTCTCTGGCAATGTGGCCAGAAAAGGCTCACATCTCAACTGGATCATCTACTAGCTGAAGAGCAGTGCATGAATCACCGAAGGCTCCAATCCTGGGGATCCAATTCAGCAGGTTTGTTGTGTGGAATCTATTTTTATTTTAACGAGCAGCCCAAGTGACTCCTTATTCAGAGGGCCATAACTTTAAGAAACTCTCAAAATAAGTCCCTTAACTTCTGAGTCTATCATCAGTTTTCCCTATGAGACCTAAAAGTCCTTGATAATGTGGACAGAATCTTATTCATCCTTGTATCACCAGTCGAGTTCCAGTACAGCGACTGCTGCATGGTGAGTGCCTGCTCCAAAAATGTTTGCTGAAGTAATTAATATACATGTCCTTCCTTTCAGAGCTGAGGTGAGGATCAAAGAGGCAGTGTTTGTTAAATTCTCTGGAAGTATGTGGACCCTAAGAAAGAAGAGACCTGCCAAGGACACCTAGTGGCTAGCTGAGCTCAAATTTAAAACAACAAAAAACAAACAACAACAACAACAAGAGCCCAGCAGCCATTTCTAAACAGGGGCCTCTCAGACATGCCACACTTCAAGGAAAAGCCTGCACTCAACTGCCAGTCTACCTGCACTATGTTCCTGCTATTTGAGTCAACCCCTATAAAGGAGTTCCTGGAATTGTACTTCAACCAAAACACAGACGTTTCCTGTCAAATCAGAGCCCCATCAGAATTTTCACTGACCAGTCAGAACTACTCCACTCTGACCAATTACGACAGTGCTTTTTATTTAGTTTTATTATTTATTTTAATTTTTTTTATTGTGTTACATGTAAACATATCTTCCCATTGCGCCCCCCCCTCCCCCCGCAGGCATACCCTAACCTCCCAGTGTCTTGTGTTCATTGGTTATGCTTATATGCATGCATACAAGTCCTTTGGTTGATCTCTTATCTATCCCAATGACAGTGCTTTTTAGACCAATAAAACTGTGAAGATGTGGAAACCTCACCTGCATGAGAACTGATCAGTCAGGGACTGGAGGCAGGAACTTCTCTGTATGTGTCAGCTCTCCGCTGGCAAGAGAAAGCACGCTTTCCCTTTCCACCAAAGACTGTGCTTCCAGAGCAGAGCAGGGGTCTACACACCAGCCGGGAAGTGGGGCAGACCGGAGCACAGCGGCCACGCGCCTCAGGGCCACTCCACAGCTGTGCTGCTGCCTAGTGTTTCATAACTGACCTGTAACATTACTGCGCTGTTCCACAGCTGAGCTGCATCACAACTGGTCTGTCTGCACTGAATGAATGTACCTGACAGTGAGAATTCATACTGATATTGCATTGGCACCCATAACCATCCGTCAGCAAAGTCCCATGCAAATGGTCACTCCATGGGGGTGTCCTATGCTCAACATGTGTCAGGGCTGGGGTGAGCAGGACAAGAATGAGTGAACAATAAACAGAAAGAGGGGATGATTGCTGGTATGTTCTAAATCTAGGGAGGGCAGAGCCAGGAATGCTCTCCTTCCTACTGCCATGGAGGCCTGCTCAAGAAAAAGCGAGTTTAGGACCATCTGACTGTCAGAGCAGACAAGTTGGCAGCCAGGTGTGTGAGCAGGAGGAAGAGAGAATTGGTATGTTGAGAGGGCTGGGTAGCTGGATTCAACATTTAATACTTAGCATACAGCCCAGGTGGTGTGGTTTGGCAAGCAGGGCTTTAGGAATAAAACACAGTAAGTCCTCACATAAAGTTATTGATAGTTTCTTGGAACTGCAGTGAAACGATGTATAACTAAGCCAATTTTACCACAGACGGATCTAAATAAGAGCTAAGATCTTGTAGCATTTTATCAACATTGTAACCAAACAATTAAACAACTATATTCAAGGTACAGACTCAAACTCAGCGCAGCCTCCTCCTAGATATGTCATCTTAGGCAAGTTGTCCAACCTCTCCAAGCCTAAATTTCTCAATGACAAAAGTGCATTATCCCATTTTTCTCAAAGTGGGGTGGGGAGGACCAAATCACCTTCACCAATATCTCAAAGTGAAAATGTTCAAACTGAAAATCTATTTCTCCATCCCAAACCTGTTCTCCCATTTCCTTCTCAGGAAAAAATGCAATGCTCATGTCAAAAATCTGAGTTATCTCTGACATTCCCCTCCTCTGATCTAATCAACGGCCAAGACCTGCTGATAATGCTCATTAATATTTCTAGAATTTACCTACATCTGCCTTCCCCTTCACAGGCTGGTGTAAGACACCATTATCTCTTACCTACAACAACTAGTGTCACATGTACTCTAGCTCCCACTTTTCCAGAACCCATTCATTCTCTACACAAAGTCAGAGTGATCTTCTTTAAAAAAAAATAAACCAGAACATACATCACCCTTTAGTGGTTTTCTACTGTCCTTGTATAAAGTTCCAAATCTTTAACATGGCCTAACAGGTCCTCTGTGACATCCTCATGCTTACTCTTTAAGTCTCATCATCTCTTGCCACTCCCCTCCTTGCTCACTGTATATCAATCCCAGAGGCCTTCTCTCCTGCCTTGGCCAAGGCAACTCATACCCATTCTTTACTACAGAGTGTAAAGAATGTAAAGGCCCTGTGCTAAACATTCTGACACCCCCTAGGCTGGATCTCCCCTGTAATTGCCCTTTGAAGTGCCTAATTCAATAGCAACTAATTAGTTGGGTGTTTTTTTGTTTTTGTTTTTTGTTTAATGTCTGCTTTCCCTGTTTAATGACAAGCTTTATTGTCTCTGATTCTCTAGATCATGCAACAGCTCCAGAACTTACTACATAGTAGATATTCAATACATATGTGTTGAAAGATAAAATCAGATAACTTATGCAAATAAACTTTGTAGACATCAAATATCATAAACACACTTATCATCAAGAGAAAATTTTGAGTGACCTCCATAATGCATGTACGTTAGGATTAAATTCACAATTTCATAGTTTTAGCAAAGACTAAATGGAGTGCAAAGGGGTTAAGCCTGTTCTGTAGACTTATAGCAGGGAGCAACATCTTAACCTGGCTGTAAGAACAGGTTAATAAGCTCCTAAAGTCTTCAATTTCCCAGATTTCTACAATTCAATTCTGTATACTCCGCAGTGAAACATCCTACAGCTGCCTACATCTGCCTTCCCCATCACAGGCTGGTGTAAGACACCATTATCTCTTACCTACAACAACTAGTGTCACATCCACTCTAGCTTTCACTTTTCCAGAACCAGATAATACGTGTTGATAATCAACTGAAGACTAGCTGGAGAGAAGCCTGATAACCAAGGATGGAAAGTGGAGACACACAGAGACTGGTAGGAAGGGAGGAGGCACAAAAGAGCTGGCCGAGCTCCCAAAGACTGCAGCTGAAGTTCCAAAGAAATATCTCAGCCATGGGGGTTGCCACTGAGAAACAACCATCGGTTGCCTCCCGTATGCACCCCTACCAGGATCAAACCCGAAACTTAGGTGTATGGGACAACGCTCCAACCAACTGACCTGCCTGGCCAGGGCTGTTCTCTTTATTTTTAATGTGGTTCCTAGAAAATTTTTAATGTCGCTTGCAATCTGTTTCTATTGGACAGTGCTGGTCTGGCTTCCTTTGGTCACAGCTGTACCACAGTTTTCCTTCTTTCCCGTGGCAAGGACTCCGGCCCTCAGACCAATCAGAGGAAACTAGAAGCCTGCCCCAAGTGGCTCTGTTTCCCATAGCACCTGGTACATATTTCTGCCAAAGCATTTCCCACACAGGTGCTAACTTTTCTCCCTTGCTTGCTGGGCTAGTGATCTCCTGAAGAGCTGACGCATGCTAGATTCATCTCTGTATCCCCAGCAAGGCATACCTTGCTTTAAATTTTGCATAAAAAGAATTGCTATTTGAGTCCATTTTTTTATTATTATTGGCACAAATAAAGAATGATCTATAAAATAATTAACCCAGAGTTAATGGCCAATCTAAGAAGTCTTCATTTGGCTCAGAAGATTCACCCTTCTAATTCAAGGTAGATTTTAAATTAGTTGCCTCCCTCAACTTCATACCAAAATTGACAGGAAATTACTCGGTGGCAGAGGAAAGTTAGTTTTAAAACTGCTGAGGTTAAACCATAAAGCCAATATCTAGAGGTAGTAACCTGAGCAGAGGGTAGAATGGCTGCTCTTCTCTGTAATCCCTTTCCTACCTAGGGAGGCAGCACCCTTTTTCCAGCTCAGAGATGCAAATGTAGTCACCACATCTGTAATGGGGGGTGGGGGACACAGGCTGAGTGTCCCTACCATTCTTAGCTAGTAACTTCAGGAAGCTTTACCAGAAACAGAGAGAGGAAAGATGGGCGGGTGGAGGAGGTTCTTTCCCAGCTTGCAAAAGGCTCCCTACAAATTCCTTGTTCCATCCTTGTAAAAATTGCCTGGAAACTCCCATCCTTCAGGAAGCTTTCCTCAATTAACCCTCTAATGATGACTTAGAGTAATCAACATAGTCTTTGCATCCTTCTACCCCTCAAGCATTTGACTTGGGCTATAAGCATATCAAATATTCTATCTGTGTTCTGTCTAATAAAATACCTGTTCTGAAGGAGGGGCTTATGTCTTCTATTTTGTGTTTCTTCAGCACCCACATCTCCAGCCCCTAGCGTAGCCCCACCCCCCAATCCCCCAATAATCTGAGCTCTACAAAGTATACTTGACAGACACAGTTGGGGTTAGGAAGCTATCAGGAGGCCAGCCAGAGAAAATTTGAGTTGACTTCCCGAACAGCCAGAGACCCCTGTAGCTGTCACTAGGGTTTCATCACCATGCCACTCTCCCTCCATCCTTCATGTTGACTGATGGGACTAAGACTGCTGGACAGCCAAAGCTGTTAAAACATAAACTCGCCTAAGACAACTCCAAGCAACAAACCCACAAACATTTCCCCGACAGGAGGTAGAGTGGCCACAAACCAAAAGAATGCTCCACTGGCTCTGCCTATCTGGACACTTCTGGGGGCTGCCAATCGAGCTTATACAAATAAAGAGAGTAAACCAGCTGCAGCCTTCTCCACTGGGGGAAGTGCCAGAACATTCTGTGGGAAGACAAGAGTTTTCAGAGCAGTGGCCCTGGCCACCTCCAGCAAGTGCTCTTGTCTACTTCTCCTAATAAATTAAATCTTTCACATTGAGAGGGCTGCACAACAGCGAAAGCAGTATTAAGACAAAAATTACTGGTGCTGGGAGATAGGTTTATACTCCCTGTTACAGGCGAAGAGAAATGATAAGCATCTGTTCTATGCAGTTACACTTCAGCACTGACTCAGAGCTTATTGTTTATTATCTGGCAGCACAGAGTAGTTTGAATCAAGTGTCCCAGGGTTGGAAAGTCTGGATTAGTTCTAGGCCTTAGTTTCCTCATAAATAAAGAGTATGATGGGGTATGTGCATGTGCATGCGCTCATGTGTGCGTGTGGCGCAGAGTGATAGGGTCAGGAGTGGGACAGGAATGAAGGAACCAAATGGTCCCTGCAGTTCCTTCCCAGGGACTTGGAAAATGCACCCTGATTATATCCAGGCACAAAGCACATTATCATATGGGGTTTTATTATGTCAACAAGGGGCCACCTAGGGAAGAGCAATGAAAGTATTTCAATTAGGTATTACCGGATTGCAAGACATAATCTTTAGGAAACACACATGGATTGACTAGGAGAAAAACAATGGCAACTGAGCAATCAATACTGATCTTCCTCTCCATTGGGCCAGGCACAGAGTACACACTCATTGAAAACTTGTTGACTGATGAATGACAATCTTAAAATTCTAACCCAACTCGAGCACTCTAAAGCACTCTTGCCCTTGGGCCCAGTTTCTAGGACTGAACTCAAGTACTGTATGCACTATCTTCTCTAGGAAGTTTTCGGAACTAGTCTACCTTCTCCAATCATCTTTTTAGTAACTAAATTCATTTCTACTGCATTTTGAATCCACACTGTGTCCCTTAGCACTTGTTTTCAAATTATGTCATCCACATTGATCTTGTCTCTCTTTAAATAAATAATAAACTTAAGAGCAGAAAGCCGGCCACATGCTTTGTTGACAGAGACCACAATGACTAGATTGGTCTAAGCACATACCAGTACGCTCAGGAAACACTGTGACTGACTGATAGATGGACACCAATGATGAGGATAAGAGCTAGCATGTTTTTAAGCACTTACTGAGATAAGATAGCATGGTTAGGGGTATTGGTTTCTGAGCTCCTTGCCCAGATAGAAATGCTGGCTCTGACATATATCAGGTCTGTGATCTTATATAAGTTACTGAGCTTTTCTGCATCTCACTTTTAAAACAGGGATATAACAGTACCCATTTCATGGGAATATTAAGACCAAATTATTATAAACATAAAAATAAAATGCTTACACCGGGATCTGGTTCTCAGTAAGAACTCAGCATATGATAGCCATTCTTATTTATTTTACTTAATCCTCACAAGAGACTCATGGGATGATACAAATAATGTCATAATTTTATAGATGAACTACCGAAAGGCTGAGGAACTTGCTTAATTCATGCATCCTGTGAGTGAGATGAAGCTGGAATTGGAACCCAAGCAGTTTAACTGCAGAGCCCTTTCTCTGCTAATGCGTTTGCTCCCTGTCTGAGAGTCCTCACCATTCATTTTACTTTTCTTTTACTGCCTGTCAGTGTTCTGAAATATCAGATCACATATTCAAGGTGGCAAGGGTTGGCTGCTATTTCTCCTTATATAAGTTTAGATTCTGCTAACATGTATTAATTATCTGCTGTGTGGTAGGTATTGGGCTGGGCAGCCTCTCATCTGATTCTCAAAACAACTCTGAACACACACATTTTATAGATGAGGGCACTGCAGTTCAGAGAAGACAAAGGACTTGCCTGAGGTCCCAGGGTTAGTGACTCCAAGTCCAACAGCCAAACCTCACTAAGCCAGTCTGGCTCTGGGTGTTTCCTGGAACAAGTGTAACATACAGTGCAGATTACCATTTATGTCTGATGGCCAAATGCACAGGTTTTGGAATCAAATCACTGGGTTGGTAATCCTGATGCTGACACTGGCTTTGTGATCTTAGGCAAGATCTGTAATCTCTCCGCCTCAGATTTCCTTGTCTGTAACTGAGATAGGGAATTACTTCACTAGATTGGTATAATATTAAGCACAGGGCACACAATAAATGTGATGTACATTAGCTCTTTTATTATTACCACCATGGGAAAAAGGGGACTTAAGTTGTTCCCTTATATTAGTACAGCATTTCCCCATTTATTATTTAGGAATATCCCTGTAAAAAAAGACAGGTGTTCAAATCAAATGACAGAGGGGAAAGCTAAGGTGTAGGAACATTAAGGCCCTTTCTCAAGGTTAGAACTGACCTCCTAACGTCTAGCATTATAACTCTTCCCCAGATCCTGCTATCTGTTGCCTCTCTGAACTTTTCTAGTGTCCAGGATTTCAGCGTATACAACCTCTCATCCAGTTCCAAAGGAAGGCCTGATAGTCCTGGCTATCCTAATTGTCCCTTTTTGAGCTTTAGGAATTCACTCTATCTTCCAACCAAAAAATGGGTGCTGGGCAAGCTGGTCCAAGCGGAAAATTCAACTCCATCCCAAATCTCCGCTGTCCCAGCAGATTTCCAGGATGCGCTGGCTCCCAGAAACCACAATTACAGTCAAGTTCAAGGCAGAGGAGTAATTAGGCCCATACCATTGGCTCAGCAGTCTCTTGGCCTCTCCCTTCAGGGCTGATTCCATCTCTCTACTGCTCCCACCTCCCTCCCCGCCACCCAAACCTCATCTCAACCACTGCAGAGGGAGATGCAATGGGAATTTCCATCCTTTCTCTCTTCCAGACCCTCCTCCATTTCCAGGAAACTAAAGAAGGGTGGGGTGAGGGAGGAAAGAAGCCATCTCATGGATACAACACACTGACACTAATGGAAGTAACTCTGATGGAAAGAGAAGACTCCCCTCCCTCCATTACATTCTCTACTTCCCACGAAGATGACATCATGAGGGAGTTCCCGGTGAGACCCTCAAATGTGAGATGTAAAAATGAAAGGGATTTGGTGTAACCAGAAACAGCAACCTCAGTCTCTCCGGACAGGGAACAATCTTGGTTGCAGATGGGGGGAAAGTGACATCTAGAAATCCAAAGGAATCTAGGATTCTCTCTTTCATCTCCAAGATCCTGGAGGGATCCTGCAGGATATTTACCTGCACAAACTCGGCTAACGGGAAGGAATGCCAGGCCTTGCCTTCTTTACTAACTATGCTGCTCTTCTATCCTGAAGTATAAAACTGATGTTCCCTTTATTTCATACTCCAGCACAGGGGTACTTTGTGCAGTACTTTCTTTCTTGCAGTTACTGTCCATTACTTGGGGGGTTGATTCGCTCAGGTCAGCTCCAATGACTGCCCTGGACACACAATTACAAAACAGAATATTGTCCCTTATTGCTCCCAGGGCTGTTCCCAATCCCCATGACCATAATGTTGAAGGACTTCAGTGGATCGGAGTACCCTATAATGTTGGACAGTGCAGAGGAAGGGAGGGGTTGACACCCTAATAGGGAGTAGACTTTAACATCCTATAGCAGTGGTCGCCAACCTTTCGAACCTTGTGGACCACCAGTTGGCGATTGCTGTCCTATAGAGCTTTTCAGAGGCCAGAACTGAAAGTTGTCAAGACAATTTCTTAAGGCCATTCCAGAGACCCCAGAATTGTGGCTGACAGAGAAGACTGAGAATTCTGCAAATGAAAAGGATTTTCTTTTCCAGATCTCATTTAACAAGACCTCTCTCCATATCTGACAATGTTGATCTCTCAGGCCTGCTGCTCTTACCCTACACTCCCTTCGTAGGGGACAATAATTATTCTGGTGCTTTTAGCCAACTCTTTTAACACTGACTCCTCCCGAATCGAATCTTGTTTTCAGCGCTTAGTATCTCCCAAGTTTCTGACTCCTCTTTGTAACTTGGGGAACGTGGCGCCTCAACCTGTAGATACTCAAATTGAATGCACTGAAAACCTTCTCTCTGTAAACCCCACACCTACCAGTCTTGACTTTTCCTTCTCTCTGACCACATAGCCAATTAAACAATAAATCCTGCCAGTTTATATTTCTAATTTTTTCCCCTTTACTTCAAGAGTTGCAAGAGACTGCATGGTACAGTGGTTAAGAGCAGATACTACAGCCACACTGCCTGCATTTGAATTCTAGTTCCACAGCTTACCAGCTGTGTGACCTTAGCCCTCTCATTATCTTCAGTGTAAAATGGGGACACCAACAGTACTAACTCTCAGGGTTGAATGATTAAAAGAGTTACTCTGGGCAAAGTGCTTAAAACAGTGCCACCCCACTCCCTTTCCCTGGCTGGGTGAGCTATCTTTACCTTCTGCCACGAACTCACAGTGAAAAATCCCCACTCCCATCACTGCATTCTTTGTGCACTGTAGTTATCTATTTACTCATCTATAAGCTACCTGAGGCAGCGATTATCTTATTCATTCTTGCAGAATGAAGGCATAATGCCAAACTTGCATTCTAGGCACTTGGTAATGTATAGGGCGTGTCTGTTAATAGTCATGAGATCACTGAGAGCCTTAACACATGCAACACAATTATGGGTAGGTCAGTTCTTACCAGTGAAGGAGAAAGAAACACTGAAATAGAAAACTGACTGCCATACTACTTAGCATGATAGGCATGTTTCCCATGATGAACTGGATACACTCATTCACTAGGTCAAGAACATATATACTCAATTCCTACTATGTTGCTCTGCTATACTGGTCTCTGTCTTTTGGAATTCTCAGTTCAGAAAGGGGAGATAATCTTTTCAAAATAAGGTGATGGCAAGAGCAAGTCATGGTTTTAGAAACTATTTAAATAGAGGGTGGATAACTCTAAGTTTTCAGTTGCTAATGAAAAACAATGAAGGAAGACCTCTGATTAGGTTCTTAGCGCTGGGTAAGTAGCAAATAAGTATATCAGAAACCATGACCCACCCAGCCACTCAAAAATAAGACACCCCTGATGCTTATGAAAAGTGAATGAAGTCATGCATCCACAGCGTGTATTACAGGCCTGGTATATAGTAAGCAATCACTAAAACAGTTACTTCTAACATTACTGTTTTAAATCTTTTTTAAAAATATATTTTATTGATTTTTTTTTACAGAGAGGGAGAGGGATAGAGAGTTAGAAACATCAATGAGAGAGACAACGATTCAGCTGCCCCCTGCACACCTCCTACCCGGGCTGTGCCTGCAACAAAGGTATATGCCTTTGACCGAAATCGAACCGGGGACCTTTCAGTCCACAGGCCAATACTCTATCCACTGAGCCAAACTGATTAGGGCCTAACATTACTGTTTTAAACTATCTTCCTCTATGATAGCAAGATTCCTCTAAAATGAAGAGTGCTGGTCTAGACTAGTGTTTCCAAAATTATACAATTTTACAAACCAATAAAATTCTGAATTCGGGGTGAAAAATACTGATTTCACTACAAAAATTATTTACTCTCTGGTGGCCTGGAAAAATTTCCTTACCTGTAAAATTAGATATTATTATCTAAATATATTATCTGGAAGAACCCAAAACCTGACAACTAGAGCTAAAGGAAAATTATGCCAACATCCACATTGTCTATTTTATACCTCCCACTTGCCAGACTCTAGTAAATATCCTGGGGCTACAAAGTCAAAAGCATGTTCCCGCCTCAGAATGTATATGGCAGGATCCTGGCCGAGTAGCTCAGTTGGTTAGAGCGGTGTCTGGATATGCCAAGATTGCATGATCGATCCCTAGTCAGGGCACATCCAAGATTCTACCAATTCTATATAATAAAACCCTAATATGCTAAGTGTCTGGTTGTCTGATCATCTGTTCAACCCATCAAAGCATAATATGCTAATGATATGGTAAGTCCACTCAACCACTCCCTATGATGCCCACTGACCATCAGGGGCATATAGTCAACCGGTCGACCAGTCTCTGTGACATGCACTGACCACCAGGGGACAGATGTTCCAACCAGTAGGTTAGCTTGCTGCTGGGGTCCGGCCAATCAGGATTGAGCAAGATGGGCCAGACATGTCCTAGAGCCCTCCCATGTCCCTCTCCAGCCCCAGTAGTGCACCAGTGGGGTCCCTTGGCCTGGCCTGTGCCCTCTCACAATCTGGGACCCCATGAGGGATGTTGGAGAGCCAGTTTCGGCCCAATCCCACAGTCCAGGCCGAGGGATCCCACTCATGCACAAATTCATGCACCAGGCCTCTAGCGAATGCATAAATATGTAGAACAAATCCATGTTTTGTTCTCTCTTTCTAAAATCAATTGAAAATTTTTAAAATGTATATGGCAAGAGAAATGTAAAAACTTCAAAGGTTTCTATGAGGGGAAAAAGAGAATACAACCTAAAATGTTTTTTTTTTTTTAAGCAAAACAAAACACTGTAGAAATAGGGCAACAGTACCCAACTCATAGGACTCTTATGAGTATAGCAGCATAAATTTTAGTACTAACAGTAACACCAGGCCAAATAGCCTTGCTTGCATTGCCCCTGGCCTTAGGTAAGTGAGGTTTAAGGCTAGATGCAAAGGCCGGGCCATTCCATCTAAGAGGAAAAGGAAAAGGAAAAAGAAAAGGAAAAGAAAAAGGAAGGAAGGAAACATCTATAAAGATGTATGTATTTCTTTCAGGCTTTCAATAGTAATCAAGTAAATACAGACAGTCTGGATGGGTAGGATGTAGAATTTATCAGGACAGAGTTGTTTAAACCTTTTCCTATCAACAATGAGTCAGTCTCTCCCATCCAGAGCTGCAGGGCTTGCAGACAGCCTCTCTTCCCCCTGGATTCTGAACAGTCCTGCCTCTAAATTCCCAAAGCATAACTATGGCTCTTACTATACTTACTTGTTAAGTTGTAATTACTTGTTTATATGTCTGTCTCTTCCTTTAGTCACTAGATAGTGTCTGACATACAGCATACACTAACTATTCATTGAATGAATAAAGGAATGGATACAGAATTTAATAATCTCCTGTTTATTATTCAAGAATTCCTAATGAGAAAATCTAAAATCTGCTTCACAGGTCTAGGAGGTCTAGGAAAAAAAGTTCTAAAACCCAGATTTTCTCCAAAATTAAAAATATATATAGATTAAATGAAGAGGTAAAACTGTCATTATTTGTCAGGCAAGCTAATTCTAAAATCTTAGGAAATTAACAAAAAAGCTACAAGAATTAATGAATTAGTTTAGCAAGGTTACAGGATATAAGGCCAATATAACAAAAATCAATTGCATTTGTATATAAACAAAAATAATTGAAAATTGATATTTAAAATATTATCAAAAAATAAAATATTTAGGAGTAAATTTGACAAAAGATATAAAAAAATGGAATACTAAAACATACAAAACATTGCTGAGAGAAATTAAAGACTGAAATAAAAGGAGCACTATACCATGTTCATAAACTGGAAGATGAAATATTGTTAAAATGACAATTTTCTCCAAATTGATCTATGGAGTCAACACAATCCCAAACACAATCCCAGAAGCCATTTTTTGTTGAAACAGGCAAACTGATTTTAAAATCTTTATGAAAATGAAAAGCCCTAGAGTAACTAAACGCAGTTTTGAAAACAAAAGAACAATGTTGAAAAACTTATATTATCTGAGTTCAAGACTTTATAGTTATAATAACTAAACCAGTGGGTTACTGATATAGATCAATGGAACAAAGCAGAGTCCATACCACATTCAATCAGGAAAAAAATATTCTTTTTAACAAATAGTGCTCGGACAACTGGACATCCATATACCTAAGCAAATAAATAATCTTAAACTTTATCTCACACCTTATACAAAACGTAACTAGAAATAAATCATAGATCTAAATGGAAAAACTAGAGCAATAAAACTTTGAGGAGAAAATCTTACTGACTTTAAATCTGACAAGGATTTATTTATTAAATATAAAGAGTACAAACTATAAAAGGAAAAAGCAATATATTAGATTTCATCAAAACTCAGAATCTTTGCTCTTCAAAAGACACTGTATGCAAATTTAAAACAAGTTTTAAAGGACATTGTTACGAAAATGAAAAAGCAAGTCACAGACCAGAAGAAAATAGTTGCAAAAACATATCTGACAACAAAACCGTATGTAGAATACACAAAGAACCCTTACAATTTAATAACTGAGTTAATACTAGGCAATTATGCCCAATTAAAAATAAACAAAAGACCTGAACAAACACCTCATCAAAGAAAACATATACCGGGCAAATAGGCACATAGAAAATGTTCAGCATCATTAGTCATCAGGGATATGCAAATTAGAATCACAATAAGACATTACTATGCACACATACTAACAAGGTTAAAATTAAAAAGATAAGATGTAGAGCAATGGGAATTCTCATACACTGCTAGTGGGAATGTAAAATTATAAAACCACTTGGGAAAATAATTTGGCAATTTATGATGTTAAACATACACCTACCATACGACTCAGCTATTTCTATCATCGGATTTACACAAGAAAAATGAAAACATATCCACACAAAGACTTGTACACGAATGCTCATAGCAGCTTTATTTGTAGTAGCCCAAATGCCCATCAACAGGAGAATGGATACATAAATTATCCAGAAAATATAATGCTGTTCAGCAATAAAAGAAACACACTATTGATACATACAACAGAGATTAACCCCAAATTGCGTGAAAGAAGTCAGACCAGAGGACATTCCATTTACAAAGAATTATAGAAAATGTGAACTAATCTATAGTGATAAAAAAAAAATTCCAAGGAGATTTCCCTGGGGATGGGGGAGAAGAGAAGACAGGGAGAGATTACAAAGCCACACAAGAAAACTTTTGGGGATTATCGGCAGGTTGCTTATCTCAGTAGTGATAGCGTCACAGATGTATACATATGAAAAAGTAAATCAAGTTACATACTTTAAATGTACACACTGATTGTACATCAAATATACCTCCATAAAACTATTTAAAAAAAACAAAACAGCCTTAAGGGGGAAAAAAGTATTCTATGCCCACACTACAAACTAAACATTGCCCTTCTTAATTACAGAGATGAAGGCACAGACTCTTTTTATTGGCAATACAAGTCTGTCCCAAGACATTCTGTTTATTATGCAGGTCACAGTGCTGCCAGATCATAAAAAGAGGCAATGGCCTTTGGATTTAAAACAGGGGAAAGCCACAGCATTTACACACACTCTTACATTCTATCTTTTCGTACATACAAATGATAGATTAATCAATGAATGCACGGCAAGTCCCAAATACCCACATTAATGAAGAGACAACATAAATAATCAGCAAAACCAGAAAATCCAAAAAGTATTTTCATTTGCTTTTGCAATTTAATACATGGTTTTGTTTTGCAGAAGACATTCTTAGACTTTGACTAACATTAAAATGAACAGTCATTTTTTTTCCCTATTTTATACTAGAGCAGGAGCCAAGGAGTTCACAGATGGCAAGGGTAAATTATAATACTGACATCAATAAAGTAACTGAGTTACATGTAGACATTGAGAATTCTAAAGCATTCAGACATGTCTACCAACGTTACATACTTACAGTTAAATGTCTGCCCAGGTGCTTCCCACTAACTCTTCTGAGCTGCCCCAAAGAGTTTTTCTGGTCCTCTAAATGCTTATACCTCCATGTAAAGTGTGTTATAGCTTGCCTATGCACACATCAGAAAAGGTGGAAAAAGCAAAAGATTCAATGCTGAGATTCTGTCTGTAAATTCTCAGCAATTGCAATCTCAGATGATCCAGCTGTTATGTAAGAAGGAGGAAGAGACAGGCGTGATGGGTATACTGTTCAGGTAGAAGAGAGCTATTCACGAGAAAGATACTGAGATTTCAGACCACACAAACATTTAGCCAGCAGTATACACACTCTTTAGACACTTTAAAGAGGGCACTATAGAGATGCATCCTTCCAATTCTAAAGCTTTTATTAAGTATTTACTTGGGCACAGCAAACTCTGAGTACTTAAAAAAAAATCACGTATGTCTTTGTTCTGTAATGTTCCTGAGTCAAAAGAGAGACGAGAGAGAGAGAGAAAGAGAGAGAGAGAGAGAGAGAGAGAGAGAGAGAGAGAGAGGGAGACAATGACATGGACACATTTAAAACCAAATGAATAACCATCAAGGACATATATTTCATTATCATCCAAAATGTATCCAATATTAAGTCCTAATTGTGTGGCCATCTGATGAGAGCACTGGAGAGACCACCTTCTGGGAGTTTTCAATCTAAGCAATAATGATAAGGTTTCCAAGAAGGAAAACAGCCCAGCCTAGGCCAGTGTGACTCAGTTGGTTAGAGTGTCATCCCATACATCGAAAGGTCGCAGGTTTAACCCCAGTTGGAGAGAGGTGCAGGAGGCAACAGATCAACGTTTCTCTCTCACATCAATGTTTCCCTCTCTCTCTACCCCCTTTCCTCTCTTCTCACTTTAAAATAAATAAAACAAAAACATCTTTGGGAGAGAAAAACAAGGGGGGTGAGGGAGATAAAGAGCCAAATAAGTGAAATCAACTGTTGGTTATCTATGCTAAAACAGAGGCAAAGTGAAGCACTGGAAAGTGAATTAGCCTAATTCAAAAAAAAGTACTGCATTCCTATTCCAGTGATCACAGGTAAACTGCTTAATTTATGCTTCAGTTTCTCCATGAGTACCCTAACCTCATAGGGTTGTTGTAAAAAGTAAACCGTAGATATAAAAATTCTCATAAAAATACAAGCAAACCAAATCATTACTATGTATAAAAATTCTCATAAAAATACAAGCAAACCAAATCATTACTTTGTATATACCATGACAAAGTGGGATTTATCCCAGGAATGCAAAGTTGGTTTAACATATGGCATTTCTCTAAAGAAGATATACAATGATCCATAGCACATGAAAAGATGTTCAACATCATTAGTCATTAAGGAAATGCAAATCAAAACAATGAGATACTACTTTATAGTGTACCTTTTTTATTAGCTATAATTAAAAAGACAAATAATTAAGAGTTGGAGAGGTTGTAAAGAAATAGAAAAACCCTCACTAATTGTTGGTGGGTCTGTAAAATGGTACAGCCATTTTGAAAAAGTCTGGCAGTTCCTCTAAATGCTAAACACAGAGTTATGCTATAATCTAGCAATTCTACTACTAGGTATATACGCAAGAGACTGCAAACATATACTTGTTCATATACACATGAATGAACCTTGAAAATATGCTAAATGAAAGAAGCCAGTCACATAGGGCTACATACTGTATGATTTCACCAACATAAAATGTCCAGAATAGGCAAATCCATAGAGACAGAAAGTAGATTAGTGGTGGATTGGGTCTGGGGGAGGCGCAATGGGAATGACTGCAAATGGGTACAAGGTTTCTTTATAGTGTGATGAAAATTTTCTGGAATTACATAGTGGTGATGATTGCACAATTCTGTGAAAATATGAAAAACCACTTCTGATCAAGATGATGGAACAAATAAACGCGATGCTCGTCTCCTCCCACGACCACATCGAAATTACAACTAAATTACAGAACCACCCCTGAGACAAACTGAAGACCAGCTGACTTCTCGCATCTGTTTCTCACCTTTTCCAGCTTCTGGAGGTGCCTGTGTGCCTTGGCCTGTGGCTTTGTCCTCCATCATCAGAGACAGTAACATAGCATCCTTTCGCCCCCTGACCTCATCTTCTGACTGAGGCCCTCCTGCCTTCCTCTTATAAGAATTCCTATGTCACTGTCCCCTGAATCATCCAGGACCACCTCTCATCTCAAAATCAGATTCCCAGCTCAGGGGGAAGACATGGACTTCTTTGGGCCGTTCCTCTGCTGACCACAGCTCTCCAGACGGAGGAACTCCAGCCATGGTCTGGGAGGGGCCCTGAACCGCTGGATGGTGAGCAGCTCCACACAGGTCCGTGCCCCACAGTTGAGTTCTGCCCCAGGGCTCCTGCTCTCGGACTGCTGTGGAGTTTATTCTAAGTATCCACAAAAACACGATCATGGGTGGTGTTTTTCAGGGCTGAGTGGAAATCCATGTTTTTCTTAAATCTCTGGCACGTGCTTTGCTGGCAAACTACAGGGAGGATGGGTCTGCACTTCCGAAAAACAGGATCAGAAAGTCACAACAGCCACTGCATGTGTGACAAGGTTCACATTCTTGGAAAGTGTCTGTGTCAACAGGAGACATATTGGAGTCCTGCACAGCAACGTTCATGACACCAGTTGGGGTGACAGCATGCTGACAGCTTTCCTCCTCATTTTTCTTTATCACTATTTTATAACAAGAATGTCTTGTTTTTATAGAAACAATAAAATCATTATTCTAAAGAAAAAAACTCCTCCCCTTGACGCGTCTTCCTTCAATCCTGTCACATATCCTCTGCCTCTCCCACAGCAGTTATAAACACGGATTCTAAACTCTTTCATGCTTTAGATCATAACTCATTAGGATTTCTTCTGGGGTTCTGATGACTTCATTAAATGGTCCTCAGGCCTGAAACCCTCTAACACAGGCCTTGTTCTGCACCTACCATCATCTCCTGACCCCCGCCTATGCCTCATATTCCTGGAGCCACTGGTCTGGAGAATCTAGGGAGTTTCTAGAAATTATGAGAAGCAACCCCGATTCACAGGGTAAAAAAGAAAAGCAGGAGAAGAGGGTGAGAACACTTTTGGTAACATTGGTAGTATGGTTCCTGAACCCCATTTCAAGAGGAGTGACAAGAGCCCTAAGAATAGCAACTCCAGAACAGCATGGGGCCCCTATTCCTGTCCCTTGAGCAGAGAAGCTATTGGGGGTGTGCGCTGCTGCAAGGACAGAATGACCACTCTACAGACATATGTTCTAGAGATGTAAGCTCTTTGATATAGTTTTAAAAATCCTATTAAGATTCTAAAAGGAATCAATAACATGAAAAATTCAGAACCCAGGAACAGTTTGGGAAAGAAACCATATTAGGAAATTTATTCTCACTTAATCCAAAACTGAATTACTAAAATTATATATATTTGATTTTGATATTTGCTATAAATTTTGACATTTCTGTAAGATTTGTTCTAATCCTTTTTTTTGGGGAGGTAGTTTACTTTGAACTTATAAAAAATTGTATAAACCTACCTATCCCTGAAGATCTCTAGTAGATAGGATTTATTTGCATCTATGCCAGTGATTGAAAGAAAAGGGCTGAGGTTTCACAGATGTAGGGCCCATAAATTCGCTTTAGTTTAGCTTACCTGTTTCAATTCAACTTATTTAACCAGTATTCGTGGAATGCCTACTGTATGATAGGCACTAAGATAAGTGTCAAGGTTACAGAGTGACCAGCCTTTGCCCCCAAGGTGTTCACAATCCACTGAAGAAATCCACAATAAAGAAGTAGTTCTGCTATAAGAAGGTAAGACCACTGACGGGGTGGGGTGGGGGGGCGAGGGCTCGGAGACAGGAGGGACATGTTGCCCTTTAAAAAAATAAGGTGAGAAAAGCTAATAAAAAGCACAGATGTGGTAAGACAGTGGTTCTCCAAATATGGATCACCTAGGAGACTGTTAAAAATGCAAATTCTCAGGCTCCAGCCCCAATCCAAATTTAGTAAGAAATTTTGGACTGGGAAACAGCAATCTGTATTTCAACAAGCTCTCCAGTTAATTCTAATGTGTACTAAAGACTGCAACCTTTGATTTAAGGCAACTTAGCCCTACCTTGAAAAAATAAACTAAAAGTCTTACTGACAGGGACCAGGAGCTACATTTTTTTCTCCTCTTCTTTCCGACCAAACTCCATAACAGAACTGACTAGACTGTTATCACCATTTCCCCTTTTCAACCCACTGCAAACGGGATCTTGCCCCTCCTCACCCTTTCACCTGGCGGCCACTCAATCCTCCTTAAGTCCAGACATTTCTCTACCTTTCCCATCCTTCCCAACCTGGGAGCATGACATTGCTGACCTTCCCTCTTTTCATTTCTCAGATCCCACACTGTCCTGGCTCCGCCTGCCATCCCCCATGCCCTTTTGTCTCACCTTCAAAGTAGTGCCCCTTGGGTTCTGTCCAAGGCCCTCTTCTCACTCTCCACACTTTCCCTGGACAGTCTCATGCTTCCACCACTCTGTCTAGATGGTGAAAACCCACAAATGTGATTCTCTATGCCAGAACAATCTCCTACCTCCAACCTACGTATGCAGCTGCCTGCTGAACCTCTTCCTCTGGATCTCCCACAGGTACTTCAAACTCAACATGTCCCAAGGCATGCTGACCTACCCCTTTTACTCTACCTTTAGAGTTCCCTTTTTCATTATAGTGCCCAGGCCAAGAATGAGGATGTCGTCCTTGACCCACATGCTCCTCACGACCTACCTCCACATAACATAACCTACTCAATCTCTAATCCTTCATTTTCACCATCTACAATGTCACTTCCCTAGTTGAGGTCAACCTCACCTCCTGCCTAGATGACTATGATGGTGTCCTCATGCATTTTCCCTCTCTCTATTCTGTCATTCTTTCAAGCTAACTATCCACACTACAGCCAGGGAAGCCAGGGAGACCTTGTTTTCTTAAAGGCGCATCTGATCATGTCCCCTCCTACTTAAAGTCTTGCAATGGTCCTCCTCTGCCCTCAGGACAAAGTCCAAACCCTAACATGGGGGATTACATGCCTATGGCCCCAGCTCCTACCTATTCTTCAGTTTCATTTAATTAATTGTTCTATAATCTTGCCATCTGATCAAAGCTACTTTAAATATCCCTCCTTATCTCTCCCTCCCTCCTCTACACACATACCATGTCCTTTCTTGTCTTCATTTTTCTGGATGTGCTGTTTCCTCTGCCTGGACTGTCCCTCTCAAGCCTGGCTATCATTTTTTGGCCTCAACCACAAGGTCCTCTCCTTCAGGAAACCTTCTTTAATGTTGGTCTCACATACTTCATAGAAGAGAATTTGGGGTGTGATCATACAACTCCTGCTTATTTTCCCTCCCCTCACAAACCACACTCTCCTTGAGGGCAGGGAATACAACTTATTCCCATGGAACCCAGTGCCCTAAAAGGCAGCACACCACTGAGGATTTGTTAAATGGACCAATCTTCTTATATGATGGATAACGTGAACATCCCTAAACCTCAGACCCTGTTCCTGTGAAGACATGGAAACCCTGGTGGTTTTTTGCCCCGCTCCTTAGGACTCTGAGGAGAAAAGGGTCTGTGGTTCTAGCCTCATAAAAGGTCCCATTCACAAAGCTATTTACTACACTCTCTCTAGCACCTCCGGGCAGAACAACAGCGGCCTTTCTCTGCGCAGCAGTCTCTTAGAGAGAAACTTCTGAGGGAAATAAATGGGGCCAGCCTGGGGCAGGCAGGACAATATAGCAGGGTGGGCCCTCTGCCCCTCAGACTGCTGCAGGGAAACGCAGTCAGGAAATCAGGCTGCCCATGGGGAAATCCCCCCAGCCCTGGGACGCTGAAGAGAAGCAACCCCAACAAGGCTGCTCTGTCCCTAGAAGAAATACCAAGTGCCAGGAGACCTAGCACCCAGGAAGAACAAGGGGGATTCGTGATCTCAGTTCCTGGCAGCGATGTTTAGAGTTGCTTTCTTGCAATCCCTGGCTAGGGGCATGGAGGGAATTTGAAATGTCAAAAAGGAGCTAGAGTTCAAGTCAGGAAACAGCCAGTAGAAATATACCTTGTATAAAGAGAACTAAATAGGGCGCTAGAAGGAAATCCAGAAAAATAAAGAGACATCATTTCTGAACCCTGAGTAACAAGATGTAATTACCAACATAAAACACACAAAGAATGGAAGAGCATCAACATTTATAATAGTTCATCACATGCTAGACATCCTATTAGAACATTTACATAAATTATTTTACACACACACACAAAAAGAGAAGAGTTGAATTGCTACATATATGTGCCAAAGAAATGCTAATAAAATATACAGTTTGATGGTAATGACCAGAAAAGGTTTCCTTGAAGGAAAAAAGACCCAAAGAGTTGGGGGAGAGAGAGAACACACATGTAAAGGTGTGAAAAGAATGAAGTGGGCCCGGAAGTGGCTAGTCTACCTGACAGAGGGTGGCAGGTGCAGTCATCAGACCTAGAATCGGTGAGATGTGGGCTGAACTGAAGGAAGAAATCACGAACCCCAGGCCAGGGAGACTAGGCTGAGAAGGAAAGACACTCTGCGTTTCTAGCAAAGGATTACTTTAGGTTGAGAACTTACGCACCTGATTTTTAACTACTCTGTTTGCTTGCCATGTTACCAGAGCCATGCCTTTCAGTCCTTGGTTTAGAATATTTGCTGTCCAACAACCTGGGCATGTGCCCCCAGCTGGAAATGAACCCAGGACCCCCCTGAGCACGCAAACACAGCTGAGGAGTGTTCAGGCCAATCTGGAGTTCTCGTCAAATTAAATGCCTTAACAACACTCACTGTATGTCTGGCACTATAGAATTCACTAAACGTTTTTACACAGATCATTCTGATCACAGTTAGTGGCTGAGCTGAAGCTCACACAAAGATCTCACTCAACGTCCTAAACTCTTTACAATTATGCCACTAGGGGCTCTGGCTGGGTAGCTCAGTTGGTTAGAGCATCAGGTTAGATCCCTGGTCAGATCATATCCAAGAATCAACAAATGAATTCATAAACAAGTGGAATAACAAGTCAATGTTTCTCCCCCCTACACACACACACACACACACACACACACACTTCCCATCCCCCCTCTCTAAAATCAATCAATCAATAAAAAAAATTATGCTACTATGATGGTTTTTGCACCCTGGAGTTTGATCTGCTATGTGAAACTGAGGAATGATTTACTCAGAATCCATCAAATATATGTTAATCTCCTCAAATCATGATTCAAATCCCTAAGGGACACCCCAGGACTCACTCCCCTTCTCTCCCTCTCTTTAAAGGCTGCAGTGAGGAGCTCTAAAACTCCCTGGTAGACATGGCCTAACCTAAGGGGCTTGGCAAGTTAAGTACCATTTGATATGCTCCACCCAGTGAATTGCTGGGTACCGTGGGAGACAAAGTGACTTTTTAATGATGCTCTTCTTCTCTCTAGCAATAGCACTACCCTTCTCTCATCAGTCAGTCTCAACTTGGAAATCAAATTGGATTCAGCCTTAACATACCTTGTTGATTTTCCTCCCAAATTGCCTTTCAAATCCTGCCCCTCCTCTTTTCCCCCACATTATCTTTTGCTAAGATTGCTGCAAAAACTCCTCGCTGGTCCTCTTGGCCCCAAGCTCTCTTCGTATATGTGTATTAACATCAAAATTCTCTCTTTAAACATGATTTTTATTACCATATATTACATAAACCTAACTGGCTCCCTTTTTCCTACCATATCCAGTGAATAGCTTTATGCACTCCCATACCGGGACAACATGATTTCTCTCTGCTGAACAAAGACCATCTAGAGACGCTCCGTATTTGGTTCTGCCCCAGAACCTTTACTTATGTTGTTGCCCTTGTCTGAAATGTCCTACTCAATTTCTTTCACCGAAATAATTTCTGACTACCCCTCCCCTGGCTATTTCTCATGAACACCAACTTTCTACTCTTCTCTAAATACACCATTTTGGTATACATCAAGATTCAGCAATAAACGGTACTATCTTTTTTATTGTTTTGTTAACACTTCCCAACAAGAATGCAAGCTCCACATTCTTACAAATTATTTCCTAGTACATCAAGAACTGAGCTGAGCATGGAGCTATTTGATAAATATTTGCTGTTAACCAACCTGGGCATGTGCCCCAACTGGAAACGAACCCAGGATCCCTCAAGAACCCAAGCCAACACTCTATCCACTGAGCCAAACAAGCTAGGGCTAACTTTTCATATTTTTTTGTCTATTCTAAATGGGAAGACAGAGACTGAAAGTACTTAAGACCATTAAAAATGAATTTGTTAATCAAAGGGTGCTCTTTCAGAAATGCTTTTGAGTATCTAAAGTTAAGCTTAGCTTGCTCCTGCTCATAATGGATATTAATTGCCCAATGTAGCCAAATGCTTCATCTGCAAATCCCCGGATAGGACAAGAGCACATTTTGGAGAGGACTCAGTATCTCAGGGGACTTACTCTTTGCAGCTCTGGATACCTGTCACTGTTCTGGGAGGCCGATCTTCTAAACTAGGTAGAAACTCAGCCGAATGGTGATTTCTTGGTTCCAGGGCTCAATAAGAAGAACCTGAAGCATTCCAGGAACCACACCCCACCCCCTGCTCCGATAAGCCATCTCTTCAGCCCCAGTTACAAAACCTTCCCCTCAGCCTGAGGCTCTTTCCTAGGAAAGGCCTACCTCCCATTCCCCTCCCTCTTCTGCATTCTCTTTCTCTCTCCTCCACACACCTTATATGAAATTTTGCCTCTTTTGGAAGAAAAGGCTACAGACTGGAGAAAGGTTACCTTCAATCTCAGATCCCTATTGCTGGTCTGGATTTACTGAATTAGGAAAAGTCATATGCTTCTACAACAAGGAACATCCAGAGATCACAAAACAAATCTTTCCTATCCCCATCTGAAGGAGCCACGATAGCTGAAGCCTCCATCGAAATTCCTGGGAAGGAGATTCAATAACCTCCTCTCATATGTTCCTACTATTATCACCCAACCCTTACCATTGCAAAAGCATTCCTTCTCTCTAACTTCAAGCACTTCTGCAACAAAAAACCCTGCTCACTCCGGTTAAATTCTTCAAAACAAAGGGAAGCTCTTTCAGTTACTCTTAATTTGTTTTGGGCTACTTCAGAAAGTAGTGCACGAAGCTAAATCAAGTCCATGTGTTTACCATCTAAAATTTATATACAATTTTACGATATAGAACACAATTTGAAATATATTATCTTATTTGACTTACTCCTTTCAACAGCCCCATGAGAGAGATGCAATAAATATTATAATCCTCAAATGACACACTATGTTTGTGAACTGGAAAGCATTTCATATGAATGAGCTATTGCTTTACATGTGAGAAAACTAGAGGCAGTGTGTGACTTGCCCAAGGTCACATAGTTAAGGGGAATGCTAGGCTCTAATTAAGAACTCTTGGTTTAAGCCCTGGCCGGTTTGGCTCAGTGGATGGAGCGTCAGCCTGTGGACTGGGGGGTTCCGGGTTCAATTCTGATCAAGGACATATGCCTTGTTGCGGGCACATCCCCAGTGGGGAGTGTGCAGGAGGCAGCTGATTGATGTTCCTCTCTCATCGATGTCTCTAACTCTCTATCCCTCTCCCTTGCTCTCTGTAAAAAAAAAAAAAATAAATGAAATACATACAGTATATATATATATATATATATTTTTAAAGAACTCTTGTTTAAATCTAGTACTTCTGTTTTGGTCCTCACATGAGCAAACTCTGCACAGAGAAAAGCTGTTTTATGGATGCAAATTTTAACCCATCTGGCCATCTCAAAACATTTGCCATGGAAAATGAGGCCAGTGGATATAGATGATAGTAAAATTCATTACCATTCCTATAACAATAATTCAGTATCATTACCTCTGCTTGCAATATCAAACACATTTTTAGAAATTCTAGAGAAGAATATATAGTAATGGGCAATAAGCTGTTCATGAACAAAAACTGAAAAGAATAAGAACAGGTACGCTTTAAGTAACCCATTTTCCATTTAACAGTAAAACATAAGTACTAGTCGCAAATACTCCATGTTTCTTTGAACTCAGGAATCACTCCCCTAGAAGGGGTTAAAGACTCCGTCATATAAATATTCCAAAACCCTCTTTATTTTGAGCCACAGTATCTCTCCACGGACATCATCCTCCATCAGGTTGCTGACCTCCTAGAAAATATACATCACCTGGAGAGCCTTCTCTAATTGACTTTAACTACATCTAAAATTAATACATGCATGAAAAGTCTGAAATTGAAGGATTTATATTGCTGACATGTTCATTCATTCTAACATTCATTTGTTGACATTTACTGAATAGTTACTGATATTTACTGAGCACCCATACAAGGTGCTCAGCGAGGCACAGAGGATATACCTGAGCAAACCACAGTCTTTGATGGAGCTTGTAGTCTAATGTTGCTTTTAAGTGGTTTTCAATAGTCTTAGACCTTTCTTAGCTCCTCAATTAGATTGCATGCTCTTTGTGAGCAAGAACTGCATACTTTAATTTTCTAAATCACCCTTATAGCCTCTTACACTACACTCTACACAGCAAATTGATAAACTCAGAGAATCCTCAACTCCATAAGCAGGGGCATTTACTTCCACTCAATCCCTCCAGAGTGATATAAGACTGTGAATTATTTACTTACTCATTTGTCCAGCACGAATAAGTCTTTATTTATTCATTTTATTTTCCCAAGGAAATAGAGGGGACGGGAAAGGGTCAGCATATGTTACAAAATGATAGCAAAAAGAAGTGCCCAACACAGCAAAATCAACCATCCAATAAATAAACAGCCCCCAGTGATGGGGGTCATGAAAGTCCAAGGGGGGCTCAGCCTCCTACAGTTCAGAAATGAAGGGAAGGAACCAAGGAAAGAACCGACAGGTACATGCTTCCCTGCAGATGGTGAATTATTTAAAATCCACAGGGTCGCGAAACTGGGATGTCAGAAAGTCCAACATAATGAATCTACAGCAAAAGGGATAAGACCCAAAGCAACTGGAGATAACCTGAAGGGGGCAAAGGCCCCAGAACTGATCCTCTAACGGGGCAGGGGTTCGGGGTAGGAGTAAAAGTGAGGAGCACTCTCACTCTATAAAGCTGCCTTACGCCACATGTGAAAATGGGGCTTGAGCCATGGAAATGACAGGTGCCATGAAAAGAGCCATGGATTCAGAATCAGAAGATCTGCGTTTGAGGCCACATTCTGCTAAGAGTCAGGCAAGATGGCACTGGGCAAGCCAGGTATCCTCTATGAGCCTCAATCACCCCTGTAAAGTGGGAGTAATAAGCGCTAATTTATCCGCCTCACAGAAATATTGTAAGGCTCAAATGAGATATGTTCCTATGAGAGCACTTAGGAAAATAATGCACTTGCTCTACAGACCCTGAGATGACAGTGAGGATATACAAACTCCCAGAGGAGCCTCTCTCAGTCCAGGAACCCTCACTGCCTCCTTCTTGTATTCCCTCAACACCTAAGTTCCCATCTTCTCATATCCCTGAATTCAGAGAAATCGACCACCACCCACATCTCAAAAATGCAAATTCCAAGAGGGTGCAAAGGGCAGCATGTAAACCATCTCAACTCCTTGCCTTGACATGCCTGTTCTCCCTTTATAAGAGTCAAACTATGGAGTGTGTGGCTCAGTTGGTTGAGCGTTACCTAGCACGCTGAAAGGTCACTGGTTCGATTCCCAGCCAGGGCACATACGCAGGTTGTGGGTTCAATCCCTGGTCAGGGACATGTGAGGTCAATGTTTCCCTCCCTCTCTCTCTAACATCAATAAAAACATATTTAAAAAAATAATAAAATAAAAGGTAAAGGATGGAGCTTTAGACATACACTTTCTGTTCTTTGTGACTCTCTGCCTTTTCCTTTTCTGCAAAAGTCAGTCCTCTGAGGACTACTGAACGAAGCTAAACAGGACCCCGAGGCATTAGGAGTTACTGTTTGGGGGAGAGAGACTATATGCACTTTAGGACACATCCCACAGCAAATATATACATTATTTTTAGCATGAATTATCCGTAAACTGGACATGAAGAAAGCAATTACTCCCTTGCAAACAGTCTTGCCTATCTCTTTCAGATTCTTGCCCAGGCCTTCCATTTGCTTGTTCCGTCCTCCATCCTGTTAGGATGAATGTGCAGGACACACAAAATAACCCTCTCTCAAGATTCTCAAGGAGAAAGATTAAGGGGGGGCTGAGGGGAAAGGGAAAAAAAGATAGACACCTTACAAAGTTGTAAACTGTATGGTGACCAGTAATGGGGAGGCTGGACAGACTCGGGGATGGGGGAGGGGCATCCTGTGCTCACACTCCAAGGGCCAGTGCCTGCCTATCCATATGCCCATCAGGCTTTTGGTCCCAAAACAACTCCTTCCGGCTCCAAGCAGAGGGAAGGCCCATTTTGCAGTCAAGCTTATTAAAAATGCCTTGGAAGATTAAATCTAGAGCATTAGCCAGTTGGCAAGTCTCAAGTTAAACCCTAACCTTGGTGAGGAAAGAATTCTAATGTGACCTATTCACTTGGGAGCCGTTATTAGCTACTTTAAAGGGGGGAAAAAAAAACAGCAAAAAACATCCAGTCCTATTGGGGTGCAAAGGGGATGTTTCTGTCCCATCATACAGACCACAAACATCCTCCCCATTCTAGAAATGGGATCCACTCCATCACCAAACCCCACCATTCCACAACCACCAGTCTGGTGGGGGGCCCTTTCCCCCCAGCAGCTCCAACACCTAAAGCCAGTCCCAATCCACCCTGTCCAATCCACGTACCCTTCTACCCAGGCTTCTCCCCTATCCCCTGCCCTCTAGGCTGGCAAGTTAAGGACTCAAATTGGGCCTTGAGCTTGGCAAAAGCCAAAGTTGGCTGGAGGCAATTGCCCCTCCTCCCCACTCCTGGACTCACTGACTTACTGCTTGTATGAAAAAAAACAACACCACCGCCGCACTGAATCAGGAGATGTTCTGAACATGGACACACAACAGGGAAGATAAACACACATGCCCAGACAGTCCCCAGAGACCCATGCATGCTCCTACCCCACCATTCCCACAGTCCGCCCAGGCCCTTCTTTTGCAACCTTTTATCCAAATGCAACACCCTCCCCTCCCAGCCTTTCCCCAAAGTGTTGAATATTGGCAAACCTACCTGTCTATGCTCTGGGGTAACCTTACACTCATGGTTTCTCGGTGTCTCCACGGTTTCAGAATCTTGTAGTGTGGATGTCTTGATCAGGACCGAATCCTTGCAATTTTTTTTTTTTTCAGAAAGATGAGAGGAGGGGCCTCCCAACTTGAAGATTGAATTCTTCTTCTCCAGCGCTCAGGACCCTAGTAACTGAAGCTCCTTTCTACTTGACCAGTTAACATGGTCCGCTTTCTCAGTCCCCTTTTCCCCTCCCCACTTCTTAAAAAAAAGGAAAAACTATGACCTTAGAAACCAAAAAACTCAACCACAAATCTCTAAAAGGCTAGCGCTCTAGGCTAAAAAAAAAAACAACACACAAAAACACAAAAACATGAAACACAAAGAATATGCCCTCAAAAGATCCGTCTTCCTACAAAATACAGATGAAAAACCATCCTTTTAATCCAGTTTTCCCAGCTGTCCCTTCTGTGGGTTAAGAGCTTCAGGCTCCAAGAGGGGGAAAAGGAAATTCTCCGTTCTCCAATGCTTACAACGACAACAGATTCACTTGAGAAAAGAGGGGGGAGTGGACGGGGGAATGAATAAATCCGAATTGGCACTTGGGGGGAAAGAAAAAAAAATCTTCCAGCTGATATGCACAGCAAAAAGAAAAATAAACAACACACAAATTAAACCATACAATAGTATGTAAACAAAAGCACTCCTTCCAAGTCCAGTTTCACCCTGGAATCAAAATGATGAATTTCCTTTCTTTTTTTTTTTTTTAAAAAAAAAAGCTTTTACAAATGAAAAGGTTCTGAAATGCTGAAGTGAGCCAATCGCACCAGAAAAAATAAAAATTAAAAAAAAAAAAACACCTGAAATGCAATTGCTTTTTAACCTTTACAAATGGTTCAGCAAATCACCACCCACCCGAAGAAAACCTCCTTCTCTTTTTCCTTTTTCCTTTTAAACTTGCAGGTTTCGCCCCCTAACCCAGCCTGATCCTCGGACCCAGCCTAGCAGGTCCGGCCCTTGGGCGGAGAGACATGCCCCGGGGGAGTTCGGCGGCGCGGCGCGGCCCCCTCCAGGCTTCCGATCGCGGCCGTGGCCTCAGCCTCCATGAAACAGGCTTCGCTTCCTCCCGCTCGCCCTTCGCTCCGCTCGCCCGGCCTGGCCGCCGCCGCCGCCGCTCGCCGAGGCTGCGGACCTGCGGGGGACGGTGAGCGCGGGCCGGCGTCCGGGGGGATTCCCTCCAGCCCAGCCTTCGGGGACACCCGGCCGCCGGCCTCTCCCCGGCCTCGCTGCCGCCGCTGCCCGAAGCGCGCAGGACCCGCGGCGGCGGCGGCGGCCTCCGGCTCCGGCCCCGCTCGCCCCGCGCTCGCCCGCCGCGCTCTGGCCTGGGCGGCCGCGGGCTCCGGCGGGGGCTCAGGCCGGGAAGGCGGCGGCGGCGGCAGGCGGCAGGCAGGCGGCTCCGGTGGGCGTCCGGCTCCCGGCGTCGCGGCTGCGCTCGCCTCCTTCCGGGCCCCTTCCCCTCCGGCTCGGCGCAGGCCCAGCCGGCCGCCCCCTCCGCGCCCTCCTTCCCCGCGAGCCTTTCTCCTTCCCTCGCTCCGGCGGGGGCGGGGCCGCAGGCTCCTCCTCCTCCGCGCGCCGGGGCTGCCGGCCTCTCCCCTGGCGCCGCGGCCGGCCGGACCCGCACGCCGCGCCGACCGTTTCCCCCCTGCGGTGGGGGCGTCCTGCGGCCGCGGCTGCTCGCCCGCCCCGCCGCCGGGCCGCCGGGCCGCCGGGCCGCCGCTCTGCGGGGCTCCCTGCGCTCCCTGCCGCCGCGACCCCGCACCGCAGCCGCCCCGCCCCGCCGCGGCCCCACCGTCGCCGGCCCTGCCCCTCGCGCGGCCTAGCTAGTCCCGCTTTCCCGGCGTCCGGCGCTTCGCCCGCTCCGCCCCGCCGGCCACCCCGGCTCCGACCCCGCGCCGCCGCCGTCTCCCTCGGCCGAGGTCCCCCCCTGACTGCCCTGCGCCCCCGAGACCACCCGACCTTTGTCCCGCGCCCGCTGGGTTCCAGGCCCCCTCCCCACCGCGTCCCAGGTCTCGCCTCTGCGTTCACCAGCATCACCTTGCGCCCCCACCGCCCCTGCTCACCCGCTCTCCACCTCTTATTTTCATCCCACTTTTCACAAATTGGTCGCGGCCCTAAGCTGGTTTGGCTCAATGGACTGAAGGGGTGGTTCCCCAGTTGGATTTGGGTCCAAGGCACATGCCCGGGTTGTGGGCTCAATCCCCAGTAGGGGGCGTGCAGGAGGCAGCCAATCGATGACTCTCATCATTGATGTGTCTACCGCTCCCTCTCCCTTCCACTCTGACATAAATAAAAGTATATATATTTTTTAAATTTCTCTTAAACCTCCTTCCTGGGAGTCAGGAGCTCTTTGTTTCCTCCCATTTTGGGGGCCCTCCCCTACTTCTAACACCCAGCGACTTTGGGGAAAGAGACCTTCACTGGGTTGATTTGATGGGGGGCATACGGGGGGCAGCCTACCGATCTTAGGCTCTCATATCCGTGTTTCTCTCTTCTCCCTTTCTCTCTCTACAAATCAATAAACTATTCTTTAATACAAAGATAAGCAATGATTTTCTCATTAATAGACTGTCATCTTCTTCACTTTGAGACACAGATGACATAGATTTTTTTTGTTGTTTTTGAAAGTAAGTGCCAAATAGTAAACTCTAGGCTGCCATTTCTAATCATAGAACATCCTATATCATAAAAGGCTGTATGCAATAGACCAAAAGGCAGAGCAACCAGAACAACCGAACAACTGGTCGCTATGACGTGCGCTGACCACCAGGAGCATGTGCGGAACATGGGCTTGGCCGAGTTGGGATGGTGGAGCAGGTGAGCATAGGTGCCATTTCCGCCCTGTGCCTACTGCAGCCTCACAGCCCACAGTTCTTTTCAAGATGCACGAATTTATGCACTGGGCCCCTAGTTGTAAAATAAAAATATGTATCTCCTCTCTGCTCAATATCTCTTTTGAGGCCCTTCCTCAGGAGATAACCAATGAGTTTCTGTAGAACAAAGATTTTCATGGTCATTCTCCCTCTTTACTCAGAACTGTAAAGTTTGTAGCAATTAATAGGCTTAATTTTGTCCAGTGGATGGGCAAGCATGATGAAGAAAATGAATATCTGTGCATGGCATTTCCACTGGCTCCTAGGAAAGTCTCACATATTGCAGAAGACAGATGGCTTTTAAAGTGGTGACCCAGAAAGAGTGCTCGGTCAGTCTGTGTGTTAAAGATTAGTGTTAATAAAGCTAATTGCTTTTACTATAGTTAAATACAATTGCAAATTAATTCTTAAATACTTTCCTCATGAACTTGAGTGCGTTTCTTTGAACACTCCTCTTTGAAGCCTATGGGAATGGGGTGGCTTTAGCAGGATAGAGTTCCCTGAAGTTAGCTGGTTATGTGAGCAAATTGCAAATTAAGGAGGGAAGAAGATTATATTGTGCCCAACACAGACTACATTGTAGGAATTTTGGAGCAGCTATTAGTTAATGGGAAGAGCACTAAATAAGGAGTGCAAAGAAATGAGTGAATTTGTTTTGGGCTGTATACTTTCCTAGCTCTGTTACCTAAGGATTACTTAAGATCAAGCCTGGCCTCTGTAAACTACAGTGCTGGGCAGGAAAAATCAGAATAAATGTTAAGAAGTGATTTTGAATTGACATAGTCCTTTTAACTTTTTTTCCACAGAATTCTTCATAAATGAGTCCTTTTCTCTGCCCAACATCCTGTAGTAAGATATTAGTCCTTATGATCATTAGTTGTTAAGTTCATTCACACTCAGGAATCAATGGCAAAGAAGAGGCTTAGGTGATTTGCATGAAATCCCATTAATTGATAGAATTCATACCTCCTCATTTTTAAGTGTGAGAAGCAAAAGAAAAAAAACAGGTATGGTCAACTTCTATTTGCTGAGACAGATTCTAGAGGTTGAATATTTAACTAAATAGTTGAGGGACATCAGTGGGGTATGGAATGGTTCACATTGTGAATGCTAGAGAAGCAGCTTCTCATTCATGGGTAAATATCCCCATCCCCAAACACGTGTATTTTATACAAAAACGAACTTCAGGTTGCAGTTATTTAGTCATTCTCTTTCTGTTGTGCAGTTAGGAGATAGGCCTGGCAAAATAGTCACCACTGGAGAACTAGTGGCCCTGTTTCTTGAAAATCCTTCACCTTTAACTTTTTAAAAAATTTAATAAATCTTTATTGTTCAGATTATTACAATTGTTCCTCCTTCTCCCCGTCCCCCATAGCTCCCCTCCATCTGTCTCCCATCCCATCCTCTGCCCTTAATCCTTGCCCCCATTATCCTCATCCATAGGTGTACGATTTTTATCCAGTCTCCTCACTCCCCTCACCCCTTTGCCCCTGAGAATTGTCAGTTTACTCCCTTTCTATGCCCCTGATTTTTAAAAAATATATTTTATTGATATATTTTTATATCAATAAAGGGAGAGAGATAGAGGGCTAGAAACATCGATGAGAGAGAGAGACATCGATCAGCCACCTCCTGCACACCTCTCACTGGGGATGTGCCCACAACCAAGGAACATGCCCTTGACCGGAATTGAACCTGGGACCCTTCAGTCCGCAGGCCAATGCTCTATTCACTGAGCTAAACCGGTTTCAGCTCTATGCCCCTGATTGTATTATATTCACCAGTTTATTCTGTTCATCAGATTTTTTAATTCACTTGATTTTCAGATTCACTTGTTGATAGATATGTATTTATTGTTCATAATTTTTATCTTTACCTTTTTCTTCTTCTTCCTCTTCTTAAAGAGAATCTTTTAGCATTTTGTGTAATACTGGTTTGGTGGTGATGAACTCCTTTAGTTTTTTCTTATCGGTGAAGCTCTTTATCTGCCCTTCAATTCTGAATGATAGCTTTGCTGGGTAAAGTAATCTTTTTGTTTTTCTTATTATAATTTTATTTCTTGATAGAGTTAATCCCAGTGAGTCGCTGCACTGATCTTGCCGAGCTCTATATCCAGAACAGTAGTCATAGAGCATATGTTCACATCCTGGACTGAATTAATAGTCATAAAAGCAAATGAAATAGAAATCCTCCTTTTATCTTTTTTTTGGGTAAAGTAATCTTGATTGTAAGTTCTTGCTATTCATCACTTTGAATATTTCTTGCCACTCCCATCTGGCCTGCATAGTTTCTGGTGAGAAATCAGCTGACAATCGTATGGGTGCTCCCTTATAGGTAATTAACTGTTTTTCTCTTGCTGCTTTTAATATTCTCTCTTTGTCTTTTGCTCTTGGTATTTTAATTGTGATGTGTCTTGATGTGGTCCTCTTTGTATTCCTTTTGTTTGGGGTTCTGTGTGTTTCCTGGACATATAAGTCTATTTCTTTCACCAGGTGGGGGAAGTTTTCAGTCATTTTTCTTCAAATATGTTTTCAGTATTTTGCTCTCTCTCTTCTGGCACCCCCATAATTCTGATGTTGGTACCCTTGAAGTTGTCCCAGAGATTCCTTACACTGTCTTCACATTTTTGGATTCTGTTTTCTTTTTGCTTTTCCGGTTGAGTGTTTCTGCTTCTTTGTATTTCAAATCTTTGATTTGATTCTTGCATTCCTCTAGTCTGCTGTTAGGTCTCTGTATAATATTTTTATTTCAGTCAGTGTATGTTTAATTTCTAGTTGGACCTTTTTCATCTCCTCTTGGGTCTCACTAAATTTATCCATCTTTTCTAGGAAATTCTTGAAAAACCTTATAACCGTGGTTTTGAACTCTATATTCAGTGGTTTGTTTTCCTCTATTTCTTTCATTTTGTGATCTGTTCCATTGTCTCCACATTTCACTGCTTCCCTGCGTTGGTAGAGTAGCTTTGTGTGCTAGGTGTCCTATATAGCCCAGTAGCTCTGCCTCCCCAGTTACCTGAAGTGAACACTCTTGGTGTACCCCTTTGTGGACTGTGTGCTCAGCCTTGTTGTAGTTAAATCTTGATTGTTGTTCGTATCACTGGGAGGAATTGACCTCCAAGCCAATTAGTTGTGAGGATCAGCTATGTCTATGCCAGGAGAACTTTTGTGCTGGAGTCAGCCTTATGAGACAAGACTTACAAAATTGCAAAAGCCACTGTGCTCAGCTTAGGTGGGGTGGAGTCTCAGGGCTGAGTAGACAGCCTTGGCTTCCCGTCAGCCCTGCCCTATAAGGCCCCTGGGTCTCAGTGTCCCTCAGTAATCGCTGCAGCCCTCTCTGAATGCACTTGTGCTCATACCTGCAAACCTCTGCCTTTCACGGCTCCCCTGAGTTTCCATGCACTCCAGGGAACCGTATGAATCTGGGTCCCCAGGGTCTTGCCTAAAACTGGGGTTCAGTGCAGTCAGAAGTAGAGTTCAGTGCAGTTGGGAGGTTCCCTCTTCCTCCCGCTAGAGAAAGCCAGTGGTACAATCAGCAGTCAGTCCTCTCTGCGAGCACTGGCGTGTGTTCCTCCAGACCCCTGCCTTTCACGGCTCCCCTGAGTTTCTGTGCACTCCTTGCTTTTTCCTACAGTCCAAACTCCCCCCATATGAATCTCGCCTGGAACTGGGGTTCAGTACAGTCAGGAGTTTCCATCTCTCTCCCACCAGAGGAAGCCAGCCAGGCACGCCGCCACCCATCTTCTCCACATGTGTGTCTCTGTACCTCAGCTTTTTGCAGATCCTCTGAGTCTCCTGAGCCCCTCTCTTTCCTTCTAGTTGTAGATTTTCCACTCAGCCAGCTTTTCTGTGGTTCTGGATGATGTCTGTTCTGTCTTTTAGTTGTAGTTTTGAAATAGTTGTGCAAGGCAGCAGTTTAGGTGTTTACCTATGCTGCCATCTTGGCTTTTCCCTCCTTCACCTTTAACTGTTATCAATTGGAAAAATGATGTGGAAAAGCTTGCCTAATTATCATTTAATACTGAGAATGCTTTGTGGTTTATTTTGTAGCTGATTTAGATTCCTCCAGAATACTTCTAGGTAGCTACAATAACCAATATTAAGCCTATGTTCCAGACATTATCTTAATGTCACTCAGAATATTCTGTTCATTCAACCTGTTGGGTTCCCAGTAAAATTTTAATATGAAATACAGGCATATTTTGTTTTATTGCACCTCGAATTATTGTGTTTCACAGATAATGCTTTTTTAATTTTTAAAATTATTTTTAAACTAAATTTATTGGGATTACATTGATTAATAGGATCATATGGATTTCAGGTGTGGATTTCTATGTTACAAGATTTGTATATTGCACTGTGTGCCCACCACTCATAGTCAAAGCCTCCTCCATCACCATATATTAGGCCCCATCATCCCCACCCCTCTACCCCCTTTCCTCTGGCAACCACCACACTGCTATTTGTGCACGAGTTTCAGTTTTATATCCCACATATGATTCTTAGCTTTTTCTGCCTGACTTATTTCACTTAGTTAATATTCTTAAGGTCCATCAATATTGTCACAAATGGCAGCATTTCATCTTTTCTTATGGCTGAATAGTATTCCATTGTATATATGTACCACGTGTGTGTGTGTGTGTGTGTAGTAATAAAGAGGGAATATGCTAAATGACCATCACTCCATTACAAAGATGGCTGCACCATAGGGAGCCTTAACGAGCAATCAGCAGGCTATGCCCTCCCCTGACCCCCGTGGAGCTTGACAGGAGACCTCAGGCTGCATCCCCCACCCGCAGGACTTGACAGGGGACCTCAGGCCACGCCTCCCACCCTGGTGTCAGGCAACGGGATCTCAGGACATACTCCACACCCCAGTGCCAGGCCAGAGGCCCTGAGGTCATGCCCCCCTGCCCAGCAGGGATTGACAGGGGACCTCAAGGTGCACTGCCTGTCCTGGTGCTGGGCTAGCGGACATCAGACTGCTCCCCCCGCCCCAGTGACAGGCCGGGGGACCTAAGGTTGCATCCCCCATCAGGTGGGGCTTGACAGGAGACTTCAGGTTGCGCCATCCACCCCAACACCAGGCCAGAGTAACTGAGATTGTGATCGCCTGCCTGCCTGGGCCTGACAGGGGACCTCAGGCCATGTCCCCCCACCCAGTGGGGCTTGATGGGGGACCTGAGGCTGCAACCCCTTCCTGGTGCTGGGCCAGAGGACCTGAGGCTGCACCCCCCTGCCTGGTGAGGCTTGACAGGGAACCTCAGGCCATGCTCTCTACCCAGCAGGGCTTGACAGGGGGATCTCAGGCTGTGTCCCTCACCTGGTAGGACTTGATAGAGGACCTCAAGGCATACCCCCACCCTAGTCTGGGCTGGGGACCTCAGGCCATGCCCCCATCCTGGTGCTGGGCCAGGGGACCTGAGGCTACGCCCCCTGTATGGCAGGGCTTGATAAGGGTGGGACTGGCTGGGTCTCGATCTAGCCCAATGAGGGAGGGGGAGGTAAGCTGGGCCTGGGTCTCAAGTGATTTTGAGGTGCATGTGGGTGGGCAAGGACTTGAATCTGGATCCTGTGGTGAGTCCCAGATTCTGATATGAGAAAGGTTTCATATACATTTTACTAATTTTCTTTCATCTCTGATACTTCTATTATAGAGGAAGGACAAATAGCAATATTAAATTATTTCCTCTAATGAATCTCCTTTTAATGTGCATCTTCTATCTAATATAAGAGTAATATGCAAATTACCCATCACTCTGCTATACCCACAAGCCACACCCATCAGCCAATCAGGAGAAAGTATGCAAATTAAATCCAACCAAGATGTCCGCATCCACGGAGTGAGCAAGAGGCTTGGGTTTCGCTGGCAATGGAGGAAGCCAAGCTTTCCACACACCCTGGCAGGCCCAGGCCTCCACTCAAGACTACAAAATTTTAATTATAGAACATAAATAAATCCCAGATACCAGGGCCTCTGCTTGGGTTGCCAGGGGGTGTGGCTGGCCTGCAAACCACCACAGGCCCCCCGCCCCATGCCTCAAGGGAACCTTCACCCTGATCCAGGTCAGGGCAAACCAGCTAGCCCCCACCCGTGCACCAGGTCTCTATCCTATCTAATAAAAGAGTAATATGCAAATTGACTGTCACTCCACACACAAGATGGCTGCTCCTATGTGATCAAAGATCCTGCTCCCTTGTGGACACAAGATGGCTGCCACAAGATGGCCAGTAGGGGAGGGCATTTGGGAGGGATCAGGCCTGCAAGGGAGGGAAGTTGGGAGGGACCAGGCCAGCAGAGGAGGGAAGTTAGGGGCAAACAGGGGAGCAGTTAGGCATCAATCAGGCTGGCAGGGGAGTGGTTAGGGGGTGATCAGGCTGGCAAGCAGAAGTGGTTAGGAGAAATCAGGAAGGCAGGCAGGTAAGTAGTTGGGAGCCAGCAGTCCTGGATTGTGAGAGGGATGTCCGACTGGCCATTTAGGCCCGATCCCAGTAGAGGTCCCAGACTGGAAAAGGTACAGGCTGGATTGAGGGACACCCCCTCTACCATGCACAAATTTCATGCACCAGGCATCTAGTACACACACACACACACACACACACACACACACACACACACACAATTAATTGATTTCAGAGAGGAAGGGAGAGGAAAAGAGCAATAGAAACATCAATGATGAAAGAGAATCATTGATTGGCTACCTCCTACATGCCACCCATTGGGGATCTAGTCCATAATCTGGGCTTGTTCCCTTGACCAGAATCAAACCCAGGATCCTGCAGTCCACAGGCCGATGCTCTATCCACTGAGCCAATCAGCTAGGCCCAAACCAGCTGCTAGGGCTGTGTACCACATCTTAATTCAATCCTCTATTGAAGGTCACCTCTGTTGTCTCCATGTCTTGGCAACTGTGAATAATGCTGAAATTAACATATGGATGCATATATGTTTGCAAATACACATTTTTTTAGTTTTTCAGTACATACCTAGAAGAGGGATTGCTGGGTCATATGGTAAGTCTGGTAACTCTATTCTTAATTTTCTGAGGAATCTCCAGACCATTTTTCATGGCAGCTTTCCCAATCTACATTCCCACCAGCAGTGAATGAGGGTTCCCTTTTCTCCACAACCTCTCCAACACCAGTTATTACTTGTGTTGTTGATAATAGCTATTCTAACAGCTGTGAGGTGGTTTCTCATTATAGTTTTTATTTGCATTTCCCTAATTGCTAGTGAGGTTGAACATCCTTTCATATATCTGTCAGCTATTAGTATGTCTTTTTGGGAGAGATATCTCTTCAAATCCTCTGCCCATTTTTTATTTGTTTGATGTTGAATTTTATGAGTTCTTTGTATGTTCTGGATATTAAACTTTTGTCTGAGCTATTGTTTGCAAACATCATCTCCCATTTGGTTGGCTGCCTCTTTTTTTTTGTTTTTTTTTTGTTTTGGGTTTCTTTTGCTGTGCGGAAGCTTTTTAGTTTGATATAGTCCCATTCATTTATTTTTGCTTTTACTTTCCTCACCTTTTGAGTGAAGTTCATAAAATGTTCTCTATGACCAGGGTCCATAAGTTTAGTATCTATGCTTTTTTCTATGTACTTTATTGTTTCAGATCTTATATTTAGGTCTTTGATCCATCTTGAGTTAATGTTTGTACATGGGGACAAACAGTAATCCAATTTCATTCTTTTGCATGTGGCTTTCCAATTTGCCCAGCACCATGTATTGAAGAGCCTTTCTTTACTCCGTTGTGTGTTTCTGGTTTCTTTGTCAAAAATAATCTGCCCATATACATATGTTTTTATATCTGGGCTCTCAGTTCTGTTCCAATGATCTGTATGTCTGTTTTTCTGCCAGTCCCATGCTGTTTTATGTTTCTTTGTATTTTTTAATATGCTTTTATTGCTTTGAGAGAGAAAGAAAGGGAGGAGAGAGAGATAGAATTATAGGAAGAGGGAGAAACCAAGATGGCAGCATAGGTAACCACCTAAATTGCTTCCTCACACAACAATATCAAAACTACAACTAAAAGACAAAACAGACACCATCCAGAACCACAGGAAAGCTGGCTGAGTCGAAATTCTAAAACTAGAAGAAAAGAGGAAAGCACATTGAGACTCAGAGGAGCTGTGAAAGGCTGAGGTACAGAAATGTGCACAGAGAGGACGGGCGGCTGTGTGCACGGGTGGCTGAGTGCATGGCTGGCTTTCTAAATCAGGAGGGAGACAGAAGCTCCCGACTGCACTGAACTCCAGTTCCGGGGGAGATGCTGGGAAACCAGACTCACTGGGGGGGAAATCTGGACTGTCAGGAAAAGAGAAACACTGAGACTCTGGAGCTGTGGAATGCAAAAAGGTCTGGAGATGTGTGTGTGCAGAGAGGACTAACTGCTGAGTGCAGGGCTGAGTGTGCAGCTGGCTTTCTAAAGTGGGAGGGAGACAGAAGCTGAACTCAAATTCTGGCAAGTTTCTGGGAACCCTGACTCATTTGGGGAGAAACTGGACTGTCTGGCAGTGGGAAAAACTCGAGGGCAGCTTTCTCTCAGAGAGGCTTGCAGCAATTACTGTGGGACAATTACCAAGGGCCTTATAGGGTAGGCTGATGGGAAGCCAAGGCTATCTGCTCTGCCCTGAAACTCTGCCCCATCCAAGCTGAGCAAAGAGGCTTTTTGCAAGTCTTGTCTTATAAGAGTGTCTCCAGCACAGAAGTTCTCCCAGCATAGACACAGCTGATCCTCACAGTCAATTGGCTTGGAGTTCAATTCCTCCCGGGGATACCAACAACAATCAAGACTTAACTACAACAAGGCTGAACACACATTCCACAAAGGAGTGCACCAAGAGTGTTCACCTCAGGTAACTGAGGAGGCTGAGCCACTGTGCCCTATAGAACACCTACCACACAAAGCAACTCAGGGAAGCAGCAAAAATGTAGAGCAAAGAAACAGATCACAAAATGAAAGAAATGGAGGAAAGCAAACAACTGGATATAGAGTTCAAAACCATGGTTGTAAGGCTTTTCAAGAAATTTCTAGAAAAGGCCAATAAATTTAGTGAGACCCTCAAGGATATAAAAAACGACCAACTAGAAATTAAACAGACACTGATTGAAATAAAAATATTATACAGAGACCTAACAGCAGACTAGAGGAACGCAAGAATCAAGTCAAAGATTTGAAATACAAAGAAGCATAAAACACTCAACTGGAAAAGAAAAAAGAATAAAAAAATTTGAAGATAGTGTAAGGAGCCTCTGGGAAAAGCTCAAGTGTACCAACGTCAGAATTATGGGGGTGCCAGAAGAAGAGAGAGAGCAAGATACTGAAAACCTATTTGAAGAAATAATGATAGAAAACTTCCCCACCTGATGAAAGAAATAGATTTACAAGTCCAAGAAGCACACAGAACCTCAAATAAAAGGAATCCAAAGAGGACCACACCAATACACATAATTAAAATGCCAAGAGCAAAAGACAAAGAAGGAATCTTGAAAGCAGCAAGAGAAAAACAGTTACTTACAAGGGAGCACCCATATGACTGTCAGCTTATTTCTCAACAGAAACTATGCAGGCCAGACAGGAGTGGCAGGAAATATTCAAAGTGATGAATAGCAAGAACCTACAACCAAGATTACTCTACCCAGCAAAGCTATCAATCAGAATTGAAGGTCAGATAAAGAGCTTCACAGACAAGAAAAAGCTAAAGGAGTTCATCACCACTAAACCAGGATTATATGAAATGCTGAAGAGTATTCTTTAAGAGGAGGAGGAAGAAGAAAAAGGTAAAGATAAAAATTATGAACAACAAATACATATCTATTAACAAGTGAATTTAAAAATCATGTGAATAAAAAATCTGATGAACAGAATAAACTGGTGAGTATAATGGAATCAGGGGCATAGAAAGGGAGTGGACTGACAATTCTCAGGGAGGGGGGAAAGGGGTGTGGGGGGTGCAGGAAGAGACTGGACCAAAAACGTACCCCTATGGATGAGGACAGTCGCGGGGAGGTAAGGGCAGAGGGTGGTGTGGGAGCTCAGTGGAAGGGAGCTATGTGGGGGAGGGGGAGGAACAATAAAAAATTATTCTATTAAAAGAAAATTGGAGAAATAGGCCAAAACACAATCATAGTTGGGTTGATCTTCAACTACTGGGCCACAAGGCCAGGCAATACCATGCTGTTTCCTGGTTGGATCCATATATATTAATAAGTGTTATATCTTCTTAATGTAGTATCACTTTTAAAAAAATACATTTTATTGATTTTTATAGAGAGGAAGGGAGAGGGATAGAAAGTTAGAAACATCGATGAGAGAGGAACATTGATCAGCTGCCTCCTGCACATCCACATCCCCTGCTGGGGAAGTGCCTACAACCAAGGTACATGATCCTGACCGGAATCGAACCTGGGACCCCTCAGTCCGCAGGCTGATGCTCTATCCGCTGAGCCAAACCAGTCAGGCTGTAGTATCACTTTTTTCATTGTAAAATGTTCATTTTTGTCTCTTGTTACCTTTTTTATCTTGAAATCTATTTTGTCAGATATAAGTATGACTACACCTGCTTTTCTGTGGGTGCTATTTGCTTGGAGACTCATTTTTCACCCTTTCACTTTGAATCTATTTTTATCTTTGCAGCTTAGATGTGTCTCTGGAAGGCAGCATATGGTTAGATTTTGTTTTTTGAACCAATCTGCTATTCTGTGCCTCTTTATTGGTGAGTTCAGTCAAATTTACATTTAGAGTAATTATTGATGTTCTAGGATTTCCTATAGCCACTTTATCTCTTGTTTTCTGGTAGCTCTGTGTATCCATTGGTTCTTTTCCTTTGTGTTTTTGTCTATTGTTTTTGTTTTGTGGTATTTTATACTTTTCCCCTCATTTTTAAAGCTATGTTTCTTAATTTGGGGTTGTTGTGTGTGTGTGTGTGTTGTTGTTTTTTTGTTATTTTTTGGTGTGGTTATTTTTATTTTTATTTTTTTAATGTATTGTATTGTGTTTTTTTTTTTACAGAGAGGAAGGGAGAGGGATAGAATTAAAAACATCGATGAGAGAGAGACATTGATCAGCTACCTCCTGCACTGGGGACGTGCCCGAAACCAAGATACATACCCTTGAGCAGAATAGAACCTGGGACCTTTCAGTCCACAGGCCGACGCTCTATCCATCGAGCCAAACCAGTTTCGGCTAGTTATAGGTTTTTGAAAAATAAAGTTGCATATATACAATAATATTTTTTTCTTTTGAGTACATTTAATCTCCATCCTCATTTTCCAGTTCAGGCACTTATCCCTTCCCCCCCTTCTATGATTTTGTCATCACAAAGCATCCCTGTTTCTGCTGTCTTTTTTTGGTGATCTTACTTGTAGTGTTGTGACCTTATGCTCTTTCTTTCGGGTAGAACAGCGATCAGCAAATTGGGGCTTGTGAGCCACATGCAGCTCTTTGGCCCCTTGAGTGTGGCTCTTCCACAAAATACCACGGCCTGGGCGAGTCTATTTTGAAGAAGTGGTGTTAGGAGAAGTTTAAGTTTAAAAAATTTGGCTCTCAAAAGAAATTTCAATCATTGAACTATTGATATTTGGATCTGTTGACTAATGAGTTTGCCGACCACTGAGGTAGAATAACTCCTTTGAGTATTTCCTGCATGGAGGTTTTCTGTTGATAAGAATCACTCAGCTTTTGTATATATGGGAAAGTCTTTATATCTCCTTTATATTTAAAGGATAACATTACTGAGTATATTACTCTTAGCTGGTAATTTCTCTCAGTCATTTGAATAGTTGCTTCCACTCTCTTCTGGCTTGTATAAAGTAGGATGATATTATAATGGGTCTTCTTTTGTAGGTCACTTCCTTCTTTTCCTTGGCTGCTTTGAAAATTTTTCTTTGTCATTGTGTTTTGTTTTTTTAATATATTTTATTGATGTTTTACAGAGAGAAAGGGAGAAGGATAGAGAGTTAGAAACATCGATGAGAGAGCAACATCGATCAGCTGCCTCCTGCACACCTCCTATTGGGGATGTGCCTGTAACCAAGGTACATGCCCTTGATTACAATCGAACCTGGGACCCTTGAGTCCGCAAGCCAATGCTCTATTCACTGTATTCACTGAGCCAATTTAATTAGAGCTATGTTGTATATATATATATAATATATATATATGTATATTATTCATTGTTTTTTACAGAGAAGAAGGGAGAAGGATAGAGAGTTAGAAACATCAATGAGAGAGAAACATTGATCAGCTGCCTCCTGCACACACCCTACTGGGGATGTGCCCACTATTTGTTTGAATAGGCTCTCCATTCCTTTCATCCTCTCTTCTTCTGCTGGTATACCTATAATTCTTTTTTAAAAATATGTTTTTATTAATTTCAGGGAGGAAGGAAGAGGGAGAGAGAGATAGAAACATCAATGATGAGAGAAAATCATTGATTGGCTGCTTCCTGCATACTTCCCACATGTGCCTGAGCACGTGCCTGGGACCCTTGAGTCCTCAGGTAGATGCTCTATCCACTGAGCCAGACCAGCTAGGGCAGTGGTTGGCAAATTCATTAGTCAACAGAGCCAAATATCAATAGCACAAGGATTGAAATTTCTTTTTCTTTTTTAAAAAATAAATCTTTATTGTTCAATTTATTACAGATGTTCCTCTTTTTTCCCCCCATAACTCCCCTCCACCCAATTCCCCACCTCCCACCCCATGCCCTTACCTCCCACCACTGTCCTCATCCACAGGTATAAAATTTTTGTCCATTCTCTTCCTGCATCCCTCACATCCCCTTCCCCCTGAGAATTGTCAATCCATCCCCTTTCTATTCCCCTGATTATATTATATTCACCAATTTATTCACTTCATCAGATTTTTAATTCACTTGATTTTTAGATTCACTTATTGATAGATATGTGAATTTTTTGTTCATAATTTTTATCTTTACCTTTTTCTTCTTCTTCCTCTTCTTAAAGAATACCCTTCAGCATTTCATATAATCCTGGTTTGGTATCGATGAATTCCTTTAGCTTTTTCTTGTCTGTGAAGCTCTTTATCTGCCCTTCAATTCTGAATGATAGCTTTGCTGGATAGAGTATTCTTGGTTGTAGGTTCTTGCTATTCATTATTTTGAATATTTTCTGCCACTCCTGTCTGGCCTGCATAGTTTCTGTTGAGAAATCAGCTAACAGTCGTATGGGTACTACCTTGTAGGTAACTAACTGTTTTTCTCTTGCTGCTTTCAAGATTCCTTTTTTGTCTTTTGCCCTTGGCATTTTAATTATGATGTGTCTTGGTGTGGTCCTCTTTGGATTCTTTTTGTTTGGGGTTCTGTGTGCTTCCTGGACTTGTAAGTCCATTTCTTTCACCAGGTAGAAAAAGTTTTCAGTCATTATTTCTTCAAATAGGTTTTCAATATCTTGCTCTCTCTCTTCTTCTGGTACCCCCATAATTCTGATGTTGGTACACTTGAAGTTGTCCCAGAGGCTCCTTACACTATCTTCACATTTTTGGACTCTTTTTTCTTTTTGTTTTTCTGGTTGGGTGTTTTTTGCTTCCTCATATTTCAAATCTTTGATTTGATTCTTGGGGTCCTTTAGTCTGCTGTTGGATTTCTGTATATTACTCTTTATTTCATACAGTGTATGCTTAATTTCTGACTGGCCTTTTCCTTTTTTTTTTTTTTGCATTCTCATTAATATCCTTGAAGGTCTCACTAAGTTTCTCAGAGGTCTCACTAAGTTTCTCGGCAGTTTGTAGAAGATTCTTGAGTAACCTTATAAATGTGGTTTTGAATTTTATGTCCAGTACTTTGCTTTCCTCCATTTCTTTCATTTGTGACATGTTTCTTTGTCTCCACATTTTGGCTGCTTCCCTGTGTTGATGGAGTTTTGCTGTATGGCCCAGTAGTTCTGCCTCTCCAATCACCTGAGGTGGACACTCTTGGTGCACCCATTTTTGGGCTGGGTACGAAGTCTTGTTGTAGTTAAGCCTTGATTGCTATTGGTAGACTGGGAGGAATTGACTGCCAGGCCAACTGACAGTGAGGATTAGCTGTGTCTATAATGGAAGAACTGCTGTGCTGGAGACACCCCTATGGGGCAGGACTTGCTTCAGTGGGGCTTTTGTGTTCACTGAGTCTGCCTCTTGAGTGTGTCACTTATGTATGTGTTGTCTCACATTGACCTCTAGGTACACTGGGCTCCTGGATCTCCAAGGAGGTGCAAGTCAGCTAGTGTCTGAGGCCACCCAGCAGGAGCTATAGGGAGATCTGCAGATTTCTCCTCTTTGCTTGGAGTTTGGAAGTTTTGGAGTTATCTGACCCAGTTGCAATTTGTTAGGTTAACCTGTGAGAGGGCAGGCCATTCATATGCAAAAGCTGCTGCGCACAGCTGGGTGGGTTTGTAAATTGGGCGGGGTGGGATCTCAGGGAATCATTAGGGTGTGGCAAACAGCAATGGCTGCCAGTCAGCCCTCTCTGCATCTCCGTGTTTCTGTATTCTGTTCTGTGTCCCATGTCCTGCGCCCCAGCACAGTAAACAATTATTCCTGTGTGCACCTCTGTGAAAGAGCCACCCTCACTTTCCGACCTGATTGCAGACAGTCCAGTTTCTCCCTGTATGAGTCTGGATCCCCAGAATCTTGCCCGGAAACTGGAGTTCAAAGCAGTCGAGAACTTGTAATTCCCTCCCAATTGAAAAAAAACAGTGCACACCAGCCCAATTCACACGTATCTCTGTACCTCTGCCTTTCTGAGCCTCTGCACATCCTACCAGGTCTCGATGCACTTTTTTCTTTCCTTCTAGTTGTAGAACTTCCACACTGCCAGCTTTCCCGTGGTTCTGGGGGATAGTCGTTTTGTCTTTTAGTTGTAGTTTTGGTGTGGTTATGCGAGGCAGCACATATAGGTGTATACCTTATGCTGCCATCTTGGTTCTCCCCTGAAATTTCTTTTGAGAGCCAAATTTTTTTAACTTAAATTTCTTCTAATGCCACATCTTCAAAAGAGATTCTCCTAGGTCATGGTATTTTATGGAAGAGCCACACTCAAGGGGCCAAAGAACCGCATGTGGCTCGCGAGCCACAGTTTGCTGACCACTGAGCTACGGCATGCCTACAATTCTTATTATTGCTTTTTCTTATGGAGTCAGATAGTTCTCATAGAGTTTGTTTGTTTGTTTATTTATTTAACGTTCTGGTCTCTCTCTTTTTCCCTCTGTGTCTTTTCTAGATTCCTATCTTTGATGTCACTAATTCTTTCCTCTATCTGGTCAGCTCTGTTTCCTATACTCAGTAGTTTACTCCTAATCTCCTTAATCACATGCTTCCTTTCCAGGATTTCTGATTGGTTCTTTAAAAAAAAAATTCAATCTCTTTGTTAAAGTACTCATTTTGTTCATTATTTTGTTTTCTGAGTGCATTGAATTGCCTGTCTCTATTTTCTCACATCTCATTGAGTACTTTCAGAACTGTTATCTTGAACTCTCTGTCATATATATCACATATTCCCATGTGTCCCAGCTTGCTTTCTGGAGATTTTTTCATTTTCTTTCTGGGTTTCCTCAGTATCTCGGTTATTCATTGTATTTGCTGGTCTCTAGGCATCTATTTTATTACTGACCTTTCTCTAGCAGCTTTCTGTGAAAAGAGGTCTTTCTACCTATTTTCCAGTAGGTGGCACTGAATCACAAGATTTTTTACCTCGGTGACCTCCCAAAGCTGCCCTCCTCAGCTTCTGTCAGACAGTACAGCTGCTTTGGGATGGGATTTGTTTTGCCCTCACCATAATGGCCACCCCGGGACCTTCAGGGGGTGCCCCCAATGTGTCCCTCCTGGGCAATAATCACAGAGGAAAAGCAGCGATTCTACTGCAATAGTTCTTTGTTTCCAGATAATGTACTACTTGACCCAACACCAAAGGCAACTGGAACAGAGAGTCTCGGTGGGCTCTCCAAGGGGCTGCAGGGCTCTGGGGCTCTATTTCTTTGTCTGAAACTCAACTGCCCAACAGTGGACAGCCACGGCAGAACCCCTATTCTGTGTGCAGCAGCTGTTGGCAGCATTTGCAGTGCTGGAGAGCCCACGGACACTTTGTTTTTCCTAGCCCACAGAGGCACCTACTGCCACTGGCTTCCTCTCTTGTCCAGGGCTGCATCTGTGGCCATCTGGGCTCTCCTCCCATCTCACCTCCCCATTTATTCCCAGTTGCCCACTTTTAGATGCTTCAATGTGAGCATCTCTTAGGCGTGCTTCTATATGGATCAGGAGATCCTTTGTTGAGTTATATTGATTAACTTGTTGAAGTTTCAGGGGGAGAAGCCGAGGAGCTCTCTGATGCTGCCATTCTTCTCAATATTGCATTTTTAAAAAAATATATTTTGCCAAAACCGGTTTGGCTCAGTGGATCGAGCGTCGGCCTGCGGACTGAAAGGTCCCAGGTTCGATTCCGGTCAAGGGCACATACCTTGGTGGCGGGCACATCCCCAGTAGGGGGCGTGTAGGAGGCAGCTGATCGATGTTTCTCTCCCATGGATGTTTTCTAACTCTATCCCTCTTCCTTCCTCTCTGTAAAAAAATCAATAAAATATATTAAAAAAAATATATATATATATTATTGATTTTTTACAGAGAGGAAGGGATAGGGATCAATCAGCCGCCTCCTGCACGCCCCCTACAGGGGATGTGCCCACAACCAGGATACATGCCCTTGACCAGAATCAAACCTGGGACCTTTCAGTCCGCAGGCCGACACTCTCTCCACTGAGCCAAACCGGTTTCGGCTCGATATTGTATTTTTTAATTTTAATTTAAATTTTTTACAAATTCAGGGCAAAATCCTTCACCAGCAAAAAGATCATGATATGCTAAAGGCTCAGATGATGGTTACCACTTTTAAGCCATAAAATATTTTTAAATTTAAGATGTACATGGCCTTTTTAACTTTTTTATTTATTTTTTAAATCCTCACGCAAGGATATTCGCTCCATCCACTTCTAGAGAGAGTGGAGGCACATTGATTGGTTGCCTTCCGCATGTGCCACTGGGGCTAGGAATCCTGTGAACAGGGTACATGCCCCTGACTGGGAATAAAACCTGTGACCTTTGGTCCAGTTCACAGGCCAATACTCTAACCAGTGAGCAAAAACAGCCAGGGGTGTACATTACTTTTTTAGACATAATGCTATATTGTACACTGAGACTACAGTATAGTATAAACATAAATTTTTATGTGCACTGGGAAACCAAAAAATTAATGTGACTCCCTTTATTGTTATACTAGAGGCCTGGTGCATGAAATTTGTGCACTGGATGGGGGTCCCTCAGCCCGACCTGTGCCCTCTCACAGTCAGGGATCCCTTGGGGGATGTCCGCCTGCCAGCTTAGGCCCAATCCCCAGGTCGATCATCCCACTGGCAAGCAGAGATCCCTCTTGCAGTCCGGGGTTCGTGCAGTCTGGGACCCCTTGCTTCTTATTGCCTGCCGGCAGTGGAGGTAGGAGAAGCTCCCACCACCACCACTGTGCTCCCTAGCTGTGAGCCCAGCTTCTGACTAAGCCGCACTCTCCCTGTGGGAATGCACTGACCACCAGAGGGCAGCTCCTGCATTGAGCGACTGGTCGTTCCACTATTTGGTCGATTTTTATATTAGGATTTTATTATATAAAATTCACTTTAATGCAATGTTCTGGAAACTCAACTGCAATGTCTCTAAGTTATGCCTGTGGTGATAATACCCAAAACATATATATTGCTTCCTATGTAAATGCTGTTCTAAACAAACTGCAAGCATTAATTATTAGGTCATCTCAGCAACCTTGTGAGGTAGTTATTATTATCTCCATTTTCAGGTGGGAAACAGAGGCCCAGAGGGCCAGTAACTTGCTTAGGGTCACAGAGCTGGTAATCTGGGCAGTCTGGCCCCAGAGTCTGTGCTTAGCTGTCAACAGTACTGCCTCTATGTTATAGTTGCTAAGTCAAGTGCGGAGGGAATACAGAACCAAAGAACAATGCGCAGGCAGAAACTTCTCAGAAAGATGAAGAGGGACAGGGCTTATGGAGGAGAAACGGGGGCCAGTGGAACTGGGAGTAGAAGTCAGCGGTTTAACTCTCCAGCCCTCCAGAGAGTTATTTTTCCCATGATGCAGTCATCAGCAAATCTTACTGCAGTGCTCTCAATTCTTTGTCTCCCCCTCTCAGTGTCCCTTGAGATATTAGCCCCAGAAATTTGCTCCCTCGTGACTTTTGAGGATCTCAAGGCACTTCCTGGAGAAGGGGCTTCCCACCTTAACTCCCACTAAGGGGAGGTCTCTATTGTCTGTGAGGTCACCTCCCAGGTATGCACTTGAGTCTCCCAAACTTGTTCTCTTCCTGTCTGTAGTTACCTTAGAAACCAACTCTCTCCTATCAACACCCTAGTATCTGACATGAGTTGAATAACACAGAAGGTGCCAAGATAAATAAGGAAAATGTGTGAAAGAAAACCAGTTTTAGATTGAAGGCTAATATTTTAGGAAGTTGGGTGTGCATATGTGTTATTTTTTTTTCCCCTACAGATAAGAAAGCGTTCCCAGGATTAAAGGTGAGATACCAAAAAGGTGAAATGTCAAAGAGATGATAAAAAAAAATAACAAAACTGCCGAGACCGGTTTGGCTTAGTGAATAGAGCGTCAGCCTGCGGACTGAAAGGTCCCAGGTTCGATTCCGGTCGGGGGCATGTACCTTGGTTGCGGGCACATCTCCACTGTGGGTCATGCAAGAGGCGGCTGATCGATGTCTCTCTCTCATCGATGTTTCTGACTTTCTATCTCTCTCCCTTCCTCTCTGTAAAAAATCAATAAAGTATATTAAAAAAAATAACAAAACTGCTGGAAACCTGCTTTAAAAACTGAAAAAAATTCCTTTAAAATTAAATATGTATATATTGACATACAATAAATGACATATAGTTAATATGTACAACTTGATAAGTTTTGACACTTATACACACATAAAACAATCATCACAATCAAGATAAAGAATTTATTTAGGACCTCAGAACTTACTTTTGCTCCTTTCTAATTCTTCCCTCTCACTCCTTCTCCCACCTAGTCCCTGGGCAATCACTGATCTGCTTTTTGTTCCTATAGCTTAGTTTGCCTATTTTAGAATTTTATATAAATGAAATAAAGTATGTATTCTTTCTTGTAAAACTTTCACTCAGATTCATCCATATTGTTGACTATATCAATTCATTGCTGAATGGTATTTTTAAATTTTCAATTTCTAATTGCTTACTGGTTTGACATAGCAATACAATTATTTTTACATATTGATTCTGTGTCCTGTAGTTTTGCTAATCCCACTTACTAGTTCATAGGTATTTTGTAGATTTCATCAGATTTTTTTTATAGAGATGATCATGTTGTCAGAGAATAAAGACAATTTTACTCTTTCCTTTCCAATATGTATTTCTTTTTCCTGTCTTATTGTGGTAGCTAGATTTCCAGGGCAATGTTGCCAAATAGAGCCAACATTCTTGTCTTCTTTCTGATCTTAGGAGTAAACTATATGCTATTTTTCAGCATTAAATATGATGTAATATGCAGATTACTCATAGATGCTTTTCTATCAGCTTGTGGAAATTCCCTTGTATTCCTAGTATTCTGAAAGGCTTTGTTGTTGTTGTTAGATAAAGTGTTTGTATTTTATCAGTTCTTTCTCTGATTGATTTAGATGATCATATGATTTTTCTTCTTTAGTCTGTTGATATTATAGATTTTCATTGTTGAAGTAGTCTTGTATTTCTGGGATAAATGCCACTGGTCATGATGTATTAACCTTTTTATATATTGTTTGATTTGATTTGCTAAAATTTTATTAAGAATTGTTACATTTGTGGCTCAGTGGTTGAGAATCGACCTATGAACCAGAAGGTCGTGGTTCAATTCCTGATCAAGGCACATACCTAGGCTATGGGCTCGATTCCCAGTGAGGGACGTGCAGGAGGCAGTGAATCGATGATTCTCTCTCATTACTGATGTTTCTATCTCTTTCTTTCTCTCTCCCTTCCTCTCTGAAATCTATCTATTATCTATCTATCTATCTATCTATCTATCTATCTATCTATCTATCTAATTGTTACACCTATGTTCATTACTCTGTCACTTTCTCTTTTTTGTAATGTCCTTGTCTGGTTTTGAGTAATGTGGGCTTTATAGAATGAGTTGGAAATAGTTCCCTTCTCTTTAATTTTCTGGAAGCATTTGTGTGGAATCGGCATTATTTCTTCTGTAAATGTTTTATAGAACACCCCCAATGAAGCCATTTGGAGGAATTTTGTTTGTGGGAAAGTTTTTAACTATAAAATCAGTCTTTATAATAGGTATAAGGTTATCTGGATTATCTATTTTTTTATTGAGTTTTGATAGATCCAGTCTTGCAAAGAATCTGTCCATTTCACCTACGTTGTAGACTATATGGGCATAAAGTTACTTATAATAATCTCCCTTATTATCTTTTTAAAATGTACAAAACATATAGTGATGTATACTCTCTACTGGTATTTGTAAGTTTGCCCCAGCCCGTCTGACTACAGAGGCATACATTTTATTAATCTTCTGAATCAACTTTTGCTTTTATTGTGTGTGTGATCAGGAATTGATTGGGCTTGGCAATTAATGTGTGTAGAATGCTACTGTTCCAGGAACTGAAATATATGACCAGACCTATCCTGACCCCAGGAAACCCACCAGCAATTTGACCTTTGTGCCCAGGAGAACCATAAGCAATCAAGATGGTACCTGAGCCATTGTGCTCTAGGGAGAGAACACCCTCTGCCTGGGACACCCACTGCTGGGACAGAGCAGGTCAGCAGATGAAGGGAGGTTAAGAAAATCACTTTTATCTGATTAACCTTTTCCCTAAATTTCAAACCCCTTACCTACTTTTTCCAGAATCCCAACCCCTTTACCTACACCTTTCTTCTCCTTATAAGAAAGGTCAGCTTGAGATGAGATGTAAGATGGTCTTTAGGGCACATAACCCGCATCTTCTCAGATCACCAGCCATCCGAATAAAGCGCCCATAAAGGTTCAGTTCTTGTCTCTACGTCTTGGCCTGGGAGTGACAGGCAGCATGAATGCTGACTTTTCTGGTTTCAGTTCCACAAGTACCTATGATAATTTCAACGAAGTTTTTTTTAACACTTTTGATATGTTTGACAAACTTCCTAAGATTCAAAATTAGTCATGTTCTTGATCCTTGAGATTTTTAAGAATTTTGTAATTTCTCAGAAGGATTTCTAAAACACCTCAAAGATTTGTTCTTTATAAAAGGCCTATAAGGCATTTTAAACACATTTTACTTTTTATTTTCATTGATTTCAGAGAGGAAGGGAGAGGGAGATAGAGACATCAATGATGAGAGAGAATCATTGATCAGCTGCCTCTTGCACACCCCCTGCTGGGAATCAAACCGGAAACCCTGGCATGTGCCGTGACCTCCTGGTTCATAGGTTGATGCTCAACCACTGAATCACCCTGGCCGAGCCTATATGGTATTTTAAATTTCAGAGGAAGCATTGTCAAATAAATCATGCTAAAAAAAAAACACACCGTAGTCTTGTCTCTAAAAGTTGTAACTCCTATCAAGTCTTTGAAATATAAACACACAGAAACTAAAATACTGCCTACAAAAACTGAAGGAAAAAGAAGAGGTCTTTTAAAAATGCAGACTGCTGTAGAAGGTCCCTTGCCAAAATTGATTTGTAAAAGAGCTATGGTTTTTTTTTACAAAACTACAAGTAAATAATCAGGACAAGACAAAATGATCATATATGGAAAATAGAATATATATGTTTTCAGTAGAGGAAGGTAGATTAAAAAGCACACTTCCTCTCTCTCTCTCTCTCTCTCTCTCTCTCTCTCTCTCTCTCTCTCTCTCTCCCCC
>JAAGEH010000042.1:28410636-28604073 GCA_011751065.1 Lasiurus cinereus | reverse complement strand
AGCTCTGGCTGTTAGGCTGAATATATTATCTCAGTCTTGGGAAGGATCGGGTACTTCTTCAAAATGAACCAATCAACGCCCCAACCTTTCCTGGGCTGGCACTGGTTCTTCGGCCCTACGTGGGGGAGGGAGGGATGTTAATCACCTTTTTCAGGCCCATTCTGCGGATCTCCTGGGGAGTGTGCGAAGCCCTAGTTTCCTAGAAGATGAGGCTTCTTAATGTCTGGTTCCATTCGCTCCCTTCCCTTATTCATGTTTGGTTACCTAAGCTAACACACCTATCTTGTCAAGTGATTGCAGTGCCTGTCTTGCTACTGTGTGATGAGTTGGCAGCAAGTAGCGCAGCTTTAATTGTCTCAGCTGATGGGAAGAGAACAAAAGGAGGACTTAATAGGTAAATGATGCGTTTGTGCCTGGAGGAGGCCAAATGTCCTCCCAGCCTGGTGAGGGAGCACGGGGTTAGCAGGAGTTCTGAGAGAGAGAAGCCGTGGGAGAAGCGAGTCATCACACGCCCTCGCCCAACGCCAGCGACCCCCGCTGGAGGGGACTCATTCTGCTGTCACAGTGTGAGCAGCAATCGTCCGCTGCAACAAATTAACATTTTTTTTATTTTTTAAAAGTATTGATTTTATAGTTTTGTTTTTATTTAGTTGGTCAATTGCCATTGCTCTTACAGTTTTATGTGCCACAAATACATACTTATACCTAGTTTTATGTCTGCATCTATTGAAATGACATTAGAGTCCAAATAAATTACCAACACTGGGGGTACGGAGAACATTCTCTCCCCCCTTAACCGCCCCCCAGAAGAATTTAAGGGTTTTAAGTCACATGGTCAGATTGGCATTTTAAACAGAGCACCCTGGCAGTACAGAATATGAACTGGAAAGGGACAAGCTTAGACTCTCTAAGAGGCTAGTGAGGGCCTATGTCAGTGTAGAGGTGTCCAGAAGAGGGTAGATGTGAGAAATGCTTAGGAGGTGACGCTGGTAGGATTGGGTGCCTGACTGGGTGTCAGAGGTGAGAGTGAGGGGAAATCGTAACCTTCCATCGTAGTTTCTACTAGTTTCTACTTGGGTGTAGTTGGATCAATTGTGGTGTCATTAACTCAAGAAACCCAAAGGAAAGGGGAGTGAGTGGCAGCAGTGGATGATGAGACAAAGAATTCCGTTTGATATATTTGATATATTTGAGATGCCTGTAGTATATCCAGGTAGGGAGACCAATGAGCCTGAAGCTTGAGTCAGAGGTCATGGCTGGCTGTGTAGAGGGAAACAGTCCACATTTAATGGTGGTTAGGGCAAGAAGAGAAGACAAAATTGAAACCATCTAGGAAGCGTGTGTAGAATAAACAGAGATGTGGTCCATGTTCTGGAGGAAATGAGAACTGGGGGTGCAGAGGGGAGCCCAGCAAGGAATTTGAAAAGGAACAGTCAGGAATGGGGGAGAGCTGGGGAGGAATGATCTTGGCAACCAGTGGAACACAGGGTTGTCGATAGTGTGGCATGCAGGGGAGCAGTTGAATCAGACAAGGACCAACATTGTGCTCAATGTGGGAGTCATCGAAGAAACAGGGCACCGCTCCCCTTCCTAGGCCCTGAATAGAATATAGCCTTGCCTGACCTTCCTTGTTTAGTGCAGGTGGGCGGGGTCTTACCACTGGGGAGACAACCCCTTCCTGGGACTGGAATAATGGACCAGAACAGGGGAGGGAAGCTCTAATAAGTGAGTAGAGTCCAGCCAACATGGCTCAGTGGTTGAGCATCGACCTATGAACCAGAAGGTCCCGGTTCGATTCCCGGTCAGGGCACATGCCAGGTTGTGGGCTCGATCCCAGGTGTGGAATGCGCAGGAGGCAGTCAATCTATGATTCTCCCTCATCATTGATGTTTCTATCTTCATCCTTTCTGAAATCAATAAAAATATGTATTTTTAAAAGTGAGTAGAGAGAAACGAGTGGGGGACATAGGTAAGAGAGCAGATTTAGAACAGATGCTGACTGGCAGACTTGTGATGGCCCCATGAGGTTGGAGAGGGTGGCTTTATGGTAGCACCAAGCCCCATGATTGTGGCCTTCTCTCCATCAGTCCGCAGCACACCGGGGTAGGAAAAGTGAATGGGCTTGATACACAGGGATTGATAAATAGGTTTTGCTGTTCCTAGCGATTCAAGACAACTTATTTTCGGGTACATTTGAACCCTCAACTGGAAAATAGATGGGCTAAGTTCCTGGCAGTGGCTCATGGTGACTGCTGTTTGGGTCTCATTCCGTTTGGAGGCAAAAGCTCTGACTCAAAGACCAGATCTCACTTACTGCTTGCTTTTCTCTGGCTGAATCCTCCAGGCAATTACTGCTGCGCTCACTCAGTTCTCCCTAGTGGGTTGTCCTGACTAGTCAGAGCCTCTTAAAGTTCAAGAACAAAGCAACGAAAAATGATCAACCGTATTTATCAGCTACATCATTAACATTTCCCATGGAAATAACAGCTCTCAATCCAAGCGACCAGGGAAGAGTCTTAGAAAAGTAATATCTTTATCCCTTTTTTTTTTCTTTTTTCTTTTACACTAAATGAGGTAAATGGTGACTAGCCTAGTGGCTGGGACATTTCTCCCCCACTTTTTTGAAACTTCCTAAAAAGCTCTCTCTCTTTTTTTTTTCTTCCTCTTTTTTCACCTATCCTATTTCCTCCCCCTATCCTTAGCTGGCTACCATATAAATTTAAAATACCTTTTAAATATTGAATTAATGAGGTAGTCTTTGCTCCCCTTGTATAATTTCAAAGTTATAAAAAGCCAACAAGCCTACAGCCATTCATTTGCCCTGTCTATTTACTAAAGACATACTGCGGAAGGTAGTAATGACATAGCGGTTTGCTCTTACTAATAAAAGTGGGAGAAGGCAGCTTCTGAGGCGCCAGGAGGACTCAGACTCTACAGCTGGAATCGTAGGCCAGTGGGGGAGGGCCAGTTTATAGACACAACTGCTTATAAATATTGTATCGCCAGGAATGAGGCCTTGAGCAAGTTGTTTTACTTCTCTATGCTTCCACGTCCACTTCTATAAAATGGAATGGAAATCATATTTATCTCTTAAAACTCTTGTGGGCCTTGGATGAGTTGATGTGTGGGGAGCATTTATGACACAGCAGGCTCAAAGTGGCTTTTTAATTGGATTGTTTGTCTTCCTGGTGTTGAGATCTAGAAGTCCTTTATACTATATATATTTTGGAAATTAATGCCTTACTGGATGCATCATTGGTGAGTATGTTCTTCCCTACAGCAAGTTCTCTTTTCATTGTGTTGACGGTTTCTTTTGCTGTGCAAAAGCTTTTCAGCTTGATGGAATCCCGTTTGTTATCTTTTCCGAGTTTCCTTTGCCCTCAAAAACTTATCAGCAAAAACACGGCTGCGAGAGATGTTTGAGATTTTACTATGTTTTTATTTTAAAAAGAAATATTTTAAGATTCATTTCAGAGAAAGGAAGGGAAAGAAAGAGAGACAAAAACATCAATGATGAGAGAGAATCGCTGATCAGCTGTCTCCTACACACCCACTGCAGAGGATTGAGCCTGCAACCTGGGCAGGTTCCCTGATCAGGAATCAAACTGGTGACCTTTTGTTACATAGGACAAAGCTTAGCCAATGGAGCCACACCGGCCAGGGCTAGAAATGACTTCTTAAGAATTACCTGTCGGTGTCCAAAGTAGGTTGATTGACTATGAAAAGTAAACAAAATTTATATTCAAATTAGGTGTTAAACCTGACAGCTAAGTATAGTACCTGCGCTACCCACCCCACCTCCATCGTGAATGTAAACTCACTTCCTTCCTATGCAATGCACTGACTTCTGTAGTGCTCCCTGTAACAGATACCCTGCACCTCATTATCTGGCAGCACAGTGTTGGATAGAAATATTTGTTGAACTGTGTGTGTGTGTGTGTAAATCATACATGGCACCTGAATTTTTCTTCCATGTTGCTCAGGGTCCTCACTGGGAGAAAAGGGGGAAGAGGGCAGAGATTATCATCATTGCCCCCAGCAACTCAGAGCAGCATATGCTGTACTTTTGTTTTGTTTTTAAATCTCCATGTGCTCTGGTGACAACACCTTCCATTTAGCAAGAATGTGCTGCAATATATGGCTTTACAGGGACACTATATTAATACACACCACCTATTAGAGAACAGCACCAGACAATAAGTAGTCAAATGCCAAAATGCATACAAAAAAGGAAATATTTGCTACTATGATTGTATTCAAAATCACAGAGGCCCTGGTCAGTTTTCTCAGTGGTTAGAGCGTGGGCCTGCAGACTGAAGGATTTCGAGCTTGATTCCTGGTCAAGGGCACATACTTGGATTGTAGGTTCGATCTCCTAGAGGTACTAGTATATTCAGGAGGAAACCAATTGATGTGTCTCTCACATTAATGTTTCTCTCTCTCTCTCTCTTTCTCTTCCACTTTCTCTAAAAATCAATGGAAAAAAATATCCTCGGGTGAGGATTAACAACAGCAATAAAAATATCACACAGGAATTACTTTTTAAATTTCTCTCTCAATATATAATGTATTTTTTATTTCTGAGGAATTTTAAGGACCTCTTAAACTCTCAACCCGAGTGATTATGGTGAGATGGAAAGAACATTAACTGATAATTAGGAAATTTATATTCTAAATTTGGCTCCTTCCACATGCATGATTTTGAGCAAGTCTATTCCTCCCTCTGGGCCTGTAAAATTAGGGGGTGGAATTTGATGATCTCAAAGATCCCTCTGGCTCCTAACTGTCTAAGATTCATGAAGCTTGGAGGTCTGGCTCCCTAAAATTCTGCATGAGCGAGTGTTTCTGCCTTTGTCTTTGGTATGATAGACCTGAGGGCCCAGGAGCAGGGGTGGTTGGTGAGCTGACTAAGCTGAGTCTTGTCCTGGTTCTGTCAACTGATGGTTGTTGATGTCAATTCGACACCAACAGGAATCCCTACTTTGGGGTGCCGTGAAGAAGGAAACTATTTGGTGCAGACAGCTTAACTGTGATACAGTAAGGCTGTGAAAAGAGGACAGCTGTGGAACAGTCCAAGAGTGTTAACACTCAGTTATGAAGCCGTACAGCTTGTGGAACGCCATGACTACCAGGGCCCTCTCTGGCTGGATAGCTCTACTGTGTTCCTGCCCTGGTCTTCTGAGACATCTTTGGTATTTCATCTTTAGTGTTTCTGCTTCAGCTCGAGCAAGGAGACAGTCAATGGTCTTCAGACCCAAAGACCATTGACTGTCTCCTTGCTGGACTTATATAGTCCTGCCCCTGGTCCCTGATTGGTCCTCATGCAAATGAGGACTCCAAATCCCTGCAGTTTGATTGGCCCCAAAGGCATCACCCTGATTGGTCCATAAATATGCTGATGGAGATATAGCTGCATAGCACCAATTGGATGGGGAAAGCCCCAGTCCTATTGGTTGAAATAGGAACTCCTTTATAAAGGCTGGTTCAGCTGACAGGAACAGTGCAGGCAGGCAGTTCAGGGGAGGAGGCAGGCAGTTTAGTGCAGTTTTCATGAGAGTTTGCCTGTGTAGAAATAACTGATAGGCCCTGTTTTTTAAATTTGAGCCCAGTAAAGTCTTTGAGAGCCCTTTTTAGAGGTATTTTTTTTCTCAGGGTCCACCGTTCCCACTGCTCCTAGAAGGCTGAGTAGTCACTCAGTGTTCTCAGGGGAGGCTCATGACCACAGATGACCAGAAAGTGTGGTCTAGAATTGACAGCGGCACCGATTGTACCAGAGGAATTGACAACCCTCTGTTGACACATTAGACCTGCTGATCCTTAGGTAACTAGTCCATGATTTGCAAAAGGAGTTTAACACAGCAGGATTATTGTGAAATGTTCTTATCCTGTAACTTGCTTCCTATTTGCAGAAGACTCCAAGGTGCCCATCACCCCTTCACCTCAAACAGTGCCCCTCCATGGGCTTTACCCACCCAGGCTAGTCCAGAGCCCTGAGCTCTTCCTATCGCTGATATTAACTCTGGCCACCAGAGGGCACTCTTGCAGTGTGGAAACCAACAGTTCTTTGTGGCGTCTGGGTGTCCTCTTTGCCAAAACAACCTGAGTGGCTGAAGCCACACTCTGCTTAAGAGACTCTCAACCGTCCTGGCCGGTGTGGCTCTATTGGTAAAGTGTCTTTCGTGCACCAAAAGGTTGCTGGTTCGATTCCTGGTCAGAGCACATGGCTGGGTTGCAGACTGGATCCACAGTGGGGAGCATGCAGGAGGCAGCCAATGATGTTACGCTCTCACATCAGTATTTCTCTCTTCTCCCTCCCTCTCTCTCTAAAAATCAATCAACTATTCTTAAAAAAAAAATCTCAACCAGAGATGATTTCCCCCCTCCCCCCCCACACAAGGGGATATTTCATATCTGGAGAAGGCGGGGGAAAGGGAGATGCTATTGGGGCCAGGGATGGAATTTTGCAGCCCAAAATGTCAGTAGTGCTGAGGCTGAGGAGCTCTGCTCTACCTGAATCTGTTGTCTCACATGCAGAGTGCATCCCTGGAAACGGATGTCCTCTGGAACCGAGTTTTCAGTCTCCTGAATTCACCGCCCTCCAAGGGAGAGGTTAGAATAGTGACCGTGAAGCATTGCCTGAAATGTGGTGGGTCTCACCAACCACAATCCACTGAAGAGGAGAACGAGGGCACACTGGTTTCCATTATAGGACCCTGTCCCTGGGGCTGGCCTCTCTACACTGGGCTCAAGCTCCTCTTTCTATTATTAATATTAATAACTAGCTAATATGATGTGCCTATGGCTTTGGGAGGAGGCGAGGAGTCGTTTTCTCTACAGCCCCTGAGGTTGTTATCGGTGGAAGTGGAGTTCTTGGGGTGCTGAAAGGAAAACAATTTCCTGAGGCGCCTCTGGGAGGATGGGGTTTCATGGAAAGCTTTATTGAAGATGTGAAATCAAGAGGGTTTCACTCTGGGTCCCGTCTCCGACCATCTTGCCACGAAAGAAGTCCAATCTTGTCTCCAGCAGGGCCAGAAGTAAGGCCATTGCCCAGAACTTGTGCTCCGTAGTCAAGTCCAGTCCGGTCTGGCATCTGGCTAGCTTGTCTGACAGACAAGCACCTTCCCTACATCACCCCAACTTCATTGTGCATGTGCCCATCTCCCTCTTTGTTCAATCCCTTCCTCCAGTGGTCTGCAGGAAATGGGCCAGTGGCTTCCTGGGGAGCGTGAAGTTATAGCTTCCCTCATAATTAGCTATAGTTATTAATATTAATAATAGGAAGAGAGCGATGGGGAAGCCCGGCATTATAAGCCTGGTCATCTGGGCAGCTTCGCCAGGATGCTATATCTAGCTCGGAATTCCAGAGTTTGGGTTCCTTGCTTTTCTCAGTCTTCCTGTGGGTGAGGCCTAACCCTGTCCTACTCTGGGTTCCTCCTTCCCCTTCCACTCCTGACAGTGACACAACTGCCACGAGGAAGGACTGAGAGATAACAGAACGCAGAATGTACAGGGATCCCTGAGACAGGGAACGCCCTTACTCTTGGAGTGAGGGGAAAAGATGGACAAAAAGACCCTCTGTACCTCCTTGATCCCTGACCCTCATAATAGCAAGTCAGTGGAGACAAATCCTGAGCCTTGTTGTTGACAAGCCTGGAGCTGGGAGAGCAATATGTTCCATCACCTTGGCATTTCCTTGGTTAAGCAGAAAACCCTAATGTGCCTCCCCTTCCCCAGCCATCCATGCTTCACAACACACCCCTCCCCACCCCCCATCACTCTTAGGACCTGAGCCTCAGCACAGGAGGGACCCCTGCCAACACCCTCCTTCACCCCAGCCCCTTAGAGCTCTGCTTAGAGACCCACAGCGGGGATCTGGGGTCACTCTGTAAGAAGCCCTGCTCTGCTGTCGTTCTTTCCCGGAGGCTGCTTGTCTGCATGGCCCGAGCGGCTGCTTTCAGCCTTTCTCTCTGGGACGTGATGGCAGCAGGAGGGAGGAGACGGGATGGCTTCATTTTTACTTCTGCTCCATGAGTGAGGCCCCATCCCAAGTCCCCTCACTCTTCCCACCAGGAATCGTGGGTGCTGTTTAGGTCCACACCGCATCAGAGGGCAGCAGAAATGTCAGCCAAGGGGCCAGTGTGCCAAGGGCATTTTATTCATGGTCTGCAGCAGAGTGTTACAGGGTCCCTCCCTGCATCCCAAGGCCACGGAAATCAGAGTGATGGAAAGCAAGGATGTGAAGGGGCCGCAGGGGGAACTGGGTAAAGAGACATGGGCCCCAGAGAAGAAAGGCGTTGCCCTGATATTCAGGGAACAAATCAGTTCCTGACCCCCTTCCCAAGCTAGACCTCTGATTCCCCCCTCATGTGGGTAGGTATGGGGTCCTTCAAATGATGGAAACCTTCTTCTCCTCTCCCTCAAAGAAAGTTGAGATTGTCTCCTTAGGCCCAGCCGGCATGGCTCAGTGGTTGAGCATCGACCTATGAACCAGGAGGTCATGGTTTGATTCCCGGTTGGGGCACATGCCAGGGTTACCGGCTCAGTCCCCAGTGTGGGACATGTAGGAGGCAACCAATCAATGATTCTCTCTCATCATTGATGTTTCTATCTCTCTCCCTCTCCCTCTCCCTTCCTCTCTGAAATTAAAAAGAAAAAAATGTCTCCTTAATCTGATGAGCAATTTGGTGGGATTGGAGGGGGCACCCTGCCTCAGCTTGTCCCATCTCCACATACGCTCCTCCTCTGCAGTGCTCCCCACCTTCCCGGATCCAGCTCCATCCATTCCAATCTTCCCACAAATTAAACTTACTTCCACCCAGGGAGGTGCAAAGCCAGCAGGGAGGTGGGCCAGAGGAGAGATGGAGTCTGGGGGCCCACTTCACATCTTCCTGCTCCGTTAAGGCGGATCCAACGACCACACGGCTTCGAAATTCTCCAAATCAGGGCACCTCAGACTTCCCTCCCCAGTGTGGAGTCTTTGCATCTCCCCAAAGAAGCCCTCCCAGGGATCTGGGCACCCTTTTTCCCCCACCAGGGGGCGGGGCTTTCCCTCCAGCCCCTCCGGCCTGAGGAGCAAAAGCCCTCGCCTCTCACCAGCCCCCTGGCCCAGCCCCGCCAACAGGGGAAGCCCTGGAAAGTGCCAGGTCGCTGCGGGGCACCTGGGCCCAGGGAGCAGCGTGTCTGTCGTGGAGGAGGACGCTGGAAGCGGCTGCTCTGGGAGGAGAGGGGGCAAGAAGGACCCTGCGAGGCGGGGCCAGTCAGAGGGGAGAGAGGGTGGGAGGAGAGGTGTGAAGGAGGCCAAACTGGGCCGCTCTTCTGGGAGGTTCCCCACATGGTAGCAAGGGCGGAGCAGGCAGTGGGTGGAGGCAGAGCCAAGTCCTAGAGAGAGAGAGAGAGAGAGAGAGAGAGAGAGAGAGAGAGAATGGGTCAAGAGAGCCCCCACCCCCTACCTCCCGCCCCGCTTCTTCTCCCATTTCCCACTTCTTTTTTCCTCTTGCTGAAAACTCCCTCTCCCCCATTCCGTGTGCCTTCCCTTTTTCTTTGCTTCACGTCTCATCGTAAATGTCACTTCCTTGGGGAAACGTCCTAAGACCCTGGTGGCTCCTCACGACCCCCAGTACCTCTCCTGCAGGGCCCTCTGCCTGTGAGCGTCAGGCGGGCGTGTGTGTGATTATAGCTCGGTGCGGGCAGGAACAGTGTTTTACGTTCCTCTGGATCCAGCCCGACCTGACATATATTAAGGACTCAATAAAAATGTGTGGCATGAATGAATGGAGATACCCTTTGCCTTACACCCAGCGAATCCGTTCTTCACTCTCCCTGCAACAGGGGGCTCCAGGGTTAGCTGGGCCGAGAACTAGCTGCCTGGCCTGATGCTTGTCGTTTAAATTCTCAGGCCTGTTTCTTCGTAAAAACTGCTCTCCCAGGTAAGGACAGGCGACGTCCTCAGAGCCAAGGGTCCAGCGCGCCTGGGCTGAGCCCCGTCTTTCTCTTCTCCAGCTGGATCTGGCTCATAACCCTCCTCCTTCCAGAAGCTTTCCCTCCTTCCAGTCCTTCCAAATCTGCCCTCTTTCCCCAGGATCCTACATAGGGGCTCCCAGGCTGGGGTCACCAGGGATGGCTATTTAGAACTTCACTTTGTATATTAAAAAAACAAAACAAAACAAAACAAAACAGCCCTAACCAGTTTGGCTCAGGGGATAGAGCGTCAGCCTGCAGACTCAGGGGTCCCAGGTTCGATTCTGGTCAGGGGCATGTACTTTGGTTGTAGGCACATCCCCCGTAGGGAGGTGTGCAAGAGGCAGCTGATAGATGTTTACTTCTCATCGATATTTCTATCTCTCTATCCCTCTTCCTTCCTCTCTGTAAAAAATCAATAAAATATATTAAAAAAAGAAAAACAAAAAAACCTAACACCAGTTCTACATTTTTTTAAATAAGGCTATCATTTAACTAGGAGAGCAAGTATCAATCCAATGTGATCACATTGATGGGGCTATTGCTGATAAAAACTGGAAAAACAAATTAGTTATGACAATATAACCAATTTACTTGATATTTCTGAAACTGGATCTATGTAGGGGAAAAGAATAAAAGGTAATATGTCACCTGGCCAGCATGGCTCAGTGGTTGAGGTTCCACCTATGAACCAGGAGGTTGCTGGTTTGATTCCTTGTCAGGGCACATGCCCTGGTTTTGGGCTTCATCCCCAGTAGGGGGTCTGTAGGAGGCAACCGATCAATGATTCTCTCTCATCATTGATGTTTCTCTCTCTCTCTCTCCTTCTCCTTTCATCTCTGAAATCAATTTAAAAAAATAGAAAACTTGCCAGAACCGGTTTGGCTCAGTGGATAGAACGTCGGCCTGCGGACTGAGGGGTCCCAGGTTCGATTCCGGTCGGGGGCATGTACCTGGGTTGTGTGCACATCTCCAGTGTGGGGCATGCAGGAGGCAGCTGATCGATGTCCCTCTCTCATTGATGTTTCTGACTTTCTATCCCTCTCCCTTCCTCTCTGTAAAAAATCAATAAAATATATTTTTAAAAAATAAAATAAAAAATAAAAAACTTGATACGTCATTAGGAAAATCCCGGAGTCCTCTGCCAGAGGACCCTCTCCTGGGCCCCTGTCCTCTCCCAGGGCCCTTACCTGAGGTGAAGACTGCTGTTTTGCACCAGGAAGGTTGAGTCCCCTGCCCTCTGAGGTCAAGGCTGTGTCTCCCCTTGGAGAGCCACAGCAGAACAGGCATGTGGAGGAGAGAGTACTGCTTCGCCCCACCCCCCACCCCCCCCCCCCCGCTTCCTAGCACCAATCTTGCACCTTCTGCCTCTGGCTCAATCGTCCCGGCCCCGCTTCTGCCCAGAAGCAGCTTCCTCCCTTGTCCCTGAGTGCGCTCACAGAGGTTAGGAGGTTAGGAGCTGGCACACAGAGGTTAGGAGGTTAGGAGCTGGCACACAGAGGTTAGGAGGTTAGGAGCTGGCACAGCCTTCCGGAATCACCCTCCACAAGTCAGGCGGGGGGGCTGCTCCAGGTCTTCTGTGACCTAAACCTGTTTAGCATCCCTCAGGGCCCAAGCACAGGTGTGTGTGTGTGTGTGTGTGTGTGTGTGTGTGTGTGTGTGTGTCCCTGGGCCAGAGAGGTGCAAAATAGCCCACTCCAAGCCAGGGAACGCTTTTTCCTCCTCATAGTTTCCCAAAGAGCCACGCTCTGTGCCCCAGGCATTCCCAGGGCTGGGAAGAGGTGTCGGGGTGGAAGAACAGGGAGAGCTGTTCAGTGCCGTTTAGCTCCAGGCTGCCGATGAGTCCCAGCAGGCCCCGCGCCGCCCCACGCCCACAGCCTCAGCTGCACTCACAGTGCCCAGAGCCAGGCACCCTGCCTTCTCTGCGAGGTGCGACCTCTGGCTCCCCAGCTACCCTGGGGGTGGGGCTAAGGCGGAGAATTCTTATCCCGAGAAATTGCCAAGGGACAGAGGGGTGGGTCTTGGGCTTCTGCCTCAGGGTCTGTGCTTTGTGATCTTTTCCATAGAAAACCCAATTTTTGTCACTTCCTGGCTTACAGCCCTGTGAGTGCGGGCCTCTGCACACATGTCTCTCCCCTCTCCCCTCGGATCCCTACCTGCTGCCACACTTGCCTGTTCTTGGTTGAGCCTCCTTCTCCACCCCATGATCCTCCCTTGTGTGGGTCCCATCTTCATCAGCCTGGATTCTCTTCAAAAGCCTCCCCATGCCAGTCCTAGGCCTCCCCCAACCCAAAGTCAACGTTAACCCAAGCATTGTAGTAAAATGAAGATCGCAACCTGCCTCTCCCTCCTGGACCCCTCCTGCTCACGGGATTAAGTCCAACCCCCTTAGTGTGGCTTCAGAGGACCTCTGTGACGGACACCTCTTTGCCTTGCTGGCCTCGTCTATCACCTTCCTCCGTGTCCCCCCCATCTCAGAACTCACTCTCTGCTCATGGCAAGCTACCAGCAGCTCTTCACTCACAGATCTGCCACACTCACTCACCGCTTTTTGCTTTACAAAGGCTATTCTGTACCCAGGCATCTTTCCCCATCTGCTTCCCTGGGAGCCCCAACTTATTCTCTGCGTTCTTATAGCACCTGCGCTTCCCCCAATCTCTCATCTGTCACTGGCTCTGCTCCCCTCTTTTCTCTCCACTAGTCTCTGAGCTTCTTTAAAAAACAAAACATTTTTATTGATTTCAGAGAGGAAGGGAGAGGGACAGAGAGAAACATTAATGAGGAAACAGAATCACTGATCAGCTGCCTCCTGCACGCCCCCTACTGGAGATCAAGCCCACAACCCGGGCATGTGCCCTTGACTGGAATCAAATGCAGGACCCTTCAGTCCACAGGCCGACGCTCTATCCACTGAGCCACACCAGCTAGGGTTCTCCAAGCATCTTGAATCCCCACACCTAATAAGTAGCTAGCGCTCAAGAAATGTTTGTTGAATGAATAAATGACTTATATTATTGCCTTGTCTCAATTAACTGATATTGTGTCTTGTCCAAATTATCCACAGAAGCATATGGTCATGCCAAAAGGTTCTTGAAATTTGGTCCCATCAAGAAATGTCTACTCTTAGAAAATGCCCTTGGGTTCAAACAGCGCAGTGTTCATTTCTTACTTTTGGTCTATAGGTTATTACACAAAAAAATACTATCATGTTTTAATGGTCCAATAATAATGGTGTGGCTGTATGGCAATAATTTTTCTTGACTTAGTGCCCAGCAGGTCATGGCACATGGACTTAGGTAGAGTGGTCGGGGTGAACCAAATGTCTCCATGGACATTTAAAAAATATATATATTGTTACAGTGGTACCTCGAGATACGAGTTTAATTCGTTCTGTAACCTTGAGGCGTGGGAAACTATGAGACGCTCAAGTCGCGGTAAACTGGTGGGTTGTGTGCAGCCGGCAGATCCTCGCGATTACTCCTATCTCAAATGTTGCTCGTATTTCAAAGCAAAAATCGCTTACTCGACGGCTCATATCTCAAAAATCTTGTATGTTAGGGCACTCGTATCTTGAGGTACCACTGTATTGATTTCAGAGAGGGAGAGAGAGAGAGAAAAACATCAATGATGAGAGGATCATAGATTGGCTGCCTCCTGCATGCCCCACACTGGGGATTAAGCCCTCATCCCAAGCATGTGCCCTGACCAGGAATCGAACCATCACCTCCTGGTTCATAGGTCGACACTCAACCACTGAGCTGAGGCGAGCCGGGCTCCATGGACATTTTGGACCTTTCGGTGTGGGTGTTTTGGACGGGACCAAATGTCCTGCTAGACTTGTCTCAGGCTCCCTCACCCATGTGTTCATCCAGAAGGGTCCTCCCCTCACCTGGTTAAGATTCCCTGGGCCCTTCCCAGTCCCAAGCACTCACGGTAGACACTGCTGCTGCTCCCCTTCTTATCCTCGGAGGCCTCTGGTGGCCCTCGGAGGGCCCCCTGTCCGGCCAGCTGCTCCACCACGGCCCAGGGGGTGAGCAGCACGCTGTGTAGGAGCTGCGGAGCGAGGAGCAGCAGGTGTGGGGGTGGAGCATACATTTCCCAGGACTTGCTGTGTTAACAACCAGTTGTTCAAACAACGAAATGCTCTCATAATGGGTGTTAAATCACCCCTGCCCACATGCCTTGGACCCTTGCCTAAGACCCCCCACTCGTTCCCTGGGATCCACCCCTGAAAGCGTGATGCCTAGCACAGGGATATTTTCGAGTATCTTAGAAGATTTAGAGCAGCGGTTCTCAACCTGTGGGCAGCGACCCCTTTGGGAGTCGAATGACCCTTTCACAGGGGTCGCCTAAGACCATCGGAAAATGCAGATATTTACATCATGATGCATAACGGTAGCAAAATTTCATGGTTGGGGGTCACCACCACATGAGGAACTGTATGCAAGGGTCGCGGCCTTAGGAAGGTTGAGAACCACTGATTTAGAGTGTCAGCCCTGGGCACTCAGGGACTAGGATGCAAGGGAAGAAGGACATTGGAAGCTGATGAGCCTCTGAGGCAGAAAGGAGGGCTGGGAGCCTGCTAGGCAGGAAGATCAGTCTGGTGGAGCCCAGGGGTAGGGGCTGCCTTCGTGCTTACCTTACTCTGCATGCCCACCACGGGCACCAGGGTTGGCCAAAACAAGTTGGGGGCTGGCATTGCCCGTCCCTCCCAGAGAGGATAGTTGACGACGATGAGCTTGCTTAAGTTGAACTTGTAAGTGAACCTTTTGCCTTTGGTCTTGTGCAGGATCTTCTTATTGTAATAATACCTGCAGATCCCAAGGATGAGAATGGAGAGTTGGCCCAATTTGCCAGGGAAGGGAGTCTGAGACCCCGCCATGTCCCCTCCCCAGGCCAGCAAAGCTAACCCCGAGCTATTCCTGGATAACCGCTCGGGATCATTTCCCAAGCCTCGGAGAGGCAGGAGTGCCAGAAACCACAGCCCTTTTCTTTGAACTCTGCCCTGTCTGGCCACTTGGGCTGTCTTCTCTCACCTGAGGGCCCGGCTCAGCTTGTCATAATTCATCTGTGGTTTGCACTTCCTGCGGCCCCAGAGGCGGGCCACCTCGTCTGGATCCTTGATGACAAACTCCCCGTACTCTCCCTGCTGCCAGGCGATGACATGGCGGAACTCCTCCTTCTGCAGCAGCTCCAGGATGAAGTGCCACAGCTGGATCTGCCGGGAACCTGGGGAGGACTCAGCTTTGCAGGCCCAGGGAGGGAAGGCCACGCCTGGGGCAGAGAGGGGAGTGTGAGTAACTCCTGCGCCACTGCTGGACCGTGGCGTGGTGGGAGACCCAGCAGAGGCTCACCTGAGATCCAGGAGTTGCCCGGCGTGGTGGGGACGCCCTCTGCCAAGCAGCTGCGGTGCATGTTCCAGCCTGGAACGCAGTCTGGGCTTTGGGGGAAAGAAGGAGGGAAAGGAGAAGGCAGCGGAGAGGCAGGTGAGAGAGGGAGGGAAGAGGGAGGAAAAGAAAGAAAGAAATAAGAGGGAAGAGATGAGGGGAGAAAAGGGAGACTGAGGCAGAGGAGCAGGGTCTGGGGCAGGAAGCTCCCTTATGTCCCCCTCCTCTGGGGACCTCCTCACTGGCCAGGAGCTGTCCCCAAGACGCTGAGTCACTTATACAGATGGAGAGGAAGGCAAAGGGTCCTACATCCTGACTCTGCTGGAGGATTTAGACAGAGAAGGAGATCTCTTCTCAGGGCTTAACAGGATTGGAGTTTTTCCCAAGATTAGACCAAATGTAATTAATCATTGGCTCTTTCTAAATCTCGAGTGGGAGGAGTTGGCAGGTACAGAGATTCCCCTACCATCATTGTACTTAGGCTAATTTTACCTTTGAGAAGAGCAGGATTTGTGTGTGTGTGTGTGTTTCACTGAAGAGTCTCAAGTGCCTAAGAAAGTATCTGGCACATCATAGGTGTTCAAGAAACGATTGTTGATACCGTCAATGAATGGTATTGATCAATGGTGCCTTTATGGGTTTAACACCTGCTTCTCCCTCAGAGTGTTGTTAGCTCCACGAGGTCAGGAACCCCAGCTGTCTGTTCCCTGCTGGTTCCCTAGAGCCCATCGTAGCCCAGGGCCTTGCGCTCCCAGGTGCTCTGTAAATATTTGTTGAATTCATGAACATGAGCAAGAAAGACAGGAATCCGTTGATTCCCAATTTGGCGTGGTGGGTGGGTGGCGGTCAGAGGGGGAAAAGGTTGTTGAATGAGCCCCAGTGTGATGCAGGCAAAGGGAGGAGAGAAAATGTCTAGGCCCCAAAGCCTTTGGATGGAACTAAGGCTGGTGCAAAAAGGCTGGCATCCTCTGTCACCAGTGGAAGAGGCGGAGGAGGGATGGGAGAGCTTGCTATGAGAATGGCAGGCCCAAACCGGTTTGGCTCAGTGGATAGAGCGTCGGTCTGCAGACTGAAAGGTCCCTGGTTCGATTCTGGTCAAGGGCATGTATCCTGGTTGCGGGCACATCTCCAGAAGGGGGCGTGCAGGAGGCAGCTGATTGGTGTCTCTCTCTCACCGATGTTTCTATCTCTCTATCCCTCTTCCTTCCTCTATGTAAAAAATCAATAAAATATATTCAAAAGAGAATGGCAGGACTCAGGCCTGCTTCTGCGGGGGACCTAGATGGGTTACATGGACGTAAGGACCACTTGTAAACAGGGGATGGGCTTACAAGGCCTGGCTGCTGGGTTCCCATCTCTGATATGTGAGTGTAAGGTGAGCTTCATTCTCTACTAGAACTTACTAGGTGCAAAGTTCTGGAGAGCATGTGAGTGTTTGGCTGGAGTAGCTGCCTCACTCCCCAGTCCAGGCTCAGAGAAAGCACCTGCCACATGGGGTTTAACTGCTCTCCCAGTCCACAGCACGTCCTCTTTTATTTATTTTATTTTTTTGTTATTCCTCACCCAAGGATATTTTTCCATTGATTTTTTTCTTTAGAGAGATTGGAAGGGTGGGGGAGAGGCAAAGGGAGAGAAACATGGATGTGAGAGAAACACATCGATTGGTTGCCTCCTGCACACCAACTGGGACCAGAGATGGAGCCTGCAACAGAGGTATGTGCCCTTTGACCAGAATCGAACCTGGGACCCTTCAGTTTGCTCTATATCCACTAAGCCAAACCAACAAGGACTCTTTTCTCATTTTTCAAAGTGATGCTTCAAGCACTAACCGGTTTGACTCAGTGGATAGAGTATCTGCCTGCAGACTCAAGGGTCCCAGGTTCGAGTCAGGTCAAGGGCATGTACCTTGGTTGGGGGCACATCCTCAGTAGAGGGTGTGCAGGAGGCAGCTGATCGATATTTCTCTTTCCCTCTCCCTTCCTCTCTGGAAAAGAAATCAATAAAAAATATATATATATATATATATATTCAGTAAAATATATTTAAAACACACAAAGTGATGCTTCACGACTTTAAAAAAATCTGTAGTAGTGCTACTGAAACTCTAATGTGCAAAAGGATCACCTGAGGATCTCTTTAAATGCAGATTCTGACTCAGTGGAACTTGGTGGAACCTGAGAATCTGTATTTCCAACAGGCTCCTGGGTGATGCCCTTGCTACTGGTCGATGGACCATACTTTGAGTAACAAGAATACATGGGCCGACACCGGTATAGCACAGTGGATAGAATGTTGGCCTGCAGAATGAAAAGTCCCAGGTTCAATTCCGGTCAAGGGCATATATCCTGGTTGCGAGCACATCCCCAATAAGGGGCGTGCAGGAGGCGGCTCTCTCTCATATCTCTCTCTCATTGATGTTTCTAACTCTCTATTCCTCTCCTTCCTCTCTGTAAAAAATCAATAAAATACATTTAAAAAAAAAAAAAGAAGAATACCATGAGATTCTAAGCACCACAGGCGTTAAGACCATTCCTGCTCTCCCCACCTCCACATCAAGAGGCCATGGGGTCTCTTGCTATCCCTTTCCCAGTGAGGTCAACTGAAAGAATGGAAGCTCATGGTAGAGAGGGGAGCAGGTGCTTCTGGGGTCCCCAGTCTGGCCTGAGCAGAGAACATCTCTGGAAATTAGGGCGATGATTAGGACAATCACTCTGAATTTGGGTGAATAGATTTTCCACACACCCTTCTCTCTCTCTAAAATAACAGCTGATATTCTAGAATCCTCTTCTCTCCTTTCTTCCCTCCCCTGAAACAGATGCCCCCCTCCCCATCCCCTTCATTTCCTGCTCCGTCCTTTGGGAATCTTCTCGGTCTAACTTCTCCTACCTTCTTAGAAAAAATGGGCTGGAAGTGGGTGTGGCCACTGTGAGCGATGCAGGGAAAACTCTTCCTTGGGGGAAGCTGGTAAATCCCTGTGATTGCCCCAGTGTCTGCTGGATCTGGTGTATGTCCTGGTCTGGAAGGTTTGAGACCTTGGCATCGATTTAGGATCTGGGGAGAAGAGACTGATAACCTGCCTCGAATCAGATACTCAGTGCCCCTGCCCTGGGCTGAGGAACTGTCATGCCCTAAACCTCACACAGGCTAGAGCTCAGAGGGGTGGAGTAACTTCTCTAAGGTCATACAAGACCAAGTGAAAAAGTGGAAAGCAAGACTTTAAATCAAGATTGATAACCCATGCCGAAACCGGTTTGGCTCAGTGGATAGAGCTTCAGCCTGGGAACTGAAAGGTCCCAGGTTCGATTCCGGTCAAGGGCATGTACCTTGGTTGTGGGCACATCCCCAGTAGGGGGCGTGCAAGAGGCAGCTGATCGATGTCTTTCTCTCATCAATGTTTCTAACTCTCCCTCTCTCTTCCTCTCTGTAAAAAATCAATAAAATATATATTTTTTAAAGATTGATAACCCACTATGTAGGTAGCCTACGAACACTCTGTCTTCTGCACCAAAAGAAAAAAAAAATATACACACACACACCAAAATACAGAATCAAAGTGGGTTAAACTTCTGGGTTTCTGAGGAACACCTGAATGCCCGCAGCGCCCCCTCTTTGGCCTGGGGGTGTCTGAGGGTTCCTCCTGGAATCTTAAGTCTCTGCGGAGCTCACCGGTTCTGGATGTGGAAATTCTGACTGCCGGCAAGTCTTCCCAAAGGCCTCCCCTCAAGTCCTTCCTTTTTGAGCTGACCAACCTTAGGTGCACCCCCAGAGAGGAGCAGATTGTAGTTCTGCCTCCTTGCTCAAGAATTATTCTTGGTGTTAATACCTTGTGCTTCCATTTTAACCCACACTCCTGGTGATGCTCCCAAGGCTGAGGGAGGGAGGGAGTCCCACTCGCCCTCTCCCAGCTCCCTCGCTCTTGTGCTGAGAGCTAACTGTGCAAAGCTTGGGGCGGCTCTTCCAGGCTGTGCATAGCCCCTACAGTCCTAAGAGCATATGCATTGAGAACTAGAAATCAAGAAGAATCACCAGAGTAGCTGCACTTAAGGGCCTTGTGTTTCTCGAAGGGTTATTTATTGTCATCACCATCATCTGGTTACTAACACAAATGCATATTACGACACATGTAGGTTTTAGGTCATTATTTATTAGAAGCAAGAGAGATAGTGATGATAACCGTAGGGAGTATGCCTTAAACTAGAACTTGGAGCCCAAGGAAACACCAAGAGTAGATTTTACCTTTTTAAGAGTTTAGTTCATATGAATTGGGTCCCTATCCTGCACTCAGCATTGGGTTTGACTTTTTTTTTTTTTTGGTCATATGTTACTTCCCCAAGTCTTCACAATGACCCTTTGAGGTGGGTATTATTATCTCTGTTTTGCAAGCCTAGGATATTGAGGGCTCCAGCGATGAAGAGACTTGCATAAGATCCTCGGGCAAGTGGTGGAGCCGGATGGGAACAGGTCTGTCTGACTCAGGGCTCCCGGCTGTAATCAGTCAATCATGGCAGAAAAGTTGAGGATGAAACTTGGGAGCAGAGAGAGGAGGCTGGCAGGAGGCCATGGGCGCTGAAGGAGGCACTCAGTGTAAATCCAAGAAGTGGGCTCTTTGCCAGAAAAGTGATCTGTGGAGGACCCAGGCCACCAAAGAACAGTCAGATGGGCAGAGCGGAATACGGAAAGGATGAGAAAGAAAGACAGAAACACAAGGGTGGGGGTGGAGGGTAGGGATTTGAGAGTTCAAAACCAACACTGCATCTTTGCAAATTAGAAACTTGCATCAAAAGTTGTTTTGTTGCCGAAACTGGTTTGGCTCAGTGGATAGAGCGTCGGCCTGTGGACTGAAGGGTCCCAGGTTCGATGCTGGTCAAGGGCAGGTACCTTGGTTGTGGGCACATCCCCAGTAGGGCGTTTGCAGGAGGCAGCTGATAGATGTTTCTCTCATCGATGTTTCTAGCTCTCTATCTCTCTCCCTTCCTCTCTGTAAAAAAAAAAAAAAAAAAATCAATAAAATATGTATTTTTTTTAAAAAGTCATTTTGTTGTGGGGCCTTCTGAGGGGCTGCAGGATCTGACTGACTGGACACAACCAAGTCTAGTAGTAGAGACTGCTTGATTGATTCAGGGGGGAAACAGGGCTGTTTCTAAACCCAAAGGTGGAGGGAAAGAGACAGAGCAAGAGCATCAGCAAGAAAGAGAGTCAGAGAGAATGAAACAGAGAAATGCAGTTGTGGAAATGGGACAGTGGGCACAGGTGTGATCCAGGTACACAAATGCCGGGGGTGGGGGGTTCAGAAGGGCGGCAGTGTTAATGCCGAGATGGTGGCTGGGTTGTGAGGAGGGGGGATTCTATGCTTGTTAGCACCGAGCAAACTGCCATCCCCAACTCCTGGGTCTGATTAGAAGCCTGTGGTTTCTCCCCTTGATCTCAGCCCCACTGGGAGAGTGTTAGTCCTGAGACCTCCCTTAATGCTATTAGCTAAAGCTGCTTAGGAGGAGAGCAGGAGGGGCTGCGGCCTGGGGAGGGCAGGTCCAATCACTTTTTCCCTCGGGGAATTCGGAGGGGGGTGCAGGGATAGATGTCTTCTCTTCACCGAGACCCCAGGGCATCTTGTTCCTCCTCCTGCCACAGCCCTGCACCCAGAGAGCTCAGGCCTTAGGGTAGCACAGACTCCTGCCTAATGCTCCGTGGCTGGGAATCTAGCTATCTGAACCCCATGTCCCTCCTGCAGCTCTGCCCTTCCAGCCATCGCCGCGACCACACACAGCCCCCAACTACCTGGGAGAGGCCCCTCCCTCCCTGCCACTCCTCCCCACCCCTGGGTCCAGCCAGCACTCCCACCCCCCTCCTTCTTACTCCTCGGCCCTGGGCCCCCTCCCAGGCCCCTTCTCACTCCTCTTTGGTAGCCATCTTGAAGTTTCTCTGCCTCCCTCTGACCCTCTGCCCCTGCCCCTGTGCAGTGCAGACGCCTCCCCGGATAGTCTTTGCAGTCCCCCGGGGCTGTGGGGTTTAAAAGGTTTGTGTAACTCAGTGGAGTAGAAATCCAAACCCAGACGCCCCCGTGGCTCAAGCCCAGACCAGTCGGGAAGGGCAGGTGAAAGTCATGGGGAAAGTACCCATCTCGGGGATCCAGAGGTTTGGGCATGGATAATGGGGTGACAGGAGGCCTCCTCCAGCTCGGCACCCACCCTTTCTCTGGCCCATCCAGGTCTGTTTCACTTAGTTTGACCTTTCGGTCTCCAGCTCATTTCCTCTTTCATGACTGTTTCTCTCCTCTCTCCTCTCGGTCTGCCTCTTCTTCCTTTTCTCCCTTTCCTTTTCTTTTCTCCCCCTTGTCCTGACCATCTTTTTCTATCTCAGTTCTCATTGGTCTCTCCATTTCCATCTTTACCTTTTTGTGTCCACAAATCATGTGCCACAGGCTCTCTCAGTCTTGCTGTCTCGGTCATTGTCTCTCATCATTCTGTGTTCTCTTCTTTCTCCAAAGGTGCCCCAACCCTTCACCCCCCCCCTCTCTTTTCAATGCTTCAGAGCTGGAAACTGAACCCAGGCCTCCCAACTTCCTGGCCCTGACTCTTTCAGCCCACCTCCCTGCTCCCCACTCTTTTTTTCCCAAAGCCTTCCCGCCCCCTGGCCCCCCCCCCCCCCCCCCCCCGTGGCAACCTCAGTTGGTTCTTTTCATCTCATTCCCATCAGCTGTGCCCAGGGGATCCCCCGTCTGGATACCCCCTATGCTTCCCTTTGTCTCTCCAACCCAGAGATAAGAAATCCCCTCCAGCAGGCGCTGAGGTGGTGAGGAGCCAGGCCAGCCAGAGGAAGTGAAAGCTCGCAGCCAAATGCTGAGCCGGGGTGAGCTGGCAGCCCTAACGCACGAGGCTGAGTAACTGGGGACCAGGAATGCAGCAGGCCTGTGAGGCGCTCTCACACGAGCTGGGGGCCTCGAATGCCTCCACCCCAGCCCTCAATCCTGCTTCCGCTTCCAGCCTCCACCTCAACCCCAGTCTTACATAACATCAACCCTAACTTCCACTCCCCCTAAGCCCCGAGACTCCATCCATGAGGCCTGGCCTGTCTCCCGAGGAAGCCTCGCTGTCCTCGAGCAGGGCCAGGAAGGGGCTGGAAGGTGGAGTGGCAGGGGCACCGCACTCCTGCACCGCCCTTCTCTGATCCATAGGGAAGGGGCATACGAGAGGGACTTCTCTGCCCTCAAAGCATCACCTCAGTGTCTCTCCAGCTTCACCCAGCCTGCATCTGTCCCCCGTTCCTCTCCCCTTGGCTGATCAAGGACAGCCAAGGCTTCTTGGTCCTAGCTCTTCGGGAAGGATTCCAGGAGTCGGAGAAAGGGAGAGAAGGATGGGGAAGGATGGGGCCGAATCCTCTTACGCCATCAGAGGTTTCCCTCCGGGTCACGCCAGCCTGCCTCCCAGGGGAGCACAACCTTAACTCTTCCCTCTTCGGGATCCTCCGCCCATGCCGCCTCCTCCCATGCCCATGCTGTGATGCCCACACCCTCAGTGCCGCTTCTCACCCACTTCCCCTCAGCCCTGGCCACATGCCTGGCCCCGTGAGCTCGCTGAGATGCAGAGCTCCCTCTGTGTTCACCACAGAGCCCCCAGGGGCTCCCCCTTTAACCCATTAATCCCAGGAGTCTGCCCCAGCGAGCTAACACCTGGCCCTAGCTGTGCCCCCTCTGTGGGAAAGAGCCTGCTGCCCTACTGGACTTGCTGTCTGCATGCGGTCCCCACCTCTCCCCCCTCTCCCGCCGGTAACATGGGGCTCTGCGCTGTCCGACACCTGACCCCCTCAGGGGCTTTAGTGTGGCCTTTGGGTTCTCATCTCCACCACTGACTGTCTCCTTACGTCTCCCCTTCCCACTTGCCCCACAGCTGGCTCCCCGGCTGGGGTGGGGGGTGGAGGCGGGGAAGGCCAGTCCCAGCCGCAGACTGCCTGCCCCCAGAGTGAGTCCCTTACCTCCGTGGCTAGCCTGTCTGCTCCGCGCTCTGTCCAGCAGCTCCTTCGGGCTCACGCCTCGCCCAGCAGCCCCTGGCTCATCACTCACGCACCGAGTTAGGGTTACTTAAAATGAGAGCAGGGATCTCCAAGCTCTCAGGGGAGCCGATGTGGTTTTCAGACAATGGAATTAACCCTTCGGGGGCCAGTGGCACTCCAGACACGCGCCCCCTCCACCTCTGTGGGGGTGGAGGGGGAGGGAGTCTCTCTCCCTGGGTCCTTTGCATCCAGTGCCTACCTCTGGGGCAGACCGCTCCCATAACGGCTGCCCCTTCTCCAGGTCTGAGGAAAGGGACATTGGACTGCGGGAAGTCCTTCTAGCCGTCTACCCTTCTCAGGATACGTTAGTTTTCCTCTCAAGGGACTTTTCTGCGGAGACAGAAAGAATCGAGGCCTGGATAAGAGTCCCCTTTGCAACCTCTGGCACTTCACAGTTTCTTTCTAGTCCCAGGCCCGCCCTGTGCTCACATACTGCTGCCAAATCTCCACAACCCGTGGCTTTTCCTCTTCGTCTCCAATACTAAAAGGATACAAAACGTTTTCCTAATTACCTTTTCCTAAGGATTTTTAAGCACTCGTATGTCTCTTTCCTTTTAGAGTTCTAGGAAGTGATTTTTTTCCCTTTTTTTTTTATTAATATGACTCAAAGTTAGACACCAAGAAGAACTTCTGAACAAGACACAAACCAGACAGGAGAAAGTATCCGCACGGTCATCAGAGACCCTGCTAAGGACATAGTCCGGACACACTAAGGGATAGGATTCCAAACTACACTGGGGAAGGGGGGAAGGATTTAGGTAATTGACCTCACGAGAGAGAGACTTCTCCGGGGAAAGTGCAGGGTGGATGTCAAAGACCAGAGCCTCTGTCTCTAAAGTCCTGGGGACCAAGCATCCCTGGAGCTGGTGGGTGGGCCAGTGTCCAATCTCCTAATCCCTGGTGGGGAGGGGAAGATGGATGGCAATCACGGGGGAATCAATACGATTTTCTTTCTTTCTGTTTTTCCCCTCCGTGACTCTGGGAGGCCAAGCCTCCCTCCCCTCCTTCTCCATCATTACACAAACTCTCCCAGCCCCGAACTGATCAAGATGGGAATAGAGGGCCATGGGAATGAAATTCTGGGGCTTGTTTTCTGGTTAAATCAACCGAAGCTAACATAATGGAAGTGAGAGAGAGAGAGAGAGAGAGAGAGAGAGAGAGAGAGAGAGAGAGAGAGAGAGAGAGACTGGGTGTTGGAAGAGACGGGAGCTGAGGGTTAGGGGGAGGCAGGAGGACAGGGCTCCCAGCCCCCTGAGGGCATAGGAAAAGGGCTGCAAAGGGCGGGATGGCCCAGAATACCATCCCAGGGAGTTGACTATTATTACAGCAAGGATGAGGCAAACCTGATGTCCACAGAGGATAGGGAGCTGCAAGGAAGACTGAGGTTAGTGCCAAGATGCAGTATCTGGGTATTTTTCTTAGGTGTCCTTGGCATCTCCTCACCTGGAGAGCTAGCTGGTCCGACCCCTTCATTCACCTTCTCCCCATCCATTTCCTCAACTTTAAAAAAAAAATATATATATATATATATTTTATTGATTTTTCACAGAGAGGAAGGGAGAGGAGTAGAAAGTCAGAAACATCAATGAGAGAGACGTCGATCAGCCGCCTCCTGCACACCCCACACTGGAGATGTGCCCGCAAGCAAGGTATATGCCCCCGATCAGAATCTAACCCGGGACCTTTCAGTCTGAAGGTCGACGCCCTATCCACTGAGCCAAACCGGTCTTGGCCATTTCCTCCACTTTTGTGTCAGGAGCAAGAAGATGCTCCTGGGAAGAAGCACCCCTCCCTTCCTCTCCATGAAGGTGTCACAGCAGAGTCTGAAGTGGGAGAATGGGGGCCTGGGCCTGGACCTCAGCCCACCTCCTGCCTCCCCAGCTCTCCTGGGAGAGTAACCTCTGGAAGGCGCTTCTGCCTTCCCACTTTCTGCCGCCATTCCAGGTCGGAGGCAAATCCCTCATGTCACTAACTTCAAGTCCTTGGGAGAACGAAGCAGCTGCTTCGGAGACAATCAGTGTTTTCACCTTTTCTCTTATACTGCTCCACACACTGTCCCTACCTTCTTCCTCTCATATTCCTGTAACCCGATCAAAGCCACACCTCTCCCTGCCCTCCCGGCTCTCGCTGTCCTCCCTGTCCTCCCTGTCTAAGACACCCTGAAGAGAAGGCTGGGCATGAGATCAGGAAGTCAGATGCTGACATTGGCAGGGACATTGGCTTCTGGGGTGGCCCACTGGTGACCTTTGGGGAGAGGGGAGTCCTCTGTCTAAATCCAGCTCTTTGCTCTCAGGAGCATCTCTCTATGTGCACCCCTGGGTCTGGCACAGTGCCTGGATGTGGGGGCTGTTCTACAATGATTGCTGAGTAAACAAACCACAAAGTACCCCAACCAGCTCTCCACACTCTAACCAATCCAAATACCCTAACTCCCCCAGCCAGTGTGGCTCCATGCTTGAGCATCGACCTATGAAACAAGGAGGTCATGGTTTGATTCCTTGTCAGGGCACATGCCTGGGTCGAGGGCTTGATCCTCAGCAGGGGGTGTGCAGGAGACAGCCGATCAATGATTCTCTCTCATCATTGATGTTTCTCTTTCTCCCTCTGCCTTCCTTTCTGAAATCAATAAAAAAAACATATTTTAAAATAAAACTTCAAATACCCTAACTTGCAACATGCAGCCTCAACACATTTTAAACTGCCTTCAAAACCCCCATCTTCATGTCCTGTAACTGTACCTGGACTGATCAGCCTCAGAAACTCCTTGACAAACTAATACATTAACAGAGGCCAAGTGAGCTGGGGTGGAGATCCCATCCCTGTGTGGACACAGGAGTCCGCAGGAGGCAGCCCTCTCCCGTTGGGGTTAAGAGCTGGCACTGGTGTCTCTCAGAGTCCACGGGGGACATGCCTGTTGGGCTGAGGGAGGGCCAGGTGGGGGCTGGCAGGAATTCTCTCAGCTCCCCAGCCAGCCCCCAGGGATTAATGCACAGACTTGGGCATGTTGAGTGCCTTCACAGCAGCAAAGCAAGGGGTGCTCTATTTGAGCCTCAAGTAGAATTTCCTTTCCTATTAGGGACTTTTGTCAGACAATATTTGAGTAATCAGCATGATCTGCTAAGTTCTGACAATCTAACATACTTTGAATGGGTCCGCTCAGGCCTCACTTGTGCCTTTAAAATGGGTGAGACCAAAGACACAGGGATGGGAAGGGCTTCTCTGGAGGGGAGGGCTTCTCTGGAGGCTGCACAGGATGGGGGTTGCCAGGCAGGCTGGAGGTGAGGAGATGGGGTCCTCTCTTCCCGGAGGAATAGGGAAGAAGTCTCCTCTTCCTGGCCCTCTGTGCTCTTCTGCCAGGACTGGTCTGGGGTCCAGGATCAAAGGGACAGGGGACTTGGCTTGTTCCCAGAGGGTCTGTCAGGCCAGTCCAGTGCGACAGAAGGAGGATATCCCTTCATAAACACTCCTTGCCAGCTGTTGGTGAGAGAGGGCTCATTCCCACTGGCTCCTTCCCTGGAATCCTTCAGCTGCTCCCCAAGACAGGACGAGGCCCAGGGCACCCTCATCAGAAGGACAGAGGGCAGTGGTGGTGACAGAGACTTGATTTAGAGGAGGGAGAAGAGGTGAAGGGAGGAGAGGGAAAAGGGACACCCCTGAATAGAGGGATACGGTCGTAGGGGGGGGGAAGAAAAGGGGAAAGGAGAGGAAATGCCAGCTCTGCTTTTGGCAGGAGGAGAAAAGCAGCCGTCGGGAGACAAAGAGGAGAGAAGAGAAGAGGACTAGGGGAAGGAGGAGGTGAGGTAGAGGAGAGAAGGGACTGGAGATGGAGGAGGAGGTGAGCAGGAGGCAAGGAAGGCAGCCCTGGGATGTGCAGCACGTGGCTATGAGGGCTAAGGCCAGGGAGGCTGCGTGCGTGTGTGTGTGTGTGTGTGTGTGTGTGTGTGTGTGTGTGTGTACGCGCACATGTGTGTGTCCGGTGGCTGTGGTGTCGGTGGAGACTCTTCAGGTTCCATTAGTGGCAATGGAAGGTGACATGCAGGGATCGATACCAATTGAGGCAACAGACTCCAGTAATAAACCCATTTCGCTCACACTTCTCCACCCCCACCCGCCAACCCCAAGAGAGGGAGGGAGCAAAGGGCTTCCCACATCTGACCCCCTCTCCAGCAAGGCTGCTCTTAGGACCGTCCCAGCCCTGGAACTGGGGGATGGGGTAGGAACCCAAGCCTGGGAGGAGTCTTCCGCAGGGTTGGGGCGTGTGCTTTCTGGCTCCATGCGGCTCCAGGCGGGGTCTGCTGCCTTCCACCTGGGCTACCGCCTCCTCTCAGGTGAGGAGGAGCCGGGTTCCCCTCCCAAACCCTGTGGCTACTTCCGAGGCAGAACAGGGAAACGCTCTGGGTTCACTGACCAGCTCACCCCTGGGCGCTGGTGAAGGCCTCTTTGTGTGCCGGGGTCAGTGTGGGTGTCAGAATGTGTGCCTGTCTGTCTCTGCCAGGAGGTGTTCGTCTCTGTGTGTGTCTGAGGACTCATGAGATGAATGTGTGTCTCTCTGCGGAGTCTGTCTCTACGATGGCGTGGTTCTGTGCGTAGGTGTCTGTATTTCCAGTGTGTGTTGTGAGTGTACTGTGTGTGCCTTATCCGTGTCCACACACCCCCGCTTCTGGGAACGTGGTCCGTGAACCCGAGCTGCTTGCGTGAGTCCGAGTGAGTGTGTCTGTGTTCCTGTGGGTGTCTGCTGCTGGCTGTGTGGGCTGTGCTCTGTTTTGGGGACTGGAGGTGTCTCTGTGTCTAGGCATCTGTGTGTGTGTGTGGGGGCGGGGGTTGGGGTGGGAATCGTGACTGTCTTTGTCTCCTGTGCAGGTGGGAAAATGCTGCTGGTCTCTTAGTAATTTTTGCACCCAAACCCTGCCCCAATCCAGCCTCTGGAGCTGGGCCTCAGGCAGTGCCCTACCTTCCAGATAGGGTGCCCACCGTCCCTGGAGCTGAGCAGTTTCCCCAGATACGAGCCTCTCAGTACGACTCTCAGTGCTGAAACTAGGACAGTCCCAGACAAACCAGGGCAAGGTCACACACTTCTTCCCGGACACCCGGAGGCCACCGTGACTAGTGGGGCAGGTGTCCGGGAAGAAAGGGCGGGGGAAAGGTGGGGTGGGGAGAGTTAGAGGAGAAGCTAGAAAGATGGAGACATTTGAATGGAAGAACTAGAATAAAAGAAAGAAAAGGCTGTGGGAGCAGTCGGAGGAATGCTGGTTAGACTAAAGGAAGAACTTCCCCAGGGAATAGGGATGGGACTCCAGAAACTAAGGCAGGAGGCCAGGAGGATGGGTTGTTCTCTGCTGGGATAAACTCCAATGAAGAGTCATGTTGGGCTCTGTGGGGGAGGGGGCGCGGGCGCGGAGATACTGGCAGAGTGATGCCCCTCGCCAGTAGGTAGCCCTGCTGTGGGGGTTTCTACCCTCCTGCAGACCCTCTCGGTCCGCTCTACCCCATAGGACAGCATGTGGGGATGCCCTGCTTTGAATCCTTCCCTCTGGCTGCCTGGTGGGCTCCCTTCCTCAAAGGGAACAGGGATGGGGACCTGGATGGCCCTGGGTGGCGGGCATTGAGGAGTTAGAGAGTCAGGAGGCGGTGGAAGGGAGAGCTGGTTTATAATGTCCTAGAGCACTGGTTGGCAAACCGCAGCTCGAGAGCCACATGCTCAGTTGACTAATGAGTTTGCCGACCACTGTCCTAGAGTCTTTAAAAATCCATGGGAATGCCAAAACCGGTTTGGCTCAGTGGATAGAGCATCGGCCTGCAGACTGAAGGGTCCCAGGTTTGATTCCTGTCAAGGGCACGTACCTTTGTTGCGGGCACGTCCCCAGTGGGGGGTGTGCAGGAGGCAGCTGATCGATGTTTCTCATCGATGTTTCTAACTCTCTGTCCCTCCTCTCTTCTTCTCTGTGAAAAAAACCAATAAAAAATATTTTAAAAAAATTCCACGGGTAGATCAGAGCCTCATCCATTGTGTTCACCATGGAATCTGCATGGCGTATAGCTGTCTCTCAGGAAACCTTTTATTTTATTTTACATTTTTATTGATTTCAGAGAGGAAGGAAGAAGAGGAGAGAGAGATAGAAAAAGCAATGATGAGAGAGAATCATTGACTGGCTGCCTCCTACCTGCAACCCGGGCATGTGCCCTGACCGGGAATCAAACCGTGATCTCCCTGTTTAAAGATCAATGCTCAACCACTGAGTCATGCCCAGCTGGGCTCTCAGGAAACTTTTTTGATGGAATTCATAGCTTTGCCCCTGCTCCCGAGTGTGTTAGCTGTCCTCCTCTCAGGGGATGGGTGAGAAAGAGTCTCTGGCTATTTCTTCTCTCAGTCCCAGCCTGCCACTCCTCACTCCTGCCATCTCCTGCATTGGGCCTCACTGGCGAGCCCTGCCCACCAAATCACGTTCCTGCAGTCTCTGAACGTCAGGCACACTGGGGTCCTGCAAGGGGCCTCCAGACTCTGCTGAAAGTGGTCCCCTATAGTGTTGTCTCAACGCAGTGCTTTTCTTTCTTTCTTTTTTTTTAAAATATATTTTATTGAATTTTTACAGAGAGAAAGGGAGAGGGATAGAAAGTCAGAAACATCGATGAGAGAGAGACATCCATCAGCCCCCTCCTGCACGCTCCACAATGGAGATGTGCCCGCAAGCAAGGTACATGCCCCGACCGGAATCGAACCTGGGACCTTTCAGTCCACAGGCTGACGCTCTATCCACTGAGCCAAACCGGTCTCGGCCTTTTCTTTCTTTTTAAGAAAATTAATTTTCTTTTTAATAAAATTAATAAAATTAGTATTTTATTAATTTCAGAGAGGAAGGAAGAGGGAGAGAGAGCCAGAAACATCAATGATGACAGATCCATCATTGATTGGCTGCCTCCTGTATACCCTTCCTGGGGATCAAGCCTGCAACCGAGACAGGTGCCCTTGACCTAATTGAAGCCAGGACCTTTCAGTCTGCAGGCTAATGCTTTACTCACTGAGCCAAACTGGCTCAGGCATTGTAGTGCTTTTCAAATCGCCCTGACATTGGCTCTTTGGTATTCGAGGTGTTTGAAAGGGTTACACCAATAACCATGAGGATGAAACTGCCTTTGGGAGGGTCACACAGGCTTTTATCTGTTCTAGAAACTGAGTTCTCAGTAGAAGTTTTGAAAAGGATCTTTGCATCCTGGGCCACTCCTGACATCTGCCGGTGCCTCTGTGAGGAAGTCAGGAGAGTGCGTCCCAGGGCAGAGACTGTGTACCCCAGGGTGCTCCTCAGGGTCAGGGAAACTGAGCAGGCAATTCCCTGAACCCAGACTGTGGGCTAGAAGAAGGGACATGGCCAAAGGGGGACATGCCCTCTTGACCCCACCAACTCCACATCTGGGCTGGGGGCAGTACTGTTCGCAAATTACAATTGCGGTGTTTGTTGGGCCCCTGCCTTGCTGATCTAGGAGCTGGGCCCTGGGCTGAGCTCTGGAAGACAGTGGGAGAACTGACTCTTGCCCAGGATCCTACTGTGTTCACTCTACTTTGGGCCCTGTCTTTTTACCTTTGTGTCTATTTCTCGTCTATTTCTCAGGTGAGTTTTATCTCTTTCCTCAGACTGGGGGCTTTGGAAGCCAGCAGCTGTGGGGTCCCTGAGGAAACCATATCTCCTCTGTCAGACCGGGGATTGCCTGGTTGCAGACTAGGGCTCGGGGTGGGAATCTCTCCTTCCTTAGTCTGTAGACTCCCTGGGAGGGGCTGAGTCTCCTTTCCTAGCTCCTCTTCCTCTGTCTGAGCCCAGGGGTGGGAAGGTGGGAGGTGTCAGGGTGAGGAGATTTGGCCAAGGCTCCCTGAAAACAGTGAGGAAGGGGGAGGGTGACAGCATGAAGAACAAACAGGCAGCAAGGACACACACACACACACACACACAGGGCCACAGAGAGGGCAGGGAGGAACTGGCATTACACATATAGCAAGGGGGTGCAGGCAAGACTTTGCAGCCTTAGTGAAGAGACATCCAAAAGCCTGGCCTAGGAGTGGGGTGGGGGTTGGGGGGTAGTGAGGGGTCACAGTGGGAAAAGGCAGATGGCAGCTGTTGTCCACTAATTCTACCTCCCCAGCTCTTTTCTGGACCTTTGAGGACATGAGATGGGCAGGCATTTGTATCATCTGAAGCCAGGAAGGATTTCTTGGCAGAAGAGAACTCAGGGACTCCAGGGGGATGCTGGTCTCCCTCCCCTCCTCCCCGCATCTAACCCTGACCCCCACCCCAGCACAAACTTGGGGCAGACCAACCAAACTTTTGTATATATATTCAGTGTCAAGGAGCCCCGTGTCGGGCTGATAGGAAAGAATAAGAGAGAGAGAGAAGGGACCAGGAGAAGGCAGAGCTCAAATGAGACCTGAGATAAAGCAATTACCTGATCAATATGGGTGAAATTGAGTAATCTAGCAAATCAATACCCTGGGCAGGAGGCTGAGGGGTGCTCCATGCTCTCAGTCCTGATCTCTGGACTACTCCTGCTGCAGCTCCCCTCCCCCATTTTATTCCTCCCTCCCACCCCCCACCCCGCTCCAGGAATTCACTCTATGTCTGTCTGCCTTCCATCCAGCCTTGAACTCTGGTCCCCTAAAGGCTGCCCAAGACTTTCTCTTCAGCTTTTCCCTTCCCAAACGGATCCCCTTCTTTCAACAGCCCTCTAAGTTGATGCCTCCACATCTTTCTGCATCTTCCTCCATTCCTGCCCCCATCCCCCTTCTTACTCATTGGGGTCCACAGCCCAAGCCAGCTGGGTAGCCAGCTGCCCACATCTGTGTCCTGGGAACAGGTGTGGGGCGGTGGTTCCACCTATCCCCTGTCTCAGTGGTCGGCAAACCGTGGCTCGAGAGCCACACGCGGCTCTTTGGCCTCTTGAGTGTGGCTCTTCCACAAAAGACCACGGCCTGGGCGAGTCTATTTGGAAGAAGCGGTGTTAGAAGAAGTTTAAGTTGAAAACATTTGGCTCTCAAAAGAAATTTCAGTCATTGTACTGTTGATATTTGGCTCTGTGGACTAATGAGTTCGCCGACCACTGCCCTATCTGATAGGCACTTGCTAAGGACAAGAACTAGGTTTTCAGGGACCAAGTCTTGCCCCACTCCCTAATATGCTAAGTTGCAGGCTGAGCTGGACTCTGGGGCAAGGAGCTAGGGGAGGATCCTGCCGATCCAAAGGGGACACAGTGGGTGCTGACAGTAGTGAAGGCTAGTAGGCCCTCTGGGTCTGCCTAGAAGAGGGCCTTGGGGCTTTAGTTATTTTAAAAGAAGGGGTGAGAGGGAGAGAGAGAATTGAGAACACCCTTAGTATGTGGAACATGACCTTCCCAAGTCAGGGTTAAAGATTCTCTGGCAACCAGAAAAGTTATGGCTCACTGGGAGATGAAGAGAAAGGCCATAGCATTTCAGGAAGACCACTGGAGCCACAGTCAGAGCCTCCTAATTATTCATCTTCCATGGCTGTTGGCCTGGAGCAGTGGTTCTCAACCTTCCTAAGGTCGCGACCCTTTAAGACAGCTCCTCATGTGGTGGTGACCCCCAACCATAAAATTATTTCCGTTGCTACTTCATAACTGTAATTTTGCTACTGTTATGAACTATAATGTAAATATCTGATATTCAGGATGTATTTTCGTTGTTACAAATTGAACATAATTAAAACATAGTGATTAATCACAAAAACAATATGTAATTATATATTGTGAAATATTTATTTCTAATTACAAATAAATGAAATTTTTTGTCTTGAATCATGGTGTAGTATGGGTAACAGTCTTCATATGACAACAGTAAACTACATTGCTATACTTTGCTGCACCGAGGAGCAGTCTGTTGGTTCCTAAGACCATGGAAAATAGGTGTTTTCTGATGGTCTTAGGCGACCCCTGTGAAAGGGTCATTCAATCCCCAAAGGGGTCTCGACACACAGGTTGAAAACCGCTGGCCTGGAGGGTCCTGGCAGGTAGGGAGTGTCTTTATTTAGCTGTGAAAGCCCAGGACAGAGCCTGGCATCCAGTAGGCACTCAGGAAACATTAGCTGAATAAATGAATGACAGTTGTCACTTTGCCACAGTCCACCTTTTACCTCAGTTCATTATGTTGGCTTGTTTCCCCACCTACAATGTTAGTCCCTAGAGAGCAGACCCCGTGGTGTCTATCGGCACCTGGTCTGCCAGGTACGTCTCACAAAAGAATGAATAAAGGTCTGTACCTGTGCCTCTCCCTCTCTGGCCTGGCGTTCCATCCAGGGGAGCTCACACCGGCAATGCTTCCACAAGGTCCCTCAGAGAAACCAGAGGCCTCTTTAAGGCAACCCAATCCCCTGCCCCCTCCCTTCTGCCCTCTATGTGTCACCTCTGAGAGGCAGGGAGGAGAGGTGTTTGAGAAAAAACACGGACTTTGGAGTCAGAAACTCTGGGTGAGCCTGGTTAGTTACTCACTAGCTCTGTTGACCGAGGGCAATTCACTTAGCTTCGTTGACCTTTGTTTTCTTCATCTGCAAAATGGGATAACAATGATACATTAGGCAGAGGGCTATTTTGTGGATCAAATACGTTAACTCAGATGAAGTGAACATAATGTACAAATGTTCGTTGTTATTTTCAATAGGAGGGGTAGGAGGGGTTGCTCAGCAGAAGAACATTTTAACAAATGCAGATAAAGATTATTTTTTCCAGCTGGGCCAGGAGTGGGAGCATGAAAACGACCTTTTTTTGCCTGTGATATTCCGGAGGTAGCCTGAATCTACACTCCTCAGTTTCCCTTCCCCTTTTCTTTCAGGTGAGTTCTAATACCCAGAGGGCAGAGTCCTGCAAAGAAGACACAGCCCCGAACACCACATTGTGGCTGGCTCCCCTCCCTCTCACCTATTTGTTACTCTTTAAGGAATGGGGGGTGGAGGGGGGTGGGGAGATGGGCAGGGGTGAACCAGAGAAAGTCTTAATGACACGTTAGAACAGTGGTTCTCTACCTTCCTAACCTGCGACCCTTGCATATAGTTTCCTCATGTGGTGGTGACCCCCAACCATGAATTTTTGCTACTGTGATGCATCGTGATGTAAATATCTGCATTTCCCTATGGTCTTAGGCGACCCCTGTGAAAGGGTCGTTCGACTCCCAAAGGGGTTGCAACCCACAGGTTGAGAACCGCTGCGTTAGAACAAAGGGCCTGCCCTGGGAGCCAGGATCTTGGTTTCAAGGCCGACCTCTGCCTCCAGGAGAGAATGGTCTTTCCATTCTCCTCCCTTCTTCCCTCTCCTCCCCGTGAGGTCCCTGCAGGACTCCAGGTGAGAGGTTCCTTGCTGGACCTTAGCTCTCTGGCCCCAAGGTTCTAAGGCTCTAAGTCTTCTCCTGGACTAGTCTTTGGACTGAAGTTGGATTGGAGCCAGCCCTGAGGTCGAAGGCCAGAGGCAGTGACACTGGGGTAGAGAGAGGCCTGTTGCCTCTGGGCTTCAGACCTTCACTTCCCAGTCTCGGCCCATTGTTTGCGCCGCACCCTCCCCATTGTCTGCCTGGACTGCTTCCTCAGATCCGGGAGCTACATCCCTATCAGTCAGGGTTGGGCTCATCTGCATTCTGGGAAGGTTTGATCTTTGATCTTGATCCCTCCTTAGCCAGTCCCACAGCTCAGCCCCTGGAGCCTATCTTACTGTAGGTGCTAGCTCGCCCTCCTGCCTCCCTGATTAGGACACAAAGCCTGACACTGGAAGAAACACTAAAGTTGTGGTCCCCCAGAATAGTACCTCCAGTTCTGCATGTCTGACTCTTAAGAGGCTGGGAGGAAGCGTCATTACCTTGGCTCAGAAATTCAAAGCAATGACTAGTTGAAGTGTGGGATTCAGAGTGAGGAGACCAGTTTGAGTCACCATGGGCCTCATTGTTCTCATCTGTGAAACAAGGATCATAAGAGGAGTGGGGCCAGGGAAAGAGCGATGTGCAGGTACACAGACCCATAGAGTACAAGGACCACGATGGCAAAGCAAAACACCGTGGTCACTTATTAAACAAGCATTTGATTACTAAATGCTTTGTAGGCATCATTTAATATTAAGGGCAATCCTATAAAAGCAGGACGTTGAAGCATAGAGATCTTCTGTAAATTGTCTATGTAATAGCCAGTAGAATGGCAGGGGTGGGACTATGGGATTAGAGCCAGTTCCAGTTTATCTCCCTTCCTCAGGGAGTTAACACACCCAGCTCCTGTGAGAAGAGGGGAGCAGAAGCCACAAGAAGGATCAGGGTGCTGATTGGGGGGGAGGGGAGAGTGAAGTCTGAGACAGCAGGCCTTCTCCTGTCCTTATATTCCAAACCTGCATCCTCTATCCCAACAATCAAACTTCCTTTGTATATCTGTCATCCATTCATCCAACACACAATTATCAAACATCCTTAGCTCCAGGCAAGGTGCCGGGTACTGAAGAAAGGTGAGCTGACCCTTGCGCCAGCCTTCCAGCCACCCTGTGACCAAGCTGGACCAGAAGAGCATTAACAACAGCATGGAAGGGCGATGGTGCAGAGGTCAACGTGGGCTGTGGCACAACACAGAAGGGTGCCTGGGAAAGGTCCCTGGAGGCGATGACCTGAGTGGGATTCTGAAGAATAAGCTGCAATGGGCCACAGGAAGTGGAGGAAAAAGGGTGGTCCAGGCAGCGAGAGAGACCAGAGCAGCAGCAGTTAGGCAGGATTTATGGCAGAGTAATTGAGGCACCGGTACTGGGGCTTGAACCCTGTTCATATCACTTAATGTCTTCGTGACTCATTGTTTCCCTCATGAGGATTAAATGAGTTAATGAGAAGCCCTTAAACCTGCCTCCCTCCCTCTTCAGAACTATCAGATCTATCTTCTCACTGTATGGTAAATGCTCTCTGTTCACTGGCTGTTGGGGTTGCAGCCACTTTGGCTGTGTGCGGTGGGAGCATGTGCCTGTGTGTGGTTAAGGGGCCAGATTATGAAGGCCCTTCTAAACTAAACTAAGGACTGTAAATAGGGAGCCACTTAAAGCTTTATTCCCTACTCACTTACCTTGCCAGGCTCTGAGACACCCTTTCCTATCACACTCTGTCCCCATGCAGACCCCCATTCTCACCCCCAGAACCTCACCACTTCTTCCCCTCCGGTCATTCTCACTCCTAAGCTTAGAATATGAAATCATCAGCATCCAATTCCATGCAATGAATGGTCAACAGAGGGTGACAGAACCAGAGACCTGGGATCCTGATCTCAAAACCAGATGCAATTTCACTTCTAACGGAAGTCTCATTTTGCTTTCAGTAGCAGGACGAAGGGAAAGAAGTAGGAAGCTTGCCCAGTAGGAGGGTCTCCATCCAAGCCCATTCTGAGCTTCAGAGAATCAACCAGTCAACCTTGTCACTTCACTTTTCCCACTTCCATGAGTTGAATAGTCTTCTTGAGCAGACATGAACAGGCTGGTTAGTTTCTCAGGGCTGTGGCCTTCATGTTCATTGGCCTACACCAAAGGCTTTTGCAAAATATTGGGATGCCCATCACTAGCAGAATAAAATGTAAACTCTTTGGCATCTCCTCAGAACCTCCATAATCCTTCCTGGTTTGCTTCTGCACTCACCTTCAATTCCTCTTTCTGACTCACCGGGCTCTTACATAAAAGTCAAATTAACAACTGGCTGATTCTATAAATGTTGGGGTCTTTAGATCACTTTATGTCAAGGATGAAATGAGGTTACTCCGTCTGGCACCATTTTTCTTAGGGTGTGTTCTGTGATGTTCAGTATCCCACCAAGATCTATCTCCTCCTACCCCTCTGGATTCCTGTTCTCTACTGGCTTGCTATGTACTTAAAACAAACCACCACCACCAAAACCACCTTTACTGGTATTATTCACATACCAATTCACCCTTTAGAGGGATTGTAATTCAGTGGGTTTTATTTACCCAAATTGTACAACTATCACCACTAACTCCAGAACATTTTCCTCATCTCCCAAAAATGTGACCCTTCTTGGCAACCATTAATTCTATGTCCTATCTTTATGGATTTGTCAATTCTGGACATTTTATGAAAACATACAAAGTGAGGCCTGTTGTGTCTGGCTGTGCATGTACTCTTAATGAATCCTCAATCCAGAGGCATTGAGACTCACTTGTGTCTCAGGCATCCGAGTCCTTTATCTAGCAGTAGCCATTGACTCAAGAAAACTGACACTTCAGAACTATTAGGAGACCTATCTTCTCACTGTATGCTGATCTCTATCCCACAGGAATAAAAGGCATAGACTCAGCAAAACCTCTGGCTTAACTACCCTGGCTTAGTGTGTCAACGGCATCACCAACACTCGTGTTTATTTAAAAGTATTTTTTTTTTTATTTAACTTTAATTTCTGAGGTAAAATACTTTTTTCTTTCAACTTCCATAACAAAATACAGAGCTATCAGATACCCCTGGAAAAAAATATGTATATTATACATATATTTCTATAACATTACATCATATATATAATATATATGCAAAAATTTGAAGACTTTATAGAAAGCGGAACATCTAAAAGGCACTGCACAATGGAGTTAAGATTACTTACATTTTATGTACATATACACACTTTATTCTGCTTAAGCTAACTAGTGAAGTCATCTTTCACATGTGAATATCTCACAATTCCCTGCATCACAATTTTATAACTCAAATAATGCCTAAATATTTAAAAACAAATTAAATGGTAACTTTTTTTTTTTCCCAACAAGAAACTAAAAATGGAACAGTTCTTAAAGGACTGGATCAAAGTTCTCTTTAACAGAATTAAAATTTCATTACTGTTTATAAAACAAAAAAGCACATAATTATGGAATAAATAAAAAAGGGACAAATAGCCAACTCACTCTACCCACTTGGTGAGAAGTGAAATACAACTATATTTTTAATGCTTCTGAGTTTCTTGGCCCATGGAGGACTAGGGTGCAGTAATTCCCTGTATTAGTGAGTTGGGTTTAATGCAGTGCAGCTTGAAAATGGGGAGAGGGGTGGTTAAGGGACTGGTAAATTAAGATTGACCTCTACTATTGTCTCTTTTCAATAGTCAAAAAAGGGGGGGGCAAATTGCATGAATCCTTGATTATAAGACTTCAAGATTCATATTTGTAAAGTTTTAAACATTTGGCACAGCAAAATTCAGAAAAACCGGGGGAGAAAATAGTCTGGTTTTATCCCCCTTTTTTCTATCTGCTGTTGGACAGTGATAAGATGCTCACAGAAAAGTAAAAGCTGGCTTTGTGCCAGGCTGGTGACAGGTGCTGCCAGGAGCAGGCTCGGGGAGAAAAACGAACTCCCACCCCTTCACCCCAGGAATGACCCACCTCCACATTCCCTGGTCCACTTCCTGAGCAAGCCCAAGTTTGGCTCTATTATAAAGGACCCTCCCCTCCACCCAACCCCAGTGTGCAGTGCAAATTGACCAACAATTTACTGGTGGAATGGCAATCAAAGGAAACAGTTAAACACCAAATAATTTCTTAAAGCCAAAAACATTTTCATGGAATTTAACATTTTTTGAGTGTGTTTTTTCAAGTGTAAAAAGCAGTGACTTTTTGTTCAAACAGAAGCAGCATCTAGGAATTCTGGCACTTGGGTTCTAGGGGGTTACAGGTATGCAACATGGATTTCTTTCCCTCTTATTTAAAGGCCTCATGTTTCTATTCCTGAGTTAATACCGATACCTGCTGGCCCTCCCCTCTAGTGGACAGGGAGGGTGGCCAGCCAGCCTCCCTGGTTAGATTGGGCAATGACAAGAAGACATACCTCCTCCACATGCCCGGGCTTGCTTTCCAATTAGAGGTAAATTGAGGTGCAGAGAAAGTAACCGACAAAAACATAACCAACCAAAGATCCCTTGGACAGGGAGCCCTTTGCAGCCTGACCAAAGCCTGAGTCCTCAGGGACTGCTCTGTCAGTCCCTTTCCCAGGGAAAGACAGGTTACTCATGGAATTTGAATTAAACAAGGGGGAGGGCACTTGCCCCAAAAATCTGCATGATGGACTCAAGTCATCCCAAACCACCTAGTAACTCCCTCACCTGCTCTAACCTTTCCTGAGCCCCTCATGTATGCTCTCCTTTAAAAAAGAACAGCCACCTGCCAACATTGAAAGACAACCCTCCAATGCTTCTTAAGAGTGTTCACTTAGGTTACGGTGAAGTCAGGAATTTCTCTATTCCTAGACAGCATCCCTGTGCCCACTCCTTGCCCCTATCAGATATGGAGTTACTTCTCTGCCTGCTGCCAGGTGGATTGGAGCCACAGTTGGGTGTTTCCACACACTAGTTACATGGGCACACGCATTCAGAGAGCTGGCTATGGCTTCTCTCTGCCTCTAGTCCAGGATCCTTTCCCTTCCTGGAAAATCAATACTTTCCCATTCCTTTGAAGTTGATGGAACAATTCCTCATTGTCTGTAAACTGGAGTCTCACATAGGATAGTCAATTGATCATGAATATTAGAATGGGCTAGGGGAATAGTATGGCAAGAATGGGACAGACACCAACTTCCATTCATATCAGGACTTTTGACATCTGGTTGCTTTCGTTATCTATTCCTTCAGGTTCAATAAACCTCCACTTGTACCCCCAGCTACCTTCTGCATTTCTAGGTATCATCTGTCTTTCACTCCTATAATCCTGTCTTTTTACTATCCATCCCAAAAACATCTAGAGAGGATGACTACATATTAGCTCAAAATTTAATCGTGCTTCAAAAATTCTTGCATTATCTGAAAAGTTGTTCATGTCCTTTTATAGGTTTGACAGACCCGTATCATGTTAAAGTATGTTCATTATTAAGGCTTGACTTAAGAACATGGTAAAAGAGCCAGACAACAAAAACACAACTTCATCAGTGTCATGCCTCTCTGAACTCGCTACAGCCATATTCTGGTTTGGCTCTCCAGGCTCATGATGGAAAAGGAAAAATAAAGGTCATTTTTGTGTTTGTTTGTAAAGGCGTTGGGTTATTTCCTCCTGCCCTCTTCTTTCCTCCCTGAATAAGAGTTTACAACTCCTCATGGCTTCTTAACAGATGAAGGTGAAAAGTCCGAGAAATTCACAGCAGGGCTTCCTGTCTCAACCATGCAGCCAGGCTCAGTGCCTGCTCCACTCTAACTGGCAGTATGTTTCATGTTTCCTGAAAACATTTTTTTTAGAGGAAAAGAAAAAAAATGCCAAACAACACAGGAAAAAAGAAAAAAAGCAACATCTGAACACCCCAATCGCCCTACCCCAGTAAGACTGAGAGTATCTTATTCTCCCCCGAAATAATTACAAAGAAACATCTCAGGCAAATACTGAGTATTAATGGTCTCTCACCTGCCAACCATGCCCTTTCTCCTTTTTATGTAACTCTCAGAGCAAAATAAACTCATTAATGGCTTTCCTATATATAAATACAGTAGAAAAGAAAGAAGTCTGGAACCTGAACATCACGGGACCAAACAGTGTCTTGGCCCTTTGGGAGTTTGTTCAGAAAGTATTAGCCTCAACAGGAAATAGAGGCCCTTTCCCCTCTCAGTTCAATACCCTTCCTGTGTCCTACTCACCAGGAAAAGAAGTATGTTCTTATCTCACCTAATTTACAACAGAAGATGACCAATCCCATTCCCCAAACATAAAAATACAAGTCTATGCCACTAGAATGATCAAACCAGCTAATTCCCTCCCCCCCACCCCGAAATCTTGCTACATAAATACATGTATGTGATTATAGTATAAACAGCTCCCAATCTACTTCCAATTCTAAGCATCAGCAGCTGCCGTTGCCAAGCCCTGTGGTCCTGATCCATTCCAGAGGAACTTGCCATCCTTTCTCAGCTCTCGGGCTTCAGGGTCGTCATTCCAGCGCCGCTTCAATCGAAGCTTGGGGGGCATCAGGGCATCTTCTTTCTTCTCAGGCACACTGGGCTCTTTGCCAGGCCTATCTTCGCTGTCTTCAGTCACTTCTAGAGGTTCTTCACTTGGGGTACTAATGGGTACAGAGGGCCAGATAGGTGGTGCCTCTGGGCGGGCAAAGATGGTGCCTTTTTCCTCCTCTATGGTCCTGCTTGGCACAGTGCTCTCTTCTTGTGAGTGCTCCTCCTTCTCTTGGGCTGAGTGCCTGAGACTCTCAGGATCCTTTTCAGAGGCTGGCTCTACTTTAATTCTTGGGGGCACAGGTGCCATGGTGGGAGCAGTGACAGGTGCTGACTCCTCCCTGCTCTCTACCCTCTCCCGGTTCTTGCGCCCAACTGGTGGGGGCTGCAGCTTGATGGAAAACTGGGTTGATTCTTCAGGATGCATTTGGCACTGCAGTGGTGGAACCATGAGCCCTGGGTAACGGGGAAATGTCCGGGGACTCAGATGGTAGTTGAACACAGAACAGGCTTGAGAATGAAGGTAGTGTTTCATTTCCTCAGGGTTGAAGGAAAAGCAACTGCTGCTGGTGAAAGGGCTCAGGCCTGGTGATGGGCTATAGGAGAAGATAGTGGGAGTCAGGGAGAGGGCTGGTGAAATGGGAACGTTAAGGACACCTCCTCGGCCAGGGATTGGAGAGACAGCGAAGGGACTGTGGGGGTCAGGGTAGATCCCTGGCCTACTGAACAGAGGAAGCATGATGTCAGGCTTGCGTTTCTGATGGCCAATCCCTCCTCCGCCGACAGCATTCCGGGAGGACATGAGATCCACACCCCGGCGCCAGTCAGCAGTTGAGCCATCCTCCAGCTCCGAAAGCTCCGCCTTTCTGTCGGTGCCATTACTCAACTCCTGACCAGCAGTTAGGGAGCTAGTAGAGAACCGCCCGGGCTGCACATCGCTAGTTGGAGAATGAGTGTCCAGAGGTGGGAAATGGAACCGGGAAGAGGCTGTTGGAACTGGTGGTGCACTCTGGGGAACCACACCTGTGGAGGAAGAAAAGACAAAAGGCTACCTCAGGTCTGGTAATTCATTATCATCACTTTTACTTACGCTAAGCAAATACAAGATGTTTAGGAACAACAGAAAACACTCCAGCTGGACTGATTCCCTTAGCTCCTTGTCTCCCTAGTAACTACTGCTTAGCTTCTTCTCAATTTAGTTGCCATCTTTCTGTAGCCTCTTACGTTGTCTTCATGGTACGCTTTGCTATCTGAAATATGATTTACTTATTTATCTGTATTCTAAAACAAATTCCACAAAGGCAGGGACTTCCAATTGTTCACAACTAGATTTCCAGCAGTTTGGGGCTTAACAGTGAGTAAGTGCTCAAGAACTATTAGTTGAATGAATGAATGAGTACATGGGCCTTCTCCTCTGCAACTCTAAATACAGTTTTGCAAATAATCTTTTCTTATTTTCGCAATTTTGGCCATATCTCTAAAGCAAGCAAACACACCAATCCAAAAAATAAAAACGAAACAAAAACCCACAAACAAAATTAAGAATTACATTCATGTAAAGCAATGCATTAAAAGACCAAAGATGCCCTAGGTGGTTTGGCTCAGTGGATAGATTGTTGGCCTGCAGACCGAAGGGTCCAGGGTTTGATTCCAGTCAAGGGCATGTATCTTAGTTACAGACTCAATCCCATACCCTGGTACATGCAGGAGACATCCAATTGATGTGTCTCTCTCATAACAATGTTTCTTACTCTCTGTCTCTCTCCTTCCTTTCCACTCTCTCTAAAAATCAATGGAAAAATTTCCTTGGGTGATGATTAACAACAACAACAAAGAGCAAAGAACCTGCACCTAACATTTATGGATACAAACAAGGCATGTCTTAAGAATAAAAACAGGTTTTAAAACAAAAATCATGTTTATTAAGTTCTTATGGTATATGTTTTATCATTTCTGATATACAATTACCCTTTTATAGAAATTTAAATGTTTCAATCTCTCCAAATGTATATTTCTTTAACAAATGTTATATAATGATCTCCATTCCAAACCTGCTTTCAATACTTTTCAAGCATGGAGAAGGCTGGGTGAAATCTAGGACCCAAACACTCACTCTACCAAGGCCTCCTGTGAAAATGTGAAGCTCTAAGCTCCCAATAGCATGCTAGACATGTCAACTTCAGATGCTCACAAGTTCTCAACTCTCCAAAAGGCCTTTCTGATAAAAAAGGGCATAAGAAAGGGTTGCAAGCCAAGGCCTCAGAGACTCTTTGGGTTCCTAGAAAAAATTAATCGGTATCTATCTCTAAAGATGTCAGGAGGGCTCTTTACATTGTGAGGCAGAGATAAGGGAGAAGGAAAAAAGGGCAAAGAAAAAGGTAAGAAAAATCCAAATAAGTAAAGTATGGTGATGTAGAAGAAACAAAAAAGTGCATGACAGTGTGGTCAGGCATCACTCCCAAACAGCTATTTATATAATGGAGTCATCCTCAGATAGGACTCGGGAGTCTGCTGGTGTGTGCAAGACTAGCTTTCTAGGCACATGTGACAGAGTAATACTCTGCCAGAGCAGCATTTCCCAAATTGATGCTTCACAGGAAATGCAGGACTTTTTTCCCTACAGCTACTGATTGAATTTTACAATTACGTTTGAGTAGGCCACAAGGGTCCCAGGCCAAAAGTTTCTCTTCTTCCAGTCTATTACAGTGGCTAAAATTCCATTATTTTTGAGTCTTTTTGATCTTGATTTTTTTTACAAGAGCCCATCAAGTCAAAAGTGAAAAAAAAATCCTCACTTCTGTGTGTTCTGAAGGACTGAATAACATTAAGCATAATGCAAGAAGGTCCTGTCCCCTAAATAATTTTATCTTAGAACAGCATCAGCTCATAGCAAAATGCATATAAAGTAGTTTTCAAAATAAGTAATTTGTTAGATAATAATCATGGTTCAAAAGTAATTAAAAGACATATATCATTTGAATATGGACCATACATTAGATGATACTATTAAAGCAATGTTAAACTTCCTGAGGAGTTGTAATATTACTGTGATGGTTATGGAGGTGAATGTTCTTATACCTGGGAGATCCATGCTGAAGTATATGGGGGTCAAGTGTTATGATGTTTGCAATTTAAGCTCAATACTTACACATGTGGCTGTTCACTGTTTTACCAATTTTTCTGTAGGTTTAAAGTTTTCCAAAATAAAGGTATATATAAACAATTTGGGGTGGTGGTGGGAGGCAGAGTGATGTCTGAAGACCATCCTTGAATTGGTATGTCCTGCTTCTACACTTTTGACAGGCTATCATTTTTTTAAAAAATTCTTTTGAGTTTATCACTTTTATTAGTATCTTCTGTATCTTTCGTTTGCTTATTATATGCAAGTAAATATTTAAAATATATTTAATATTTCACAGGATGCTTTTAATGGTAAAAATGAGATACTATAGGTAGAAGTATTTTCAACACTATTCAAATGTTAAGTACTCTCCTCTAAACTGTTAAAAGTAAGATTGTGGGGAAGGGAGAACATTCACTTTACTTTTACTCTATGAACTTCTGTATTATTTGGATATGTTACAACCAGCATGTATTGCCTCATTCTTAAAAAACAGATCAAAACAGGCCAACTGTATCAACCCACCATCTAGACATGATCTCTCTGGCCTTCAAGATCTAAATCCATACAGCCCTACTTTTAGAGTGCTTATCATTCCACATTCTAAATTGTTTTAAACCTACATATCTTATCTCTCCTGATAAACTGTAAGTTCCTGGAGGAAAGAGTGCCCCTCCCATCTGTGTGTGTGTGTGTGTGTGTGTGTGTGTGTGTGTGTCTAGGGCTTAATACATTATGTGTTGTCTAAATGAATGAATCTCAATCTAGAGGAAGAATGGTTAATTTAGTAAATAAGAACTGAATTTCAGAAGCTCTATTTCTCAGGTATTGTTTCCTAAGAAACAGGTAACTATATTCAAACCACCCTGATCAATCTTTAACTTTGATGTCATCCTTAATGTCATTTATAAAATGCTACTGAGACATATACTTTACCCGACTAGCAGAGTTGAAATAATTCACCAAACACTAAGGTAACTTTGTTAAGTAGATGTATATTCAATAAATGTTGTATTTTTTATCATAAAAAGTTACACTGAAACAATATTTGGTCTATCTGGGTAAAAGTTCTCTATAAACAAATGACGTTTTTTGGAGATATCTATATCCAGGAGTAAGCAATCAAGCAGTGTGCCTAAAGGAAATCCACACTGCTCTGTTTTTCCTGTGACTTCTCTGATTAGGATCTGGAGCTTAGTTGAGAATCAATGTTGGTTCCGATGCCTTCAGGAAGAATGGGTTGTGCCAGGCTACTACTATAAGGGCTCTAGACCAGAGTCTTCACAAAGTGAGAGTCCAGATTTCCTTGCCTTGGAAAAGCATATTACCCACAAGAGCTGATGGATGCCCCATTCTAGGTTGTCCCATGGCTAGACTTCTGAGTTTGCAATAGACAAGAATGGGTGAAAGACAGAAGAACAAGACCATTAAAGCTTTTTTGGGGGGAGTGGTATGGCAGAGTATGAACACCAACACTTTCTTCAAAGTTGCTGGTATGCCTACTTAAGAGTCCCAATTATTCTAGATGTACAAGGAAGGAGCAAGAGTGAAAAATAGAGGAAATGGAATTCCAGTGGCTAGAACAGGTTTGATTTCCTAACGCCTCTCCCTCTGGCACAAGGAAAGAAAACAGGTTGTAATTAGAGAGATACATTCCAATACCACTTTTTTTTTAAATGTATGCCCCAGGGACAGGAGGGAGCGGCTATAAGTTGGAAATGTAATGATAGCTGCATTAAGCTAAAACTGCTCTAACTTGTTGTGTGTAGTAATTAGGTATCTGCAATGGATCTCAGCATTATATTCTCTCAGCCACACCCCTGTTCTAATTTTTCAGGATGTTTCCAACTTTTCTGTGAGAAGTCGTAATACTGCAGAATCACAATTAGATTTCTTTGCCTTAACATACAATGCCACAAAGACTGTACTGATGGCTGGTTAGAAACTGGTTGATACAATGTTTTATTGGGCAGGATTATGATTTGCACCAACAAACACACTCCTGTAAGAGACTGACTACTTTCTGCTTTGAGAGAGGCAGACCCGAAACCTCTGTAAAGAGGTGTGGTGAAAGCTGTCACCAGAGATCCCAAAGGGGAAATCTTGCTGCACTTGAGAGAAGGTCAACTAAGCCCCAAGTCTTGTTCTGAGGTGCTGTTGGTACAGATCAAAGACACTGCTTTTCACTGTAAACATATGAACATCCTCTTCTATGATCAAGGATGCTGTGGTTTTGATGATATTCACTTGATAAGGGAAGGTTTGGTAGTTTCACAGAAAATCGGAAGTGCTTGTAGAAACAGGTTCTTATCTATGAAAGAGTCACTGGATAGAATGTTAAAACTCTGAGTTCTGAACTTAAAGATCAACACGAACCTACAGAACATCATTCCTAAAGAGGGATCGAGTAATAGTATCTAGGAAATTACAAATATGCAAAAAAGGGAACCAAAACAACAAACCAAACCCAATTTATCTTGATGCTGCAGAGCTTATCACCCTTGGTATGAGATGAATGGAAACACCTGAGCAAGAACAGAGGCAATTCAAAGGGTCACATTATCTCAGTGTTTCTGAAAACCTCTTAAAACATGCCAGTCTTAGTCTTGGGTTTTCAGGATTCCTTTTCAACTCAAAATTCTTTCCAGCCCTAACTGGTTTGGCTCAGTGAATAGAGCATCAGCCTGTGGACTGAAGGGTCCCAGGTTCGATTCCAGTCAAGGGCATGCACCTTGGTTGCGGGCACATCCCCAGTAGGGAGTGTGCAGGAGGCAGCTGATGTTTCTCTCTCATCGATGTTTCTAACTTTCTATCCCTCTTCTTCTTTGTAAAAATTCAATAAAATATATTTAAAAAAAATTCTTTCCCCACCAAGAGACTTTGCATCTTACCACTTGACCGAATGTTGATGAACGGGTAGTTGGGCGTCACAAGCTTGTTAAAGTTAAATTTATAAGTAAACCTTTTCCCTTTTGTTTTATGAAGGATCCTCTTGTTGTAATAGTATCTGTAAAAACAGAAATGCATGTCAATCTATCTTCTACCTATTGACAGTTAGTACACTTAGGTAATTGCTAAGCGCAACAATTCTTGCTCTAATGTTACTTGCAAACATCACTCTCATTCTTTTGCTGATCTCCCCTAAGGTTAGGGCTGGGAGTCCTAGGAGCTTACTTTTCATTCAATTTTCAACTGAGCTCTGATCATTGGCTAGAGCTTTACAAAACCCTGATGTGGCTAGTCTAGAGGCCATAGATGAAAGAATGTGGAACTGTTTTATGGTGGCAGGTCAAACAATGGTATGCCCTGATCTGGAAAACAGCACTGAACTTGGCCTGCCTTTACTTTTAAAGGGGATGTGAGTGGCTCCAGAAAAGCTGCCACCCACATTTCACATTCAGGGTCACTAAGAATGAAAAAACTTCATTTAAGGAGCTTCAATGTATCCGGAACCTTTAGCCTAGCATCTATTCATTAGCACGGGTCATAAATTGCCTTCTGGACCCTTGAGGGCTAAGGGTTATGAAATATAAAGACTGACAAGTGGAAAAGAGAAGCTGAGAAAACTTATATATCAATCTTGGACATGTTGGAGCAATTTATGGACTGACAACTGAACTCACAGATATGGTTTCTAAATACTGTAGCTAGGTCAGTACCATTCAGTGAATCCTTCTATGAGTCTGCTTCACTCTTTTTTTTAATTGCTTCCAGAAAAACCTAAAGGAGAGAAATTCTTATAGATTTCCAATAGGGGAAATCTAAACTAATCTTCTGGATTATATATGAGCTACAATCCACATTTTACCACATACTCTAACTACAGAACAGAATCAGCTATCTTTCAGAAGCCAGTGCCAACAATGGAATTCCTTCCTACGTATAAGCAAAGATACATCTTTTCTCCTTTTGTGTGCCTCTGCTACTCAGCTTCAACTCCCATTTGAAAACTACACATTTTTCACTTAGGTAACAGTCTCTTGTCACCTGATCCTCTTCTTAGCTAACATTCATCACACTGCTCAGTCTCCTTTCAATCTACTGACACCATGGATTTGTGGATCCTTTCTGTTACCTGAGGGCCCGGCTCAGCTTGTCATAATTCATCTGTGGTTTGCACTTCCTGCGGCCCCAGAGGCGGGCCACCTCGTCTGGATCCTTGATGACAAACTCCCCGTACTCTCCCTGCTGCCAGGCGATGACATGGCGGAACTCCTCCTTCTGCAGCAGCTCCAGGATGAAGTGCCACAGCTGGATCTGCCGGGAGCCTGGAGAGGACTCCGTTTTATAGGCCCAATCAGGAAACTGATACCCTTTAATGTGAAAAGGGCAAGATCACTCAAAAGTTGTCCGGAGCTAGGTACATACATTCCAGTATCTCTGACTTCACATTCCAATGGTCAGAATCTCTAGAGTGCTGTGCAAATATGCTATCAACACCCTGGGGCTAACCACAACAGGGGAGAGGAAAGCACAGAGGTTACCTTTCCTTATGACAATCACCAAATCTGATAAGAGTTGAGTAGCAGCACCCAGGTGTCCTAATCTCTTACCCTTCCATACATTACTTAACCTCACGCCTACTTTCTACGGAGGTAGGAAAAAATTCCAAAAGGAACAAAAAAGGAAAGATAAATGAATGTTTTTAAGAAAATAAGCTGAAAACCCTACCGCCAAGGTTCCCAAGATTAGAACTGTCTCTCTAACAGAAAAAGAGATTCTCCAGCCTGGGATAAAAATGTTGTGACCAGACATGTTAGATACACAAACATAGGAAACAAGCCTACAACTGTCCTAGCAGGACCCACCCCGTCAAGAGGCTGTCAGTCAAGGCCTGGCATTTGTGAACCGAGCCCAAGTGGAGAGAGAAAGAACCATGGAGGGACATTCCAAGTAGACCAGAGATGATTCACTTCTGCTCACCTCCACCTCCTTCTGGCTTTTCCACGATGCTACAGCCCGCTTTCATTTTCACCCTCCTGCTGAGAGAATACAAAGCCACATCAATTACTTTTTATGATCTTCCGAAGATTGCTGGCACAGCCTTCCCCAAACTTCCTTTCTTTATCTTTTCCTCCTTATGTAACCTTCTTTCTTTCTTTCAAACAGGGCACCTCCAAACTGCTAATCCTCACGTCATCAAATGATGGTCCTCAGGTCATCAGCTTCCAAGGCCATAATTGTCTTTCACCTGACTTTAAACTACCTAGGACAGTGGTTGGCAAGACGACTGACCTAGGGGAAACACTATCTTCAATATTTGCTTTCTTCCTCCCCATCAGCCCTTTGGAAAGCAAGGGTACCAGTTAAATGGGTCCAAAGAGGCAGCCAAAATAAGTCAGTTTGTCTTCTATTACTAGACAGGTCCAGATGCCAAGACATACATGCATGAGCTCATCCAGATGTACCAGTTTAAAGAAGAGTGGGGGAAAAAAAAAATCTCAATCCAACTGATTGCCACTCAAGAAAGAACATCTGACTTTGATTTATTTTACTGAATTATGTGAGATGGGAGAAGGAAAACTCTCAAGTCAGAAACTGCCCCCTCACATCCTTGAAAAACACTCGGGGATACCGAGAGTAAACACATGGTGTGTACAGTTACTCTATACAAGAAACATACACGTTACCAAAATCTTTTTGGGAAAAAACTTACATTTTCTCCCTTTAATAGAAAGGGGGGGGCGGGGGGAGGGAAGGAGAGGAGAGGAGAGGAGAGGCAAGCATTTCTGAGAGCCTCTGTACAAAAAAGGTGGAGGGAGTCTTAGTGTGATCTGAACTCACTCCATCCGGATTTACAGGACCTGTGGACATTTCCTGTTCCCGGCAGCAAGTAGCTGGATATCAGTCAATCCTTTAGCAAAAAAGAAGGGGAGGGTGAAACTGCCAGAGAGAGAGAGAGAGAGAGAGAGAGGGGGGGGGGGGGGCAGGAGAGGCAGACCTACCCTCACAGCTCCCCAGGGTGGATGACAGGCCCTCAGGACCCACCACCTTCGCGGGAACCTGGAGGAAATGGAGGTGCCTCAATGGCTTCGGGGTGGCGTGGGGACAAACCCCTCGCCTTGGGAATCTCCTCTAACCTAGGATTCCTCTAGAAATCTAGAGTCTGGATCCTTTGCATCCCCCTCCTGCCCCCCCCCCCCACCCTCACCACATTAAAGAAAACCAGCAAGTGCCAGTGTGTCAGACAAGGGGGAAGAGGATGAGATAGCCACCCCAGAGGAGGAAAACACTGACACCCAGCCGCGCACGCGAGACAACACAATAACAAGGCCCCGGAGCCGAGGCAGGAGCTTCCTCTCCAGCTGCTTCCATCTCCGTGACAATGAGCGAGGAAAAACACCCCTTTCCCCGCGGCTCCAGGAAGCTGCCCCGGACGCGAACCCCTCCGGGGTGGCTCCGTCGGATCGCCGGCCCCTTTATCCGGCCGCGGGAACGGCCTTCCGCCGCCCAGACCCGGGCCCACACCCCGCGGCAACAATACCGGGGCCAGGAAGCTCCCTCCCCTGGCCCCCCAGCTCCCGATCCCTCGCCTCCCCCTCCCCCACAGAGGAGACTCCCCTCCCAGAAGCCGCGGAGGCGCCTCTGCAGAGTTTCATACATTCACTTCGAGGACACCGTCCAAGGAGGGCCACTCACCCCCAAACTCTGCAAAGCCCCCCGCCGCCCCGAGGCCCCCCGCGCCCTGCCTTAGACGCCGACCGCCCCCGAAGAGCGAAGCAGGCAGAGCCGGGAAGGAGCTGCGGCTCCCGGCTGGGCTCGCGGCCCCCCCCGCCCCCCGCCGCAGCCCCTTTCCCGCGGGCTTCCCGGCAGGACCTCCCCAGCCCCCGTGGCACGAACGCTGCCCGCGGTCCCCGTCGCCGCACAGACACCCGGGCGCCCTCCCTCCCCCGATCCTCCTCCCCGCCCTGGGTGAGGCCAGCGGGGCTGGGACGTGGCCCGCTGGGCATCGCCGGCCCCGGGGGATGCCGCTCCCGCCGAGAGGCAGGGGGTCCGCCGGGGAGGCTGGGGCGGCGAGGCCGGGACTCACCTCTCCCCGGCGAGGTCCGTCTTCGGTCCGGTCTCCTCCGCGGCGTCTCCGGCTCCTCCTCATCCACCCCAGCAGGAAGTGACCTCTTCGGCTACTGTCGTCACTTCCATCCTCGGCAGACAGGGCGGGGAGGAGGCGGCGCCCTCCCGCGGCTCTCCCGGCCGCACCTCCCTTCCCGACTGCGGTCCGCGGACGCCCGACTTCCGCCCGCACTCCGCCCCCGGCGCCGCTCCAGCCCCGAGGCCCACGTCGCCGCCCGGCTCGCGCCGCGGCCCAGGAGCGGCGCGTGCGTCACGCGGCGGGGGCACGTTACGCACGCTCACGGCGGGAGGCCCCGCCCGCCGGGTCGCGGGCTCTCGTGTGTGAGGCGGCACGAAGCGTGTGCGGTGCCTGACGGCCAGCCCCGCACCGGCGAGGCGTGGCCCCGAGGGCCCCCCGGGGGTCGCGGGAGGGGGCGTCGCCGGTCCCCCGGGAAGGGCCGAGGTGCCGGAAGAAAGCCTGCCCCGACCGCTGTGCCCTCCCAGAGGAGCGTGTGCACCCTGGGCAGGGGAGCCCAGCCGTCAGGGGGCGTTCCTTACACCCCCAGCCCCTTTCCTGCCCGGAGGAAAGCCGCCGCGGAGCTTTCTGGGGGGGGCGCGTGGCTGGGAAGTGTGACCATTCCCCCGCTGATGCCCGCCTCTCTCTGCATTTAGTTTCACTGTGTCCACCTCCAAGCACCTGGAAAGTCTGCCTCGGTCATTCAAGTGCGCCTTCCCCGTCTCTCCCTCCCGCTTCCGCTCCCGCGGGAAGCCAGCGCCGGGAGCTGGTCCAGAGCTGCTGTGCCCTCCGGTGGGGCTCGCGGCCAGGGCTCCCCGCAGTTAGCTGGGCTTTAGCTCCGTCCCCAGCGCCTGAGGGCTGATGGTGGGTGCGCCCAGGCTTAGTTTCTCCCCAGAGGCAGGAAAGGGGGAGAGTCGGGGGGTCACGAAAGGTTGAATACACGAGGATAAAGAACACGAGTGAGAAGTGAAGAGGAGAGACGGAATGGAAGACACTTATCTCAACAGCAGCGGGGACAGAGCCCGCACCTGCTTCCCCTAGCACCTGCCCGCGCGCCGCCGAGACCGTGGTAAGTTGTCAGAAAAATCCCCGTGTGGGGTTTGCTCCCAGCCATCCGCCAGCTGTGGCTAAAGCAGCTACCCATGCTCTGGGCCCCTCTGAGCTTAACGTTGCCCGTTAAAAAAAAAAAAAAAAAGGATGATAACCTCGGTGATATAAGGTCTTTTCCAGTTAGTCCTACCGTGTAGCTCAGCGGTTCTCAACCTTCCTCAGGCCGAGACCCTTGCATTCAGTTCCTCATGGGGTGGTGACCCCCCAACCACGAAATGTTGCCACTGTGATGCATCGTGATGGAAATATCTGCATTTTCCCATGGTCTTAGGCGACCTCCAAAAGGGGTCGTGACCCCCAGGTTGAGAACCACTGGTGTAGCTGCATAAAATGACCAACATTTTAGCACCATCGCCTGGACTACCAATGTCTGCAGCTCCCGAGTCTCTGGTAGGAACTGTGTCCGTCCTTTGTTATCTTCCCAACGGCACCCAGAGCGATGTCAGATGTTTGGCTTGAACAATCTTTTTCAAATATTTGGGGCTTAGCTCAGTGACCTCACCTGCAGTCAGGTCCTTAGGGCCTTCATCACCTCGCTGTGTGACTTTGGTTAAGTTACCCGACCTCTCTGTGTGTGTCAGCTTCTCATCTGGATGAACACGACGTCTACAGGATCTACTCTACTCAGGTGGTTGTGGGAAATGTGTTCAGATATGTCGAGCGGTTCGAGCACGTGGAATGGCCCGTTGTGAATATGGCAGACGAACAAATGTTGGCAAAAAATAATAACTAAAAAACCATTACATTAAAAATCCTCACGTTGTCGTAACCACCCATGCAAGCCTTAGTGATTGTGTCAGCTCGGAAACCAAGGTGAGCAGCAGCTTCTGAAAGTCTGAGGTTCCTTAGCCTTTTGGCTCAGGGTTCAAACTGTCACGGTGAAAGCCAGCACGTAACCTCCAAGGACCCTGTGTTTTCCAAAGAGCCAGAACCCAGCATGCAGGGACTCTTTATGCATATTCAGTCTCCCGGTGGTTCTGCGCTGCGGCTTCTCTGACTAATTAGAGTCATAGAGGACAACTTGGTAAACACAATTAGCAGAGATAAACAGGTCTCTCTACCTGGCTGGAGTCCGAGTTGATAGACGGAGAAATGTGTCTCTGCCAGAAAAGCTCCACATAAATTTTTACATTAAGAATCTAATCAGGCAAAACCCGTTTGGCTGGGTGGATAGAGCATCAGCCTGTGGCCTGAAGGGTCCCAGGTTCGATTCCGGTCAAGAGCACGTACCTTGGTTGCGGGCACATCCCCAGTAGGGGGTGTGCAGGAGGCAGCTGGTCGATGTTTCTCTCTCATCGATGTTTCTAACTCTGTATCTCTCTCCTTTCCTCTCTGTAAAAAATCAATTACATATATATAGATGTAGATATAGATATATATGAATCTAATCACTGACCTAAAACTCAACAGGCGAATTGGGGTTTGATTTAGCACACTGGAAATTCCTTCACCGTTAGTGGGTCCAGACAAATGAGTTGTGCACTAGGACCTTCTGTGACGGTAGTACCCGGGGAGGTTTGGATGGCTGGGGACTTCTGGCCCGCTGTATCCAAGGTCCCTACCCACTATCTCCTTCACCACAGCCCTGTCTGCCTTCTTCATCGGCTGCAGACCGGCTTTCACAATGTGGAGCTTCTTCTGTTGCTGAAATCGGGAGAGCGTGAGCTTTCTGAAAGCCTGGGGGTGGAAACACTTAGGCACAGTCTAGGAGTCAAGACAGGTTGTAATCTCTCTTGAATTTCCACTTGCTCAAAGCCTTCTTTGTCCACCGACACTGCCCTCTGCCCCACTTCCAACCCATCTTTATACTTGTTCCATAGGCCTAGGGTAAGTTTCTGTTCTAAATCTCCCTCTCCCAACTCGGCTCTCGGTGCAACAAAGCTACTCCGTTGCTTCTGAAATTTAAAAGAGAGAGAGAGGAAACTAGAACCTATAAAAATTAATTTTAAAAACCTTTCCTGGCTTGGTGTGTGTGTGTGTGTGTATGTTTCTTCCCTGGCTCGCTCTCCTGAATGACTCCTCTTTTTTTTAAATTTAAGAACTTATATTTTCCACATTCCCAACTTCCCTGGCCATATACAGGGGTTGGCAGAAGTAGGTTTACAGCGGTTCACATGAAAAAATGACAAATTAGTCAATAATAATACAAGAATAAACTCTGCGTTTCACATACTTACAACTGTACACCTACTCTTGCCCACCCTTGTATGTATATGATATAAATGCCTTCCTCTCTACTCTCATGGTAGATCACTGTGGTTGGTTGACGTACTGTAGCAGATACTCTTTGTGAGTTATGTGTATATTTGTTCTTCTAAGTGTGTTTGTCTTAGATTGCAGGCTCTCAGGGCGTAGCGCTGCAGTCTCCAGATCCCTGCAGTGCCCAGGGCCGTTCTCTGTCATCATTTGAAATGCCTAATGATGATAGTTTCCTTTTCTGTGCCATACGGGCTTATGTGCTACCGGCGCTGGCAACTTCCCACCTCCCACAGTCTCCTCTAAGTCTCCCAGCAAAAAGCCGGTAGCCTCTTTTCCCTAAACTGTGTTCTCTTGGAACTTGGATTCAGAAAATCCGAGTTTCCTTCCCACTCCTGCCCTTTGCCACCCATATTTTTTGACAGTTTGCTAAATGTCTCTGAGTTGTGGCCTCCTCACCTTCATCTGCAAAAGGGGACACTGTTGATGTCCTTGACGAGGACAGAGTGTTATAGCGGTTGTGGAATGCTTATAAAGCATGAAACCCTTTACAAAGGTCAAGGATCATGGTTACTCTGGCTGTCACTCCAGACCCTACACTGTGTTTGGTATCAAGAACTCAGACTTGATAGCAGTTATCACTTCATTTCATAAACTTTGAGTGGGTTTCATGTTTCAAAGTTGGCTAGGAATCTGACGGAAAAAGAATTTTACCTTGGAAAATAGCGTTCTTGAGTTTTTCATCTACGCACTATTTTGTAAGACCTACCAAGAGGCAATACATTTCAATCACTCCGTGCCTCAGTTTCCCTATTCATAAAATGCCTATGATAAGAACTCCCAGGAAGAAAAATACTGTAACATTAAAACATTGTATTGATAAAGTAAAAACTGAAGAGTGTACTAAAGTTGACTAATTTCTGCCCTTCCAGTGTGCTCAGTGGTTAGCATGTTGGCCCTCACACTGAAGGGTCACTGGTTCAATTCCTGATCAAGGGCAGGTACCTGGGTTGCAGGTTCTATCCCCCAGATTTGGTCAGGCCCCTGTGGAAGGCAACCAATTGATGTGTCTCTCTCATATTGATGTCTGTCTGTCCATCCTCCCCTTCCTCTCTCTTTAAAGATGGACAAGAAAAAAAGCTCTAACTTGTTTGGCTCAGTGGATAGATCGTTGGCCTCGGACTAAAGGGTCCTGGGTTTGATTCTAGTCCAGGGCACATACCTGGGTTGCAGGCTCCGCCCCGGCCCCCTGCCCTGTGCGGGTTGGGGCATGTTCTCTCACATCAATATTGCTCTCTGTCTCTCTCTCTCTCTTCCCCTCTCTCTAAAAATCAATGGAAAAATATCCTCGAGAGAGGATTAAAAAAAAAAAAAAAGATAGATTAACACACACAAAAATTGGATTTATTTCTACACGTTGTGACTCAATTTCCCCTAAAGTGAAGGTGAATTATAAGAGAAACTTTTACTAAGTATTAATTGCATTTTACCACATGGGACTTGAGAAGCTCATAAGATTTTGTGTTTTGATTTATTTTTCCCATCAAGCTCAAGGTTGTTGTGAGGGTAAAGGACTTAATGTCAGTAACATGTGTGGGGATCCCCAGATTAAAGGTTAAGTGAGTCCAAAGCAGAAGTAACTTTGTCCAAAGTCACAACTCCACCAGAAGGAGCAGAGAGGCTGCTGTTTATTCAGCAGTGACTTGGGGATTCAAGGACTCTCCCGGATTCCACGTTCATTGCTGTCCACAAATACCCCTTCCTCTCATTTCCCTTTTTTAGGTCTTGGTTCCCCCATCTCACATCGGTGCAGTGGAGAGAGTAGTGGAGAGATCACAGAGGAACAGCATGGGGCTGTGTTTACTGAGGAAATGGCCACGTAAGCTAGTTGCCCTTTTTTTTTTCTTTTTTTCCTGGCAGCCTAGGAGCAAGGTTTCCCTAACCAAATGTTTGATTGCTAGAATTTATATATTTCTGAAGGCTCACTTCTTCCAGGAAGCCAGCTAAAGTTCATTGGAACAAGGGGCGAGCTTCCTTTAACCTATGTAGGATGTGTTTTTCAAGGCCCTGTATTTGTTCTCTCCTCTTGTAAGACCTGAAACCTTGACCTGTTTGCCACGTAAACTTTTTGCTTTCTTTTGTATTTGTTTACTGTCCATATCTGGCTTTCACTGTGTTCTCTTTATGACTGTCTATGTCATTTATAATCCTAAGAGGTCAGATACTGTATCTATCTAATTCTCATTATATAATAGACAATAAAATGATAATCACTATAATAGAGACTTGATAATCATAGACTAACAAATGCTAGTAATGGTTGTAGTGAATAATGGAGGAAGGTCTTGAATAAAATTAATTAGAAGTCAATCACCTTAAAATACTTAAAAACTTTTTTCTTTAAATAATTACTCATATATTTTTGGACTTGTAGAATTTTAGAGTTGCGATGAATGTCAGAGGTCATCTATCCTATCCTCTCACTAAGTGCCACCAGCCTCCCCTCCCTCCTTTTCTCTCTCTCTTTCTCTCTCTCTCTCTCAATTAAAAAAAATACTTTTTTTTTTTTAAATTCATTTCAGAGAGGAAGGGAGAAGGAGAAACATCAATGATGAGAGAGAATCATTGATTGGCTGCCTCCTGCACAACCCCTATTGGGGATCAAGCCTGTAACCCCGGGCATGTGCCCTTGACCTGAATCAAACCTGGGACCCTTTGGTCCGCAGGCCAATGCTCTATCCACTGAGACAAACCAGCTAGCATGCCGCCAGCCTCTTGAATCCTCACAATGACAAGGAGTTCACTACTTTGCCCTATACCTAATCAACCTAGTTTTACATTATAAAACATATCATGCTTACAAAAATATATGAAAATATATGTGTTGAAGAGCAATAATAAAACAAAGTACTTAAGTACCTATCACCCAGGCAAAATTGAGAAATTACCATACCTTAGAGAAGTCTTCTTTGCCCTTCCTGATTTCATCCAAGTTCAATGTTTAGATCATCCTAATTGTTCTTCCTTATTTGGAGCTGAAATGTGTTCCATTGACACATCTACACATGATTCCTAGTTCTGGGCACTGGGGCTGTCCAGATTCAATGTAATGCTTTCTTACACGTGACACCATCAGCTCTTTGATGGCATGTATCATAAGGAATTGCTAGAAGAAACATCTTTAATTTTGTTCTTATTCAAATGTGTCTTCAATAATTGTACGTAGCCCTCTACAGACGTGGTCTGACTAGCGAAATTATCTCGAAGATGGCCTCAGATAGGATTGACTGTTCCAGAGGCCATTGTACACTGCTGAGTAGATAGTAAAAATTCCCGTAGTTTTCGTACAAAGACTCTTAAACCAGATCTTTTCTGTTAAGTAGTTTTGAAATCTAAATGCCAGACTTTAAATTGATTATGTTAATTCTTGTCAATTTTATTCGATTGGTTTTGGTCTGTGACTCATGCCAGCCTGACTACAGCATCTTAATTTATTAGGATGCATTATTGTATAATTTATTGACAGACTCTCCTTGGAGCAAGCATGAATAACACTTCTGCAGAATATATTAAAATGCCAATGTTAAACTATTCCGAACATAATATTTTCTAAATGGTTCAGAAGTCACTGCAGGATCTTGCAGTGTCTCCTCAATTATTGTGCCTTTGATCTGTGGGATGCCAGTTAGTGGAGTTGCAGGTAATGAGATTCCAAATAGCAGTGTGCTTTAGTGCATGAGATTCTGGCAGAGAGTTAAAGCTACTGTGGAAAGCAGAGAGCATCAAAGTAAAGCTAGTCATTATGCTGGCAGCAGGGAGAGAGGAGTGGGAGTTCATGTACAGTAGTTGGACATCATAAGGAACTGAGAATCTATCACATTTTGGCATCAATTCAGAGGTGGAATGTCTAGATACATGTACCGCCAGGATATTTTTCTCTTAACAATAAATATTGTAATGAGCTTGGTTAATGTGCTTGCAATAATGTTTTAAGGCCAGGTTTATTGGCACAATTTTAAAAATAACTATTATTATAATAACAGGTCTTGATTTTGCTGCAAAAAGCTGAGCTGCTACTATTGTAGGAGAAGAAAAAACTCAAAGCGGGGAAGAAAAACACCCTAACATATATCTCCTCTTGGCTGTCATGAAAGCACAGAGACCATGCACTGCAGAAGTGCGTGCGCGCGTGCGCGCACACACACACACATATACGCGCACACACACACACACACACACACACACACACACGCCATCTTGTCCAGCTTCTACATTATGCAGATGCTGGTTATAGACCAAGTCCTCATCTGCCCCTCCATGCCAATCTGGTCCCGAGCAGTGCTAGTTTCTCAGGGAAAATATTTTGTCCTGACACTGCTCCCGAAGCTCTGAAACACTAATTGAACCTGAGCATCTGAATTGAACCTCATTACTTGAACTGTGTTGAGGGAAGTGTGGGTCCCTTGGGTCTGAAATAGGATGAGAGGAGACTCAGCTCTCGGTTACACGGTCTCCTGGTGCCAAAATACACTGCCTCTGGGAACCCACTTACTTGCGACAACTTTGATTATTTTTTGCCTTCTCTGCTCCTCATTTACTCCAGATGATTCACACTAGAACTTCCTGAGTCCTCTCACCTTGATGCAGAGGGAAGTAGGCATCAGATGAGAATCATGAGAGTCTCTCTAGCATGGGGCAGGGGAGTGGGTGGCGAGAATTTGGGGAACCATTACCCAGTCAGTCACTTACCACATAACTAACGCCATTCGTTAGGTAGGCATTTTGCTTTTCCTATTCTGTAGATCACGAAAGGTCAGATAAGTGGGGTTTTGTGGAGCAGAAATGACATGCTGAAATCCAGCAGTGCTTTGTGACATGTGCCTTGGAACTCCACAGACCCAAAATCAAACACCCTTTTAAACAGCTCCACTTTATACTTAGGAATATATCTATACTTTTAGATCAAATTTCTTTATTATGAGTCCCCTTGGTCAGAATCAAACCTGGGACCCTTCTGTCCCCAGGCTGAGGCTCTGTCCACTGAGTCAAACTGGCTAGGGCAGGATCATTCTTTATTAAAATATAATACAGTAGCCCTAACCAGTTTGGCTCAGTGGATAGAGGGTCAGCCTGTGGATTGAAAAGTTCCAGGTTCCATTCCGGTCAAAGGCATGTACCTGGGTTGTGGGCACATCCCTACTAGAAGGAGGCAGCTGATTGATGTTTCTCTCATCAATGTTTCTAACTCTCTATCCCTCTCCCTTCCTCTCTGTAAAATATCAATAAAAATCTATTTAAAAAATATTACTGGTGAAAAACATTTACACAAAAAAAATAAATAATAGCCGAAATCGGTTTGGCTCAGTGGATAGAGCGTCGGTCTGTGGACTGAAGGGTCCCGGGTTGGATTCTGGTCAGGGGGATGTATCCTGGTTGCGGGCACATCCCCAGCAGGGGGTGTGCAGGAGGTGGCTGATCAATGTCTGTCTCTCATCGATGTTTCTAGCTCTCTGTCCCTCTCCCTTCCTCTCTGTAAAAAATCAATAGAATATATTTAAAGAAAAAGTATATATATATATAATAGAAGTAGGTGATATACTACTAAATACCTGGTGACATACCACCTTTGCACCTTTGCAAGTACCAACAGAGCAGAATGGATGCCCAGTTCTGGAAGGGTTTTCTAGAAAACATAGTAACTCCTTAAGTTTATGTAATATTTTTAAAATCATTTAAATATTATAATTATTTATTCACCCATTATTAATTTCCTAACACTTCATGAAGCAGTTGCTAGATACCATGCACTATGCCAGACTTTGGGGAGACAAATCTCAAGGAGCTAGGTCTCCTCTGACTGTAATAACAGTTCCATTAGCAATATTCTCTACAATTATTTAAGGCTGTGAACCACAGACTAAGCCAAACATATGAACAGAGTTTAATGTTGTAATCAAACATAACATAAACAGGTTCATCTAGTTCATTAAATTCTATACTTTCGTTTCTTTAATTGATATTGGCTGAGAACCTTCTATGAGCCAGGAACAGTGCTAGTCACTAAAGGTAGACAGATTGAAATGCTGGTCTCTTCTTCAGAGAGCTGGGAATCTAATGGGAGAGATAGACGCATAAGCAGACAACCTTCACACAATGTGAAACATAGTGCAGCAGACAGTTTGGTAACCCACCTCATTATTCTCAGCCCTTTCTTTCCAGCTGGCAGAGTCCGTCCCCAGTAAATAGGTGAAAATGCTTTCATAGACTCCTTTGTAAACTAGAAAAAGGACATTTTACGAAATCCTGCTTTGTAAGTCTACTGGAAGGGTGCTGGGAAAATTTTTTCACCTGAAAAGAGAGATTCCCAGAGTGGAACTCCTATCCCTGTGTCTTCTTTTGTTGTGAACTGAATTGTGTCACCCCTAATATTCATGTTGAAGTCCTAACTTCCATTATCTCAGAATGTGACTGTATTTGGAGATAGGGTCTTTAAAGAGGTAATGAAAATAGGCCATTAACAGGGACCCTAATTCAACATGACTGGTGTTCTTATAAAGAAAAAGAAATTTGGATACAGACACATACACAGAGAAAAGACCATGTAAGGACACAGGGAGACGATGGTCATCGAAGCTATGAAAAAAGGCCTCAGAAGAAGCCAACTTGCCAACACCTGGATCTTGAACTTCTCACCTCCAGAATTATGAGAAAATAAAGTCCTATTGTTTAAGACAGACAGCCTATAGTACTTTATTATGAAAGCCCTAACAAACAAATATGTCTTCCCTGATTTTGGATGTCATCATATGAGTTTGGAGATGCTGTAACCATATTGTGGAAGAGCCAAGAGAACTGTAGAATTGTTAGCTTAGAACCCTGACATCACTGAGCCAACTTTGAAACCATCTACTTTGAGATTACTGGTAAAGAGATAATAAGCCCCTACTCTTTAAAGCTGCTTTAGGTGTGGAATTTGGTTAACCCAAACCACAAGCATCCTAATTGATACCTTCAAGGATAGGTGCATTGTGCTATGGAGATAGGGTATTATTGCAGGGACACCAAGAAGAGTTGTCGAGGTGACAACTAAGCTTGACCTTTAAAGATGTGCAGAAATTAATCAAGTAGATGACTGAACAAAGGGCATTTCAGAAAGTGAGGATCGTAACAAGAGCAGAAGCCACCAGATATGTGAGAGAAACTTAATAGCTACAAGGCTTTGGTGTTGTAAGAATCCAAGTGGGAGTCGGGACAGGAAGGGCAAGGAGGAGGATGTGGAAGTTGTCAGGCATTGAATCGTGGGGAGAGGCCTTGATTACTGCTAAGATCTGTGACCTTCCCCCCCCACACACACACCTCCAATATGTGACTTTTTTAAAAAATATATATTTTATTGATTTTTTACAGAGAGGGAGAGAGATAGAAAGTCAGAAGCATAGATGAGAGAGAGACATCAATCAGCCGCCTCCTGCATGCCTCACAGTGGAGATGTGCCTGCAAGCAAGGCACATGCCCCCAACCAGAATCGAACCTGGGACCTTTCAGTCCGCAAGCCAACGCTCTATCCACTGAGCCAAACCGGCCTCGGCCAATATGTGACTTTTTTCTATTGGCTCGGTCAAAATGCTGTGAGTAGAGGATAAAATTGAGGGGTCAGAACTGAAGGCAGGAATCTAATCGGGAGATTTATAAAAGTTCAGGAGAGAGTGGAGGGAACAGAATTAAGGTGGTAGAATAGAGATGGAGGTTGACCTGGCTTCCCAGCCCTTGGCCCTTGGAGGACAAGTACCAGAAAATTCAGCAGACACATCTGAATGATGTATATTAATATTATCATGCTGTATGTCAATTAGGTATAAAAAGGGAATTACTATAATTTATAATGTAACTAAGAATAGAAAACTGAACTTATCCTAAATGCCAAACTTTGTCTCCTTGTATCATTTTTATGAAAAATTAAAAAAATAAAGTACTACCTACTTCCCTGTTTTCTTCAACAGACTTTATTAGATGTAAACTGACCTTTTCCTGATGACTCATGGTCATCATTATGAAAAAGGAGGCATTATGATACAGAAGGAAAGGGCTCTGTGTCAGATATAATAAGATGTGGGTTTATTCCCAGCTCCACTCACAAATCTGTGTGATAATAGAAAAGTTACTAAGCCTCTCTGAATATTTGTCTTCGCCTTGGCTGCCTACTTTATAGGCTTACTGTGGAGATGAAGTGAGATACTGTGTGTTAAAGGGCTTGATAAACCATCAGGCACCATACAGTAAGGCATTATAATCCTTTTTCTAGCATGAAGTGACATACAACACAATACTGTGTCTATTCTTGAGTCCTATTGTCCTTTGCTCTTAGGTTGTTTTCTGTCTCTGCTAAAAAATGCTTCTGTCTCAAAGCCTTTCACCCACACCCACCTGTCCTCCAAGAGCTAAGGGCTGGGAAGCCAGGTCAACCTCAAAATACTTTGTTCAGTGTAACTACTCAGAGTCTTCATGGAAGCCTAAGGATCTGGCTTTGATTCAGGAGATGCGTGTCAGCTATTTTGGGTGCTTAGAGGCCTCTTTCACTTCTGGATTTGGTGCTGCATTCCACAGAATTGAGGTAGTCAGAGCGTGACCTCCAGTTAAGAGAGGTGTAACTAGGGTGCTTTTATACTGCCAAATGAAACTGTTTCGTTTTCCCTCTTCCTGCTTAGTTCTCTTTTATCTCTCTGTAACCAGTTTTCTATGATATCATGTACAGATTTATTCTCACCACTGACCCACATACCATGACATAAGATTAAAAAAAATTTTGACTCTAACTTTTCAATAGAGATATTCCTTGCATTCCCTCCTTTAAGGATTTAGGGACCCTTCTAGAAAGGTCCTTAATTAGCATGTTGAGGGGCTTTTAGCCCCCCAGACTGACTGTGGGAGCCTAGAATATAAGATCCAGGTATAAGGATATGGGGTGGTTTATTTATTTTATTTTATTATTTTATTGTTTATTATGATGATTAAAAACATATACAATTTTCCATCTTTTTTCCATTATAATTCACATTCAGTGTTATTCTGTATTAGTTTCAGGTGCACAAAATAGTGGTTAGATAATCATATACTTTATGGAGTGGTCCCCCTAATATTTCAAGTACCCCTCCTCCCACCCATATATAGCTATTACAATATTATTTTTTTCCTCCATTGACCTCTCTCTGGCCACTCCCAGCAAGTGTCCTCATATGGGGTGGTTAGCATTGTGCTTAAAGCCTGCATTTTAAGTTGGACCACTTGAACTTAGCTGTGTTGCATAATTTCTTTGGATCTCAATTTTATCTTCTGTAAAATAAGAGCAAACCTGATGTCAGGAGTCAATGTAATAATGCATAGAAAGTCCTCAGCACAGACTCTGGCACATAGTAAGTATCCATGAAATGGAGGATGGTGGTGCTGGTTAAAGAAACCAGTCCTGTAAGATAGTAAGACTAAGGGGTGCAGGGTCTGGATTCATTAAGACAAAGGAGAAGACAGGAATTGGTTGTTAGGAGAAGGGGAGTAGAGGATCCTAGAAGAGGTCTGGGTGTTTGGGTAGAGTGGGTTCTAGATTACAGGCTGGATTTTGAATTATCCAGTGAGAACAACTCTTGGGATCTGATCAGTCTTGGCTGGGTTTAGGGTGGAGAGAGGGCAGATATCTGGGAGGCTGAGATGTTGACCACCTTCTTCAGTGAACCCAGCCAAGTCTGAAACTTTAACTTTCATAGAAAGCAATTCTCCTAGCTTTTTTCATCTCAGGTATCCTTTCCCACACATCTTCCTGATGAATTAAACAAATCCTTTGGTACTCTTTCCCTAGACAGGTGGGGTCTTTTCCTCCTTGCCCTTTATTTTGGTTGAGCTTTGACTGATTTGACCAACATAGTACAGCAAAGGTGACACTGTGTGAGTTTGGGGCCTAATCTTTAAGAAGATTTGCAGCTTCCATTTTTTTCTCTTGTAAACCACCTGAACCACCATCAAAGAAGTCCAGTCCCCCTTCGAGAGAAAGCACATACAAAGACCTTGAGACCACAAGGAAAGGAAAAGGCACCCAGCTAAGTCCAGCCTTTCCACTATCTCAGGCAAGATACCACCCATATGAGAAAAGTCATCTTGGACTGTCCAGCCCAGCTGAGCCACCAGCTGAATACTACTGGGTAACTCTAGTCTGTGTTATGTGGAGCAGAATCATCACTCAGCTAGGTCTTGTCCAAATTCCTGATCCACTAAATTCTGACATATATTAAAATGGCTCCATCCAGCTCTAGGCTGCTAAATTTTAGGGTGGTTTATCACATAACAATAGATAACAGAACCAAATAAGAACAAAATAAGATTTATTTGCAATATTTTGAATGGGCACAAGGAACTTATGGCTCCCTATTATTTCTCCATCAAAATATTCCTAGAGATAATTATTGGAATATGGACTACAGTCTGATTAAAGGCCTAACATTCAATTGATCTAGGAAGTCACTTAACTGAAACTTTTCTCCTACAAGAGTGGACTCTACTAATTAAAATTATTTCATGTTTGGGTGAAAACATTTAGGGAACTATTTGGGAGAGGAGGCCTTCTTTTCTCCTCCCACCAAATATTGGAAGAGGGTAGAAGGGATTTGGTCTAAAAGGACTGAGAAGGAAGACAGCAAAAACAGTTTCCAGAACTTGAGTTTAGGGCCAGCTCTATTTTCCTTCCATCATAAGCACACAGATAAAAGCTCTGCCCAAAGTGTCTTGGAGGAGCCAGCCACATACACAGTCTAGGATGTGTTGACATCATCCTCAACACTCAGGACCCCAAATCAGGAAAACTAATGGAGAAGTTTCTTGCTCAGGACCCAACATGTCAGTAGTAGAGCTGGAATTCAGATCCTGGCTCTCCTGGGCTCTTTTTCTGAGGGATTTTTCTACTGCACCATGATGTTTCCTCTGCCTTGCTGCTGAGGATAGAGCCCACTTAAATAATGTTTATCTGGTAGTTCTCTGGAACCCTGATTCCCAGAGGTTTAGCTTGTTTTTCTGAGTTACCTTTCATCACTAACTTTGACAAACATGAAAACTGAGCACAGAGAAGTGGGTTTGTACAGAGCTCATAGCTCAGAAAGAGGCATTCTGATGTTGAGGGAATTTCAAAGGGGTCAGTTGTCTGTCCTCAGGCAATGGTATCTGCTTCTACTCAGTGGTTGAAGAAGCTACGGCTAAGCAAGGTATGGGTAACTACAATTTAATACTGGTCCTGGAATCAAGGAGAGGAGTAGAGAGGCACTAATCTTGGAAGAGATGGTAGGTACAAATTGGAAAGGAGAGAGAGAAGATTTAGGAACAAATATTTTGTGCAAAGTTACCATGTTCATGTTCAAGACATGATAAGAAAATTCCCAGAGATAGCACATGGCCCTGGCTGAGGAAGCAGGACAGGTATGATTAGAAAAGTGGAGGAAGAGAAAGTTGAATTAAAAATGGAGGGAGGCTGAAACTGGTTTGGCTCAGTGGATAGAGCATCAGCCTGTGGACTCGGGTCCCAGGTTCTATTCAAGGGCGTGTACCTTGGTTGTGGGCACGTGCAGGAGGCAGCTGATCGATGTCTCTCTTTCATCAATATTTCTAGCTCTCCGTCCCTTTCCCTTCTTCTCTGTAAAAAAAACAATAAAATATATAAAAAATAAAAAAATAAAAATGGAGGAAGATCCTGGACTCTTAGGACTCTTATCTCTGAATCAGAGAATGAGGCACCTGGTCCCAAGGCCAAACCTCCAGCTCTTTCTACTGTCATCTGTGTTTCTAACTCCCATCTGTGTCTCCTGCCTCAGCAATAATCTCAATAGCATCCATAATAGCTGCCATTTATCAAGTGTTTCTTATGTGTTGGGCGCTACATGGAGCTCTTTACATGCATATTCTTATATGACCCTCCTGGAAACACGACGGGGAATCTGCACTTTATAGATGAGGAAACTATGGAGCTGTGACACAGAGCTGGGAGCCGGTGGAGAGAGGTCTGGCAACTTGACCCAGGAGTCCCTTGTCACTCATAAGTAGCAGAGCCAGGAAGGAGTCCAGGCTGTTGGCCCCAGTCTGTGTTTCCACCTTCATCCGCGTGGGCTCCTGGTTGTGGGAGGGATTACATGCAGGACTGGCTGCCTAATTTGCTGGACCCAGTGCCAAATGAAAATGTTCAGATATGATAAAGAATTTCAAGATGACGACAGCAAGCACAGGGATCCCTTTGAATGCCCTCGTGTGATTGTCTTCCTATGAAACCTGGCCTGATTATGTGGTTAGTACAAGGACACAGCAGGGTGAGATACACTGGGCTTGAGTGCTGTAGCGGCTCCTATATGCCCTCCCTGCCCTATCATTATGCCTCTCCTCCCCTCAGGTAAATCTCTCCGCACTGTCATTCAGAGAGAACAAAGAAGGAGGAGGAGGACAATGAATTGGCACTGTCAGTGGGTAAAGCTGTCCTTTGGCTGATCTGTCCTCAAAGGACCCCTAGCTCCCAGAAACCCTTGGGAAAGCTGCCTTCAAGTGAGGTTTTTGCTGCATCCAGCCAGGGTAACATACTGTGTAGATACACAGCCATATAATAAGATACGAAGGTGATTAATAATTTGGGAATTCTTACCTCTTCAGTGCTCTTTAAGGGTCTGTTTATTGGAGGAGCTCTTTCTGTGTGTCTAATACTTTGCTGGCTGATGAAGGGGAGAAGACAGAAGAAGTGAAGGGAAAGTCAAGATTCTTGCCCTCAAGGAATTTTTGCACCTAAGATTTGTAAACATCAAATAATTAGAAGACAGTGCCAAATTGCATGTAAGTACACTGTCAATTCAATATGAACAAGGGCCAAAATATATATCACGAACGTGCTATCAGCTGTCTGGAAGAGGAGAGAGAGGTCAGGGTGGCTTGAATGAATTAGCATGCAGAGCTCCCCAACAGAGTTGTGTTTGAGTTGGGCCTTGAACAGTGAGTAGGAATCCAAAGAAGGGAAGAGGCAAGTCAGAGGTGATGTGGAGGGTGGGTGGGAATGTTAACAAGGTCAGAAGTGAGAACAAACATACAGACTGTGTGAGTCTAGGAGGCGACAGGACAGGCTGAACCACAGGTGAGTGCTGGCAGACTCAGATTTCAGTCTGGCTCTTCAGGGAAACTAGCTGTGTTATTTTAGACATTGCTTAACCTTTCCAATCCTCAACTGTCTCATAATATGATAATACCTGCCATTCAAGGTTAGGCTAAGAATTAACATTCAGGGAAAGTAATTGACATAGAGCCTGGCACAGAGTAGAGCTCAAAAAAAGTTAGCTGTGATTACAATTGTTTTGAAGATAAACTTGCATGGGTGAGTAGGATTAGATTATGAAACACTGCCTTGCATCAACTCCAATTTTTTTTTTAATTGGGCTGAATTGAACAATTTACCTAACCTCCCCAAGTTTCTATAGGGTTGATAATGTCACCAACCTCAGAAGGGGGTGGCCAGGATAAAATGACAAACTACATAAATGTAAAACACTTAGGGCAGAGCTGGGTACCTAAGAAGAACTAAAACATGCTTGCTATTGTTATGGCTGATCCTACCCAAATCCTGCAGAGGTTTTTATCATTCACTTATTGTTGTTAAGGAAACAAAGACTCAGAGCTTGAGAAAATTGCTCAAGGCCACCCAGCCAGTCACTTGTGAGCCAGAACTTCATCCTTTCTATGAAAGAAAAACTGAAACAGTCCAGACTACCTTCCCCACCCCCCGCCAGGTGGAAATTAGTCTCTCTGCTTCCAAAGCTCTCTGTACTTCTAGAACATTTATTGTAGTCTGAGTTAGTCTGCCTGACTGCCTCTGAGGCTGGTGTCTGATCCACCTTTTGTGAACCTGCACCTGACATCAGCCAGCCTCTGGAAGGGGCTCAAGAATACTGGTTGACTTGAAATGAGGTGATGGGGATTGGAGCCCTGGAAAAGGCAGGGCTTGATATGAGCCTGTGTCCAGGAATCCGAGGAAAGAGTGAAAGAAGACTCCAGGTTTCTAGTCTGGGTGAGCGGGAGAAGGGCTGGACTGTTGGCAAAGGACAGGAAGTTGGGAAAGTTGATGGCTTGGGCTTAAGAAGAAAGTGGGGAAAGGGGGAGATGCAAAGGTTAGGTTTAGATAGGTAGTATGGAAAGCTGGGGGCCATTTCATTAGGATTGGGTACTGTAAAAATGTACCGGCAGCTTTCCAACCCCCTTCCTGAGGACTGGCTTGTGACTCCTCCCGGTCCCTGCTTCTAATGGGAGAGGCCTGAGACACACCCAGGAAACCACAGTGCTCAGACCACTTACCTGACCACTTATCAACATCCAGAGCTGAAATAGGTGTTTGTTCATTGTGGTGAGGATGAGAGCCTTGGAGTGAGAGGTGTGTGGAGGGGTCAGTTTAGGAGAGCTTCTTGGAGGAGGAAGAAGAGGAGAAGGCCTAGTTTTGGCCAAGAGAGGCCAGTAGGCTGCAAAGGAGGGAGAGAGAATTGGGAGCAGGGGTAGTGCTCACTGCCAGGAAGACGAGGCTTCCTGCCCCTGACTAGGATTCTGGGTATGGTTCCCTAATCCATCTGGGGGAGTACTGAGGTAGAGCACAGCACATGGTTGTGAGGGGCCCCAGAAAGATTTCTAGGGAAACAGGACAAGAATAATCATTCTAATGCCCAGCACCACTCCACACTCTGCTACCTTTTCTCCTGTAGGGATTTCGCTTTTGACGTTGTGGACACCTCTCCGCCCCGCTCCCTTTTCTCCATTCCCCATCTTTCTACCCCAGCAGACTGTGGGGGGCAGGGACCACCACCTCCCAGCACGTGGTGGGAGAGTGGGCTTTGCCAGTTGTCTGCACCCTCACCTCAGCCCTTTATGATCCCTTTCTTCTGGGCTGGCAGCACCCACTCTGGTCCTGACAGACAAATCTGGCATACTGCCTTATCTCTCAGCCTCCACTTTTCCTCTAGCCCCTTCCCCTCCCCCCACTCTCCCCCCACCCATCCCTCTGTCCCTCCTCCTACATTCCTCCAGCCCCCCCCTCTCCTTCCACCCTTCCCCACAGCCCCCATACCCTCCCTTGAGCTGGCAGACAATGATAAAACCTCTCTAACAAGAATGCTCCATCTTGGGCTTTATTCCCTGGTTTCTCCCCAATACCCTCTCTCATCCCCTAGTCTCTCTTCCTTGGTATGCCATAGCCCCGCCCTCAGCCTTTTCTCCTAGGGCTGAGAGCCCTAGTACCTGGCACCCCCTCTGCCTGCAGGAAGGCACAGAGCTCCCTGCCCTGGCCTAGCTGTGAGTTCAGCTTTCGGGATTTCCCGTGTACAGCCAGCAGGAAGTCTGCCTTGGGGAGGGGAAACCTTATTCTTGGCCTTAGGCCAGATACTAAGCAAGACCAAAGTTCAGGGGAGGAGCCTGATTCCCTGGTCAGCTGGGGACTTCCACTGACCTCTACTCTTCAGGTTTAGGGGTTTGGGCCTCAGAGGCTCCGAGAGCAAGGTCAGATGGAGGCAGAGGGAGAGGGAGGGCTGGAGAGCAGTGGGGTGAGAGAGACTTTACGCTGACCTGCCCCCTGGTTACCTGTTCCTTGGCTGGTCCAGCAGAAGGCTGGGAGGGGGAATGTCTCAGGACGGTCTACCCTATCCCAGTAGGGCATGGCCTGGGCACACACAGGGTTGGTAAGGGGCCTATAGCAGCAGTACCACCCTCTCCAGTCCTCGGGGGAACCCTGGTATAGCCCTAGAGTTGAGCTGCCGTGTGGGTGGAGTCCACACAGGTCTTGTCCTGAGACATCCAGAAATTAGGTGCAAGAATGGAGGGTGCCTGGAAGCCAGCCTTGTTCTCTGGTGCCTCAGTTTCCCCTGCTCTTGAGCTGTGGCTGTTGAAGGCTGATAAACTCTGTGGATGGGGCTGTGAGGAGTAGCCTCCTTTCCCAGTGGTTCTGGCCCAGTAAAGGCCGCCCAGGCACTGCAGACTCCTCTCTCTCTCCTCTGAATCTCACCTCTGCCCTTACCCAGTTTGCCCCATTCCCTGGCTCCAAATGAGCCCCCTGGGACCCCTCAACAGCAAACACATCAGGAAAACAGCAAGAGTCAGCCCCCAGGGAGCAGAGCAGACCACACTGGTGACAGTCACATTGCACACTGCCCATGCCAGCCCCTCAGGCCTTCCCTTCCTCATCTCCCACTCTGCTCCTCAAATTCAGGCCGGGGTCCCCTTTTCAGGGCTCTTGGGCTGGCATGGGGCAGTGGGAAGAGAGAGAAACTGAGACAAAGGGGCGTGTACCTGGGAAGGAACCACTGAATGGGCTGAGGTCAGGGTCAGACGTGGTGGGGGCAGCATTTGTGGAGCCAAGAACGGAGTTTTCAGGGGAATAGGGAGTACAGTAGTTGTGCGTTGGGCCAGCGCCCCCTGGTGGAAAGTGTTGCAACTGCTACCCAGAGCCAGGTCTCCCAGCCCTGCTGCTGTCTGTGGCTACCTGGGCATTCTTCCCTGGACATTTATTTGGAGAGAGTGGAGAGTACATGCCTGCACAGGGCCCGGAAAAGGTCTGCTTTAGGAAGAGTTGGGTTTGAGGAAAAGAAAAAAACAAAACACTGTCCAGGAATCAAGCTCCATTCCAGTGCCCCTTGGAGAAGTGCCTCCAGAGGAAACACTGGGCAGCCAGGGTCAAGACCTGGATCACTGGAGGCTCCTGCCCGGAGGCAGAATTCCTGCGCGAATAAAAAAGCACGCCTTTCCTTTCCTTTGCGGTTGTCCTCCTCCCACCGCCGTGCGTGCTCTCCTGTCTTCAGAACAGGATGTGGGATTTCCTGGGATTTCCCTCCTCATTCCCCGCTGCACCTCTCCCTGTCTCCCTTTTCCTTCCCGCTCCCTTCATCTCCTTTCCTCCCCCCTCCTCCCCTCCTCCCCTCCTCACGTCCCTGCTTCCCGACTCAGCCCGGGCTCTCAGGACACAAGAAGGGACTGCGCGACCCCTCCAGTGGGTCCAAATCCTGCTTCTCAGGTTTGGAATCTTAGGGGATCTTTATGGGAGACAGAGCATCCACAGCCAGTGCTCGAGGTCCAGGCAGTGTGGACCTCTTGCCGGCCGAGGACCTCCCCGAATCGCGGGTGACCCCAATGCAAAGTACATGGGCTTCCGCGCCGCAAACCGAGGATGGGTGTAATCCCGGGAAACCGAACCGCCTGTAAGGCGCTCCTTTACAGCACCCACTGAGAAAGCAGCGCCCCTCGTGGCCACGTCTGTACGGCACACGGTGATCAGCGCAGTACGCGGGGTGATACTCGGGGTCCTTGAAATTAAATGTCCAACCAGCTACTAAAACATGGGGGGGGGGGGGGTGTAAAGCTGTTCCTTTCTCCTGGCTACGAGCGGAGTTTGCAAAAGCAATTGTCTAGTGTTTTAGGATTCAAAACGTGGATAGTCCCACACATAGGAGCCCGAGGATCACTGTCAGGCAGGAGAAAGGCTAACGAGCCACAGAAGCCCCTCTCTGCGCAGCCAGGCCTCTAGTTTTACACTTGTCCAGCAGCGCAGAGACTCGGCAGAAGCTCCCTTGCCTCCGCCTGTGCACAACCCAACATCTGGACTGGACCCTGGGACAGAGAGAGGAGTCTTAGACTCATTGGGTGGGAAAGGAGAGAGGAGAACAGGTTTTTGTCTTTGAGACTTAAGTATACTAGTCAGACTCAGTGGAGGATTTTAAAAAAGCCTCTGCTTTGGTTTATAGTTAATAGTGGTTGCTCTTAGGGAATTTAATGTGGAAGAGAGGAACTGAATTTTCCCCTATACTCTGGGGCCAAGTGTAGCAGAGAAAGGAGGTTCAGGCATTGGGCTGAATAGCATTCTCCCACAGGTGGGTTCTTCAGGGATTTATCCCCACCCTCTTATTCTCTCACTTGTTCTTTCATTATTTATTTATTTATTTTTTATTTTTTCCCTCTTGCCCTCTCCAGCCCTCCCCATCTCACTTGTTCTTAAAATCACCTTGCCCCTCCTAAGGCTTGTCTGTGCTTGTGAAATGAGGGTGTGGTCACAAGAGTTAATGGTTTCCTAATGATTGGATCCCACTTCCCACATTTAAGAATGACCCCAGTTCATACACACAATGGAGTGCTTTGCAACCTTAAATATGAGAAATACCTGTATGAACGGATATGGTTTATGTTTTTTATGTGAAAACTGCAATTACAAAGGAGTGTGTACACAGTATGCTATCTTTTGTACAAGGAAAAGGAGCAATAGATATGTTTTACAGGAAGAATAGGTCAGAGAATAATAAAAAAAATTTATCTAGGGATGCATGGGAATGGAGTCTAAGATACAGGATGGGAGGGGCTTTTTCCTAGTTTTATTTTTTACTACAGTTTTTTTAATATATATTTTTATTGATTTTTTACAGAGAGAAAGGGAGAGGGATAGAAAGTCAGAAACATTGATGAGAGAGAGACATCGATCAGCCGCCTCCTGCACGTCCCACACTGGAGATGTGCCCGCAACCAAGGTACGTGCCCCTGACCGGAATTGAACCTGGGACCTTTCAGTCTGCAGGCCAACGCTCTATCCACTGAGCCAAACCGATTTCGGCTTTACTACAGTTTTTAAATAATGTTAATGTTTTACATATTCCAAGAGATTGAAAAAGCTCTTAAAACTGAAAAACAAAAGCTGAACAAATGAATTTAATTACATATGAAATGATAAAATCACATCCTATCTAATAAGAATAATATGTGCCGAAACCAGCACTATCCTTTCTCTCTGTAAAAAAATCAATAAAATATATTTAAAAAAAATAGTAATATGCAATTGACCATCACTCCGCTACACCAAGCCATGCCCACCAGCCAATCAAGAGTGAGTATGCAAATTAACCCAAAAAGATGGCTGCAGCCATGGAGCAAGCAGGAGGGTTGGGTTTCCCCAGTAATGGAGGAAGCCAAGCTTTTTGCACACCCTGGCTTGCCTAGGCCTCCACTCAAGGCTACAAAGTTTCAATTATAGAAGATAATAAATTCCAGATATAAGGGCTTCCACTTCGGTCACCTAGGGGCGTGGCCAGCCTGCAAACCACCACAGAACCCTTACCCACACCACCCCACGTCCCAAGAGAACCCACACTCTGACCCACGACACCCTTCAGGGCAAAACAGCTGACCCCTACCCATGTACCAGGCCTCTATCCTATATAAGAAAAGAGTAATATGCAAATTGATTATCATTCCAACACACAAGATTGATGCCCCCCATGTGGTCAAAGATGACTGCTCCCCTATGGATATAAGATAGCCACCACAGGCCGAGACCAGTTTGGCTCAGTGGATAGAGTGTCGGCCTGCGGACTGAAAGGTCCCGAATTAGATTCCGGTTGGAGGCATGTACCTTGCTTGCAGGAACATCTCCAGTGTGGGGTGTGCAGGAGGCGGCTGATCGATGTCTCTCTCTCATTGATGTTTCTGACTTTCTATCCCTCTTCCTTCCTCTCTGTGAAAAATCAATAAAATATATATAAAAAAAAAAAAGATAGCCACCACAGGATGGCCAGCAGGGGAGAGCACTTGAGAGGGACCAGGCCTGCAAGAGAGGGCAGTTGGGGGGGACCAACCAGGCTTGCAAAGGAGAGCAGTTGGGGTGACCAGGCCTGCAAGGAAGGGCAGTTAGGGGCAAACAGGCTGGCAGGGGAGCAGTTAGGCATCAATCAGGCTGGCAGGGAAGTGGTTAGGGGTTGATAAGGCTGGCAGGAAGAAGCAGTTAGGGGCAATCAGGAAGGCAGGCAGGCGAGCAGTTGGGAGCCAGCAGTCCTGGATTGTGAGAGGGATGTCCGACTTTCCTAAGATTGAGCTTAAACAGGCAGTTGGACATTCAGACAATCAGATTGGAGAGGGTGCAAGCTGGGCTGAGGGATACCCCCACACGAATTTCATGCACCGGGCCTTTAGTAGAATATAATTAAGTAAATTTTGAAGGTAGTTTTTGTATATCCATAAGAAGTCCATCTTAAGGACATCTTGAGCTTTACTTAGTAGGTTGTTTTTTGATTTCAGAGAGGGAGAGGGAGGAGAGAGAGAGAAACATTAATGATGAAAATCACTGATCAGCTGCCTTCTACATGCCCCCCACCAGGGATTGAGTCTGTAATCCACACATGTGCCCTTGACTAGAATTGAACCCAGGACCCTTCAGTCTGCAGGCCAATGATCTATCCACTGAGGCAAACTGGCTAGGGCAATAGGTTTATTGTTGGTAGTGGAATTAGTATAATTGTGAAGCTGTTTTGTGTTTTTTGTAGGATAGACCAAATTAATAAAAAAGGTTGATATTGCCAGAAATCAAGAGTATCCTCTTGGAAAAGGGGAAAAGTTGAGGACGAATCCTATGGTGTTGGACTGGAATTGGAGATATCCCTATCAACTTATGATTCCCACTGATAGGGCCTAAAAACAGTGAGCCCGGCGTGGCACAGTGGTTGAGCGTTGACCTCTGAAACAGGAGGTTAGGGTTCCATTCCCAGTCAGGACATATGCCTGGCTTGTGGGCTTGATCCTCAGTGTAGGGTGTACAGGAGGCAGCCAATTAATGATTCTCACTCATCATTGATGTTTCTATCTCTCCTTTTCCCTTCTCTAAAATGAATAAAAATATATTAAAAAAAATTAAAAACAGCATATTTAGTTCTTGGTTTCTGAATACCATTTCCCATGAAAAATTATGGTTCATTGCAGAAATACCTGCTTTGGGATTGGGAGACTGAAAAATACTAGGTGAGCCTGGAATATCTTATTGTGCCTGAAGATTGGTTAGGACATGTCAAAAGGTCACAGAAACCAGTCTGCAGAGGTTATCTGGTCAAATTAGAGGCCATTGGGACATCAAAAAGAATTCCGGTGCCATTTGTTGTTTCTGTGACCAGGGTACATGAAGTGTAGACCAATTGCCACAGGCCGAGTCACATGACATCTAGTGGAAGCCTGCAGGCATATCTTGATCTGCTGTTAAGGTTTGAGGTTAACTGTTTTGGTCTGTTTCCTTCATTACCTGTCCTACTATATGTCTCCATTTTTTTCAACTCACCCTATTCTCATGCTCTACTTACTCCTACAAGGTCCTTCTCCTATCTCCCTTAATGAAATTTAATTCAGTTAAATCTTTTTTTTTATCCATCTTGTGTCCACATGGGGGCGGCATAATTCAGTTAAATCTTTAGAGATTTAAACTATATAGCAAATATAAAGGAGATTGGCTGTGTTGTTTCTGGAAAAGTCCAGAGGCCAGCTGTGAAAAACCGAGTGAAACAAAGCGATAGAAAACAAAAATTAGTCCTCGCTGGTTTGGCTCAGTGGATAGAGTGGCAGACTGTCAAATGCAGGGTCCCAGGCTTGATCCCCAGTATAGGGCATGTAGGAGGCAAGACGGTCAATGATTCAGCATCACTGATGTTTCTATGTCTCCCTCACCCTTCCTCTCTGAATCAATAAAAATATATTGAAAAGAAAAAGAAAAAAATTACCGTTATAATTATGACCCCAAACAAAGCCATCTGAGGAGTGATTTGCTGTCAGAATGAAGTATATAATCTGTTTTCATATATAATGAAGTATGTCTGGCAGAGAAAGGATAGTGGTGCTTATCCCTGGATGTATATTAGAATAATCTTGGGACCTTAAATATAGATGCCTGAACCCTATACCAGAGATTTTCATTTAATTGGGGTAAAGATAATAGACTGGGCATCAATATTTTTATGAATCTGCTTAGGTTATATGCATGTGTAGGCAGGGACAAACAGGACTTGAGCTAATTCATCCTAGGATGGCTAAGTGTACAGTTTACAGAAAGTGCTGAAAATTCAATCATAGGGTTTGCAGTTCTCTAGTTAATGTCGGTATACCCTGGAATAAAAAGAAAAGAAAAAGTGGCAGATGTAAAGATGACATCACTTGTGTTCTATCAGCAATATTTCAGTAAGATTTAAATGTACTGCATGGCAATCTACATTCTTTAGGTCCTAAGACTATCAAGGCAGATAGATCTCTTTTTTTTTTAAATGTATTTTTAAAATATACTTTTTATTGATTTCAGAGAGGAAGGGAGATGGAGATAGAAACATCAATGATGAGAGAAAATCATCAATCAGCTGGCTCTTGCACATCCACTACAGGGGATCGAACCCCAAACCTCAGCATGTGCCCTGACCAGGAATCAAAACCTGACGTCCTGGTTCATGAATCATCCCGGCCAGGCTTAAGATTTTTAAAAATTGAATTTTAGAGGGAGAGGGAGAAACACTGATGTGAGAAACAGCAATCAACTATTTTCTGCACACCCCTGTAAGGGATCGAGCCCATAACTCAGGCATGCGCCCTGACTGGGAATAGAACCAGCAATCTTTCAGTACTGGTTTGGGGTGATGTAAGTAACTGAGCCACATTGTCCAGGGCAGCAGACAGATCTTGATAATGTAATCAGTAGTCAATGAACAGTTCAAATATTGCTGTATAATACTTTTATTCAACAGTTTTATGGAGAAAAACAATTTCAGACACATCAGAGTCCAGTGACAAAATCCATTTGGAGAAAAGTTTTCAAACCCATTCTTGTGTGCTACTCCTCTATTAAATATTGAAAAGCAGCTGCACCTCTGCACTAAAGGTTACAAAAAGCACCATTTAAAGGACTCACATGTTTAATTCTTTTCAAATTATAGTATTATTGCCCCTAATTCACTAATCCAAAATGCTTCAGTATAACAACAATCAACATCCAATTTACCAATATTCAAACAAGTCTCATATATGGGGCCTAGTGTGGAATTAGAATTAATAATATCAGTGAGCTCGGCTGTTCTAAAACCTGAACCTGGTTAAGGTTAGTGCTCTGTAGACGGAAACAGAAAAGTAAGATGATCAATACGTAATACTATGGTAGGTATTCCTTGATCATTTAACCTGACTGCAAAATCCAGTGTTGAGTATTTCATATCAATCTTACTGCAAAAGCACTGTACTACACACAATCTATTTCCAATTAATGTTAAAACCAATAAAAATTTCAATTTTTAACAAAACTTATTCACTTCAAAGCACAATTGAGAAAAGCAAATCAAGACAAAGCCCAAATATGAATCCTAAAGAGATTTCATTACTGAGAATTGGAGTTCATAAGTAGCAGGTTCAAGTTTTTTTCTTTTCTTCTTTCTTTTTGCTTGTAATTTAAAATTTAAAAATAAATACTTTTACTCCAAAAGTTTGGGTTCATTGCAGAAATCACAGCCCTTCAAGCTCCAATTAAGATTGGCGCTTAAGAACAGACAAATGCCTAGATCCAGACTTTTAAAAAACAGACCTAAACCCCTCTCCCGCCCAGGTCCACTATCCCATTGGTAACTGGAATCAGCAGTCCCTGGTAGAAGACAGCAGGAACTTGGCTTTAAGGATGAGTCAGAGTAATGTAGGAACAAACTGTATCTGCGAGTAAGCCCATGCCCCAAATCACTAGAACATGAGGATTTAGAAACCTTTGAGAACAGAATGTATTTCAAACACACAAAACATAGACTATTGCATATCATTTTTAGTTGAGGTCAAAATTTTAAAAGCCCTGTTTCCCCAGTTAAAAGCAGGAAATTCTATCATTAGTACGTAACCTTCATTTATAGCCCACATTAATATAAGCCCAGTTTGGAGGTAACACTTCTTTCAATATTTAACTTTATTTTAACAGCATACATGGAGTACCAATACTTTTCAAAGGTTTTATCTCAGATTCAGTAGGTCTATAAGAGACTAGAACTAATTGGAGGGAAATAAGTGGGCCAGGGTTTGTAGGATTCTCTCAGGAATTTCTCTTAGATTCTTCTTTTATAGGATTTCTTTGCCATATAAGCATTGTTTAAAAAAGCCAAACTATTAAGGTCAAGTATGCCCTTCATGGGTGTTGTTTATAAATGGTTGAATCCCATTCAACTCTAAGCATGATTGAAAGTTCTCCATACCAGCAAGATGCCTAAAGTGTATTTTAGGTCATGTTTGACTTGAGACCCTGATAAAATCTACCGAACAAATGAAATTGCATCAGAATATAGAAAAAAGGGTAGAGAACAGGAACAAGAGTTGAAAGAATGATGTCTTTTATAGTAAATTCTGTACAATGAAATCCAAGGACACCAATATGTTATGTCTGATTTAATTTTTTTTTTAAAGGATAGTTCTCAGTTATTCAAGTCTTTATTTTCCTGGTATTACTCCTCAACTCAGTCATTCTCTTTTTCCCATAATCCCAAAACCACGATGTAGTTCTTTAAGGGTTAATCCTCCTAGGAGCTATTTTCTTATTCTTCTGAATTTTGTGAAACTGCTATCGTCCCTCCCAAAAGAGCTAAAAATATTTTTCTTGTTTTTTATTCATTTCTCAAACCTGCTAAACTCTGTTCTGCAGAAAGTAAACTATTCCGTTAACCAAGACAAAAGAGTAAGTGGCTATACGTGGGGCTGCCTTCCTCCCTCCCTCCCTACCTTCTGAAACAGTTTCTTGGGGACAGAGTGTGACAGGGCTTCTCAGGGCCCTGGGACGTATTAGCAGTATAGAAAAGGAACAATCCTGAAGGAGTCATCATCCAGTTCCTCTCATCCACTCCTTCCATATCAGCTGTTAGGCTCCCATTTCACATCTGGCTGAGAGATTACCGCAGAATTTAGGAAACTGACGCTCTCTGCATCTTTCTTGATTAGAAAGATCTGACGGTCACCAGCACCAAAATCTACTGTCGCTGAAGCCAGACCCAATTCAACAAAGCCTTTGGCCTGAAAGAAATTGAAGGGATCTCTTTCCCTGCCCCCTCCACTGACATACCTGTGTGGAATAAAAATCTTCATACATGAACTTATAGGCAATCACATTTCAATACTGTTGACCAGAAATATGAGTGCAACAAAATCCTTTATTCAAAACCAAGATTTTGAATTCTCCTAAGTGGCCCACTTATTTAGTGGGTATTAGAAAAACAAAAAACAAAAGTCTAGATTAACTGAAGATGACATAGATCCTAAGAGTTGGTTAAAATAGGATTTGGCCTGGATTTTTTAAATGGCACACTGTTCAAAAAGTGGTTGGGAGTATAAAAGTTCTCCACAAAAGCCTTTTGCTGCAGAAAGTGGTCTTAAGTGGCTAAAGCAGTATTTATTCTCAGCAATTGACCACCGAAGCAGTTAGCAATGTGCATTCCCAGCAAAACACCACCACCATACCCTACTGCCTCAGACAGGGATGTAAGAGGTGTACATACCAAAGGTAACTGCCTGCCGCCCAGCATGGGAAAGCAGGAGGTAACTAAACTGACCTGTGGAGGCCCTCAGTGGGGCTGGGCTCCTCTTAGCAGTCAAGGAGTCTCTCAAGCATCAAGTTTGGACTGCTTCGGTGTTGAATGTTTGACGTGCATTTACCTGTAATGGAAGAGCCAGATACCTGGAAAATATGTCTTACCTTTCTATCCCAAGAATAAATTGAATGCTGCTTTTTCATTCCACAAATGGAAATCACTGACCCCACCTTATTATCAAGTGTGTTTTTTAAAAAGAGGCAGTGGAACAAAATGATGGTGGAGAACACCAAGGGTACTTTCTTGATTTCCACCCTAACAAATCTTAAGTTGAGGGAACCTTTTAGGTGCATCAAATGAGCCTGAATAAATCTGTACCTAGAGCAGTATGTAGTGTAACGATGTGCACAGGGTCAGCTACATTACTTACTCTAAGATTAAGAACTAGACTAGGGAAGAAAATCTTGGGAACCATTTATCAAGAATTCTCTATGATGTCTCAAGACCGAAGAAAAGGCATTTTTAATTAAAGAAAACTGTAGGCACATAAAAATCTTCCACATGAACGTTTTCCCTGGCTCACACCCACCTTCAAGGTTGTCTGCTCTGAGAAAGAGAACTTGGAGCAGGCCAGGCCAGATAGGAAAACCTATAGGGATGTGCCTAAGCTGTGGCATCAAAATACTAGTTAAACAAGAAAGTAGATCTTCTGCATTCCTGCCTTTTTTTTTTTTTTTTTTTGGTTAATCCTCACCCAATGATATTTTTTCCATTGATTTTTATAGAGTGGAAGGGAAGGGCAGAGAAAGATCGATGTGAGAGAGACACATCGATTGGTTGCCTTCTACATGCATCCCAACAGGGGCCAGGGATTGAACATGCAACCCAGATATGTGCCCTTGGCTGGAAATAAAACCTACGACCCTTCAGGGTGTAGGACAATGCTCTAACCACTGAGAACACCGGCCAGGGCTTCCTGCCTTATAATGCTGAGCCATTTTTCTTAGTAGAAGTTAGAACAAGTGGTAACAAAATAGTGTAGGCCTGTGCTGGGTTAACAAGGACTTTCTGGCTGCCCTAGTCTCTGAGGTGGGTCAGATATCCCACAGACTTCGAAAGGAGTCATTTACCCAATGAGTTTTTGTGTTAGGGGAGGGTCATGTATAGGATCTGAAAGAGGTTATCAAAGCAAGAATGTAAAATGAGAGGAAAAAAGGATTTTTGTGGGGTATCTGGTATTATATAAAAAAACCAGAGTATATCCTCAGCTGAGGATAAAAAAAAACAAAGACCACCACAAAACCAACCAACCAACCAACCAGCAACAAGATTGCGCCACGTACTCTGGGAATACAGAAAACCCATGCAAGAAAAGCTGTCCTGAGAGGAGGCAGCTGTAAGTAGGGCCAGAGTATGGCACAAGTCCATCCCTTGGAGAGCCAAGGTAGCAGTGATAGACTCTCCACCCATCAAGGATACTGAGTTTGCTCTTCGTTTTAGTAAAAAAAAGCTTCCTATAACAAAGGTTCTGCCTGCAGCATCCCCAAACAGTTCTTGGTGCGTCCCTAGAGGCAGAGAAAATACATCTAGCTAGTAGGCTTCCATTAACCTTCCTCTCATATGTATACATATATGTATTATTTTTCTTAGAATGAACGCCATGAATTCATAAAGCCCTAATCTTCAGTCAAATGCAAAGCAGAGCATCCTACTCAGAGGCTCTGAAACACACATATCAGCCTTAAAGCAAATCAGCCTTCCAGTCTCAGGTAAGACTAGTCTAGTCGAGAAAGGCAAGGAAACTGCTTCTGAAGCCTGGGAGGCAGAAAGCGATCCCCTCAGATGGGCTTGTACAGCAAAGTAGTGACATACTTCTTCTTGTAGCGATGGGTTGCACTAAGGACCATCACGCTGTCCTGCAAGGAAAAGAAACATATGCAGCTAATTCATTAGTTCAAGTGGTATACAGTTACTCACTTTTTTAAAAAAAAATATATATTTTATTGATTTTTTTACAGAGAGGAAGGGAGAAGGGTAGAGAGCTAGAAACATCGATCAGCTGCCTCCTGCACACCTCCTACTGGGGATGTGCCCGCAACCAAGGTACATACCCTTGACCAGAATCAAACCTGGGTCTTCTCAGTCCACAGGCCAACGCTCTACCCACTGAGCCAAAGCGGTTTCAGCCAGTTGCTCACTTTTAAGAGACATAGTTTGATATTATAAAAGGAGTTTGGTTTTAGAGTCAAAATCAACTTAAATCTGATCCTGAATCCTACTGTTGTTCTGTTTTTGACTTTGAATAATCTACTTCATGTCTGTAAGTCTTTTTTCCTCACCATTAAAAGGATAATACCTACCATTAAGGTGGCTCTGATGTTTACATCAAAATATCTGGCATAGTTTCTGACACATAATAGGTGCTAGTGCGGAAAAAAGATTAGTCTCCTATTTCATTCCTTCCCCATTTTAAATTTGAATATTGGGTTTAAACCTAGCAAAGAAAAAAAGAAAGATACCCTGGCAATCCATTTATAGAAGGAATCTAAAATGCAATGACAAGAAAGGGCATTTTCAAGCCCTGAAGCCAGTCTAATTTCCATTTAAAAAGTCTTCTTTGATCAAGAGGGGACTCAGGAATCCTCTTTTATCCTTGAATAAAGTAGACCCCAAAATCCTCCTAGGAAAGACACCCAATCCAATTGATTAATTCTAAACAGCCTAAACAATCTGGGACAAGGCCAAAGTGAATCACAATACTCAAGACCAGTGTGAAAAGTAAAAGGTAAAATTTCCCAGGCTGTGTTTCAGGTTATGTATATACCACAAGAGAAGATGGTAGGCCTGTGGGCATCCATTGATGGTTAAGGAGCAGTAACAGGAGGCAAAAGTTCAGTCAGATGCCAAAGAACCCAAGCAGATCCAATTGAGAAATCAGTGCATCTTCCTATTTTCCCCTATACTGTTTGTCCACAGTCAGTGCTTCCTAGATTAACATTCTGTGACCAGAGAATGCTGGTCACAGCCTACATATGACAGAAGCCAGGTAGGTAAAAAGTTCAACTCCAAGAAGGGTTTGGTAGAAATGAGGAGTAGATGAGAGAAATACCTACTGGGAAAGACCTGGCACAGTAATATTTAGGAAAGAATATGGAATGAGGATAGGAGGACTGGACTTCAGTCCTTTCTCTGGTACTTACTGGCAATATGACCTTCTCTGAGCCTTAGTTTCTTTATCTATAAAACAGGGGTTAAAAATAATACTTACCACAACAAGGTTATTATAAAAAATAAATTCAGTTAGATTTTCAAGTACTCATTAAAGAAGTCATTTGTTAAAGAAGCTGTATCAGTGATTTCCCTTATCTGATGCACATCTAAGAAATACAAGCAGTTTAAAAAGATGATTAGGGCCCATCCTAGATGCACTGATTCAAAATCCCTGGATTTTACAAACTCTCCAGGTGGTGATCATCTGGTAACTGTAGAACAAAACTTTATTCCAATAGCCAAAACCACAAAGACATAACTAGATTGAATGACTATTTTCAACCTAGACTCTAAAGCAGCAAGAAATCAAGGACTAAAAGAATTGGAGGGGACACTGCAAATCTGGTCACATTTCTCCCAATATAGGAAAGATGCAACTAAGATAAACTTGTGTATATATGAATGAGGCTCCTGAAAGCAGCTGTGTCTATCTTTAAAAAAGTCAGAGCTTTAATACCACATTTAAGTATTCTTTGAATCGAAGCTATACTTGCTTTTTGTGCAAGTGGAATTTTAGTGCTATGTACTCAAAATTAAGTAGGTAATACAGAGGTTATAGCTACCCACAGGGTAAGCTAAGAACACACATGTCTGTATGAGTTTCAGTTTTATATCCCACACATAAGAATAATATGGTTCTTAGCTTTTTTTCTGATTAATTTATTTTGCTTAGCAAAATAACCTCAAGGTCCATCCATGTTATCACAAATGCCAATATTTCATCTTTTCTTATGGCTCAGTAGTACTCCATTGTATATCAGCATATATATGTACCACATCTTCTTTATCCAATAATCCATCAAAGCACACTTTGGTTGTTTCCATGTCTTGGCCTCTGTGTATAATGCGGCAATAAACATAGGTTATCTATCTATCTATCTGTCTATCTATCTATCTATCTGTATATATGTCTTTGCAAATGAATGTTTTCAAATTTTTCAGGTAGAGATTCAGAAGAAGGACTGCTGGGTCATATGATAACTCTATTCTTAATTTTTTGAGGAGCCACCGTGCTGTTTTCCATAGTGGCTATACCAGTTTACATTCCCAGTGAGTGAGGGTTCATTTTTTCCCCACAACCGCTCCAATACTTGTCTTGTTGATAACAGCCATTCTAACAGGTATGAGGTGGTATCTTATTGTAGTTTTGATATGCATTTCCCTAATAGCTAGCAAAGTTGAACATCTTTTCATTTATCTGTTGGCCATTTGTATGTTTTCTTTCAAGAAGTGTCTGTCCAGGTCCTTTGCCCATTTTTAGTTGGATTATATGTTTGTTTGGTATTGAGTTGCATGAATTCTTTATGTATTTTGGATATTAACCTCTTACTGGAACTGTTGTTTGCAGGCATCATCTCCTACTCAATTGGTTGGCTTTTAGTTTTATTGGTGGTTTCTTTCGCTGTGCAGTTTTTTGAAACTAAGATTAAAAAACAAAACAAAACAAAACAAAACAAAAACTGCCCACTAGTTTAAAAAAGTTCTTTATCTCTCTCTCCCAATTTTTCTGGGGTTGGCAACCAAAATTTTTGTTGGCCTAAAAAAAAATATATATATATATATATGTAAGCTCTTTATATGACTGGTCAGTGTTGCTCAGTGGTTGAGTGTTGACCTAGGAACCAAGAGGTCACCCATTTGATTCCTGATCAGGACACATGTCCGGGTTGCAGGCTCGATCCCCAGTATGGGGCATGCAAGAGGCAGCAAATGGATGATGTTTCTCTCACTGATATTTCTCTCTATCCTTCTCCATTCCTCTCTCTCTAAAAAAATCAATAAAAACTTATTTTGGGGGGGGAAAAATAAGTTCCTTATAATTTGACCATTACTGCCAGCCTCAGCTTCAGTGAAGTAGCAGAGCAAGTAATCACTGGAAAACATATGTTACCCTTATGTGTGGGATATAAAAGTGAAATCCATTCTGGGGAGCTCTATGAAGAGCCAGTCCCACCACTTACCTTTATGGACAATGCATAGAGATGGTTCAGCATAACGTGATTTGGTTCAGGGAGCAAGGCTGGATCACACTAACAGAAAAAACAAAACAAAAAAAACACTAATTAGGGTTAGATGCCCAGTCTTAAACCAGGCAGTTTATTCTTCCTCTAGCCCTTTGGGATTGTTGAGAAACTCTAAACTAGTATATATTGTTCCTTTTACATACTGCACTCATCCTTATATATATATCAATACAGTCTCATCACAGGAAATCAGGAAAATTCTGAGTCCAGGACAGAAATGCTAAGTCTCAGCATCAATTTATCTTCCTTAACAGAGCTAAGACAAAAATCTTGCGCACATCACACATAGAAGATAAAGGCTTAAGAGGCAACAGTAATCTTAATGGAAATCATGTGAATTGACTAGAATGTAAATTATATGAAAACCACACACAAAAAAGGACCACTTTATACTTCTTTTCTATATCCTCAAGTGATAAATGCACCCTATGTTGTGTTGGAATATAAGTTCCCGAAACTAGTTCTAGTAATCCATAGCTCTGGGCCTGAATTACTTGGAGCAGAAGACAACTCTGAATTTTGATATCAGTACCTGGAAAAGTCACAATTAAGCCTTAAAAAGAAGAAACTATAATAATATATGTATCTACATATGACATCTATATATAGCTATATATATAAAATATTCATATTATATAGCTATATAATATAAAAAGATTCGAATTCTTCTTTTTTCCATATATGTGAGGAATACATATGTAACTATCACCTTTGTAATAATTCTAACCTCTAGAATTACTAAACTTTAGCTCAAATGGTCCCAATGACCTCAAGATGTCCCAGCAATACTCTCAGGATACTCACAGAAATATTAGTGTCCTTGTTAAGAATAACTTGGAGAAGGTGAGGAGGCAAGATGGGCGGGGATTTGAATCTCTCCTCAGATCGAAACACATACATTTCTTGACTATAAGGGCCTGGGGGTGAGCTGGAAAGGTCTGGAAGACATTTATCCAGATATAAGGGCAAGTTAGAGAACTAGTAAAAACACATGAAAAAAGTATCATCATGGCATCTAATCATAAATACATAGAAATCACGAGTCATAAACTTGTGACATGTTGGGTCTACAACTGTAAGGCAGACAAGGTACTGTGTCTGCTCAATTGAGAATCTAAGCCTCCAATTTTATTCCTAAGGAACCGAGAACCAAAAAGGTTGTCCATGATGGCAAAGCTAGTCAGTCGCAGAGGCAGGCTTTGAGCCCACAAGGGAGACGTATGCTCACTAGAAACACAGTACACACAGTTCTTAGACAGTCATAGCCTTTACTGTAAAGTAACAAAATGGTAACTGTGAGAGTGGCTAGCAAATCACCCATCTGGTGCTGCAGCAAATGCACATAGAGATGAAGGCATTCCTTGGGAAAAATGATATTGGGAGAAACAAAAGGATACAGGCCTTTTACTCTTCCAAGGCATTAGAAAAAAGAAACACTTACAAAACTTCAGTTAACATACACACACAAGCAGAGTGGGGTTTTGTAACTCCTCTCTCCCTAAAGACTGCCATTCCTGAGCGTCCTATAACACTATAGGCAAACCAGACATCATCTAGCCCCCAGGCAGTGGGTGGAGGATGTTACCACCAAAGGTCAATGAAAAACTTGAAATATTGTTAGAAATAGATTTTTAAATATAGGCCATAGCCCATTATTTGCTAAAAAGGAAAGGATAAAATAGAAAATAGAGTGCATCATATGTAATAAAGGCAAACACTATTTTGCAAGAATTGTGTTATAGGGGTGTGTGTGTGTGTGTGTGTGTTGGGTTATAATGTAAAACAAAAGATCTACATTACTACAGATCCTGGTTAAAGTTTGAAATCAAATACTCTAAACTGAGAATTTTTTTTTTTTGTCTCAGAGCATGGGACCAGAATGCTTACAGAATTACACAGGGTGGGGCAAAAAGTAGGTTTACACTTGTTTGTATGGAAAATAATAAAAATGATAAATAATAATACAAGCATAAACTCTGTATTTCGCATACCCACAACTATAAATCTACCTTTGCCTCACCCTGAATATAATTCATAAGATTCCTGAAGAGAAAACGAAAATAAAACACACAAATAAACTCAAATAAACACAACAAAAATTCTTTACTAAAAAAATAAAAACCACTCTTGGGAAGGAACATGCATTATAAGAAAAACATCAAGAAAGAGCAAATGCTACAAAATTACCTCGACAAGATGTCTCCGAGCTTTCCATTGAATCTAGTTTTAGAGCATCAAACACCTCAAAATCGGATTTTTTGACATGGATCAAATTGTTAATCGTGCCAAGCTGACTGGTAACCACAGGCTGAAACAATGAATGGGAAAAATGTATGAGTCCCTGTTTCAAATCCACCTCTTCCATTCAACTCTCCTCTTTTTAAAAATGATCATACTCGCCACCTCCATCTTTTATCAAGAGAAAAATCCTCCAGTGCAGGAGAACTGCTGCCCATTAATCCTGACAGCTGTGAAGTTTAATAGGAATAATAGCTAGGAGGAAACTAGGTCAGTGGATACCCTTGGAGGTCAAGGCCTTACCTCTGATGGGTCATGAACCCACTGTCCATCCACAAAGAACTTGTACTGATGCTCTCCCTCAGGGAGGTCCAGGATGGCCACAAAGTCATTATGGCTACAGAAGAAAACAGAAAGTTAAGTAGGCCAAGTTCTTATCAGAAGATGGAAAGTAAATGTAAAAATCATGCAAAATATCATACTAATTATCCTCTACACTGCTAACTGATTGTAGCCTCTGAAGTCATTTATGAACCCAGTTTCCTTTCCTATATCATGTTCAGCATGTATTTGCCAACCCCTCCCAATAAATTTAATTCTTAACTAATGTCTGGGAAAAAAATAACAAAAATGTTAATCTCCCAAAATGATTCACCTTAGTACAACTATTTTGCTTCAGCAGAACAGATCCCTCACAAGGGTGAATAAGATAGCAGGTAGGTTCAGGATACAGAAGTGGCTTAAGGTACCCTTTCTATATTTTGGTGAGCATCTTCTGGAAGATTACATACTGACAGGTAGGCCATTCTGCTAACCAGTTAGATAATTCATTATTGCCCTGGAGGCAACAAATAACATTAGAACTTCACAGCGTGTTTCATTTTAGTGCAGAGGTCAGAGCAACTAGACTCAGCTAGTTATAAAACACTTCCTACAAGCATAGAAAGGACTTGAATTAATACAGTCCTAAAGAATGTGCCCACAAAAATATAAATCCCTCCAATTAGTAAAACATCTCTGACTCATTATGAGATTAAAAAAAAAAAAGTCTCAGATTAGTCACTGGTCACAGAAAATGTTCAAGAGTGAGTCCCTAGCAGGTGGAGAGTAGTCCAGCCAGGTCTCCACTCCTGGACTCTGTAGACTCAATCAAAGTCTTCACCTCTTAATCAGTGGAATCTTGGTGCTCCAATTGTTGAAGGACCCAGAGATGAAGACCTCCTTGCCTCCTTCAGACCAGCGGATAACAGTGGGCCGGGCCTGCTGTGTGGGCTTTACGGAGTCCTCCAAATCCTGCTGCCAGGATACAAACTCTTTGTCCCCAGGGAGCTGTAAGAAGGATTAGGTCATCCCTAAGTTGTGACCCAGGAATTCTTCAAAGGTCACTCTCCTGCCTAGGGCAGAGAGGGGTGCTATGTTTCTGCTAAGGGTTAATAAGCTCTGAAATTAGCAAGTTTGGTTTTGAACACACTATAGATAAATTAACTCATCTACGACCAATATGGTCAATAAATGACTTACGCTCACAGGCTGCCCAAATCACATCCTAACTTCCAAATCTGTTTTCTGTTATAACATTAACTCACAGGCAGGCAACTATGATATGCTTCTGAGCGCCTCTTCAGAGGAAAAATGTGAAAATGAAGTATCTATATATATAAAAGCCTATGAAACGACTGGTCGACTGGTCTCTATGATGCGCACTGGTGTCTGCCCCTGGAGGTCAGTGCACTCCCACAGCTAACCTCCCATGGCTGGCCAACTCCCATGGTTCCTCCACCAGGCCAGCTGGCATCAATTGCCGGCCAGGCCAAGGGACCCCACCACCTGCAAGGATTCATGCACTGGCCTGTAGTCTTATATAATAAAAGACTAATATGCAGAATGACCAGTGGAGTGGCTGGTTGCTATGATGCGCACTGACCACTGGTGGCAGACACTCAACACAGGAGCTGCCCCAGCCCGCAGGTCCCAGGCAAGCCAAGGAGGGTACCAGCAGGGGCCTCCCCGCTTCCTTCCCCCTGATCGTCCACAGATCAGCCCTGACCACCAGCCAGGCCTAACTAATTTTGTGCACTGGGCCTCTAGTGGTTCTATAAAAAATAATTACATTAGCTATGTATTTTTCACATGCAAGTATGAACAGCTCTCAATGATCAGTTGCAATGGAAGATACTGAAATTCATAAATAATTCATAAACTTCATTTTAGCTAATAGGTTACAAATTATAAAAACCAGATCATTGGTTTCTTAAATTTTGAGAATTGGTTATGAACTCTTTATTTTGTTCACCATACTAATTATTTCAGGAGTAGGAATGAAAATTCTGGAGCCTCAAGAAACATCAGATCAAAAACACAGCTTCCTTCAACAAAAGCAGTTCCAATATCAAATGAGGTCTGTAGGATTCTGAAAAATACTGACTCCTTACTTAGTTTCTTTTCATTACCATGTTGGGAAGTTTCCTGGGACCGAGAGACTGAAGAAAGAGGTTGACAATGCCATCATTACATCAGAGTTTATTAAGGGAACTTACATGAGGTTCATCTTGGGCTTCAGCAAGATAATGTGGATAAACTCCAAGCCCTGCAGCAGGCACTGAAGAAATATACAGAACAGAGCAAAATGGATAGGAGTACTGGGGCAGGAGCTGCCCTAAATAAGGGGAAACAATCTTAGTGCCTGCCCAGGGCAGGACAAGGGCTTGTTCTAGGAACCAGTACACCGGGGACATAGGGGAGAGGTCAATCAAACAATCTCTGAGGGAATTTTCAGGAAGCAATCTCTGTTCTGGCAGGGATCTGGCTGGATGTAGGTAGAGGACATGTCTTAGAACAGTCTCTCCACATACCATCCTCTAGAAGAAGAGTTGGCAAACTATGGCCAGTAAGTCAGATGTTTTATAAATAAAGTCTTATTGGAAATAGCACACTCATTCATTTACTTAGTATCTCAGCTGTTTTCATGCTACAGTGGCAGAAATGGGTAGTTGTGAGAGACTATACGGTCTGCAAAGTCTAAAGTATTTACTTTCTGGCCCTTTACAGAAATAAGTCTGCTGAGTCCCAGTTTACATAGGCTTAAATGACATTGGTAAATAGAGAAATAAGACTGTACAGTATCAAGTGAAAAGATTATTAAATGCCCCTGGCCAGGTGACCTGGTTGGGCATTATCCCATGCACTGAAAGGCTGTCTGTTGGATTCCTGGTCAGGGTACGTGCCCAGGTTCAGGCTCGATCTCTAGTTGGGATTGTGTGCAGGAGGCAGCCAAACAATATTTCTCTCTCACATTGATGTTTCTCTGTCTCTCTCTCTCTCCTTTCCGTTCTCTTTAGAATCAATAAAACATTTTTTTAAAAAGCTTACCAAATAAAATAATGTGTTTTTGTGTTTTTTTTTAAGGGCTAGCTTATTCATTTGGGCTTTATTTTCAAAATGGCTGCGGTAATCTACCTTCCACATGCCTCTCGATCTTCCTCAAAACTGCACTGAGACGCCAGTAGCAGTATAATCTGAAGTAAACGGAGAAAGAGAAATGAAGGTACTTTTACATTATATAAGTGGCTTAAGAGAAAACTTGGTCTCCATGTTCTTAAAGCAATGCACTCTTGTCTGACAAGCTGCATTAGAATTACAAAATGTCTACGTATGTCTAAGAATAATGCTTAGATTCTGATTCAGATAGAAGGTCTGGCCATCTCCTTAAGTTTCCCATATAATAAGGTTAAACAATGGAAAAAAAAACAAGCACCCTCATTTTTAGAGATCTGTCCTAAAATAGATTAATATGTCTGGAATTTGCTTCAAAATAATTGGTGGGGAGAGCGAATGCGTATAGGTTATATAGATCCATTCATGATTTGATCATTGTTTAAAATGGAAGACAGATACTGTATTTAGGAGTTCATTACACTGTTCTTCCTAAACTTTGAGATATGGAAAATGTACAAATGTCAGGTGATTTTAATGTGCAAGCAGAACTGAGAACTGAAGAAGGTTTGCATTCAAAGCAATGTAAGCCTCACTGCCACTGTTTCTATCAGCTACTTTGAGGATTTAGGATTTTCAATTTAGAATTTGAAAGCCAGAAACTATTAATATGCCTAGCTTTGGAAGGAAGCCCTTCCATGTATGACATGACATTTCTGTGGTAGATATGAGTACTGCTGATAGCAGAAAGACTGTTTACGCCAAGTTAAACTGTCAGCAAAGGCATCAGGGAAAGAGACAATTAGAATTACAGTATGAGGTGTTCGAATAAAACTCTGAGGGAAGAAGACAGCAGCTTGAGAAGTATAAAATTTTAGATTTGGAAGAGATCCTAGGAATGATCTGAACCAATTTTCTCATTTCACCAATGGCAAGACGGAGGGAAGGGGAAGAATGATCCAAAATAGGCTCCGTTTTCAGACAGAGCAACCTGGCTGCAATCCAGGACACCGAATACCGCACTCACAGTTTGACAAAAAAAAACACTATTCTTAATTCCTGAGTCATCATCAGTGGAGGAAAATGGGAAAAACACAGCGAGGTAGGTCACCTTGAGAAACCTTGAATAAGTAAATTCAGATGGCTGGAGGGGCAGCCCGAATGAGGAGGAAGGAGTACTGAAGTGGGAGAAGAGAGGAACAGAAGAGAAGCCCCAAGAAACGTTCCCTTTAATCATCATTCTCAGACCCCCTTTCTCTGATTACGTTCTCAGCTGGGATCCAAGAAAATAACCCAGTTCTATGTGCTACCAACTAGGCAAATCATTCTCTATTACTTTGTTGTGAAGAAATAAGAAACATCAAACACACTCCAGTCTCCTCAATCCCTCCATTTAAAATTATTATTTTTTTTTTTACACTTCATCCCAGTTGGCCTTCATGCATGTAAGGCTGACAGCTCCAAGAGTGACTACAAGCACTTGGATGGCAGTCATCCTGCTGTCAGCTCCCTTGGTCCTTTTCTATAGAGTGAACACAAGCGACTGCTTTCCTGAAAGACCTTGGAACCGAGAGCAACTTCTCGGGAGCAGCTGTGCGTGGTCCTTTGCAGCCATGCTTTTTTAGCCTTTATGAAATGCCACGGGGAAATGAAGAAACGCTGGAGTTATTTAATTAGAAACCTCCCGAGGAGCAGCTGGGCGTGAGAGAGGCGCCACCGCAGCCACTGCAGACGCCCGCGCAGGGGGCAAACCCGGAGCAGGGGCATCCTCTGTGGAGCCCGCTGCCGCGAGGAGCAAGAATTCCCACCGGCAAGCGGCGGCCACGCACAGCCGAGCCGAGGGGGACGGAAGGGGCCGGGCGTGCTGAGCTCCGAACAGGGTCAACATGACACCGACACACACAAGTGGTCAGAGGAAATACTCATTTACACATCCCAGGGCAAATGGGAGAAACTCAAGTTTCCCAAGCAGCGCTTCCAACCTGCAGTCCTACTCATCAATGCGACTTGAGAAGAGGGCACCTTCCTGTTCGGAGAACCAGCGATCTGGGGGGGAAGGCGGGGGTACCCTTGTGTCATCCCAAAAAACGTGGCCCACGGACCGGTCGGAAAACAAGAATTCTCACTTCTCTTTGGAGGCAGCGAGGAAGTGCCATCCAACATCTCCATCCCCGAGGGGGGGAAAAATCCCCTTTAATTCACAAAACAACCGTGCCCTCGGTCCGCGGGATAACTGAGAAAAAAGGGAGCAGGAGCCCCGGCGCCCAGGCCGCCGCCGCCTCGCCACCCGGGGTCGCTCACCTTGGAGTCGGGCAGGCTGAAGACGCTGGGGTCGTCCGTGCTGCCCACCATGATCTTGTGCTCCTTGCCGGGGCCCGGGCCGCCGGCGCCCTCGGCGCGCCCAGCCTTGGCGCCGTGGCGCTCGCCGGCCACCCGGTCGCTGGCGGTGTTCCCCATGGCGGCGGCTCGCGCCGGGGCCACCTGGCGTGGGAACCACACGGAGCGGGGAACACCCCGGCGGCGGCGGCGGCGGCGGCGGCGGCGCGTCAGGGGCACCTCCGGCCCCGCCCCCTCGCCGGGGGTTCCGGTCCGGGGAATCCCCGCCGCAGGGAGGCCGTGGGGCGGTCGCTTCCCGCCGGGGCCTCCGGGAAGGCCGGGAGGGACCCCGCTCCACCCGCCCTCGCACCCTCCCTCGCGCCTCCGCGGTGCGTCGCTCAGGAACCCCGCTCCCGGGATCTCCCCGGCGTCGCCGCGCTCACGCCCGCACCCCCCGCCGCGATCACCTCCCGCCGGCGCGAGGGGTGTTCGGAGGGCCAGGCCACCAATAAAGTTATTGAAATTGAAGCCGCGCCCGGGGAGCGGTCCGGGTTTCCTCCTAAAATGGTGGCTCCAGCCGCGCCCGCCCCGCGCGCGCGTCCCCTGCGGCCGCGCTGTGCCCGGGCCCGCGGGCCGCTCTAGCGCGGCCGCCTCGATGGTGGGCCGCCGCGCGCAGCCTCCAGCGCCGGGCGGGGCGCCGTCCGCGGTCGGGGAGGGGCCGGGCCGGGCGGGCCCCGCGGGCGGCGGGGATGCGGACCCCGAAGGACGCTCGGGCTGTCACCCGGTCTCCCGTGTTCGGTACCCGGCGGAATGGGTGCTTTCTTCCCCGCCCCTCACCTGGCCTCTCAGTTTTCGCCAAAACCGGTTTCTGGTTCGTAGGCGACCCGGAGAGGGGGGTTCCGAGAGGGAATAAGGGACCCGGGCTTCCCCGCGGACGGCAGGACTGCGCGAGGTCGGCTGGGACTAAGGGCTGTAGGGAGCGGTCAGTGTGGGGGCCCGGGAAGGAGTGATGAGGAGATAACCTTAATTAGAGAAATGCCAGCTACAAAGAAGGGGGAGAAGCTATTCCAAGCGAAGAAACAGTGTAGGCAAGGAGCGACCCCAGAAGAAGTGAAATTCAAGGAAGAGCAACAACAAAAACTACCGAGGAGTAACCACTAGGCAGAAGAGGGCAAAGATCGTCCTGGGTTTGGGACAAACCCAGGCTTTTACGGATAATGAATGGGATTTAACAATTCCTACCTTGCACTATAATTATATGGGTGTCGCATTCCCTACTAGCAACCCTTGTCGTTCAACACGTGTTACACAGACCATCTAAAAAGTTGTTCCAAATGCAAAGTCTGGGCTCCATCCCATAGAATTGAAATTCTTCGTTTTAACAAGATTCCCCCGGGGAGAGTGTGTGCATGTTGACGTGTAAGAAGCAGGACTTGGACAACGGGCAAAGAGCCAATCTGGATTTAATTCCTCTTCATCTTCTGCACGCACCTTGTACAGTGTATGCTTTAATAATACTTGCAAACTGAAGGATAAATTACTACATTTCTCACAAGATAATGCCATTAGGCTTAACCACAGCCAGTGATGGGGACCCTGACGTCACACAAGGCCACCCCCTTTTTGAGTGAGCTGCTCTATTTATTAAAAAGTTCATTTTTATAATTTAGGTTGAAAACCCATCACTTAAGTCTGACAAATCCACTGCTCACCCTTTTATCTGTGCTCTCCATCTAAGAAACTCAGTTTTCCGGCTCTTACCCAATGACAGTTAGCATTAAAAAGGCACATTTTTTACGGCAACCTTTTGCTTACCCCTCCAAAATCTGACTGTTTGCATCCTATTTGGTTATTCCCTCCCCTCCCCTCCCCCTTTCATCTTTTCCTTTTTCCCTTTCCATAGGGCTCTGAAATAGAGAGGATGAGTGCAGAGTCCTTTGTCTTGAGGCTTTTCTTTCTTGCTTGCAGGTGGGAATTTTAGGGAAGGTCTCAGAGGAGAGTTTCTGAAAATTATTCATCAGTTTTCCAGGTGTGCTTTTTCAAGGTTGTGGTCATTGTCAGGGTGGGGGGTCGTTAGTCATTGCAGGTGGTCCTGGTGTTGACTAGCTGTTTTGCTGTTTTTCTTTAGCTGGTGCTAAATACAGATGTTATCTCTAGGGAAGTGACCCTCAGTATCTGCTGTAAATTTCTCTGCCAGTTTGTTCAGCTGTCTGTCTCAGTTTCTCTATTCCACTTGTCCTGGCTTCCTGGCCAGCCTGTCTTTCTCCCAGAAACCCATAATCCCAGCTTACTTACGAGAAAAATAGCAGATAATTACAAATTAAAGATTATTCGACAAAAGACTTAACCGGTTCTGCTCAAAACTGCAAACATCATAAAAAAACCTGGGAAGTCTGAGAAAAGGTCACAGTCTGAAGGAACCTAATGCTGAGGCGTAATGTGTCATCCTGAGTGAGATCTTGTGACAGAAAAAGACATTAGATATAAACTAAGTTAGTTCTTGTCAAGGCCCTGAAGTGCAACCAAAGACTTCTCAAAGGTTAGAGGAGATTAAGGATGCATAACAACTAAATGTAGGATGCGGTCCTGGAGTTGATCCTGGAAGAGGGAAAGGAAATTAGTGGGAAAAGCAGTGAAATTTTAACAAGGTTTATGGTTTAGTTAATAGTATTGTATCATATTGAGAGGAATGGTGGGATCAACTATTCTCTTGGTCTCTCACTTATAAATTACAGTAATATGTACAGCCATATCTCAACAAAGGATTCCCTGCTCTCTCAAATATGTCTGAGAGAGCCACATGATCCACACATTGAAACATCTAAAGATGGGCAAGTGGATCAAAAGGGGGGAGCAAAAAAGGAGTGGGGCTGACACTGTTGCTGGTGAAAGTGATAGATTCTTTTGCGGTGATGTGAGAAAAGAATTCCAAAGCCGCATGTATGGAGAAGTTTAAATGCAAGGGCAAGATTTTATTGTAAACTAGAAGCCCGGTGCATGAAATTTATGCACCAGTAGGGTCCTCAGGCCTGGCAGGCAATCAGGGCCAACCTGTGAGGCAACTGGTGGGGCAACCAGGGGGCCCCCTGCTGGCACCCGCCTTGGCTGGCCTGCAGCCTGTGGGCTGGGGGCAGCTTCTGCAGCTGTGTTCCATGTGCATCATAGCAACCGGTCATTCCACCAGTTGTTTGGCCGTTTGGTCGATTTGCATATTAGGCTTTTATTAGATAGGATTAAGGGGGATTAATACACCTTAGGGGACAGAGGGTGGGCAGGCTCTGTGCTCATATTCTGCATGCACCTTGAACTGCCACAAGGCTCCTATTATTCCTCCATATATCTTCTAGGTTCAGGTAAAGAACAAAGAACCAAATTATCCAACCCAAATTCCTAAATTTTCCCAGGTCTGGATTGGACACTCTTCCCAGTAAATTTTATTGGGGTTTTCATGCCCTCTATCCACTCTATCCAATCTGATTACCTTTTTGATTGTTCCCAGGCTAGCTTTTAGTATCCTGTTCCGAAGATTATGTCTCCTGGTGAGAAGTGGGGGTGGAGGGCAGAGGGGGGAGGGAGAGGCAGTTCTCTGGAGTGTGTGAATGAGTATTTACCAGTAAACTAGATGGAATTCTGCTCTGTTACCTGCTTCTGCTTCCCAGTTTATTAAGGTTTTTTCACTTCCCCTTTGCATTTCTCCTTGTATTAATAACTAGCGATCTTCCTCATATCAAGAACTAGCATCCTATACTGATAATACGAGCCAGAAACACAGCCCAGCAGCCAGGACCCCATCCCGGGAGGGAGGAATCTGGTTGTCGCTGACACACCATTCCTCTGGGAGGGACACAGACCACATGGACACTCCTGCAGGAATGAGCAGCAGTAGCTGCGGCTGAGCACAGAGACCTGGGCAAAAGCACAGCAAGGGAGAGCGGCCACAGTTGTTGGGCTTTTGGCAGTTCAGACAGGGAAGCAAAGCCACAAGGCCTAGCCACCTGCCCTTCACCTCCCAGAGGTTGCCTCCCTTTGCCCTTGATGTCGGGCTGTAGACCACATTAACTGCGTGCCCAAGGACACGCACCCAAGATCTCATGCTGCAGAATCACATTTCTCCCTAAGCAAAGGGTATACTCTTTAATCAGAACACAGGGAGGACCCTGGCAGAGGACCCAGATCTTCTTTACTGAGTGTAAAACAACAAAAAAACGAGCATAAAACAACAACCCAAGGCATCCTGGCTATACTGACCAGAGGTCAAGGGAGACAATGCTGAGATATCATAGAGCTAAAAACCTTGTGATTCAGCTCCACCTGGTGGAAAATCATAGAAACATGCCTGTGTGTTAATCAGCTAGAGAAGCGGTTCTCAACCTGTGGGTTGCGACCCCTTTGGGGGTCGAATGACCCTTTCACAGGGGTCGCTTAAGACTATTGGAAAACACCTATTTCCCATGGTCTTAGGAACCAACACACCGCTCCTCGGTATAGCAAAATGTAGCAATGTAGTTTACTGTTGTCATATGAAGACTTGCCCATGCTACACCACAATTCAAGACAAAATTTCATTTATTTGTAATTAGAAATAAGTATTTCACAATGTATAATTACATATTGTTTTTGTGATTAATCCCTATGCTTTAATTATGTTCAATTTGTAACAATGAAAATACATCCTGCATATCAGATATTTACATTACAGTTCATAACAGTAGCAAAATTACAGTTATGAAGTAGCAACGGAAATGATTTTATGGTTGGGGGTCACCACCACATGAGTAGCTGTCTTAAAGGGTCGTGGCATTAGGAAGGTTGAGAACCACTGAGCTAGAGGTAGTGAGTGCTTCAAGAAGGTGGGAATTTGATACTTTACTGCCTCTGTTTTTTGTTCATCAGTTTATAATGTTATTATCCATAAATGAGTGAGATCATGTGGTGTTTTTCTTTCATTGATTGGCTTATTTCACTCAGCATGATGCTCTCCAGTTCCATCCAGGTTGCTGCAAATGGTAAGAATTCCAGAGGAGGGGTAGATAACAATCAAAGGACTTGTATGCATGCATATAAGCATAACCAATGAATACAAGACAGTTGGGGTTTAGGGTATACCTGGGAGGGGGGGGGCAATGGGAAGATATGTTTACATGTACTACATTAATAAAAAAATTAAAAAATGAAAAAATAAAGAAGGTGGGAATTTGAGAAAGCAGGGAGAAATAGCTGTGAGGACCAAGGCGGCAGTGAGGACCAAGGAAGACGTCACCACTCCTTTCTGTGTTAAGATACTGACTTTCACAGGCAAGAAGGAGTAGTAGATGTGTGTTTGAGAATTTACAGAATACTTCATTTTATTGTGCTTTGCTAGATTGTGTCTCAGAGGTGTTGCATTTTTTTTAAAAAAATTAAAGGCAAGATCCTCCACCTGCAAAATGACTAAGACTCACTTTATTGCAGTACTTGTCTTATTATGGTGGTCTGGAACTGAAATCACAATATCTCTAAGGTATGCTTATAAGTTACAGACAGGACATATCATTTGTGTTTTAAACCAAACAGGACATTAGAGATGACATACTGAGTCAGATCAGTGACCTATTGCAGAATATTTTCTAGAACAGACTTGCCGCACAGACATTTCAAAATGCTAACCACTCCTTACTCTCTTTAATAGTACTTTTTATGTATGTGTAAATTTATGTTGAGATATAGTCACTATATTATTTGATCCTTTAAAAATACATCCATACTTTTACCTCTTATGTCAAATTTATTTATGCAATTAAGTAATCATTAACGTACTTAGGCAGCACTAGCAACATACAGATTACTTACAAAGTATCTTCCTCCATAGAATTTACTAGTTCAAGAAGGAAACAGGTGAGATAATCAAGTGATATATATATAATGTGACAAAGGCAGAGTGACTACATAAATTATTTGGAATTCTGGGTTGGAGATTTGTGTATTCTTCCCCTCTTACTAATTTATGAAAACACTAGAGGCCTGGTGCCTGAAATTCGTGCACAGGTAGGACCCCTAGGTCTGGCCGGTGATCAGGGCTGATCAGGGCCTTCCAGCTGCCAGCCAGGGCCTTCCTTCCCTTGCTGCCAGTTGCTGGCCTGGACCTCCCTTTATTCTGCACTTCCCCCTGTGGTCAGCACATGTCAGCGTGAGTGATAGGGACTCCCGGTCTCCTGGTCAAACTCCCATGGGGACACTTTGTATATAGACTTTTATCAATACAGACTCAAGGGTATTTTTTAATATTTTATTAAAGGCCCAGTGCACAAAATTTGTGCATGGGTAGAGTCCCTAGGCCTGGCCAGTGATCAGGGTCGATTAGGTTCCAAGCCTCACCACCTCCCTGCCTCCTCTTTCCCTTGCTTCCTCAGCATGCCACCACCACCACCACTGGTCACCACCATGTTCTGTACTGCCCTCTGGTGGTCAGTGCACATCATAGCAAGCAATCAAACTCCTGGTCTTCCTGTCTCCCAGTTGAACTCTGGAGGGGACAATTTGCATATTAGCCTTTTATTATACAGGATAATCTAATATCAGGTAATTTATTTTATTGTTTAAATTGTTACATCTTTGACCATTGGGGACCACCTTCAGTGGGCTCCTCTGTAGCTTTGACATACCCCATCAGTTTGCTTTTTGAGCACATCCATAGTTTTTGGCTCTAGATGGATGCATTCTATTGTATAATCTATAGAGGAAGTAATATGACCTTTTAGTATAATTGCAAGATATGATAAATTGATGAATATTAGTACATATTTATTAGTTATTATGGGTTTTTAGTAATTGAATTATTTTGAGTTCAATTTCTTATTCATAATTTACTTTTAACTTGGTTTAGAAGTTAACCAATGATTTTTTTGTAACCTTCCAAATTATAAGGAGAATGAGACAGTTAATGAATTTAGAATTAAAAAATTTTTAAAGAAAACTGGGGTACTTGTTGCTGATAATTAGGAATTATAATATGAAAGGACTATTAATTCACAAACTTGCCCACTGAAAGAGGCAAACTAATACGTTAAAAGAAATAAAAAAAAATAGCAAGCAATCTTCAAATTACTTTTTTTTTAAAGTAATATGCAGATTAAAAGGTACTAGGTCCATTTTAATAGATTATAAATCCCTCGCATCATATGGATTAGGGAAGGAAAAAGACCTATGATGTAATATTGGTTATTAATCCTCTAATTATCAAAAGGCATTTTCATAGGTAAATTAGGCCAAAGAGCAGGAAATTGTCCAAATAATTATATGCTTAGAAAGAAGTTGTGGTTCTCACTTTTTGGTTCTCTTATGTGTATTTATATTAGGAAAGATAATAATTTCTAACGTTGTTCTTTCAGTGTTTCAAGTTTATCCTTTTGCTGAGTAATAGGCATTGATCCCAAAATGTATTGCACAACAGCTACTTATGATCCCAAAATGTATTGCACAACAGCTATTTATCGCTAGTATACACAGTGCCTTAATTCATGAAATTAAGTGTGCCTAACAGCTAACAATTAACTTCCCTGTGAGACAAACTCATAGCATAACTTCTACAGATTAGAAAACAATCAACAGTGGCGCCGGAGTCCTTGCTTTTCATTTCAGTTGCTCTCTTTTTCAGAATTACACTACATGATATAAGGAGAACTGTTAGAAGCAGAATGAATTTATTTTTTTTTATTAAAATTAATTTTTTTTTCAGAGAGAGGAAGGAAGAGGAAGGGAGAGAGAGAAACATCAATGATGAGAGAATAGTTGATCGGCTGCCTCCTGCATGCCCCCTACTGGAGGTTGAGCCCGCAACCCAGGCATGTGCCTTGACTGGGAATCGAGGTGACTTCCTGGTTCATGGGTCAATGCTCAACCACTGATCCACACTTGCCAGGCATCTTTTTAATTAAATTTATTGGGGTGACATTGGTTAATAAAATTATATAGGTTTCAAATGTACAATTCTATGCTATATCATCGGTATATTGCATTGTGTGTCCACCAGCCAAAGTCACATTTCTTCTATCACCATATATTTGATCATCTTTACTCTTTACTACCTCCACACCGCCCTTTCCTCTGAATGCCCCTATATTTAATGAATATCAATTCTAATTTAATATAGAAATGACCTTTTCAAATACTCATTATTTATGTGTGAGAAGGATTGACAGAGAGAAAACAGGAGTGGTGGGAGACAAATCAAATAACATTTGTAGGCCACATTACAACAATAGGCAGCTACTTACCATGTTTTCCAAGGTAAAGTCTTATTGGATTCTAATATGAGAACTAAGAGATCAAAAAAGATAGGACAGCTCATTTAAAATCTCAAGTTTTTCAACCAACTTGGATTTTCTGACAAATGCTAATTATTAGAATGACCCATGAGCCTAGTAAGTTTAAAGTAGTTTCTTCAATGAGATAAAAATGCCCAGGGAAAGAGTCAAAATGACCAGATATCAGGTAAACTAGTGAAGAGCTAATGAGACAAAATGTGTAAGTATGTATATATCTTAGGTACATACAACTGTTACAAGACTGTTATTTCTTTTTTATCTCTTAGGAAACACATTTAATTACAGTATTAAAAACAAGATTGAGCTTCTAATAGAAATCTAAATCCTATCAGAAGCTGAGTCACATGAAGTCACCCATTTCTTATATAGATACTGATTTCTGCTCCCCATCATAATGTTTGATAATAACATTTATTAAGCACCTATCATGTAATAACTCTGCTAAGGACATAAAAAGACTAACAGAGTATCAGAGCTCACAGATTAGGGATTGCTGGAAGGAAAACAGGATGGGTCATAAGAAGAAGGGAGATAAGTCAATATGAGTGAACAGCTGGAATTTCTTTGTAGGGGAAAGAGGATTAATGCTTTGGAAAGAGAAATAAAAGATTTTTGGGGAAACTTAAGAGTTGTTCAATCTTGTCCGATTCTGAAGGCATCTATCTCTCCATCCAGCTGCTCCATGGAACAGTTAAAAATAGGTTATCATTATAGCAAAGATAACAATGGCTAGCATAAACCTGGCCATAGTGATTGTTGAAGACATGGAATCGCTGCTTTCAACCTCTCTGGTCATCATAGGCTTCCTAATACGATCATCTGTGGTGAGGATGGCTTTTCGAGCTCCATCCCACTTTCCAGGACCCTGTAGACGATACTGGATTGGAGTGCAGGGTCCCAGTAATAACTGCCATGCCAATTTGGGGTCGGTGAAAGCAAAAGACAGCAGATTGGGCCGGACGCCCACCAGGTCAGCAAGCTCTTCCATGGTGTCTACATAGTCTGCCTGAATGGTATGGCGCTGGCTCTCCACATACCTGAAGCAGAGAAGACAAAAGCCATGGCCTATCAACAATTTAGTCAATCAACCAGTCAATCAGTCAGTTAATCAGTGCTTTCTAAGTATCTGTTATTAGCTCAATATTGGTCTAGGAAGTATGGGAAATAGAAAAGAAAGATAAGATACTGTCTCTATCCTTATGGACAAGAATATAAGATAGATACACATGAAACATAGAATATAAGCCTTTTGGAAAATCACATGATCTTAGACTGCTAAGTAGAAATGTAGAAGAGGGTAGTTAAAATAGAGCTGTAATAAGGATGTGAAAGATACAAATAAGCTGACAACAAAGGGGAAAGTATTACAAGTCAGGGATCGCAGAGTGAAGGAATTAAGCAGGAATGAGAGTAGGATATGAGTATAAAATATCTGTAGGCACTACCTACGGTAGAAGAGGAATGTTGTGGAAAACAAGGACGGATAGAGAGAGGCAAGTATAGCAGTTCCAGATACAAAGGACTCTGATTTTATCAGGAAGAGAGAACCCATCATAAAAATTCTGAAGTTGGGGACTCTCAACTGCTTTATGAGGGCAATGGTAATGGGGTTCACAAAGCACAACTTTGGATGGCCAGTGTGAATTCAGAATCTTGAAAGGAGGGGGGTGGATGACTTATTCCACAAGAGGAAGTAACGCTCCAAATGGAGCCAGGTGCGATGATTATACCAAATGCAGATTTGAAAAGCTAAAAGGGATTTTTAGAGGGAAAATGTGGTAATGATGGTACCTGTGTGGTAGAATTGAGATTTAGAGAGCTATCTGGTAACTTTCTTTTTCTTTTTATATATATATATTTTATTGTGTTACATGTATACATATCTCCCCATTGCCCCCCATCCCTCCCAGGCATACCCCAACCCTCCAGTGTCTATGTTCATTGGTTATGCTTATATGCATGCATACAAGTCCTTTGATTGATCTCTTATCTACCCCACTTCTCCTTAATCTTCCTGCTGTAATTTGACAGTCTGTTTGATGCTTTACTGCCTCTGTATCTATTCTTTTGTTCATCAGTTTACAATGTTCTTTATTATCCACAAATGAGTGAGGTCATGTGGTGCTTCTTCTTTTTCTTTTTTTCTAAACTAAATAAAACAAAGAGCAGTAGGACAGAAAGGAAGTAAGAGAAAAAGCCAAGATAAATTAATTGAAATTAGATGAGTTTATTAAGAGAATCCAAAACAAGGACAGGGGGGAAAAATAGAAAATAAATTGGAAGTAGAACTGGTGAAATAAAATTCCACAGGAATGGACAGATTCTAAGGTTTAGAAGAGAAGAAAATAAGACAGGACAAGAATTTGGGAACACTCCCTTATGGATGTTATGTTGGCTCAAGGATTTATAGACATACATTTATCCTATACTGGGTTGCAAGCTGTAGTATTCATGCATCTTTCACAAAGAGATTCACTAGTACCTGCCTTGTAGGGCTGTTATGAGGAATAAATAAATTCACACATATAAACCATTTAGTGTATGTTTATAATGGGCCCTCAATAAAGGGTAAATTATATCCTTAGGGACTGCTCAGTCAGGTGGTCAGACAAAATAAGCCAAAGTAAAGGGAACAGGAAAGTTGAAATAAGATATTTTAGTACCAGAAAAACAAGGAAAGAAAGCACTCCAAGAAGGAGGAGATGTTTAAAAGTGTCAAACTCCGGAAGGAAAATGAAGTTGGGCATGGATGACTTTCTAGAGAGCCCGTAGCAAGGAGTTTACAATGCAGGGACCTTTGAGGGAGAAAGGGTGAGAATTGAGCATATTGTGCAGAATATTTGTTGCAGACATTTGGCAGTGAAAGGAAAGAGGAAACTAGAGGATCTGGAAAGGGTATCAGGGTTAAATAAAAACTCTTTCTCCTCCTCCAAGGTAGGGAAGAAATACGCTAGTATAACCAGTTCAAGAAAAACTACCTCTTTAGGCTTGGATGATTGTGCCTCTGACTTGAGCACACAATTTTTAGGAACTTATCGTCAACTTCCACTTTGTCCAAATAAAACTGACCAGTGAATAAGCTCAGTTCTGAAACTCAGATTGCTAAATTACTGTGTCCACCCAAGAAGTAAACAGCTGGCTGATGCTACTACCTTTCCAAATCACACAGACTTCACACCGTGAGCCAGTGTGAACAGTGACCTCTGCAGATTTGTAAGCCTAGTGGTGGATTTGGAATTCAACCATATTTATCACTCCATTCATTGTCATGCTTCCTTTCTCTGGTGGCTCTGCTAGCATTTCAAATAATAGTTATAAAAACGATTGGCCTGATTTTCTCTCCACGTGTTTCTTCTACTTTATTTCTTTGAGGCCCTGCACACAGGATCTTTAACACTTTTCTTAAGCTTGTCTCTTCTTTCCCATCCACATCTAAACCACTTGGTACTATTTCTTCAGTCTGTTGTCACAAACTCTGATTTCCTTTTCTTGCGCAATACAATCTAAATCCTTAAACTAACACAATGAAGATAAATATAGTACAATATTGTTCTTACTAAATAGAAAAATTAAGCACCTATTTTCCTGGGAGAATTTCTCACCTTTTTTCCATTTCCTCTTGAGCCTTAGTTATTTCTGTTATCATTTCATTTTGTGAGGGCAATGTCTTTAGCCCTAAAGAGAAAAAACAAAAATATAAGTGTAAAGCTACCTCAGTAGGAACAATAATCCTCTTAACAATGATTGTGTTATGGAGAATTCAAAGAAATACAGGATAGTTTTCTTTGCTCAAGGAGGTTAAACGTGCACTTGATCACTTTATCCTAGCACCAGCATAATATAATAATATAAATTAACAACAGTAGCTTTCTCTATTCTACTCTGTCTTTGGAAGATACTTGCTTAACTCTGCCTTCCAACTAACACCTGGTTCCTCCCTAGCATAGTCCTTTATTTGGGAAATGAAATCTAAACACAAGGAAATAATAAATGGCCTTAACGTATATGGAAAATGAAGTACAAAGTAAAAGAGCAGGGAAGGATACCCACAGTTGTACTCTTTTTAAAAAAAAATATATTTTATTGATTTTTTACAGAGAGGAAGGGAGAGGGATAGAGAGCCAGAAACATCGATGAGAGAGAGACATCGACCAGCCGCCTCCTGCACGCCCCCCACTGGGGATGTGCCCGCAACCAAGATACATGCCCTTGACCGGAATCGTACCTGGGACCTTTCAGTCCGCAGGCCGATGCTCTATCCACTGAGCCAAACCGGTTTCAGCCACAGTTGTACTCTTAATAACAAAGAGGTTTTACAACCCAGGGAGAAGGAAGTAAAAAATAACGTTCAATCCCATTTCATGCCTGTAGTCCTATGGAAGATAAGCCTCATCTTCTAAACTTTATTTGATCAGAATGAGAGTAAGGCTAAGGGCAACTCATAAAACCCAATCTTGACAGATAAATTTAAGTACTGATGCACAGTTCTGATAGTAGGAATTTAACATCAAGGATCTGGCTAGAAAAGTAGAATAGTATTTAAGCCAATATAAACAACTCTCAGTTGAAAGAATTAGCATTATGCCCAGATTTATAGGCACTATGCCATGCAGATCATTTTTGTCACACCCAGCCATCAGGTGTTACTCCATAAAATTCTGGATGGCAATAGATTTTACCTAACACAAGCCTTCTCTTTACAAATACACTAATCACATGGTTATCTCTTTCCTCCTTAAACATCTTGGCTGACGGGGATCTCAATACCTTCTGAGGAGATGATTTAATTGTGTGGCTGCTCTAGTTGCTGGGACATATTCTTTTTTTATTGATCCCCAAATCTACTTCCATGCAACTTGCAATGTTGGACTTAGATCTGCCTTTTGAAACCACAGAGTCTAATCTTATATGACAGGCCTTCAACTATTTGAAAACAACTGTCATAACTTCTTCAGATCTTATCATCAGCAGAGCACAAGTTCCCACATCACAGGTTTCACACGCTCTGCCATGTTGGTTGCCCTCCTCTGGGCACAGGCCAGTTATTATCCAGGTGTCCCTCTTACACGGTGAGACTCAGAAATTCAACACTCAATAAATAGACCTCTATATTTTACCAAGTGGCTTCTCCTTTGGGAATCATTACATACGATGAGGGAACACTGAGATGCTTCATTTGAGATTAAGCAGAGGTCCCTTATGATGCTTGTGAAACATATTTTGAGAGTTGATTTCCAAATTGCTTCTTATAGTACACCCATCACTTTTACTTCTCTTAACTAGAAACATTATGGGGAAGGAGGTATATTTCTTGCCTGGGAGAGGCAGCTGATTTATCAAAAGCAAAAAATTAAAAACTAAGAAAATCTTCTATGTACATATACAATATACTGTGATACCTTTCTTTCTTAATTCATTGATACTGTTCTTGTAGTGTTTACTCGTTCAGATACGTATTATATTTTTACCACATTTTTTTATCTTCTTCTTATCTTAGGTTTTTACTTTATTATTATTATTATTATTATTTTCTTTAATCTTCACCTGAGAATTTTTTTCCATTGCTTGGGGCGGATGGGAAGAAGGAAGGGTGTGAAAGAAGGAGGGGTGGAAAGGGGGGTGGGTGGAGGTGAGCGAAGGATGGTGAAAAGGGGATCCCTGCAATTATGAAAACATTGAAAATTTTAAATAAAAAATAAAAGCAAGAACATAAGTATAATTAAACATACTACAAGTAATTAGGTAGTCAAGTTGCATGGTTACTAACCTTTAAATACTTGAGTGACCCAGCGTCCTTGGAGCTCTGAAATGGGCATAATGGCACCCAAGGGCTGGATCAAGCCTATGATTGCAAGAGTTGGCTTTTCCAGGTTAGGAGGGAAAACTTTTTTATACAGGGATATCTTGTTTCTTACTACTCTGACAGAATCTTCGAGGAAAGGAAAAGCAAAGCTGTAGCCTGTGGCAAAGATAACAGCATCAATGTCATCCTCCCTGGAGCCATCTTCAAATATGGCAGCTGTCTCTGTGAATTCCTTGACATTTCCTTTCACCTTCACCATGCCAGAAATTATACGATTTGGCAGATCATCATTGACTGTTGGATGCTGACTCAGAGCTCTGTGAGTAGTGATAAAGACCAAAAATAAAGAAAGAAGAGTGATCATGGGGGCAGGGAGGGAGGGAAAAATCAGTAACATGAAAGTAAAATTCTATTTTGATGGAGGTGGTTAAACAATATGCCAATGGCCTCCATCTTGGTCTATCCATGGAATTTGGGAAAGATCTAATGTATATTGGCACAGATCAGGATCTCAGAGCAGAAGTTGTACCCTGGATGTCACTGAAAGGAAAGATGTTAGAGAAGTGAAGGAAGAATGGTTTTATTTGGAGAGTACATGTTTGGTTTCTCAAAAAAACATACAGACTTTCTGCAAAACAATTGGCTTGGATCTTTTTTAAAAAGGAGGATTATTTCAAATTAAGAGAAATTAAAGAGACAGAATAGCTAAATGCATTGGTGTAATACGTGATAAGATTTTAGATTTGAAGAAAAAAGCTGTAAATATATATTATTGGGGTAACTCGATAAATATGAATATATTAGATAATGATATTTATCAATGTTAAATCTTCAAGTGTGATCATTGTATTATGTTTATGTAGGAGAATGCCCTTTTTCTCAGGCAATGTATGCTGAATAATTTAGGGTAAAGTGTCTTAATGATTCCAACTTACTATTTAAGTGGTTCAGAAAAAATATGTATGTATGTATGTGTGTATGTATTATGTATGATATACATGCATGGATCTATTTTTAGAAAGAGGGAGAGAGAGAAAGCCAATATAGTGAATCTAAGCAAAAGGTATTGGTACTCATTATCCTTACTATTTTGATTGAAGTAAATATGAACATTTAAAAAATAACAAGTTGGAAGGGAAAAAATGTTGGATTTAACATCAGCTTCTAAAAATGCTTTAATTCTCCTTCCTTGGCTGTGTGAGGATTCTCATCCCTCATGCTCTCATAGCATGCCATGCATTTCTCTATCTTATCCTATCGTCTGTCTTATTATTAGAGTATTTAAGGTAAAACCCACTTCTCAACTCTGCCATTTATTTCTTGTGTGCTCTTGGGATAGTTCCTCTAAGTATCAATGTTTGTAAAATGTAGGGAAAACTCCAATCTATAGGACTGTTGTGTGAGGGTTAAATGAGATAATGCATAAAACTCAGTACTGCGCTTGTCATACTAAGTCCTCAAAAGGGTAAGGTGTAATTATTTGTATTAGTATTACTATTAGATCTTTAATATCTGTATGCTCATGCCCAGTATAATGCTTGGCTTGTAAGAGGTGCTCAGTGTTTGTTGGATGAATGAATGATTCATGCACTGCCCTCTACCACCATTTTGTTGTTGTTGGACACACATACAAAGAACTAGTGCCGCTCTGGCTGGTGTGGCTCAGTTTGCTGGAGTGTTGTCCCATTTAGCAAAAGGTGGCAGGTTTGCTTTCTGGTCAGGGCACAGACCAGGTTGTGAGTTTGATCCCATCCTGAGAACATACCTGTGTTTAGGCTTTAGGCCATACATTTTGTGGTTAAACCTTTGGTTCATCCTTTTTTCCAAATATGTGTTTGCTAACGATTGACCACAAATCTTCGACAAAAAATATTTAAGTCGGGAGTTAAACAACACATCAAAAGGATATCCTTGGTCTGCTACGCGATTCAGGATCCAAGCGCCTCTCCTGGTGCTGAGGAAAACCTGGGGCACGGGGGAAAATGGTTTGCTTTTACCATTCTTTGGTTCACAGTCCTTGAAAAGTACCCGGCTTTCCTCGACAGTAAGTTTAAACTCATTAGTCTGGCTTTTCAGCGTCTGCACAATCTTTTTTTTATTTTCTGCTATTTTCCTTCTCAGGTACTAAGCTTACAATTAAATTGATGTATTCACTGACCAAGAATATTTCTTGCTCTTAACCACCACGGCATTTCCGTTTACTGTCATCATGCCTCCTTAAAAAGCCCCTATCCTCTGAATTCTCTAAAACCTATTCATTTTTACGATCCAAATCAAGCCCTAACCAGTAGGGGAAATGCAGGAGGCAACCAATGGATGATTCTCTTATCATTGAAGTTCCTATCTTTATCTTCCTCTCCCTTCCTCTCTCTAAAATCAATAGAAACATATTTTACAAAAAAAATAAATTAAAAAAAAGAGGAATGTTTTCTCATTATTATAGCACAAGAATTCCTATAACAAAATGTCCTTGATACTCTGACATTTATAGTTTTATTTAAAGCTAGAGGCCTGGTGCACAAAATCTGTACCCAAGTACGGTTCCTAGCCCTGGCTGGTGATCAGGGCCAATTTGTGGGGTGACCAGTGGGGCAGTCGAGGGTGGGAGGGTCCCTGCTGGCATCCGCCTTGGCCAGCCTAGGGGCTGTGTGGGCTGGGGGCAGCTCCTGTGTTGAGCATCTGCCCCCTGGTGGTCAGTGCACATCATAGCGACCAGTCGATTTGCAAATTAGACTTTTATGATATAGGATGTTTGATTTACAAACCATCTCTCCTAAGTAAAACTGAATATGTAAAACAAAGAGACATATCCAGCAATTGAGTTTCTTCAACTTGCTTTAGTGGTGTGACAGTGCTGTCCCCGTTAGGCAGACATGGTTTCGCCATTTGTTTTCCCAGGCTCTCCCAGACACAACTACCTTATCTCCATCCAGGTGGGATGCTGTGTTCACTGGCAATCTACAATTTCGCTCCCTTATAACTGGCCATCTGACAAGTCAATGATATTAAAGAAGGTTCATACCTTGTACATTCTTTTTATCAGAACACCCACACACATTTTCACCCTTTCTTGTTTATATAGCTATTTCCTGATAGATGCTGTTGAATTAATTCATGAGCACCTGAAATCATTTTTGTGGTGACAAATGGAGATAGGACTGAGAATGGAGTTTCTGAGTATAGATCATGTAACAAAGTTGTGGCATTATACTTCTATTTAAAAAATAACTTAAGCCCAGCTGGGCTTGAGCATTGACCCATGAACCAAGAGGTCACCAGTTCAATTACCATTAGGGCATATATCCGGGTTGCAGGCTCAGGGCATGCAGGAGGCAGCTGATCGATGTTTTTTTCTCTCTCTCTCTCTTCCTCTCCCTTTCTCTCTGAAATCAATAAAAATATATATTAAAAAAATTTTTAAACATATTTGTGGGGTAGCACACCTTAAAGTTACTGAAGAACAACCAGATATTTAACTATTGTTGACAGTTATGATTCAATAAAGACATGAATAACAAAATATAAAAATGACATGTCTTTTTCTAGAAATTTATAATGATGACACTTTCTTTCCAGTTCAAAATTCTGATGAAAACAAACACATAAGAGAACCTTAAGGAAATCTTTGATGAAAACAAACAAACAAACAAACAAACAAACAAGAGAACCTCAAGGACACAGAAATTGCTTTAGAGAAAATAGCATTCCATGTTGCCTAATAGTATGCAAAGGCTGGAGCAAGCTTCCTGCAGGTGCCACAGTGTGGACACTTTCATACTGATAAGCATGTTGTCTTTTGAAAGATTCAAGTGCTTCTTTTTTTCCAGTTGGGAAGTAAAGAGGAAAATCCCCCCACCATCCTAGGAGTGAAAAGCTTTCAATGACCCAGTGCGCTTTCCCTCACATATGAGCATCACACTTCTACTGGCCACCGGAAGATCCACACTTCTGGGTGCTGCCTTCTGACAAGCTCTCCCATCAATTATTTGGCCTTCTTCAATGCCAGAGGCACATTCTGAAGAGACAGCTGATTGGGATTATGACCACAGTCATGGCCATGAACTAATTCCTTAGTGTGAGGCCAACTGAATGATGGGAAATCTAGCTGGCAACCTTGGCTCCATCAGATCATCAATCATAATGTTGCCAACTGAGGCAATGAAACCAAGCCCTACCCTTGCCATTGGCACTGATGGGCTATGTACAGGTTATCCCTACTTTGGTAGGTCCACCTGCAGCTTTCTTGGAGAAGCAAAGTAAATAATTTGCTGATTCAAACCTGCTTGGCTGTGTGGCTAATCTCCACAGCCAGGTCACCTCCAGAATTCCCAATGCCAATTATAATGACTCTCTTTCCAGTGAAACTCTCGGGATTCTTATAATCTCGACTATGGAAGTACTGTCCTTTGAACTTCTCAATTCCTGCAAGATAAGGGAAAATAATTATCAGGTGATAATTTGACAAATATTTTTTTTTGCAGTGTGTAGATTTTATTATTTTATTTTATTTTTTTAAAATATATTTTTATTGATTTTCACAGAGAGAAAGAGAGAGGGATAGAGTTAGAAACACCAATGAGAGAGAGACATCGATCAGCAGCCTCTTGCACACCCCTCACTGGAAATGTGCCCGCAACCAAGGTACATGCCCTTGACCAGAATCGAACCTGGGACCCTTCAGTCTGCAGGCTGACGCTCTATCCACTGAGCCAAACCGGTTTCAGCAACAGTGTGTAGATTTTAAAACATATACTCTTTATATGTTCTCCCTTTACTCAGTTGCAAACTTGCCTGTCTGAATAGTTTTGCCCATTTCCCCCCATAGCCTCTGGGCAGAACCTTGTGACTTCTGTATCAGGATGTTTGACCATCTGCTTCCCTCAGGAAGTTCGTATTTTGGACTTGTAGACTCAGATATACAAATGGCTTCAGAAAACCTCCATTCTCTTTTGTCTTTTTATCCTCTTTAAATACCTACTTCCATTTCAATTGGACTATATATTTTTATAAACTCTAGAATTTACATAGACTGCTCTTGGGCTTAAAAATCCAGGCCCCAAACAGTAATAAATTCTTTCCTTAAGCTTTAATTTCTTCCTCATTAACTCAATATTTCTGTTTGTTTCCTTGATTGCTGAAAATCCTTATTCAACCTAATATGCATCTACTCTACCTTTTTCCTTTGGATTCTTAGAAAAACTAAAGTCATTGTGAAAATAATATACTGTATAGTGCCTTCTAACTTTCCCCTAGTGGCTAAGGTTGGCAAACTCATTAGTCAATAGAGCCAAAATATCAACAGTACAACAATTGAGATTTTTTTTGAGAGCCAAATTCTTTAGACTTAAACTTCCTCTAATGCCACTTCTTCAAAACAGACTCGCCCAGGCCGTGGTATTTTGTGGAAGAGCCGCACTCAAGAGGTCAAAGAGCCGCATGTGGCTCTCGAGCCGCAGTTTGCCAACCATGGCCCTAGTCTCCAAATTACCGTTATCTCTACCTTCCAACATATTTTAGGAGGATATACAGAATTAAGATAAGCCTTATGTCACCTCAAGGTCAGAATCACTCAGAACGAAATCCTCCCATTCCTCAGGTAGGGTTCAAGGGTCTTTCTTCCTGGTAGGCTACTCACCAGGGAAGCTTCTCAAGGGTAAGTAAGCATTGGTATGGTGGCCGGTGCAAACCATGACTCCATCGAAGACATCCATCTCCTTTTCCCCTTCAGATTCCGTGACCACCTCCCACTGGCCTGAAGTGGAGAAATCGGGCCGCTTCTTCACACTGCACACAGTGGTCTGAAAAGGAGAGTGAAGGCAGCAGGGGATGGTAACAACCACAGCCTCTACTGTGGACATCCTTCCTGATATGCCTCTCCTTGCAGAGTGTGGCACAAAGGCCTGATATCACACAAGAGGGCTCATGCAGGGATATTTGATTTCCATATTCCACAAGTAAGAACATTTTTGTGAGATGTGGTCAGAGTGAGAACACTTCCAGGAGAGAGGCTAAATAAAACAGAGTTGGCAGGCTAATGACACACTCTTCTCCGCTTCTAGAAAAGTGCAGGTTACTAGGTCTCTTGGACTCTGCCCTAAGGCAGCAATTTTCGAGTGGTGTGCTCCAAGAATTTTTAAAACATGCAATACCTGACTCTTTAGTCCGGGGCATTGACCTCTTTTCCCTTAGACTGTCAAATAAAAAAAATGACAATAGCCAATACAACAATAGCCGTCTGGTGTGCATGAATTGAAATTATACCTACTTTTTGTCAGATTGGCAAAAAATATATATATTTTTTTGGTGTGCTGTAGAATTTCAGTAATAAGTACATGTGCCAGGAGATGAAAAAAATGCTGAAAATCACTACCCCAAGGCAATGCAACACTTGAATAAAGCTTAGATTTCTGTGCTCCTAAGATAGTCTATGCAATAAATACCTATTCTTCTCTGACCCCAAAACATCCTAAGACTCTCTGATGTCTTCTTACCCCAAGTCTTGTTCTCATTGTCTAACTTGAAACTTGTGACTGAGCTATAGGGCTCCCATTCTTAGTAGAACAGAAAAACATCTCAGTGGCTCCCATAAATGCCTATTTCACACATTACTATAGAAGAAGAAGTTGTGACATGGGATCATAAGTGGTATTAATTTGTTGTTTTTAAATAATAAATAAATAAATAAATGTTATTCTACTCAAGCCTAAGGAAACATTAAGAATGTATTCCTGCCCTGACCAGTTTGGCTCAGTGGATAGAGTTTCGGCCTCAGGACTCAAGGGTCCTAGGTTCAGTCAAGAGCATGTACCTTGGTTGTGGGCACATCCCCAGTAGGGGGTGTTCAGCTGATCAATGTTTCTCTCTCATCAATATTTCTAACTCTCCCTCTCCCTTCTTCTCTGTAAAAAATCATTAATAAGAAAAAGAATGTATTCCTATGTGCTTCTAGGGTCTATGACCATAATGTCTAATAGAGACCTGACACCTTTATACTCTAGCCATCTTGCTATTTATAGTTCTTGCTTTTACACACGCTGGTGCCTCTGTCTGGATCATCTTTTTAAAACCTTCTTCATTTGACTGGTTTCTGCTCACCCTTCAGCCTTTAATTATCTCCTCTAGGAAAACTTCTCTGGTGCTTGATGACTGATGTCCAGATGAGTGAAGCATCCCTCCTCTGAGCTGCCATATATAGATCTCTATAGCATTTATCACTTTGTAACACTTGTAAAAAAAAAAAAAAGCAAATAGAAATCTCACTCAAAATGAAGTGCGAAGTGGGAGTAAGGGATCTGTCATGCCTTATGTTAATCATGAAGCATAAAAGGAAGAACTCTAACTGCCCTCCCAATTTCTTCTTTCCCTCTATAAAAGAGTTCCTTCTCTATTTTTATTTTATTATTATTTTTTTTAGCAGACTTGCATGTGGTCCACCATGGTAGCCTGTTCCAGTTTGCAACTCTTTGTTGTACCTGAATAAACCCATTTTGCTGGAGAAATATCTGGCTAACTTTTTGTTTAACGTCAACATTTTTTTGTTTTTATTATTTATATTTATAATAAAAATTTTCTTCATGTTTCTATCTCTTTAACGAGACTATGAGATCACTGGGTTTTGTTTTTGTATCTTTACTACTTAGAATGGTAACAAACATGTTCAACAAGTATTTAAACAAGTGAAGAGAAGTATCACTGGGCTGGAAATGGAAGTTATCGCTGGATGTTACTGTTTTATTGTTGTTGTTAAACAGAAAACGGTTTAGCGGAATGATCAGGAAGTAGAAGGGAGGTGGGGATAGGGAAATTATTTGAATTAAGGTGGTCAAAAGGTACAAACTTCCGGTTATAAGATAAGTAAGTACAAGGCATATAATGAACTACATGTAACCACAGCTAATATTGCTGTATGGTATGCTAGTATTTGAAAGTTGTTCAGAGAGTAGATCCTAAGAGTTTTTGATACTCTTGTAATAACTTGGTTATTATTTAACAGGAAAGAGGTGAAAGGGGAGACCAAAAGATATAGGCATGCCATTGATACAGCTATGCCAAAAAGCTACATTTAACACTGTCCAAATCTGTTCCCCACTCACTGATGGGGGAGGGACTAGACAAAGGCAGTTCAGACATGTGCCCCGTAGGGTCTGAATGACATGGGAAATGCTTGCCTATCAATCACACCTGGAAACAGGTAACTGGCCAGGATGAGCGTGGCCACTGAAATGTGCACAAAACCTAAAATACTTAAACTTCTAAACAAAGAACTGACACTTGGCTCACTCTGTGTCCTCTCTCTCTCTCTCTCTCTTTCTCTCTCTCTCTCTCTCTCTCTCTCTCTCTCTCTCTCTCTCTCTCTCTCTCTCTCTTACACACACACACACAGACACACACACACACGCTAGCCTTAGCCCTCTTTGGACTCCTGCTGGTGTTGGGCTGAGCTACCTTTCACCCACGTGGCCCACGGCCACATTGGACTCTACACACAGACTAATTGACTACAGACTATTCTGAATGCTGAATCAGACCCAGCTGCAACACAGAAGGGAAACTCTGGACGCTGATCCTCTTTCCAGCTCTGATGAACTTCCAGCTGCCCCTCTTCCAGGACTAGTTCCAAATGGGACTTTGGAACCAGAGGAATGTAATTCTATGCCAATACAGTCTGCTGCCACCACTCATCCTCCCAGGTGGGCTTCTGAACATTTTTATCTCAGCCGTGCCCCAAGAACCCAACAAACAACGGAGGGTCCCCACTCATGTACTCCTCTGGCAGCATTTTCATCCAAGGAAGAAAAGGTAGAAGATTCAGGCTTGATGCTAGCTGTCAGAAATACCTCTTCTTCTATGGCCATGGCTAAAAACTACAGAAAAGTATGGGAGACTTTACAGCAGGAAGAGACCATTTAAGTGACCTAGTACAATCATCTTGTTTTACAGAAAAGAAAATTAAGACACGTGGAAGTTTAGGAACTCGTCTGAGGTCACAAGATGATTAATAATAGAACAGAGACTAGAATTCAAGTTTTTATTGCCCAATTCAGTGTTCTTCCCTCTTCACCAGAATTAACTTTTTTTGCTTTCTTAATAACTTCCCAATAATCCCTTCACTGTGTTATTGTGATTACATAAAACAATGCATTGGAAAATACTTTAAGAAATTATAAAAGGGCTAAGCACTAGGGGTTTTTAAAGTTCCCATACCTGTCAATTTCCCCCTATAACTGGAAAAACATTCCCCCTGATTTGTGTTATTGCAATCAGATAGTATAAAATGCAGGCAATGAAAACATTCTGGCAGGTGGCTTGCTAAACTGCAGCCAAAAATATATAAAAGAGGGACCTTTCTGTGAATATCTTTCAGGCACAAAGAAGACAAAGAGTGCAGGCTTTGTCCAGATAGGATAGATACATTGATATCAAACCAATATTTATGGGTGAGCACCGGTAAATGAAACCACATTATTCGTGTAATTGACAAACAACCTCAAACACAAAGGTACCCACAAAATGTCCCTACCTTGAATCGGACATACTTTAGAAGGTCAAAGTCTTTGGCATACATCCTGAAATACTCCAGGACCTGGGAATTGTGCATGAAGTTAGGAAAATGATCTGGAATAGGATAGTCACTGAAGCACATCATCTCCTTAGAAGTATTGATGATCACTGATTTATAAATACTGGCTCTTCCTTCTTCAGGATTTTCCTGCAGTAAATAAGAAGCATTTGTAGCCACCTGAGAATTAACTTCATGGTTTATAAACAGTCAATAAACACTTAAAAAAATTTTTTTTTAAAGTTACACACACCTCTACATTTCCTAGTATTTCTGCCTTTGTGTAGTCTCTTCCTCTTGAATCTGAGCTGTCTTTACGATTTGCTTTTGAGCAACAGCATGTAGTTTGGGATGATACTGGATGGCTTGCAAAACTGCCATAAAGTAGTCTTGCAGCCACTGCCTACGTCTCTTAGAAAGCTGGCTCTCCTGGAAGTCAGCAGTCATGTAAAAAGTCCAACTACCCTGAGACTGCCATACTGTGAGGAAGCCCAAGCTAGTCACGTGAGGAGAATGTATGCGATAGAGAGATATGTACAGCCAGTGCCCAGAAGTTCTAGTTATCCCCGTGGAGTTCTAAACACATGAGCAAAGAGGCCATAGCAAATGTCCAGTCTCAGTTGTCACCTGATTGCAATGACCTGAAATTCCAAGTGAGAACTGCCCATCTGAGTAACAGTCTTCACTAGTTTACATATTTTGTTAGGGTCGAAACGCTCGCCGCTCAACGGAAGACTCCAAGAGACGTTCTCATGCAAACAGCAAGGGGTTTATTGCAGACCAAGCATGCTGGGGCTCACAACATACTCCAAAAGCAGAGCAGAGGCTGAGAGCCCCGAGTCGAAACAAAACACAGAAAATAGACAAAAAGACTAATCAGACCAGACCAAACCGGGACCCCTACTGAAACAAAACACAGAAAGCATACAGAAAGACTAACCAGACCAGACTAAACCGAAGCCCCAGACGCCGCCGCGTCGGGACCAGGACAGGGAGATTCCGAGGCGTCCCGCTCTCCTCAGGTCCTCAAATGGAACGTTCCCCAGACCAGACCAGACCAGATTTTCTTACCTCAACCTGAGGCCCAGATGGCTTCAATCGATCGGATTGCCGTTTTATGAGGAGATCACTCTGTCCCCCTTGGAACCTGGGACGGAGACTAGAGTGTCCTCTCTGGGGTGTCCAGCCCTGTCCACTCGGCCAGGGTATCTCGCTGGGAGGCCTCCAGATGTAATGGGGCGACCCGAGACAGACGACCACCAGACAGCCAATTAGGAAATTTAGGAAGCCTTCATTACGAACTCGAGTCCGGGCTCCCGGTTCCACTGACACAGCAGGGAAGCACCAGAGCCCCGAACCTCTGCAGCAAGTGCCTTTTATCCCCAGCGCAGGGGGACTTGGCAAATTTTAATTGGCTCAGCATCACTAAATTTCATATACTGACTCTTCGTCTAAGCTTTTTGGTTATGCAAGTAAGCAGTCTAGATAACGGTTGTCCTTGCAGGAGTTGTTTGTCAAACTTTATGGCTTCTCAAGGCCGGGAGTGCCTTCAGGCACCTGGTGTTCTGAACCCCCCGCCCCGTTCCTTCTGCCTCCAGGCCTGAGGGCACCCTGACCCTGATTCATTCTTTATGGGGAAACGCAGTCTGGTCCTTGCCCCTCCACATTCTCTACTGGTCTTATAGGGGAACCAAATCCTTGATTCCGACTGTTCCCACTCCCCGTTTGCTATGGGTTGGTCACAACAATTTCAAAGCCTAGGTAATTTTTGAGGGTTTTCATATACTTATGAGGCTGCTCTCCAGGAATCATTGTACTAACTTAAATTCTGTCCAGTGTACGTCCCCATGTTACCTCATTTTTATTAATTTAAAAAGACAATTACTGAGTGTTAGCAAAAATGAGGTGAAATTGGAACTTATGCTGGAGTGAGTTTAAGTTAGGAGAGCATACTTTTATACCATCAATCTTACTTAACATTAGTGATGAGATCAATAATTGATTGAAACTAACATTTTGAGAATTTTTATATACAGTACCTCTCCCCCCACCCCAATCTGCTGTCTGTGATTTTAGTTACTCACTGTCTGAACATATTAAATGGTAAATTCCAGAAATAAACAATTTCTAAGTTCTAAATTTGGGGCTGTTCTGAGCAGCATGATGAAATGTCATTCTGTCCTTCTCCAATCTGTCCATGGCATGAATCATCCCTTGGACTAGCACAGTGGTTAGCAAACCGAGGCTTGCAAGCCACCTGCAGCTCTTTGGCCCCTTGAGTGTGGCTCTTCCACAAAATACCATGGCCTGGGCGAGTCTATTTTGAAGAAGTGGCGTTGGAAGAAGTTTAAGTTTAAAAAATTTGGCTCTCAAAAGAAATTTCAATCGTTGTACTGTTGATATTTGGCTCTGTTGACTAATGAGTTTGCCAACCACTGGTCTAGCATATCCATGCTGTATATGCTCCCCACAAGTTAATCACTGCTAAGTCATCCTGGTTATCAGATCAACTATCAGCAGTATCACAGTGCTTGTGTTCAAGGATACAAGGAACCCTATTTTACTTAATAATGGCCCCAAAGTACAAGAGTAATGATGCTGGCAATTCTGACATGCCAAAGAGAAGCCATAAAGTGATTCCTTTAAGTGTCAAGTTGAGTACAATACAGTAAGATACTTTAAAAGAGAGACCACGTTGATAAAACTTTTTTACAGTTTATTACAATTGCTCTACTTTATTCTTATTATTGTTAATCTCTTCTGTGCCTAATTTATAAATTAAGCTTTATCATAGGTATGTCTGTATAGGAAAAAACCTACTATATATAGGGTTTGGTACTATCTGTGATTTCAGACATCCACTGGGGATCCTGAAATGTATTCCGCATGGGTAAGAAGGGAAAATTATCACTATAAAGCTTCAACAATAACAAGAAGGAGGCAAGTAGTAAATCCTACTTCTGTTTGGCAGATGGACAAGTGATGGTATTTGAGAAGAAAAAAAATTCATACTAAATCCTTGGGACCTGTCACAAAAGAACAGATATTTCTGCCAAATATATACACACATATCTATGTGTGTATATGTATATATATGATACATGATATATAATAGACACATATGTGGTCTGTCTTAACATAAGTCAGAGAGTTATGATGAAATACAGCTTACTTATTTTCAAGGAAGTAGTTTATATGGTATTGAAATTTTGCCAAGAAGATAATCAGAAAAAATCCCATCTTTAAAAGAGAGTAAGGTTAAACCACTTTGGAGATAAAAAATCAGTTACCTAGGCCCCACTCCAGGCCTATTGAATAATAACTGGCATGCAGCACTTATTGCATACAACTGGCATTGTTATTAAAGAATGACACAATTATTCATGCATTTATTTCCACAATAACTCTAGGAAGTGGGTATTATTATCATCTCCTTTAAAAAAAATTATCTCCTTATTAAAGATGAAGAAACAGAGGTACAGAGAGATTTACTGATTTTCCCCAACATCACACTCCTGGTAGGTACCGATATAGGAGTTGAACCAAGACTATGCTGTTAACCTCTACACTAAGTTGTGCCTGGATTTAAAAAACAGCATGTTCTGTTGATTACTAAATATTAATTAACAGCCTTTTCAGCCCACACCCAAGACCGATTGTGACAGAGGCATGGGGAATGTGGTTTTCTAAGGGGTATCCACTCATGAACTAAATAAGGACTATTGTTGAATAGAGTTAGTCCCTGAAGACAGAGCCCAGATGTAGAGGATTATATTGCTCTTCAACTAAGGAATGCATGAAGCCACTTAAAAAACACACACACACAAATGAAAAGCATTTATTTAATATTGCTGGCAATATGGCTTCATGTCCTAGGGTAAAATACTGCTTCTCCCCTTCTCCTGCCAGCTGATGGTTATCTAGGAGTAAGGGAAAATATCCGTGTGCAGTGTGGCAGGGTAAGGGGGTGGGTGTTTAGGGTCTGCAGTCTGTGTGTCTACTTCCAGGAGCTTGAAGTCCAATACCAAGGTGGCTGATCTTGTATGGTGTTAAAAACATCTCAACCTGTTCCAGGGACCAGAGAATGGTCAAAACTGAAGCAAACTCCCAGAGGGGGTCAGGGTCCAGGCACAGCAACCAAATCAAAGCCTGTCCTGTCTTTAGCCTGCTCTCCAAATATATTTTCTTTTCTGAGTAATGGGCCCATATGGTCTTCGAGACCATATTATCTTCACAGCCCTGTTTTTCTTCTTGCAACACATCCTCCAGTTTCTCACGGCCTTCAGAATATGGTTTCAAGATGTGAGTAAACTCTGACCTCAAAGCTTCTATCATTCTAGAAAGGTTTGAACGAGAGTCGAAATTTTCAAGAGCTCCCACTCATCCCTGGAATATGCATTCAACCATGAATACGAAGTTCCTGTGTAAACTTCCCCTGACATGTAATCTTCAATAGTTCTGAAGATCAGACATCTGTCATGGATCTCACTGAGCTAAAATCCAGGAGCAGGCCGGGATCCAGTCCTACAGAAGCCGAGTGGCTCTTCCCCTGGCCTTTTGCACCTTCCAGAGGCTGTCTGCATTCCTTAGCTCAGTGGCCGGCAAACTCATTAGTCCACAGAGCCAAATATCAACAGGACAACGATTGAAATTTCTTTTGAGAGCCGAATTTTTTAAACTTCTTCTAACGCCACTTCTTCAAAATAGACTCGCCCAGACTGTGGTATTTTGTGGAAGAACCCCACACTCAAGGGGCCAAAGAGCCACAGTTTGCCGTCCACTGCCTTAGCTCATGGCCCCTTCCAGCAGTGGCATCACTCTGACCTCTGCTTCCAGCAGTATCACTTCACCTCTCTGAAGCCACTTTTTTTTTTTTTTTTTACATAGCTGGTCAACACTTAGTTTTTATGTAATAGGAAACATATCTGGATACCCCAATACCATTTACTGGTTTAGAAAGTGAGTTCAGAGACAAACCCAATAATGAATGTTACTTTAGAGATCAAGGAAAGGTGGTTCATAGTCTTTGGTATGTAATAAGCTTAACTATCATTTAAGTAGGTGATACCTTAACTTTTAGTAACCAGTTACAGGGCTGGGTGTGCATATTAAAGCGACTCAACTTTAAAACTGAATATTTGCAAAGACAAGAAAGTCCAGTTGCAGGTGTCCTCTGCCTGCTTCTGAAGACGAGGACTTTTACCTACTGATTTGATTTCTCCAGTAAAGTAAAGTTCAAAGGACCGAAGGTGGCCAGATTTTATATTCTACTGAAGGACTAGGATTTGGAGAGAATTATCTAAAGTGAACCAGCATTCAAAAGAAAAAGAGAGGGAGAAGGAAGAGAAGGAGAGTGAGGGGGAGGAAGGGAAGGAGGAGAAAAAGGAGGAGGAGAAAGAGAAGGAGGAGGAGGAGGAGAATTGTTGTAAGCAGATAATCTACAATCACTTACCTGTTACTACGGACTAGGAGCAACCACTCTAAATTTTCTCATCACTTGATATTTCGTCATTTTGTTCGCCCCTCACACCACCCTCTTCTGGAGAGCAGCACAACTCAATAACTGAAAATGATCTCTGTGCCATTTTTCTGGACATCCGCGAAGGAAAAACAAATGGTACCTCTGTTCTACTAGGGAATGAGGAGCCCACAGAGAGGTGACGGCTGCTAGGAAGAGGTCGGCAGGCTGAAGTGCAGCAGATTTAAATCCCTGTCAAGGCCATCCTATCCCCCAGACCCAAGATAAAAAAAAAAACACCTAAGATAAAATATCTCATGTGCCAACGTACGAGGAGGGCTCCAAATACTATTCACCCCGGAGCTTTACCTGGAACCTCCAGAGCCCTCCGATGTCATCTGTCTTCTCGAAGCAGACGGGCTCCAAGCCTTCGTCCAGGCAGCACTTGATGGATGTGAGCCCGCTCACACCTGCCCCGATCACGGCAATTTTTTTGTGGGTCATGGTTCTCCAGAGAACTTCTCAGGGGCGGCTGGGTCTACCCCCCAAACTGTGCTGAAGAACGGGTGACAAAGGACAGAAAGCACACATCAGTGAACACCTTTCAGGAAAAGACCTTGGCCCCAGGCATCCACATAAAACTTGCAACAACAGGTGTCTCGGGGGGAAGCCGGATCCTGCTGTCTTCTTAGCCCCCCTGGGAATGGCTCCTCTGGGGGGAACCCCGGAGCCCGGTGCCTGCAAGCGGAGGAGGCCCAGCGCTGAGAGCTCAGCTGTCACACGCGATCTCAGTACCTTTTCCTACAGCACCGGGCAGATCCGTCCGCTGCAATCTGGAGGCTCCACTGCACTTTAGACTGTTTCCTCCGGAATATAAAGCCACGAAGGGAAACAACAGCCACAGCCAACTGGGAGGAGCCGGGCCGTGCCACCCCTGGTAGCCTGCACCCCGCCCACTGAGCCGCCCCTCCCCGCTCCCTCTCTCAGCCGCGGGGTAAGGTCAGTGCGGGCGGGAGGTGGGGCGCAGGGAAGCGGGGAATTAAACGTGGGCGGCACCTGCTTTGGACAGACACAAAGTTAGTCCTCGGGCTCCTCTGTTTCTCGGTGCAGTTGCCTGCACTCTCAGGGAGGCGGGGCGGGAAGGGGAGGGAAGGGCAGAGAGGCCTTCTATCTCCATCGCTCCCCGCTCCTCTGCACCCACTACGAACTTCCTGGTTTTCAGCTTAAAGTGACAAACTCCCCCGGGTGAAGGGGGAAATGTCAACCACCCCAAAGCAAGTCATGCTCCAATAGCTTTTAAGTGGAGAACCCCAATCTTTCAGATCTGTTCAAACAGGCCCCGGTCCCCGCATCCTAACCCCCCACTTCACAGAGGGGATCTTTGGTTCTGTGTACTGAGGGACATTGACTCTGCAATAGCCAGGGCACTGAGCAGGGTGCTGGCCTGCAGGGCGGAGTGGATTATGGTGCCTACTTAAGAGGAGCCTATAGTTGGGTGGAGAAGTTTTCAACACACAGGCTGAAAACGTCAATAAAATAAAAATACTTTAAAAAAAGTGTGTTATGCCCACTGCATGTGGACTTAAAAACCACAAAATATCCGCGTTTAACATGTAACTTAATTTTTTTTTTTCAAATATAATTTCACTGACTGGGTCACACACAGTCAGGAATCTACCCTGATGGGTTGTTGGGGAGGTACGCTGTGGCTGATGCAATCCATCTTTGCTCACCTTCTACTGCTCCCAGTCAACTTTGCTCAAGATGGTTGGATGCCAATGACAGCCCTGGGTGTTGACTTACTTGTTTCACCTCAAAGGTATTGTTCATGGAGTTAATACTTATCATTTCTCAAGGGCTTGTCTGGTATGGTTCAAAAGGCTAAATGACAATGAACACTATCTTCTCAGCAGTGCTGTGAAGCAATACTATCATTATCTCCATTTTGCAAGTAAGTGGGAAAGGATGCAAGCCAGGCAATCTAGCTGTGAACCTGAGCTTTCCATCACTGTGCATACTGCCCCTTTAAGAAGATACACACACACACACACACACACACACACACACACACACACACACACACACTAGAGGCCCAGTGTACAATTAGTTTATGTCTGCAGGTTCCCCCGGTTGCTGGCATCGTCTTCCTTCTGATACCCGGCAGCCTCGTTTGTTTGGAAGGTCATCTGGAAGGAGCCCAGAAGGACATCCAGTCTAATTAGCATATTATCCTTTTATTATTATAGATATGTATTTTAATCCTTACCCAAGGATATTTTTCCATTGATCTTTTAGAGAAAGTGGAAGAGAGAGGGAAAGACAGAGAGAAATATTGATGTGAGAGAAACACATCGATTGGTTGCCTCCTGGACCAGCCTTGACCAGGACCCAGGCTGGAGAGGAGCCTGCAAGGGAGGTACATGCCCTTGACCGGACTCGAACCTGGGACCCTTCATTGTAACTATTTTCTCTCTTTTCTGTGTCCAGCATGGCTAGAGAGCGGGTCTAATTCCTGAGTAGAGGCGGCTGGGGATTGAGAAATAAAAGAAAGAAACAAGACTCAGAAAGAAAAGCTGGGACCAGGTGGACCACTGTCCTCTTCTGATGGAGAGACAGTGACCCAGAGCCGATGCAGTGTGATCTTCCCTAATTTCTCTGTAGTTTGATAGTCTGTTCAATGCTTCTTTGCTTCTTTATATTACACAAATGAGTGAGATCATGTGGTATTTATCCTCTACTGACAGGCTTATTTCACTTAGCATAAGGTTCTCTAGTTCCATTCATACTGTTGCCAATGGTAAAAATTCCTTCTTTTTTTATAGCAGCATAGTATTCCGTTGTGTAGATGTACCATAGTTTTCTAATCCACTCATCTGCTGACGGGCACTTAGGCTGTTTCCAGATGTTAGCTATTGTAAATTGTGCTGCTTTGAATATAGGAAAGCATATATCCTTTCTGATTGGTATTTCTGTTTTATTGGGATATAGTCTTAGAAGGGGTATTACTAGGTCAAATGGTAGTTCCATTTTTAAATTTGTGAGGAAATGCCATACTGTTTCCCACAGTGGCTGCACCAGTCTGCATTCCCACCAGCATTAAAGAAGAGTTCCTTTTTCTCCGCATCCTCTCCAGCACTCGTCATTTGTTGATTTGTTGATGATATCCATTCTGGCAGGTGTGAGATGGGTACCTTATTATTGTTTTGATTTGCATCTCTTGAATGATTAGTGACTTTGAGCATGTTTTCATATGTCTCTTGGCTTTCTGTATGTCCTCTTTAGAAAAGTGTCTGTTTAGGTCCTGTGCCCATTTTTTGATTGGATAGGTTATCTTCCTTTTGTTAAGTTGTATGAGTTCCCTATAAATTTTTGAGATTAAACTCTTACCGGCCAAGACCGGTTTGGCTCAGTGGATAGAGCGTCGGCCTGCGGACTGAAATGTCCCGGGTTCGATTCTGGTCATGTACCTTGCTTGCTGGCACAACTCCAGTAGGGGTCGTGCAGGAGGCGGCTGATCGATGTCTCTCTCTCATCGATGTTTCTGACTTTCTGTCCCTCTCCCTTCCTCTCTGTAAAAAATCAATAAAATATATTAAAAAAAAAACTCTTATCAGAGATAATATTGGTAAATATGTTCTGCCATGCAGTGGGCTTTCTTGTTGTTTTGTTGAGGGTTTCTTTTGCTGTGCAGAAGCTTTTTATTTTGATGTAGTCCCATTTGTTTATTTTCTCCTTAGGTTTTATTTTAATTTATTTTATTTATTTAAAATATATCTTATTGATTTTATACAGAGAGGAAGCGAGAGGGATAGAGAGCTAGAAACATCCATGAGAGAGAGACATCGATCAGCCGCCTCTGCATGCCTCCTACTGGGGATGTGCCCGCAACCAAGATACATGCCCTTGACCAGAATCGAACCTGGGACCTTTCAGTCCACAGGCAGATGCTCTATCCACTGAGCCAAACCGGTTTTGGCTCTCTGTAGGTTTTAGTTGAACTTAATTTAGCTGAGCAATAATGTGCCTTATTTCAGCTACTTTAAAATGTTTTGAGATAGATCTTCTGTTTGGGGAATCATTGGCTCCATCGGAAGATTCCTGCTCAATATGTGGTCCAAATTATATTTTAAAAATAGTAAACACACACACACACATACCCTGTTCCCCCCTTCCACACACGGGAATACATGATATCAACATAACTTAATGGAACAATGAAGGGGAAGAGGCTTAAAGATGGAGTTTTATATATTTTCTCAGCAATAAAAAAAAGTTTTTGCTTTTGATGTGGTTCTGTCTTTTTATTTATTTATTTATTTATTTTTATTTATTTTTAAAATATATTTTATTGATTTTTTACAGAGAGGAAGGGAGAGAGATAGAAAATCAGAAACATCGATGAGAGACATTGATCAGCCGCCTCCTGCACGCCCCACAGTGGAGATGTGCCCGCAACCAAGGTACATGCCCCCGACCGGAATAGAACTTGGGACCTTTCAGTCCACAAGCTGACATTCTATCCACTGAGCCAAACCGGTCTCGGCTGGTTCTGTCTTTTTAATGTTGTTCTTATTTATTAAAATCTTTCAATAGTCACATCAAGATGACCTAATCTAAAAATTCTTATTTTCAAAAAGCTGATGTATACTTTTTGCTCAGAATTCTCTTCTGACTTTGCTCTAGAAATATTTTATTTGACTAGTATCTTCACAGATTACCACCAAATAGAATGCATTTATTCATTAAGTATTTTTCCTTCTAACTTTTTCTTCTCCTAGAAAGAAAAAGCAGGTGATTTTGTTTTGTCCATCCCCTTCCCCCCGCCCAGATATATAAAAGTATCTTCCAGGCACCGAAGCTGGGTTGGCTCAGTGAAGAGAGCATTAGCCTGTAGACTGAGGGATCTTGAGTTCAATTCTGGTCAAGGGCACGTACTTTGATTGTGGGCTTGATCCCTAATCTTAGTCAGGACTCCTGTGGGAGGCAACCAATTGATGTGTCTCTCTCACATCCATGTTTCTCTCTCTCTGTCTCTCCCCCTCCCTTCTACTCTCTCCAAAAATTAATGGAAAAATATCCTCAGGTGAGGCTTAACAAAAAAAAAAAAAAAGGATTTTCCTTGAGATTTCAGGAAAATTAGCTTCTCATTCTATCCCTCCCAAGATTTATGGTAGTAGAAGGACCAAGAACCACGTAAGAACAACCACGTCTAATACAACTATACTGATTCTATTAGTCCATGGTTTATTGGGTGCTAGAGAAGGTATCTGACTTCCTTTCAGTTAATGAATTGCTAGGCCACTAGGAGCCTCATCTGAATTGGAGGCAGATAATTGCAAGTCACCTAGAGATCCCCAAACTTGAGCTTGATGTAGTTACTGGATGGGTGGGAATGAGCATATCAAGAAAAAGATGAACATAGAATTTTCATGGTTAGAGGAGTAGCAGACACTGCTAGGTGTTCATTAAAATCTGTTCTCCTTATATAGCATAAAAGGATTGTTGTGGGGATGGGACTGCCCAATAGGAACTATCTTTCCCAGTTCCCCTTGCAGCCATGTATGCCCATATGATTCAGTCCTCACTGAGGAATGTAAGAAGAGGTGACATAGGCAAGTCCTACCTAACTGGCTAGAGTTCTACTCTTTCTCTTTTCCTGTAGCCTGAAATAGTGATATCCAGAGATAACTTTGGAAATCACATATTGGGTCCTTAAATGACTGGATTTTCTAATCTGGATCTATTTATCTTAGACTGTTACATAAGAGACAAGTAAACTGCTATTTTGTTTGTTCTATTGAATGTTTAATTTTGCTTTTTACAGCAATGTGCCAATCTTAATAAGTATTAACATTATTTAATTTTAATATTCTTTGTACCTATAACTTCTTTTTGCTTAGTCCTAGCTACTCTTAGACTTAACATTTTTTAATTTCAATTATAGTTGACATTCAATACTATATTTGTTTCAGGTATACAGCATAGTGTTTATTTGTTTTTTTTTTCAGCATAGTGTTTAGACAGTTATACAACTTATGAAGTGATCCCCCAAGAAGTCTAGTACCATACATAGTTATTACAATATTAACTATATTTCCTATGCTGCCAATTTTTACTCTAAATCCATTTACCTTTTTCAACTTCCAACCCCCTCCAATATGGCAATCACTAGACTTATTTAAAAACTAGAGTCCTGGTGCATGAAATTTGTGCACGAGTATGTGTGTCCCTCAGCCCAGCCTGCACCCTCTCCAATCTGGGACCCCTCGGGGGATGTCTGACTGCTCGTTTAGGTCTGATTCTACCTGGATCGGGCCTAAACGGGCAGCGGAACACCTCTCTCACAATCCAGAACTGCTGGATCCCAACTGCTCACCTACCTGCCTTCCTGATTGTCCCTAACTGCTTCTGCCTGCCAGCCTGATCACCCTCTAATCACTCCCCTGCCAGTCTGATTGATACCTAACTATTCCCCTGCCAGGCTGCTTGCTCCTAACTGCCCTCCCCTGCATGCCTGGTCACCCCTAACTGCCCTCCCTGCAGGTCTGGGTCACCCTTAACTACTCTCTCCTGCAGGCTTGATCACACCCAACTGCTCTCCCTTGCAGACGTGGTCCCTCCCAACTGCCCTTCCCTGCTGGTCATTTTGTGGCAGCTATCTTGTGTCTACATGGGGGCAGCCATCTTGTGTGTTGGAGTGATGGTCAATTTGCATATTACTCTTTTATTAGATAGGATAGAGGCCTGGTGCACAGGTGGGGGCCAGCTGGTTTGCCCTGAAGGGTGTCCCAGATCAGGGTGGGGGTTCCCTTGGGGTATGGGGTGGCCTGGGCAAGGGGCCTGTGCTGGTTTGCAGGCCAGTCATGCCCCCCGGCAACCCAAGTGGAGGCCCTGGTATCTGGAACTTATTTATCTTCTATAATTGAAACTTTGTAGCCTGGAGTGGAGACCAGTGCAGGCCAGGGCTGCAGAAACTTGGCTTCCTCCATCACTGGGGGTGACTCAGGCTTCCTGCTCTCTCCAGCTCCATGTCTGCTGCCATTTTTGTTGGGATTTATTTACCTTCTATAATTGAAACTTTGTAGCCTTAAGTGGAGGCCTGGGCCAGTGAGGATGTGTGGAAAGCTTGGCTTCCTCCATTACCAGGGAAACCCAAACCTCCTGCTCACTCTGTGACCACAGCCATCTTGGTTGGGTTGATTTGCATACTTGCTCCAGATTAGATGGTGGGTGTGGCTTGTAAGTGTAGCAGAATGATGGTTAATTTGCATATTACTCTTTTATTAGATAGGATTGTCAGAGGACCTGAGTAAACATTTCCAATAGACATATGAGAAAATGCTCAATGTCAATAATCAGAGAAATGTAAATTCAAACCACAATGAGTCCTAACTGGTTTGGCTCAGTGGATAGAGCTGTTGGCCTGCAGACTTAAAGGTCACAGGTTTGATTCCGGTCAAGGGCATGTACCTTGGTTATGGGAACATACCTAGTGGGGAGTGTGGAGGAGGCAGCTGATTGATGTTTCTCTCTCATTGATGTTTCTAACTCTCTATCCCTCTCCCTTCCTCTCTGTAAAAAAACCAATAAAATATATATTTTTAAAAAAACAAACACAATGAGATATTACCTCACACCTGTCAGAATGGCTATAAAAAAAGAATGAACTCTAACCATTTGTGAAAACATGAATGAACCTAGATAATATTTTGCTAAGTGAAATATCAGACAAAGCAAATGCTATATGGTTTACCTATATGTGAAATCTAAAAAATAAAATAAACCAACAAACAGAAACAAACTCATAGGTACAGTCGACCTGTAACTTATTTTTTGGACCTGTAACTTTTAAAAGACTGGTATATTTCATAAAAGCTTTCAGTTACACATGTGAACCTATACTATAATAGCCTCTTTTTAACATAAACTTCTGAAGAGAATGTCTTAACATAATCATTTTACAGATCGAAATTTTAACTTATAAATGAGTTATTTGTAAATTGGAATATATGAGTGTACTAGAGATGTCTAGCTATAGGAAAACTGGGGAATCCTATATAATAAAAGGCTAATATGGCTTTTGGATCTTGCCAACCAGAAAAGGAGAGAGATCTTGGGCTCAGAGCCCCTGAGAGCAAGATCACATTGTTTAACAATATTTCATTGTAGACTGAGTCAATAGAAACATTTAGCTTCATGGTTTTATTATTGAGATGTCCTGCTCCTTCTGTGGAAATATGTCACAAATGTTAATTGTCAAACTCAAAAGCTTGGGATTAACTAGATGGAATCCTGGCAGGCGTGGCTTAGTGGATGAGTGCTGACCTATGAACCACAAGGTCAGGGTTTGATTCCGGGTCAAGGTACATGTCCAGGCTGCATGCTCTATCCCCAGTGTGGAGCGTGCAGGAGGCAGCCGATCAATGATTCTCTCTCATCATTGATGTTTCTATCTGTCTCTCCCTCTCCTTTCCTCTCTGTAATAAATAAAAAAATATTTTTTTTAAAACAGAAAGAATAAAATTGGGTGTCACTAACTTGGTGGCAAAACATATTGACAGTCAAAAGGCATTAATTAAGGAAAATAAACAGAACTGTGGGCAAATCTTGGTGCACATCTGATAGTTTACAATCTCTGGATTTTGTCCTTCAAGATTACTTGATAACATCTTAGCGTTAAAGTATTACCTTTGGTACAAAAGGGAATAGCAATTTTCTGATGAGACTGAATAAGAGTCCTATAAAGCAGACTTACTTTGTATATTTAAAGGGGCACTCTTTTTTAATATATTTCTCTGGTTTTCTGCATTTTAAATTAATGTGTGATCGGATGCTAAAAATGTATAATTATGTCAAATGTAAAAATACAGCTTTTCCTTTTTGGGGGGAGAAAAAAAAATCCACTCTTGTTCATTCCAGTACAATGATTTCTCCACCATAGGGCAGTGACCTAATCCTAACCTGAACCCAAAGGTCTAAGTTCATGTACTCAAAAAAGAGGTTTGACAAATTTTCACCCATGGCCCCGGCTTTTACTTAAGCTCTATATCTAACCTACTACTAGTAGATGTTGCCAGCTGGCATCCTGCTTTTACTGACCAGGTCAGGGACATAATGAATAACAAACACACTTGTTTGCCAATCTGTGCTTCTTCATACTTGCTTTAGTGGGATTGGCAGAGACGAAGACCTATCATTAGCGTGATATGATTACCATTAATTTATTCAGTTGCTGTTGCTGGGTGTGTACCCTCTCAGTGAAGTTATAAAGTAAAGAATATTAACATCATGATTATATAACCTGGACAAAGAATGAAAAGGAGTTGGGGTTAGATGCTCTTCTAACATTGGCTCACTGGAAAAATTGGACAAGTTGCCTAAACTTTTGGTGCCTTGGTTTGTCTATCCCTGAAATGTCCTGATCCAAAACACCCTTCAGAGCAAACCAGCTGGTCCCCACCTTATGCACCAGGCCTCTATCCTATCTAATAAAGGAGTAATATGCAAATTGACCACCATTCCAACACAAAAAATGGCTGCCCCCATAAGGTTATAATAGTCAGGTCTGGACTTCATAATTGCTCAACAGACACCTTATGCAAACATTCAACAATACTTACTGAGTGCATACTATGTGCCAGTTATTGTTTAGGTACAAATTCAACCTATCCCAACAGTGAAATTATTATCTTTTGTCTACTGTATTCTCTGTCTCAGTGGTGGTATCAATATCCACCCAGTTATCCAAGATTCTGCTAGTCAGTCTCAACATTTCTCTTTCTCTCAGCCCTATATCCAATCAGTGACAAGTCCCCTCCAGTGTACCTTCACCAATTGAAAAATCTATTACTCCCTTGCTAACTCTGCCTCAATGTCTATATCCTTCCAGTCTCTCTTCTTCCTGATTTTCATTCAGATCTTAGCTCAAATATCATTTTCTTAGTGACATGTTTTTCAACTAATCAAGAGCTGTATCCCAGCCCTATTCTTAAGCCCTATTCTTTTTTTAAAAATATATTTTATTGATTTTTTACAGAGAGGAAGGGAGAGAGAGAGAAAGTCAGAAACATCGATGAGAGGGAGACATCAATCAGCGGCCTCCTGCACACCCCACAGTGGAGATGTGCCCACAACCAAGGTACATGCCCCCAACCGAATCGAACCTGCGACCTTTCAGTCCGCAGGCCAGTGCTCTATCCACTGAGCCAAGCCGGTCTTGGCTTAAGCCATATTCTTAAGCTCATTTTGTGCACTAGAGGCCAGGTGCACAAAATTCGTGCATGGGGATGTGTGTCTCTCAGCCCAGCCTGCATCCTCTCCAATATGGGACATTCCTCTTATAATCCAGAACTGCTGGCTTCCAACTGCCTGCCTGCCTGCCTTCCTGATTGCCCCAACTGCTTCTGCCTGCCAGCCTGATCACCCCCTAATCACTTCCCTGCCAGCCTGATTGCCCCTAACTGTCCTCCCCTGCAGGCCTGGTCTCCCCAACTGCTCTCCCCTGCAGGCCTGGGTACCCCCAACTTCCCTTTACTGCAGGTCTGGTTGCACCCAACTTCCCTCCACTGCCGGCCTGGTCATACCTAACTGCCCTTCCCTGCAGGATTGATCACCCCCAACTGCCCTCCCTTGCAGGCTGTCCTTCCCAAGAGCCCTCCCAACTGCCCTTCCCTGCAGGCATAGTCACCCCAGCTTCCCTCCTCTACTGGCCTGATTGCCTACAACTGCCCTCCCTTGAAGACCTTGTCCCTCCCAACTACTCACCCCTGCTGGCCATCTTGTGGCAGCCATCTTATGTCCACATGGGGGCAGCCATCTTTGACCAGATTGGGACAGCCATTTTTTGTGTTGGAGTGGTGGTCAATTTGCATATTACTCTTTTATTAGATAGGATAGAGGCCTGGTGAATAGGTAGGGACCAGCTGGTTTGCCCTGAAGGGTGTTTTGAATCAGGGTATAGGTTCCTTTGGGGTATGAGGTTGCCTGGGTGAGGGGCCGGTGGTGGTTTGCAGGCTGGTCATGCCCCCGGTGACCCAAGTGGAGGCTCTGGTATCTCGGATTTATTTATCTCCTATAATTGAAACTTTGTAACCTTGAGTGGAGACCAGGGCTGGCCAGGGTGTGAGGGAAGTTTGGCTTCCTCCATTGCTGGGGAAACCCAAGCCTCCTGCTCGCTCCAAGGCCAGAGCCATCTTGGTTGGGTTAATTTGCATACTTGCTCCTGATTGGCTGGTGGGGGTGGCTTATGGGTGTAGCAGAGTGATGGTTAATTTGCATATTACTCTTTTATTAGATAGGATTAGTACTAATACTAATACTGATAACTTATTTTTTTATCCCCTTCCTTTTTTTCTGTCTCTAGCACTGGAATCTAATCTACATAAATGCAGGTACCTTACCTGCCCTGTTCACTTCTGTTCTAGACACTGGATACATGGTCAGTGTCATCACTCTCTGCTGTACTCATCTAGCAAAAATCCAACCCTTGTAGGATCCAATTCTCTAACTATTCCCCTCCTGCACCTAACACACACCATGCTGACTGGTCTCATGACCATAAACTTCAAGTGTCCCTTGAAGTTTAGTACCTACTTGGCAATGCTACCATATTTCTCTAATCACTTCACACGCCCCCTTCCCCAGACAGCTGTTTCATACCTTTCCCTCCTTGATCCTCCAAAAACTCCTTCACCTTCCTCAAGCTCATCTGATGACCTTCTTTCTTTCTTTTTAAAAATATATATTCTATTGATTTTTTTTACAGAAAGGAAGGGAGAGAGATAAAGAGTTAGGACCATTGATGAGAGAGAAGCATCGATCAGCTGCCTCCTGCACACCCCCTACTGGGGATGTGCCTGCAACCAAGGTACATGCCCTTGACCGGAATCGAACCTGGGACACTTCGGTCCTCAGGCTGACGCTCTATCCACTGAGCCAAACCGGCTAGGGCCTGACCTTGTTTCTTACTTCACTTAGACAACTAAAACAATCAGAAGAGATCTTCCACATACTTACACTCACCATCAACTCTGTCCTCTACATGTTCTAGTGCACCATTTTCCTCCTATCTAGGCTAACCCCTCCCCTTGTGCATTGGCCACACCTCTGTTCACTCAAAGGCAGCACCCCTGTAGCATCAGTTTTTCTCGCTACTGGATTGTTCATATGAGCCTTCAACATGTTCTCATGTTCAACGATGTGGAAACAAAATAATCCTCCTGTTAGTACATGCAGACCCAGGGAAAATTCCCAAGAATGTAAAAACTACCTTCATAAGCAGAGGGCGTGGAAAAACTGAGGAAAGAGGCCAGCCACTCCAGTTTCATAAGTGGTAGAGTTTATTAAGGGAAACTTACAGATGAGGTGTGTCTTGTGTGGCCTACAAGACAAAACGGTCTTTGTGCCTTTTGATATGCATCAAAGAATTATAGAAGATAAAAGGGGTATAGTAATGGTATCATATACAGGAAATTACATGCTTGATCTGGTCAGAACAATGACCAGGGGCCAGCATGTAGAGGGAGACAGGGGAGGCGCAGAATGAATATCAATTATGATCACACAGCTTCTAAGTGGTGTGTATGTGTGTGTTAAACAACCTCTGTTCTGGCCTTGGTCCAGCTCACAGGTCTGGCAGCAGTCACATCTGTCCTCCAGGCCTCCCATTAACTCTATATCACCTTTCAGTTACTGCTCCCAGTATGCTGCTTCCTTTTATAGCAAAACTCTTTTTTAAAAAATATATGTTATTGATTTTTTACAGAGAGGAATGGAGAAGGATAGAGAGTTAGAAACATTGATGAGAGAGAAACACCAATCAGCTGCCTCCTACACCTCCTACTGGGGATGTGCCTGCAACCAAGGTACATGCCTTGACTGGAATGGAACCTGGGACCTTTCACTCTGTAGGTTGATGCTCTATCCACTGAGCCAAACCGGTTAGGGCTATAGCAAAACTCTTTGAAAGAGTTCTGAGACATTCTGCCCCTACTTTCTTTTCTCCTATTCTCTTTTAAAAATCCATTCCTATCAGGCTTTTTATTCCACAATATACAGAAATTGTTCTTGTTGAGGTCGTGAATGACCACCATATTACCCAATTCAGTGGGTTATTTCTCTACCTTATCTTTACATTTGACAGAGACAATCCACTCTCTTATTTTTGTAACTCATCATTTGGCTTCAGGGACACTATACTCTTGCTTCTCATATTATCACATAAGCTGCTCTTAGTTTCTTATGCTAGTTCTTCCTCATCTTGTTGACTTCTAAATATTAGGTTAGTGTCCAAGGCTTTGTCTCGTCTATAATTCCTATCCTCACTTAGGGTATACCATCCAGTACCAAGGTTTAAGGTCCATCCGATAATGATGACTTCCATATTTATATATTTTCCCCCTGAACTTCAAATTAATCTATTTGATTATTCACCATCTCTACTTGGATATCTAATAATTTTTTATGTTACTCTGCCCAAAAATGACTTCTTAATATATTTTATTGATCTTTCACAGAGAGTAAGGGAGAGGGATAGAAAGCTAGAAACATCGATGAGAGAGAGACATCAATCAGTCGCATCCTGCACGCCCCCTACTGGGGATGTGCCCTCAACCAAGGTACATGCCCTTTACTGGAATCGAACCTGGCACCCTTCAGTCCGCAGGCCCATGCTCTATCCACTGAGCCAAACCGGTTTCGGCCAAAAATGACTTCTTGATGTTCCTCAAAACTCCTCATTCTCAGTCTTCCCCCATCCATAAGTGGAAACTATTCAACTATTTGTGGAGGTCAAATCCCTAAAATCATCCTTTATTTCTCTACTTCTCTCAGATGCTCAATCAGGGTATCTTACAGGCTCTTTCTTAGCAATATATTTAATATCTGACTACTACTCAAATCTCCATTCTACCATGTTGGCCCAACAACTATCATCTCTTGCCCAGACTCCCATAGTAGTCTCCTACAGGGTCTCCCTGTATACTTGTCCCTTTCTATATACTCTTTTCATACAGCCCCCAAATAAAACTCTTAGAGGCATCATCTCACTAATTGACTTGGAGTTTCTCAGCTACTTCTCTTAGCTGTGTTTTATTTTTATTTACTTATTTTTAAAAATATGTTTTTATTGATTTTAGAGAGAGGAAGGGAGAGGGAGAGAGAGACCCATACATCAGTGATGAGAGAGAATCATCAGTCGGCTGCCTCCTGGGGATCAAGCCTCGCAACCCAGGCACGTTCCCTGACTAGGAATTGAACCATGATCCTCTGGTTCATGAGTCGATGTTCCAACACTGAGCCACACTGACCGGGCACTTAGCTGTATTTTAGATGCCAGACTCAACATACCAACAGAACACTTAGCTTACAGCTAGGACCCCATCTCTAGTATAATGCTAAAACAAATGTATGTTAAGTTGATAATAATAAACACTCATTTGTTTGAGTGGCGGGTGGTTAATATTGGTGCTTTAGTAGATGTCTACCCACAAAGTTTTTTTTTAATATATATTTTATTGATTTTTTACAGAGAAGAAGGGAGAGGGATAGAGAGTCAGAAACATTGATGAGAGAGAAACATCTATCAGCTGCCTCCTGCATGCCTGCTAATGGAGATGTGCCTGCAACCAAGGTACATACCCCTCACCGGAATCGAACCTGGGACCTTTCAGTCTGCAGGCCAACGCTCTATCCACTGAGCCAAACTGGTTACAACAGCAACTTAGGAGAGAAGCCCCCTCAAGAGAAGCCAGCAAAGGATATAAATCTATCTTAAGATTTTGAGAAAACAGCCACGTAGGAAATCAATGTAGCCCTATTATATGACTCTGTTTCTCTTTCTTCTTAACATTGATCACTACTACTTGGTTTTCATTTGTTTATTGCCTGTCTCCTCCTTTTTAAAATATAAGCTTAATCTGATTTAATTAAGTTTGTGACTAGTGGCCTCTGTCTCCAGTGCTGAAAGAGAACTTGGAACATGGTAGGTGCTCAATCAGTATTTACAAAACCACTCGACACAAAATTAGCTTCAACAAAAACAGTGCTTTGTTTTTGAGGTTTTAGAAATCAACCCAAAGTCATTTCTTTTGTAGCTCACAAATAATTTCTCCCTTTTATTTTGAGGGTAGGTGAGGATGGGGTAAGTGCAACTTTAGTCAGAGTTTTTTTTAAAAATATATTTTATTGATTTTTTACAGAGAGGAAGGGAGAGAGATAGAAAGTCAGAAACATCGATGAGAGAGAGACATCGATCAGCCGCCTCCTGCACGCCCCACAGTGGAGATGTGCCCGCAAGCAAGGTACATGCCCCCGACCAGAATCGAACCTGGGACCTTTCAGTCCGCAGGCCGACGCTCTATCCACTGAGCCAAACCGGTCTCGGCGAGTCAGAGTTTACTGAAGACAGAAGCATCAAGATTAATGTAAGTGAGAATAGTATTCTAATGACATTATCCAGAGAAAAAACATAGTTCCTGTTCCAGCTTTGCCAATTACCACTCACAGTTTCCTCATCTGTAATGTGGGGACCATTATAGGACTTTTATAGGGCTATTATGAGGGTTAAATGAGAAAGACACATGTCAAGGCCTTAGGGCAGAGCCTCTAACTGCATCAGTAAATGCAGCTACGGAGAGGAATCCAAGATGGCGGCATAGGTAAACACCTACACTGCTGCCTCGCACAACAATTTCAAAACTACAACTAAAAGACAGAACGGACATCATCCAGAACCACAGGAAAGCTGGCTGAGTGGAAGTTCTACAACTAGAGGGAAAGAGAGGGGCTCACAGAGACCCAGAGGAGCTGCAAAAAGCTGAGGTACGGAGACATGCTCGAGGAGAGAGCGGGTGATGGAGTACCTGGCTGGCTTTCTCTAGTGAGAGGGAAACGGAGGCTCTCAAAGGCATAGAACCCCTTATCCTACGACACTAAACCCCAGATCCAGCCGAAACTCATACGGGGGGAGTTTGGACTGTGAAAAGGGAGAAGTGCACGGAAATTTAGGGGAGTCGCAAAAGATCAGAGGGCTGGTGGTGCGCACGCATTACGCGCAGGACAGACTGCTGATTGTGCCGCTGGCTTTCGCGAGTGGGCGGGAGACAGACCCTCCCAACTGTGCCACTTCTGACTCCACTGAGCCCCTGTTTCGGGCGAAACCCTGGGGACCTAGACTCGTGTGGTCCCAGTGCGCAGGGGAGCTGGAAAGGCAGCGGTTAGAGGCACTGCCGGCGTGCACAAGGACCGCTCCAGCCATTACCCAGTCACGTGAGACTTAGGGGCCGTGGAGGGCGGGGCCGACTGGAAGGCAAGGCGGTCCCTTAAGCCCTGAGACTCCACCCCTCCCAAGCTCAACAGAGGCTTCTTCGGCTTTGCGTCTGGTATCATAAGGCTGAATTCAACACAGAAATTTCCCTGGCATAGTGAAAATGCCGAGACAAGGGAAGGGATCACAAACAAAAGAAATGGAGGAAAAAAAACGACTGGATATAGAGTTCAAAACCACGCTTATAAGGTTTTTCAAGAATATTCTAGAAAAGATGGATAAATTTAGTGAGACCCAAGAGGAGATGAAAAAGGTCCAACAAAAGATGAAAAAAGACCAACTAGAAATTAAACATACACTGACTGAAATAAAAACTATTATACAGAGTCCTAACAGCAGTCTAGAGAAAGGCAAGGATCAAGTCAAAAATTTGAAATATAAAGAAGCAGAAAACATTCAACTGGAAAAGCAAGAAGAGAAAAGAATCCAAAAATGTGAAGATAATGTAAGGAGCCTCTGGGACAACTTCAAGCATGCCAACATCAGAATTGTGGGGGTGCCAGAAGAAGAGAGAGAGCAAGATACTGAAAACCTATTTGAAGAAATAATGACTGAAAACTTCCCACATCTGGTAAAAGAAATAGACTTACAAATCCAGGAAGCACACAGAACCCCAAACAAAAGGAATCCAAAGAGGACCATACCAAGATACATCATAATTAAAATACCAAGAGCAAAAGACAAAGAGAGAATATTAAAAGCAGCAAGAGAAAAACAGTTCATTACCTACAAGGGAGCACCCATACGTCTGTCAGCTGATTTCTCAACAGAAACGATGCAGGCCAGACGCGAGTGGCAAGAAATATTCAACGTGATGAACAGCAAGAACCTACAACCAAGAATAATCTATCCAGCAAAGCTAACATTCAGAATTGAAGGGCAGATAAAGAGCTTCACAGAGAAGAAAAAGCTAAAGGAGTTCATCAACTCCAAACCAGTATTATATGAAATGCTGAAAGGTACTCTTTTAGAAGAGGAAGAAGAAAAAGGTAAAAGACAAAAAATTATGAACAACAAATACATATCTATCAACAAGTGTATCTAAAAATTAAGTGAATTAAAAATTTGATCAACAGAATAAACTGGTGAATATAATAGAATCAGGAGCACAGAAAGGGAGTGGACTGATAATTCTCAGGAGGACAAAAATCATAAAGCATCAAACAGACTGTGAAATTATAGCAGAAAGATTAAAGTTAGGTGAGGTAGCTAAGTGATCAATCAAAGGACTTGTATGCATGCATATAAGCATAACCAATGATCACAGACACTGGGGGGTCGGGGTATGCCTGGGAGGGAGGAGGGGCAATGGGGAGATATGTATAAAAATTAATAAATTAACAAAAAAAATAAATGCAGCTACTTGGTTATTATAATATGTGTATTGGTGGTACACTACTAATCATAAATTACTACATCATACATCCACTCAAAGCTAACAACACATTGCTTCAGTTTGCTCCCCATAGTTCACTTGAGAAACCCATGGTAGCACAAGCTTTGGTGACTTTCCTACCGTTGAAGGGGTTCCTAACTATGGCCTACAATCCACAGGAAGTAAATAAGATTTCAAGGCCGAAAGGAATTTATTATTAGTGTAAACTGAAAGCACTCAAGCCTTTTTACAATCGCACCCGTGAATCGCTGGAGGGCAGCAGGGACGACGTCTCACTGAATTCTACAGCCCCAGAGCCCCTGGCAGAGGGCAGTCAACGTGAGCAAGTGAATGCCCCGCGCATGCTGACCTCTGGGGGGGGGAGGGGGGCGTTTTCCGGGCGCCAGAGCGTTTTCAGAGCGCGCGTAAGCACCACGAGAAGCGCAGGAGCGCGCACCCAGCTGCGGGGAGCCGCAGCGGCGCCTGAAGGGTCGCTGGGAACCGCGCTCGCATCCGGAACTCAGCGCTGGACGCGCCCCCTGGCGGCGGGGGGACCCATTTGCGTCGGGAAGGAAGCGCGTGAGGCGACGCGGGGCGACGCGCGGCGGAACTCTCCGGGCGGATGGAGAAGCGCGCGGACGCCGCGACCCGCCGGGGCGACCTGCCCGGCTTCTTGCAGACGCTTCAGAGCCGGAGCGGAGCCGCGGCGGCGCGGGCGGGGACGCGGGTGCAGGAGCAGGACCTAAGGCAGTGGGGCCTGACAGGTCAGTGGCCGCGGGCGAACTTCCGCCCGCCCGGCAGCTCGCGGGGACCCGCGGTCAGGACCCCGCGCCCCGGCCGGTGCTGGGCAGCGTGCCGGGGGCTGCTCTCCCGCGGACCTCAGCACCGTCCCTTCCCTCTCGGCTCCTGCAGCAGCGGGGCGGGGGGCGGGGCGGACGGAGCCGCTCCTGGGGCCAGGTGGCCAGTGCCCCGCCGGTGCGGGGCGCGGGGTGGGCGGCCGCCGCTGGAGGGGAGTCCGCGGCCCAGGGGAGGGGAGCGCGGCGCGGCCTTGTCCCGGTGGGGAGACCTTCCTCGGAAGAAGCGGCGATGCCCCTGGGCTGGGGCTTACAGTTTCTGTGCCGGGGGGTTCGCAGGCCTGTGCTGGCGGTGGCGATCGCTAGTTCTGCGAAACTGTCGGAACTCGGCTCCCAGCTGCAGGTTTCTTAGTTTGCTGTGCACGCGCGGTTCTGGGAGAACGAACCCCGGCAAATTCCCTTCCCTCCCTCCTCCTCCTGCTGCTGCTGTCTTTTAAAAAAATGTGCATTCATCACCGCACGTAACTGTCCCTCTTACTTTTATTTTTTTTAACTTTCTTTTATTGTTTAAAGTATTGCATATATTAATGCATATATCTCCCCCTCCCCCCCACATTGATCTTCCTCCAGCCTCCCCTAGCCCCTGTCGCATGCCCTCATCCCACCTGTCCCTCTTACTTTTACTCTTTTTACTCGCCCTTCCTTCCCGAAAGTCAACCTAGACCAAGCCTTTCAGCCTCTGGACAGGGAGGGGGCGCCCCTGACCTCTGGATGAGGCTGAGAGTATGGCTCCCCAATTGGTCTCCACGGGCACCGTAGGGTAATCTCATTACCTCTGGACAATGATGAAGGTGCAGAGCCTCCACAAGGCCTCCTATGACACCACGTTCGAGGGTGGTATTGGAGGGGGCTCATGGTGGTCTCCTAGGCTAGGGGTAGAAGGCGAGGCATTTCTGAGCTGTTAATATTTTCACCTCCAAGTCTTCAGAGTTGACTTAGTTTTTTATTTTATTTTTTAAATTTTTATTGTAACATTCAGGAACATTGCATTAGCAGGAAGAATGGTGAAAAGAAAAATCTCCATCTTCCCAGAAGCCATTTTAGTCTTTCACATTTTATTTATTTATTTTTTAAAATATATTTTATTGATTTTTTTTTTTTTACAGAGAGGAAGGGAGAGGGATAGAGAGTTAGAAACATCGATGAGAGAGAAACATCGATTAGCTGCCTCTTGCACGCCCCCCTCACTGGGGATGCGCCCGCAACCAAGGTACATGCCCTTGACCAGAATGGAACCGGTTTCGGCAGTCTTTCACATTTTAGTCTTCTCTGATTAGTTGGATTTTCTAACCTACAAAGTGGAGATTAATACCTACTACGTGGGATTGTTATAAGTATTAAAGGAGGTAACATATAAAATGTTTACTACTCTCCCTGGTGTTTACTAAGTGCTTAATAAAAATAACTTATTTTTTTCCCCAATGTTCTACAATTATTATATATGACCTCGTTTCTTTTTAAAGGTTGTGAGTTCAAACCATGAAATTATAGTTTTGTTAATAGTTAGTAGTATGCTTGGGGGGTCTTCCCTTCTCCCAAGATGTAGCTATTTTCTGAAATTGTATATTCTTTCCCAAGGGAAAGAAGAGAGACAGCAGAAGCTCCATGTGGATTGCAGCCTCATTTCCTAGACAGGACACTGGCACTAGAGTCAGGCCCAAGTTGACTTTCTTATCTGTCAGATGGATCCCATAATACTGGGCTTTGAATATAATGGTGACTAAATCTGCTGAAAAAGCAGTTTGGAAGTCGACAAATGTTTGCATATCTGTAACTTCCCAACAGAGGACATGGCCAATAATGTTGGGGGAATAGGGATTCAGGCCATCTCTTTCAGTTGAAGTCTTAGATTCAGGCCATCTCTTTCAGTTGAAGTCTTAGAATATAGCCTGTGTGCGTGTGTGCGTGCGTGTGTGTGTGTGTGTGTGTGTGTGTGTGTGTGTTCTCGCATGCGCGCACTCGCGTGCGCGAACTGAAATATTTGCTGTTTGCACTTGCTGTGTTTTATTTATTTCTAGGGATTAACCTACGCCCTTATCAACTGGAGGGAGTCAACTGGCTGGCCCAGCGCTTCCATTGTCAGAATGGCTGCATCCTGGGAGATGAGATGGGCCTGGGTAAGACCTGCCAGGTATGTCACTTAACCTCTGGTTGAGGGTGAGAGTACTGGCTCCCCACTTGGTCTCCACTGATACTGTAGGGTGGTCTTAACCTTCCCTGAAATACCTTCTTATAACTCATGACTGTCTTTAATTACTAGTATGCATTTTTATATTAGGTGGTGAAATGCCTGAACCTTTATTTAGAGATTCTGATGTTGGAGGGCAGTTTTGAACTGTGTCTCTATTACAGAAGACCAGAAAAAACAAAACAAAACAAAACAAAACAAAAACAAAACAAAACAAAACAAAACACACTGAGCCATGCTTAGAGAAAGGGAGTTACATTTTACTAAGGGCAGGGCCAGAGAAAAATGTGCCTTTCAAATTCTGGCTCCCCCATCTCCCCTGCCACATGAAGGAGACCTTTTCTATTTATCCTTTTCCTAGCTCTTTTGTCTCCCAAATTTGGAATGAGACTTCCGGGCCTTCTGGGAAAGAAGGCCTATATGCTGGGAAAGGGCCATGAGACCATATCTCAAGGCCTGGCCTGGTGTCAGCACTGACAACTCTGTCTGGGGCATAGTCCACGGCCTCTCTGGAATGGGAGTAGTCTTGTTTTCCTTATTATTTAAGCAGGCAAGCGTGTACAGAAGCCAAAATAGCAGGGTTAAAATTTCAGACAGTTTTTATATAAGATGGATTCTTCATCAGTACCCTTATTTTGTTACTGGGCAGGGTTTTTCTCTTGTAAAGAAAATAGACCTGTCTCAGGGATCAAATTGTTTCTGTCTTTCTTAGCAATATTCTAACGAATTAAGTTAGCTGCACCACTTCTAATATTAATTTCCCTTCCTCGGTGAGTAGAGGGCCACTTGTCATCTTTCTAGCATTTTAGAGAAGTGCAGAAGAAATACCCTCTGTTTTCTAAAATGCCTTGGACATGTAATGGTAGGTCATAGTCTAGAGATAGTATCTTCAGCAAAAGCTAGACAGAGTGGTTTTAATCCAATAAGTATTTTATTTATTTCTTTTTAATTTTTAAATTAATGTATTACATATATACATATCTTCCCATTGCCCTCCCCTCCCAGGCATACCCTAACCCCCCAGTGTCTTGTGTTTATTGATTATGCTTATATGTATGCATACAAGTCCTTTGGTTGATCTCTTATCTACACCACCTCTCCTTAATCTTCCTGCTGTAATTTGACAGTCTGATGCTTTACTGCCTCTGTATCTATCTTTTTGTTTATTAGTTTATAATGTTATATATTATCCATAAATGAGTAAGATCATGTGGTGTTTTTCTTTCATTGACTGGCTTATTTCACAATGAGTATTTATTGGATGATTTTTCTGAGCACAATCTGGATTGGAAAGTGATAGGTAATTAAAGAAGAAGATTACTTCTATTATGAAATTAATGTAATTTCAGTTAAAAAAAACAAACAATCAAGCCATAAACACAGAACTCTACTCATAACCATAAATAGTAGTGTATGTTTTACAATGGTTGAAATTTAGTGCACTTATAGTTTGTATTTAGGTCATCTAACACTGTCATTTCCATTTCTATTCTTCCCAATAATTATTTTTATTGACTACTTAGTATTCCTTCAAGAGAATGAATCATAATTTACTTAAATGTCCTAAAGATGAGGAATGATGAGTTCCTTTTTTGTTGTGCTACTTAAATTAACCTCAGTGTGAATACCTTTGGGTATTTGCTGTCTCAGTACGTATTTTGGATTGTATCTTTAGGATGGATTTTTTTCTGAAACAGTTTATCATTTGGGGATGGAGGCTTCTTAGACTTTTTGTTTTATAAAAGAGAGCTATTATATATCACAGCAATCTTCTAAAGAAACTTTTCTAGTCAAAATTATGTACAACCATATCCTTTAGTAGGCCTATTTGGCTTTACAAAAATTTTCATTTTATACCGCTATTTAAGCTTATGAGGCATTACTTATTGTGTGTGTGTGTGTGTGTGTGTCTGTTTTACACTAGAATGTCTATTTCAGGAGAGCTAGTTGTTTTATCTATTTTGTTAGCCTAGCACATAGAAGGTGCTCTGTCAATACAGATAGGAGAGAGCAAGTTAGGGAGGAAAGAGAACCTGGTAAGCAGCAGAGGGCACCACATGGTTGGTCATTTTCACAGTCATATCCTGACACTTGCTGTATGTTTTCAGAGTATTCCTGATCTTTTGTACATTCTTTCCATTGTTTTCATTGATTTCTGTGGTCCTTCCTGATATATATATATATATGTGTGTGTGTGTATGTGTATATATATATATGTGTGTGTGTGTATATATATATGTATATATACATATACATATATATATAAAATTTTTAAATTTGTTCAATTGCATAAATATTGAGCACCATTGCTTATTAACTGTTGATATAATTGAGTGCCATAGATTTCTTTGGCAATTATTTTGAAGCTTACATGATTTCACTCTAGGAATGGATGACTCTCCTCTTAATGTGTACATTATTTTTTTATAAACCAAGTGGTCATTGCTCATATGGAAATGTGATTAAAACTGCCTTCTTTTTTGTGTGTTTCAGACTATTGCTCTCTTCATTTACTTGGCAGGAAGATTAAATGATGAAGGACCATTTCTGATTCTTTGTCCTTTGTCTGTGTTGAGCAACTGGAAAGAAGAGATAGAAAGGTACAGAGCAGATGTAGCTGAAATTTTATTTTTTTGCATTGATTAAGGTTTTTTTTTTCCCTGAGTGATATGTGAAGTGTGATAAAACAACAAATTGCCCTAAACAGTGAGTGTATTTTTTTTCCAGAAAACTCTAACCTGAGGTAATGTAGATAAAACCTGAGGATCTAGGAGGATCCCATGTTATTGTTACTGTTTGGCAATTTGAAGGTTAGTCCTCATCTTCAGTACATTTTGCTGAACTAAAGGAGAAAGCATCTTTTTCACAGTGACCTATGGAATAACCAATATGGAAAAAATATTTAGAGTTAGTACCAGACCCTTTTTTCAGATGTTCATCAGACCCTATTTACACAAGGACCTATTTACACAAGAACTAATCCATTACTCTACATAGGAGTGCAGAGTCTCAGGTCTCTTTCTGATTTGCAGGACATCCTGAGGCTTGCACATCTGTAGTCCTCCCATGAAATGTCCTTTTCCAGATAGGCGTGCCCTTTCCCATGGCTCTGTGTTTGTGTTCATCTACTTCTTTTCTTGGATTCAGATTTGCTCCAGGTCTTTCCTGTGTAACATATACAGGTGACAAGGAGGAAAGAGCCAACCTACAGCCAGACCTAAAACAGAAGCCATGTTTTCATGTGTTGCTGACTACCTATGAGGTACCCATTTGTTCCTCTACAGCAAGAACTCTTAACTTGGGACCCTAGAAGTTGTAAAATCCATTGGAATCATATTTAATTATCTTTGAGATCACACATTTTTCTGGGACAGTCTACTTCAGTTAGATTCTCAGTGCCGGGGAGTGACCAAAGAAGTGAAGGGGAAGGCTTCTCAGGGTGGTGGCACTTGAGCTACTGCTTTTTTTTTTTTTAATATATATTTTATTGATTTTTTTTTTTTTTTACAGAGAAGAAGGGAGAGGGATAAGAGAGTTAGAAACATCAATTAGAGAGGAACATCGATCAGCTGCCTCCTGCACACCCCCTCCTGGGGATATGCCTGCAACCAAGGTACATGTCCATGACTGGAATCAAACCTGGGACCCTTTAGTCTGCAGGCCGATGCTCTATTCACTGAGCCAAACCGGCTAGGGCTTGAGCTGCTTCTTGATTGATGAATAGGAAGCAGGTAGAGGAAAGGGTTTGTGGGCTTAGGCATAGTCTCTGCTACTTGAGGATGGGAATGAAAGACACTTAGTTCCTATCTCTTTTAAGACCTTGTTCTTCATGCTAAGACCAGGTCACTGTAAGCAGGACTTACTCATGCCCCTCCCTTTTGCATGTTAAAGATAATGCTACTTAGAAAGTATGTTCATAACTCATTTTACTTAGTGAATGAATAAGACTTAACTCTTATTAATCTCAGAGTTATACCAGCCTTTATAATGTATTTTCCTTAAATTTTCAGATTTCTTTGAAAGATGCCGCCTTTCTAAGATCGTGAGTATGTTGCACTTCTTCAGAAATTGTGTTAAATGTATCATGATACTCAGGTCTTTTCTTCTTTCCTGCATGTCTTCCATGAGTCTTATTTACAAACTAGAGGCCCAGTGCATGAAATTTGTACACTGGTAGGATCCCTAGCCTGGTTGCTGGCCAGGGCCTCCTTCCTTCCCCCAGCTGGCCCCATGCCCTGGTCGAACTCCCGGAAGAACTCCCGATTGAGGGGACAATTTGCATACAACACTTTTATTATATAGGATAGGAGGCGTTGCAGGAGTCCTGCAGTCTAGTTCCCTAGATTATATGTCCTTGGATTAGTTATTTAATCTCCATGAACTTGAGACTCTTCATGTGTAAATGGGGATGATTAACTCTCTTACCTTGGATGGCTGTTGTGAGGATTAAATGAAATAACCTGGTAGGAGGTTAACAGATATTAGATTGTTTAAATTGCAACTTGCATAGACACCTTCAGACTGCTATTTGGAGATTTTCCTATAATATAGGAGGTGACTGATTTGAGCCTACAAAATTAATGTTTTAGAAAGGGAGTATTAAGAAGACTTCTAATTAATTAGCTTTCAGGCTTCCTATGTGCTCATGAAGTACAGGAAACTTACATCTGACTCTTAGTACCACCTGATAATAAGGCTGACATGTTGCAGTATAGGGCAAGATAGCAGTTGCAATATAAATGAAATAAGAGCTAGACTTTATTTAGGTAAATAAAAGAATATATGTTGACAGAGTTTTGTGTTCTCTATTACATGTGTAGTTTATGACATGGCTAGGTGGGGATTTGCATCTTTAATATTCTGAAACTTGTTTTCAGAGTGCTTATCAATATTTTAAGTGTTATTTCTCAGTCAGGTCCTTTAGAGTTTAATTTCTTTTTTCATCTTATTTTGAAATACTAAAGGCTCAGTCATAGATTTCAAAATGATTTCCATCCAGTATTTTGTTTCACTTTTCATTTAAGTGAGCATGTGACCTTATTTTTCTTTAGGAGAGGATATGCTTTACCTCTCTTTTGTTTACTTATTAATATCCAAATTAATATTTGTTGAAGATTTCTCCTCTGGAATGCTATTGTTCTGGGAGTTATCAGAAATACCGGGGGGGGGGGGGCGGGAAGGGTAGGGATGGGATAAGAGCATGTGACAGGGGATAGGGAACGCTGGGGGAAGATCAATAAGGGAAAAAAAAGAGATATATGTACTAATATATGCAATATTTTAAATAGTAAAATAATATTTAAAAAAAATACCAGGAAGGTAAGCCATAGAGCTACCCTAAGAGGACATTAACTCCAGGAGAGGGATAAAGAATATAAAGATATCCATAATACAAGGCAATATACAGGGCATGTCAAACAATGAAAAGATCGAGGCATAAATATTAGTCAGTACTTTATATAAATGATCCTATTTAGTCCTCATGACAACCCTAAAAGGGATATTACTATCTATTTGATAGCTGAGGAAATGAGATTAGGTAACCTATCCACTCATAAATTGTAGATAACAGTTACAATATACATTAAACAAGAGCTAGACACCCAGACCTAGCACTAGTGCTGTAGATTTTTCTTTTAAGCGTGTTTTTTAAAAAAAATATATTTTATTGATTTTTTACAGAGAGTTAGAAACATCGATGAGAGAGAGACATCGATCAGCCGCCTCCTGCACACCCTCTACTGGGGATGTGCCCGCCACCAAGGTACATTCCCTTGACTGGAATCGAACCCGGGACCCTTCAGTCCGCAGGCCGACGCTCTGTCCACTGAGCCAAACCGGTTTCAGCTTAAGCGTGCTTTTCAAAGGATCTAGGTGCACTGGAGTTTCACATTGTTCAGAAGAAATACAATCTTTCTACGTCAGATTATCTGTCTTGAATCCATTCCAGGTGAATTGAGGAACCTAAGTAAATGAAGAGGCATATGCAATGTTGATTCATTGTATGAATCCCCAAAACACAGATAGGTTCTTTTGATAACAGGAGTGGGCAAAAGTAGGTTTATAGTTGTGGGTACACGAAACACAGTTTAATCTTATATTCTTATTTACTAATTATTGCATTATTTTCTATGCACACAACTAAACCGACTTTTGCCCCACCCTGTATTTGGCAAGGGTACACTGTGTATTACTATATTGCACACTCTGAGAATACGTGGGAAGGGTGATATAATCTCTGCCCTAACAAGGTTTATTATGGGGAGTTAAGACTGTTACCGAATGTTTACAAACAAAATAAAGGGTTAGAAAATCTTACAACTTACACTTTATTATCTTTTGAGTGGTTTACACATTTGTGAAAAGGCATATTTATATCTTTTTTGGTTGTCATATATGCCTATCTTATTTAAAATGCTGTATAATATTTTATAACCTATAATTGGACCGATTATGTTTTTTTTTTCTATTTTAAATAATGCAGCTGGAAACATACATAGACATACATTTAAAAAAAAATATTTTGAATTGTTTGGGGATGGGGTGGGGTGAGCAACTTCCCAGAAGTGTTTGAACGAAACCTCTTGAGAAATTGTTATAACATACTATGATACAAAATGTGCTCTGGCAGCCGGTGACTTTCGTATCTTCCAGACATCTATAACATTTGGTCCTACTCACCACTTCCTCATTTTTTTTTTTTATCTTAGGGAGGAGTGGAAACACTTTATTATTTATTTATTTTTTTAAATTAAATCTTTATTATTCAGATTATTACATTTGTTTCTCTTTTTTCCCCTCCATAGCACCCCTCTACCCAGCTCCCACCCCTCCCTCTGCCCTTAGCTCCCTCCCATTGATCTCATCCATAGGTGTATGATTTTTGTCCAGTCTCTCCCTGTACACCCCTCACCCCTTCCCCCCTGAGAATTATCAGTCCACTCCCTTTCTGTGCTCCTGATTCTATTATATTCACCAGTTTATTCTGTTGATCAAATTTTTAATTCACTTTATTTTTATATTCACTTGTTGATAGATATGTATTTGTTGTTCATAATTTTTTGGCTTTTACCTTTTTCTTCTTCCTCTTCTAAAAGAGTACCTTTCAGCATTTCATATAATACTGGTTTGGAGTTGATGAACTCCTTTAGCTTTTTCTTCTCTGTGAAGGTCTTTATCTGCCTTTCAATTCTGAATGATAGCTTTGCTGGATAGATTATTCTTGGTTGTAGGTTCTTGCTATTCATCACGTTGAATATTTCTTGCCACTCCCATCTGGCCTGCATCGTTTCTGTTGAGATATCAGCTGACAGTCGTATGGGTGCTCCCTTGTAGGTAATAAACTGTTTTTCTCTTGCTGCTTTTAATATTCTGTCTTTGTCTTTTGCTCTTGGTATTTTAATTATGATGTGTTTTGGTGTGGTCCTCTTTGGATTCCTTTTATATGGGGTTCTGTGTGCTTCCTGGACTTGTAAGTCTATTTCTTTTACCAGATGTGGGAAGTTTTCAGTCATTATTTCTTTAAATAGGTTTTCAGTATCTTGCTCTCTCTCTTCTTCTGGCACCCCCACAATTCTGATGTTGGTACGCTTAAAGCTGTCCCAGAGTCTCCTTACATTATGTTCACATTTTTGGATTCTTTTCTCTTCTTGCTTTTCCAGTTGAATGTTGTCTGCTTCTTTATATTTCAAATTGTTGACTTGATCCTTGCCTTTCTCTAGTCTGCTGTTAGGACTCTGTATAATATTTTTTATTTCAGTCAGTGTATGCTTAATTTCTATTTGGTCCTTTATCATCTTTAGTTGGACCTTTTCCATCTCTAGTTGGCTCTTTTGCATCGCTAGTTGGTCCTTTTTCATCTCCTCTTGGGTTTCACTAAATTTATCGAATTTTTCTAGCATATTCTTGAAAAACCTTATAAGCGTGGTTTTGAACTCTATATCCAGTTGTTTTTTTCCTCCATTTCTTTTGTTTGTGATCCCTTCCCTTGTTTCGGCATTTTCACTATGTCGGGGAAACTTCTGTGTTGGATTCAGCCTTATGATACCAGACACAAAACCGAAGAAGCCTCTGTTGAGCTTGGGAGGGGTGGAGTCTCAGGGCTAAGGGACCGCCTTGCCTTCCAGTCGCCCCGCCCTCCACGGCCCCTGAGTCTCACATGGCTGGGTAATCCCTGGAGCGGTCCTTGTGCGCGCGTGCACCCCGCAGTGCCTCTAACTGCTGCCTTTCCAGCTCCCCTGCGCACCAGGACCACACGAGTCTAGGTCCCCAGGGTTTCGCCCGAAACAGGGGCTTAGTGGAGTCAGAAGTGGCACAGTTCGGAGGGTCTGTCTCCCGCCCACTCGAGAAAGCCAGCGGCACAATCAGCAATCTGTCCTCCGCACAGCACCGTGCACGTGCGAGACCAGACCTGATCTTCTCCGACTCCCCTAAATTTCCGTGCACCTGTCCCTTTTCACAGTCCAAACTCCCCCCGTATGAGTTTCGCTGGATCTGGGGTTTAGTGTCGTAAAATAAGGGGTTCAATGCCGTTGTGAGTCTCCGTTTCCCTCCTGCCAGAGAAAGCCAGCCAGGTACTCCGGCACCCGCTCTCACAGCGCGCGTCTCAGTACCTCGGCTTTTTGCAGCTCCTCTGGGTCTCCGTGAGCCCCTCTCTTTCCCTCTAGTTGTAGAACTTCCACTCAGCCAGCTTTCCTGTGGCTCTGGATGATGTCCGTTCTGTCTTTTAGTTGTAGTTTTGAAATTGTTGTGCGAGGCAGCAGTGTAGGTGTTTACCTATGCCGCCATCTTGGATTCCTCCACTTCCTCATTTTAATATCATGTTTTTTTTTTAGCTATTGTGACACCATTGTCGGTTTTCTTCTCAGTCTGAATCTCAGCTCTGCCTCATAATACCTCTGTGACCTTGATCAAGTCTCCTAGTCTTTGAGATTTCAGTCTCCTTGTTGGTAAAATGAGAACAATCATGTCTACAGTAATACCTCGATATAATGGAATAATTTGGACCAGGGCCAGGGGGTGAGGTGGTTGGAGGTTTGTCCCTTAATGCTGAAACTCCATTCTATAATAAAATAGGTTTTCCAAATGCATATGATGAAAAATTGACAAATCAGTTCATTTATCTGTTTTTACTTATTTGACACATTCTGTGAACTTAAAATTAAGTATGTATGAAAAGTTTGAGTTCACAGAAAGTTTTGTATAAAATTACTGTAATTTTAAATTTATACTGAAGAGGTCTAGTAAATGTGTGCATTCACCACAAGTAAACAAATGCACACGGTTGAGGTGTTGCTCAGCATATGTTCGAACTTCATTAAAACTGCTATAGAGTCACGCCAGGAGACAACGGAACCAATTACTGTGCATGTGATCACATGCTAATCATCCCCTGAACGTTGTTTTCAAGTGGTGACTCTTGGATTTAATTATGTAGACTGTAGTTGTAAATATGTAGTATTTATTTATGTCAGCGAAATTACTGCAGTGTTCTTTCCCCAACACATGGCCTATTCGCTAAAATTTGTTAATAATAACTGTTTTGTTTAAACAAAACAAAACAAAAAAAACAAACCCCTATTAGTCTAATTATAAGCAAATCTTGGTTAAAAGCATTTTAAAATTAACAAGGTGTTAATTTTCACATATGACATACGGACTGGAAATTCTACCCGTTAAATCCGGAGCCCATTAAATCAGGGTCTGCAAAACTGAAGGTTTGGTGTACTCACCCTATTCTGATAGATTAAATAACATACATAAAGAGCCAAGCTCAGTGTCTGGCACACAGTATGTAGTCTTAAATGTTTTGTTTTGCTTTCTGTCTCTTTCCTATCTTGGGAAAAGTTCCTTTTATTTAAGTACCTTATCTGGATATTGTCACATGTACATGGGAGGCTCTTCGATAAGAAGGCAATTGGAGTGTGTTTCTAGTAGATTGGGATTAATATTCATCTTCCCAACAATACTCACAGTTGTGTAGTAAGACTTTTGAATGTGAGATACATGTTTGAGTTACACAAAACTGAAAGCTTGGATTTTTCTCTCACAGCTTCCATTGGAGTGTTCTTGTTGTGGATGAAGCTCACAGGTTGAAAAATCAAAGCTCCTTGCTGCATAAGACGCTTTCAGAGGTAAACTCACAGGATAGTTTTAGTTCTTAATATAACTTCCTTATAAAAAAAACATTAGTTTAGGCTTGCATAGAGCCAATTGAGTTGAACGATTTTTCAGTCACATTCCTGAAGAGCTGAATGAACATTTTGTGGGTGACAAGCAGGTACTTAATATGGCCTAACTTCTTCTTCCTCTAGTCTTTTTAAAAAAATATATATATTTTATTGATTTTTTTACAGAGAGGAAGGGAGAGGGATAGTTGGAAACATCGATGAGAGAGAAACATTGATCAGCTGCCTCCTGCACACCCCCTACTGGGATGTGCCCGCAACCAAGGTACATGCCCTTGACCAGAATCGAACCTGGGACCTTTCAGTTCGCAGGCTGACGCTCTATCCACTGAGCCAAACCGGTTTCGGCAATAAGTATTTTTTTTTATTGATTTCAGAGGAGAAGTGGGGAGAGAGATAGAAACATCAATGATGAAAGAGAATCATTGATTAGCTGCCTCCTGTACACCCCCTACTGGAATTGAGCCCACAACCCAGGCATGTGCCCTGGATCGTGAATTGAACTGACATCTCCTGGTTCATAAGTCGACACTCAACCATTGAGCTACTTTGGCCTGGCAACAATAAAGATTAAAAAAAAAATAGTGTTATGCTCTAACTGGTGTGGTTCAGTGGATAGAGCATCGACCTGTGGACTGAAGGATCCCGGGTTCGATTCTAGTTAATAGCACATGCCCAGGTTATAGACTCCATCCCCAGTACCATGCAGGAGGCAGCCAATCAATGAGTCTCATTGATATTTTTCTCTCTCTCCCTTGTCCTTCCTCTCAAATCAATAAAAATATATTTTAAAAAATAAATAAAAATAGTGTTGTGTTTTCAGATTGGTAGAATTCATCACTACGGTGCTTTTCTAAGAATGTCTAACAAGAGAGCACTATTGCAACTTTTCCCTGCAGGAAGAGAGCCTTCTAGCTCTTATCAAAAGGGATTTCTCAGACTGGCAGAATTCCTTACTAGGATGCTGTTCTTAGAATGTCCATAAGAGGGCACTATTGTAACTCCTCCCTTTCTAGGGTGCTGTTTTCAGAAAAACACACACACACAAAAAGATTACCAAAAAGTGCAAAACATGTTCAAGTTAGTTTCAGTTGATTGTGTTAATTCATCTATTACCTTTTCTTATGACAAAACAGTATTTTCTTATGACTTTCTCCCAAATCAAAATATATGAAGACAAGATGAAAGTAAAAATCCCCAAATATTCTACTCCTCTGTATTTATTAACATTTCTATTTATTACTACCATATCCTTTGCTATAAACACACACACACACACACATACACCCAAACATATTTGTATAATAATCTATTTTAAAAATTAAAACAATACACATTCATAGCATATGGCTATCCCATTTTGCTGTATTATTTAATTCAAAAGGTGTATGTTCTTGGTAATGTGAGGTCCAGGGGTGTTTTTTGTTTGACCATCAGGTCTATTGTTGCTGTTTTTTTCTAAACTTTTACTTCATTAGTCACTTATTCTTGGTGTTATCATCTTTGCTCAAAATGGAAAGATTTTTTGTGTTTTGGACTATATACGACCCTGTGTCTAGAAATTACCAGAAGTCTTGATGTGTTACATGTGATGCACTGTAAAGTTTTATAAAAGGACACTAGAGGCCCGGTGAATGAAAATTCATGCACTTGGGGGGTCCCTTAGCCCAGCCTGTGCCCTTTTGGAGTCCAGGACCCCTTGGGATGTCCCCTGCCAGCTTAGGCCCACTCCCCAGGGGATCAGGCCTAAGCTGGCAGTCAGACATCCTTCTGGCAGCCCAAGAGCCCTCGGGGGAGCAGGCCTAAGCCATTAGCTGGACATCCTTAATGCAGCAGTGGAGGTGGGAGGGGCTCCTGCTACCACCACTGCACTGGCCAGCCCTGAGCTGGCTTCTGGCTGAGCAGTGCTCCCTCTGTGGAAGAGCACTGACCACCAGGGGGCAACTCCTGTGTTGAGCATCTGCCCCCTGGTGGTCAGTGCACATCATAGCGACCAGTCATTCCCGGTAGTTCTGCAATTAAGGTCAATTTGGATTTTACCCTTTTATTATATAGGATAGGATTCCTTTATTCTCAGCCGGTTTGGCTCAGTGGATAGAGTGTTGGCTTGCAGACTGAGGGGTCCCAGGTTCGATTCTGGTCAAGGGCACATGCCCTGGTTGCGGGCTTGATCCCATTGTGGGTTGTGCAGGAGGCAGCCAATCGATGATTCTCTCTCATCATTGATGTTTCTATCTCTTCCTCTTTATTCCTCTCTGAAGTCATTAAAAATATATAAAAAAGGACATTCTTTTAGTATAGATTTTGTTTGTGCTTATAGCAGTGGGGCCTGCTTTGGGCTTCTTAAACTGCATGAATATATGCTATGTACCTCTGATGCCTCAGAGGACTTCCCCACATAGGCAATAATATAGCTCAAATCCCCACATACATGGAATAATAATAATCATGTTTAATACTCATGTAGTACTTCAGAGTTCACAAAGTGATTTTATTTACATTCTTTTTTTAAAAATATATTTTATTGATTTTTTGCAGAGAGGAAGGGAGAGGGATAGACTTAAAAACATCGAAGAGAGAGAAACATCGATCAGCTGCCTCCTACACTCCCCCTACTGGGGATGTGCCCCCAACCAAGGTACATGCCCTTGACCGGAATCGAACCTGAGACCTTTCAGTCCACAGGCTGACGCTCTATCCACTGAGTCAAACCGGTTTCAGCTTTATTTACATTCTTACAATGGTATCTCCATCACAATTATTATCCCCTTTTAATAGTTGAAACGGAAGAGGTGTTGTTTCCTACGTCAAACATAGTATGCAACTAGAACCTGAGGCTTTTGATTTCATGTCCCTGTGGTCATTCCATTAGATCATATCTCTGTCTATATGGGTAAAAGTTGTGATGGCTAACTCTGCCTTGCTTTCCAATGTTACAGATTTTTTACTTTATTTCTTTATGTATTTGAGTTCTCAGTAGTCTTCAATCTCCTGCTGACTGGTACTCCCATCCAGAACAGCCTCCAAGAGCTCTACTCCCTCCTCAGTTTTGTGGAGCCTGACCTCTTTTCCCAGGAGCAGGTGGAAGATTTTGTTCAGCGTTACCAGAATATTGAGAAAGAGTCTGAGTCAGGCAAGTGTCCTTCTGACAAATTGTTCCCTAGGGGTCTGGACCCAGAAACTGGCCTCGTGCATTAGGTTATAGATAGAAAAAAAAGAATCAATAACCAGAGGATACCTTCCAGGAAGATAAAGAGCCACACACAAAAAATCAGATGTTGGTAGATTTCTCATGTTGTTCCCAGTTGTCTGCTATTCATGACTCTCTTATTGGTTACATGATTCTACCAGAGGGTTTTTTGGGTACATTTTGGAAGAAATAGAAAGTGTCTGCTAATTTTCAGACTTTGATGTGTAATTTCTGTAAGGACTCATTAACTTTCTGTGCTACTTTCTGAGGCAGAAAAGTATGTGGGTGCAATAGCCCTAAACTACTGTTCAGCATTCCACAACACTTGCTCTTCTATCAACATTGCACTGAAACCAAAGGTCTGGGATGGATGTGGGGTGGAAGTGAACGAGGAAAGCCTTCCTCATTCATACAGTTGCCTGTTGTGGGCTTCTTCCTCTCGCATCTGTGCACCTCTGCCTCATAGAATTATCTGTATGCCCCTATGATATTATCCCAGGCTGATTATTCAAAACAAATGGTAGGCGTTCTACTAGTGGGTATGAATGTACTCGGTGAGTATGAATTGGAAAGCTTCTCCTACAAAAATCCCCGCACTTCAGGCTGAAGATTCCTTGGGGAACCTGTTCTGATGTTGGTTGCTCATATTTAGCGAGATAAAATATTTGACACCTAGCCAAATAATACATGGGACATACTTGCTTTAAAAAATCACCTGAAATTCAAATTTAACTGGAGTCTTGTATTTTTATTTGCTGTATGTGGCAACTATATATGCAGTGTAATGCCAATTTTGGCTAATTTTTGAAGTTTACCACACTTAGGGGAAGAACAGGGAGTTGACGTCAGAAGAAGTAAGCAACAGTAGCATCTAGCTATGTGACTTTGGATAAGATGCTTAATTTTTCTGAGCCTCACTTCATTCTAAAAGTGGGGAAATATTACTTATTTGGCCTGTACATTTCTCAGATGTTGTGCTGATCAATGAGATTATCAGTAAGAATCAAGTTCTTTGGGTATTCCTAGTTCTTGATATAAGAGCTAGTAATGATTTCAGAAGGAAGTGGAAAGAACCCAATGAAAGAAGAAACACTGAAAAAGTACCATATTGGCTTAGAATGCAGAATTGGCGTGAAAATGAGAAAAATAAATTGCTGTATGTTTTCTAGTAATTGGTCTTACTTCTTTCCCACACTTCTTGTGTGTTTTTTTTCTTACACAGCAAATGAACTACACAAACTCTTGCAGCCATTTCTGCTGAGGCGAGTAAAATCTGAGGTAGCTACGGATCTTCCCAAGAAGACAGAAGTAGTGATATACCATGGCATGTCAGCACTGCAGAAAAAATACTACAAAGCCATTTTGATGAAAGACCTAGGTAATCAGAGGGCACTTATCTGTTTGGTCTTCATGCAGGGAAATATTTTATAATCACACTCATTTTGTACAGCAAGGCTGTGGGCTGGAATTTTGTATTCTGAATATATTCAGGTCAGCTACAGTGAAACTGGCTGAGTATCTTCAGTATAACTCAGACTTGATTGGCTATTGCAGTTGTGAAATTTCCTCCCCCACCTCTCCCAACTCAGTTTTCCTTATTGCAAACACTTGCAGGTGTTCCAGTCAGGCCTTTAATTTTTCCATCCTCTTAGATATTTACATTTGAGAATGGTTTTGTTGAATCAAATTCACTGGGAGGAGTTGAGAGTGAAAGGGAGAGATAGGAGTGGAACAATCTTTCAGTGTGTATTTTTTTTTCTCCCTTGGCTCCAGAGCAACAGTTAAAGAAGGAAATTTAGAATTTACGAAAGAATAATAACAAAATCCTCCTGAGTTCAATTCATATTTAGTGTCCTTTTTAAAAACAAAATGATGGTTAAGGAGACTTCCTATGGACGTGCTGTTCATTCTTAATGTGATTCAATGGGTTTTGGGAGATTAATATAGGTTTGAAAGGTATATTATTATAATGAGTAAGATTGGAGGGAAACCAAGATGGCAGCATAGGTAAACACCTGAACTTGCCACCTCGCACAACAACTTCAAAACTACAACTAAAAGACAAAACACATCATCCAGAACCACAGGAAGACTGGCTGAAGACTCACTAGAAGGAAAGAGAAAAGCACATTGAGACTCAGGAGGTGCTGAAGGCAGAGATATGGAGGCTTGTGTGCAGAGAGGGCTGGCAACTGAGTACAAGGCTGGCTTTTTCAAGCTCCCACTGCTCTAAACTCCAGTTCTGGACGAGATTGCGGAACCAGACTCATACAGGGAGAAACTGGACTGTCTGGCAGCAGGCGAAAAACGAGGCGGCTTCTCTCAGAGGTGCTTACAGCGATTACTGCAGGACACTGAGAACCAGGGGCCTCTTAGAACAGGGCTGACCACAAGCCATTGCTGTTTGCTCCACTCTGAAACTCCACCCCACCCCAGCTATGCACAGAGGCTTTTGCATATGAATGGCCTGATCCTTTGAAGTCTAAACTTACCAGACAAATTGCAACTGACTCAGTGAGACCCAGAACATCCAAAAGAAGGCCCAAGGCCCCACAGCAGCTTGCATTGCTTAACAGCTGGGCCTCATCTGGGCACCTCCAAAACCCAAACAAAGAAGAGGAATCTGTAGATCTCTCTGTAGCTCCTGCTGGCTGGCCTCAGGCAGAAGCTAAATTAGCACCTCCTTGGAGTTCCAAGAGCCATTGTACCCAAGGGGTCAGCGTAGGACCATCCAGATTACAACTCCTCAGATCCACACTCAGGGGGCAGACTCAGTGAGCACCAAAGCCCACTGAAGCAAGTCTTGCCTCATAAGGGTGTCTCTAGCACAGTTCTCCCATCATAGACCCAGCTGATCCTTACAGCCAATTGGCATGGAGGTCAATTCCTCCCAGTGATAACAACAACAACCAAGGAGTAACTATAACAAGACTGTGCACACAGCCCACAAAAGGGTACACCAAGAGTGTCCACCTCAGGTAACTGGGAGGCTGAGCCATTGGGCCCTATAGGACACCTACCACACAAAGTCACTCTGTCAAGTCAGAGAAGCAGCCAAAGTGCAGAGACAAAGAAAGAAATGGAGGAAAGCAAACTATTGGATATAGAGTTTAAAACCACGGTTGTAAGGTTTTTAAATAATTTTCTAGAAAAGACCAAGACCCTCGAGGATATGAAAAAGGACCAACTAGAAATTAAGCATATACTGACTGAAGTAAAAAAATAATATACAGCAAGATTGCAAGAGCAAAAAGCAAACTTGCAAGAATCAAGTCAAAGATTTGAAATACAAAGAAGCAAAAAACACTCCACTGGAAAAGCAAAAAGCAAAAAGAACCCAAAAATATGAAGATAATGTAAGGAGCTTCTGAGACAACTTCAAGCATACCAACATCCAAATTATTGGGGTGCCAGAAGAAGAGAGAGAGCAAGATACTGAAAACCTACTTGAAGAAATAATGAATGAAAACTTCCCCCACCTGGTGAAAGAAATAGATTTAAAAGTCCAGGAAACACACAGAACCCCAAACAAAAGGAATTCAAAAGAGAACCACACCAAGACCCATCATAATTAAAATGCCAAGAGCAAAAGACAGAATATTAAAAGCAAGAGAAAAACAGTTACCTACAAGGGAGCACCCATAGAATTGTCAGCTGATTTCTCAACAGAAACTATGCAGGCCAGACGGGAGTGGCAAGAAATATTCAAAGTGATGAATAGCAAGAACCTGCAACCAAGATGACTCTATCCAGCAAAGCTATCATTCAGAATTGAAGGGCAGATAAAGAGCTTCACAGATAAGAAAAAGCTAAAGGAGTTCATCAACACCAAACCAGGATTATATGAAATGCTGAGAGGTATTCTTTAAGAAGAGGAAGAAGAAGAAAAAGGTAAAAATAAAAATTATGAGCAACAAATACATATCTATCAACAAGTGAATCTAAAAATCAAGTGAATTGAAAATTTGATGAACAGAATAAATTGGTGATTATAATAGAATCAGGGACATAGAAAGGTAGTGGACTGACAATCCTCAGGGTGGGGGAGAAAGGGGTGTGTGAGGTGTGGGAAGAGACTGGACAAAACGTACTCTTGCTGAAACCGGTTTGGCTCAGTGGATAGAGCATCAGCCTGCAGACTGAAGGGTCCTGGGCATGTATCTTGGCTGCAGGCACATTCCCAGTGTGGGGTGTGCAGGAGGCAGCTGATTGATGTCTTTCTCACCAATGTTTCTAACTCTCTATTCTTCCCCCTTCCTCTCTGTAAAAAATCAATAAAATATATTTTAAAAAATTGTATACCTATGGATGAGGATAGTGGAGGGTAAGGGCATGGGGTGGAGTGGGGTGGGAACCGGGTGGAGGGGAGCTATGGGGGTAAAAAAGAGGAACAATTGTAATCTGAACAATAAAGATTAAAAAAAAATGAGTAAGATTATTTATGGAAACATGGAAGATTTCTTTGTTGTTGTTCAGTAATTCATCTCTGTTTCTCTCTTTTTAAAAATTCCAGATGCATTTGAAAATGAGATGGCAAAGAAAGTTAAACTTCAGAATGTCTTATCCCAACTTCGAAAGTGTGTGGATCACCCATATTTGTTTGATGGTAAGGCAGTGTTTTTTCTCTTACTTTATGTTAACATTTCTGTGGCCAGCATGATAGGAGAATTTTTCAAAAGAATTGCCCGTATTTACTGTCTATTTTCCCTCCATTTTATTAATATTTTTATGTTGATATTATCTAACATTGATCATATAGAAATTTCTTCAGTTGTCCCCTATAATATCCCTGAGGGCTACTTTTTTTTTTTTTTTACATTCAAGATTCAGTCATAGATCCTGCTTGCATTTGTCATGTCTCTGTTCTCCTGTAATTTAGAAATATCTTACTTTTTTATTGTTGCCTTTTTTTGTCTTTCATGAAATTGGCAATGAAAGAATTGAGGCCATTTGTTTTAGGGGATGTCTTATAATCTGGATTCATCTGATAATTTTTATATAAGATGCCCCTTTGCTTGAACCCACTCAGCCTTTCACCACTGTTTTTCCTAGTTTATCAGTGATCTCCATGTTGCCCAACCAATGATGGTCAGTTCACATTTTAATTAATGTCTCAAAACTTTTGACACAGTAGATCATACCTTACATGTTCTTCACATGCGTTTTGGGGCAGCACTTTCTGTTCTCCACCTATGTTACATCTATGCCTTCGTATCCTCCTTTGCTGCGTCCCTCTGCATTTTACGGATCTCTGTCAGTTCCCTCTAAGTGCTTTTCATTCTATGCATTCTGATATGTAATGTTTTCATTTTCATTCAAACTGTTGTGGTTTTGTAATTCATCTAATTGGTAGTCTTTGTGGTAGTTCCAGGACTTCTGTGGCTGTGGGAACTTTATAGGGACAGGAACAATGCAGTAATTTTAAGGGAGTCTTTGCCAAGTAGCAGGATGAATTGTTTCAAAACGTCACAGCATCTTAATTAGGTGCATATCAGAACTTTTTTTTTCCAAGGAGGGGGGTGTTGGGAACATGTACGTTTTGAAAGCAGCCCTCCAGGTTAACCTGACTGCCATCCCCAACTTGAGACTTACTAGAGTATACAACTAAGCCTATTTCTTAATTTATTTTCTAGAGTTAAAGCCTCAAGATAATTAATTTTGGCTCTCTTTGGCCTTTAGCATCTCCCTGTGCCTTAGTACCCTAGAGTCAGTTTGTTCCTTGGATAAACATTTATTAGGCATATTGGGTGTGCCAGGCTCTGTGATAGATGCTAAGCAGCACTGATTTATCATACAAACAAGCAATTATAAATTGCCTCAAAGAGAGAGAAGATGTGGGCCCATTATCAGTTGGAAGGAGCTGGGCCTCTTGCTATAGCGTGGCCATGGATTTCACCATTCACAGAGTCTGGCCTGGCTGAGGAGACATTATTGAGAGTGAGTTCTCTCCTGTCCAGGTGTGGAACCAGAGCCTTTTGAAATTGGAGACCACCTGATTGAGGCCAGTGGGAAACTTCACCTCTTGGATAAACTTCTGGCATACCTATATTCTAGGTAGGTGGTTGTGTTACAGAATTAACAGGTGACTGAAAAATACACAGGAGTACCCAGGGATACAGGAAAAACCCATTTATTTTCACATGTTTCACATATATTAGTACAGTGACTCCGAGGGTCAGTTCTCCAAATCCTGAGTAAGCCAGTATGGAGGAAGCTTTCTCTTTATACCCTTTGGTTTCTTTGTTCCCCCATATATGGATCAGACTTCCAGATCTTTTCATGGGCTTTGCAAAAAGCCCCACGTGTGTTGGGATGGGGGACATGAGACCACACCTAAAGGCCTGGCCTGGGTTGTGTATTGTTCATGGATTATGGCTTCTTAAAATGTGAGTATTTGGGTAAAGAGGTCTTGCAAGACCAGATAAGGAAGGGGCAGTGACTAAGTTATAGGCTAAGAGGAATGTACTGATTAACTAGGTACAGAGTCAGGCTGCTGGTCTCCTCTCTGAACATGTCTTATTTTCCTCATCATTTGGCTCATATTTTGTGCTCTGAGCTGGTGACTGTTAAAACCAGTATAATCAGAAACTTACCGATTTCTTGAGATTAATTTCAGTTTTTCAGTTTTCAAGACCCTGATTCAGGTTCTACCTATGCAGCTACACCTCCTACCCCTCTTCCTTCCCATCCTACCCCATCAGCTCCATAATTATCCTTTCCTTTCTTGAATTACTACAGCACTTAGAGTCCTAAAATAGTACTTGACCATGCACTGCCTTAATTGGTGTGTATTAACCAAATCACTCAAGCTATGTTGTTTAGTTCCACAGGGACAGTGATAACATCAAGCATTTCTTTTTAATTGCCTGCTGGTAGCTTGTATAGAATTGGCACATAGTAAGACTTAATAAATGTTTGCTTTTGTTAACCCTGTGATGTTTTACTTTATTATTTTTTTAATGTTTTTTCAAAAATTGATTTCAGAGAAGAAGCGAGAGGGAGAAAGAGATAGAAATATCAATGATCAAAGAGAATCATTGATCGGCTGCTTCCTGCATACCCTACACTGGGGTTTGAGCTTGCAACTCGGGCATGTACCCTGACTGGTAATTGAACTGTGACTCAACCACTGAGCCAAGCCAGCCAGGCCTGTGATATTTTGGTTTTAACTCAGGAAAAACTTGAGAGATTCTATCTTAGAGACATGAATTGGGTCTTGGGAGACCAGGTCATTTCTTGAGCCTCTAAAAATTCAGCTAAGTGTTCAGTAGTCTGATGTTCAGCTGGTACCTGATCCTCCTAGTCCCCAGAAGGACAGAGTAGTCTAGAGAAGTCCTATCTTCCAAAGTATTTAAAAATTCTTGGAACTATTTCCCCAAGTGGGCCTGGAGCAACCTAAAACCTCAAATTTGGCAAAAGCACCCACCATTAGGAATGTGCTAGTCAAATGATTGCATGTCTTATTATATTCTATTGGCTCTGATATATCTAGTATAAGTGTGTTAGAGTTGGGAAGGATCCATAAATGCCTTCTCTCTTAACTATTTTATTTCATAGGTGTTGAAACTGACCCAGAATGGTTGGGTGACTTGTCTAAGGTCTGCCAGTCAGCAGTTGGTAGAGATGGGATTAGAATTGAGGTCCTCAGCTTCAGGTTTAATGCCTTTCCCTATTTGGGGCTAGAGTCTTAAAGGAGTTCTTCATAATTCTTCCTGTTGTACCCATTGCAAGCTCAGATTAAACGAAGATACTGTTTTAACAGTGCCATACTTCCTTGTGTATGATAGCTTAAAATAATTGATATCATGGGGCTCTAGGCTTGACTTCATTCTTGGCTTAACCCATTTTGCCTCCTCTCTTCACTCCTCTTTCTATACATAAGTTTTCTCATGTATCTTATGGGATATCATCTGCCACTTGTTTCTCTAATGCTTTATAGACTTAAACCAGCATAGCTCTAGAAGAGAGGATAGTGACTTTACACCCTCAAGTAGATGTAGATGACCACAAACCAGTGTTTTCAGGTTTTTTGGTACATTTGCATTTTGCATTTTATTCTTCTAATGTCTTTATTTGCAGTTAAACTAAAATTTTCTTTCCACTTGGTAACTTGATCTTAGACAGAGGCACCTTGGTTATCCTAGGGCTTCATACACTCCCTGGTGCATTAACACATACCCCTGGGGATAGTTCCTCTATGCTTTGAGAACTACTATGAAGGATTTGGCTACATTTGGACCTATGTCCTTACAGAAGGCATTTAGCATTTCAGAGGAAATCTCTGCAAATGATTAGGACATTTATACTTCTACTTCAGCATTTCATTTATTTATAAACTTGCATTCTTTGGTAAATTTCACTTGAAACTTTTCTTTTTCTTGCCAGGGGCCATCGAGTTTTAATTTTCTCCCAAATGACCCAGATGTTGGATATTCTCCAAGACTACATGGATTATAGAGGTGACATTTCATGGCAACTGCATTTCTCCAGCTCTTTTCAGACTTACCAGTCCAGATAGGTTCCTAAAGAGTAATCTAGGGTGTGGGGATGTTACAGAGGAAAGCATAGAAGAACATTACTCAGACCAAAGGCAGATTAAAAGTAAAGAGAAAAGTGTGTGATGCAAGGATTGACAGCAGAGTTGAGACATGTGGGCAGAAATAAACACATATTCCCATCAGTGATGTGATTTAAAAATATGGGTCCTGGAGAAAATGTGTATTGCAGAAATGTTGAGAATTTTTGCAATGTATGATAAATAGTTTTAGTGAAAGGAGCTATCAGTGTCCTGCAACATTCAACTCAACAGTTGAGTACCTGTTTAAGATCAGTAGAAGAGATGAATACTGAAATTAAAGAGATCCCACATATCAACCAAGAAAGAGGTAAATAAAATAAAAAAACACACACATATATTTTTATTGATATAAGAGAGAAGGAGAGAGAGAGAAACATCGATGATGAGAGAGAATCATTGATTAACTGCCTTGTGCACACGTGCCCCAACTTGGAATCAAACCATGACCTCCTGGTTCATAGGTCAATGTTCAACCACTGAGCCACACCAGCCAGGCAAGACAAAGAATCTTAAAAGCAGCAAGAGAAAAGCAGTTAGTTACCTACAAGGCATCTCCTATAGCTAGCTATAAGACCATCTACCGATTTCTTAACAAAAATTTTGCAGGCCAGAGGGAGTAGCAAGAATTTATTCAAAATGATGAAAAGCAAGGACCTACAACCAAAATTACTCTATCCAGCAAAGCGATTATTTAGAATCAAAGGACATTAAAAGAGCTTCCCAGACAAGAAGAAGCTAAAGGAGTTCATCACCACCAAACCATCTATATATATATATATATATATATATATATAAAAGCCTAAGCAGCCATTATGACCGAACAACCAGAACAACTGGAATGACCAGTTGCTATCATGTGCACTGACCACCAGGGGGCAAGACACTCAACATAGGAGCTGCACCATGATGGTCAGTGTGCTTCCACAGGGGGAGCGCCACTCAGCCAGAAGCTGGGCTCATGGCTGGCTAGCACAGCCGTAGCGGCAGGAGCCTCTCCTGACTCCATGGCAGTGCTATTGAGCAGTTGAGGCAGCAGGCGCAGCGGGCCAGAATGAGTGCGAGCAGTGTGCGCCCATTCCCGGCTCAGCTCCTCCTTGGCTGCCTGCCACTTAGAGCACTGCTTCATCTCCTGAGGGATCCCGGATTGGGAGAGGGCACAGATCAGGCTGAGGGACCTCTCCCTCCCACACCAATCCATGTACCGGGCCTCTATTATATAATGTTACAGAGTTTTGAAGAAGGAGGAGGAGGAGGAGGAGAAAAGGATAAAAATATGAACAATAAAATGACAACAAATACTTATCTGTCAGCAATTGAATCTAAAAAATGAACAAGCAAAACAGAAACAGACTCATAGACACAGAGACAGTTCTTACACTTGCAAGATGGGAGGAGGTTGGGGAGATGGATGAAAAAGATGAAGGGATTAAGAAGTACAAATTCGCCCTGTTTGGCTCAGTGAATAGAGTGTAAGCCTGTGGACTGAAGGTTCCCAGGTTCGATTCTGGTCAAGGGCATGTATCTTGATTGTGCGCACATTCCCAGTGGGGAATGTGCAGGAGGCAGCTGATCGATGTTTCTCTCTCATTGATATTTCTAACTCTCTATCCCTCTCCCTTCCTCTCTGTAAAAAATCAATAAAATATATTAAAAAAAAAGAAGTACAAATTGATTGTTACACAGTAGTCATGGATTTGTAAAGTATAGCATAGGGAATATAGTCAACAATATTATAATAACTATGGTGTCATTGGATATAAGATTTATTGGGATGACCACTTAGTAAATTACATAATGTCCAACACTGAGGTGTACACCTTAAACTAATAAAATATTGTATGTTAACTCTAATTGAAAAATACAAATTATTTAAGAAAAAAGGAAAAGAACTCATAGACAGTCTCTCAGAGCCACTTGATGCCTCCAGGTACTATAAACTGGTCCAGTGGACACTTGCAGGAAATGCCATTGGCACATTGAGGAATCATTCCCCAGATTTATAAACAGGGCTTGAGCACATAGTTCCCCTTTCCAACATGGGTCTGTAGTGAAGCCTGAAGCCATCTGGCAGGCTCACTCACCAGCTCTCAAGTGCTTGTCTTCATGCATAAGTGAGAGTTACATCTTAGCATGGTCCACAGTGTGCTTAGGGTTGCTCTGGATAGTCAAGATTGAAAATTAAGTCTAGGAATCCAAGTACGTATATCTTATCAACTGCATGTATTTAAAACAACTAGAGGAGTGCATTATGGAAAGTTCTTTGGTAAAACAATGAAATGACCCCTACATTTTAAAATTTTGCCTGTGGAATTTGCTTAAAATTGGGGCAAGCTTGTGTAGGGAAAGGGACAAAATTAGTGTTTGATTGTGAGCTGACAATATTTTATTCCTCATAGAGTATCTGAAAAGTATTAGTATTTGTTTTCTTCCTGTATGTGCAGGCTACAGTTACGAGCGTGTGGATGGTTCCGTGAGAGGAGAGGAGAGATACCTGGCTATTAAGAACTTTGGACAGCAGCCCATTTTTGTATTTCTTCTAAGTACCAGGGCAGGTAAGTCACATTAACATTGACAAAGGCAAGTAAGGGATGATACAGGACTTTTGCATCCCAACACTTAGTATGTTTTTCTTTGAAACTTTAGGTCAGTACTGAGTATAAAAAAATGGGACTTGTAGGTCGTTGCCATAAGTTTACCAAGGTACTGGACCTCTGGCATGGTTTTCTATTGTCTCCAGCCTTTCTTAGCTGTCATCTCATCAGAGAAGTAAGGCTGAAACCTGAGGTCAATAATTTTGTGCAAAGTTTTATTCATAATTAATAAGAAAGCTCTCCTCCTCAGCCATGAATTTGTGAAATAAAATAGGAATCTGGCCTTAGTTGGTTTGGCTTGGTGGATAGAGTATCAGTCTGCGGACTGAAGGGTCCCAGGTTCGATTCCGGTCAAGAGCATGTACCTTGGTTTTGGGCACATCGCCAGTGGGGGATGTGCAGGAGGCAGCTGATCAATGTTTCTCTCTCATTGATGTTTCTAACTCTCTATCCCTCTCCCTTCCTCTCTGTAAAATATCAATAAAATATTAAAAAAAAGAAAGAAAAGAAATAGGAGTCTGTCCATTACTTACGTATCCACTTTCCCCTGCTTCCCTCATTCTGTTACTTTCAGTGGCAATATGAGCTCAGGGAGCATTTTAACCACTACAAGTTTCTAGAGTTAGAGATTGGGGTGAGTTTGAAGGAAGAAGCCCGATATTTTGACAATTCAGTTTATCAGTCTGACCTCTGTAGCCTGTGTCTTTCTTTTCTAGTCTCTAGTCCGCATACTGTTGATCATTCTCCTTCGTGCATTGTTTTCAGGTGGAGTTGGCATGAATTTAACAGCAGCAGATACCGTTATTTTTGTTGATAGTGATTTCAATCCTCAGAATGACTTGCAAGCAGCCTCCAGGGCCCACCGAATAGGCCAAAACAAGTAAGAGATTTAAGCAGCAGCATGTTTCCACTTCTTGGCTACTCAGCAGTTCTGGTTGGGGAGGAAGGCGGTAATCCTGGTGACAGTCCCAGACTGGAGGCTTGAGAGACCGCTAGGTGTTAGCCCAGGTTTGCTGCTGACTGGGAAGAGCACATTCTCACTCAAGACTTGCTTAGTTAAAAAGAGCAAAGTCAAATTGTGAAAGGACTAGAAGGAGCCTTCAGAAGTTATTTAACGCATCCTTCCTGAGTTAAGGTCTAGCTCAGTTAAGAAATTTGTGGTATTACGGTATTAAGCTGAAAAGATGGGTCTTACCCTGTGACCTGAAGATAATTTAGGTTTACCAGAGATTTTCTTCTGCTACAGATAAGGAATCCCAATTCTGACTATCTCATTATTCTTTCCTTAACTCTTTTGGAAAGTTTTAGTGAGAACCTATGTGAGGTCAGATCTCTAACATTGGCTCTGTCCATGATAACAATCTCCCTTTAGCTGTGCCCCAAACATGGCATTTTGGGTTTATTTCCTTTAAGGTGCATCAGCCTTGTATGCTTGCATCCATCTTTGCAGACTCCATTAGCACACTCCTCTCCTTTGACTTCTGTACAGGTCTGTTAAGGTTATTCGGCTGATCGGCAGAGACACCGTGGAAGAAATAGTTTGTAGGAAAGCCGCCTCCAAGTTGCAGCTCACCAGTGCAGTCATGGAGGGAGGTCATTTTACGCTGGGAGCCCAGAAGCCTGCAGTTGATGCTGACCTTCAGGTATAGTAGTTTGTTCTTCACTTCAGAGTATGTCAGGATTTGTAGTCAGTGACTCTGTGGATGAGAATGTAAGTGAAAAAAACTAGCATTGTCCTGGCCGGTATGCTCAGTGAGTGGGGCATTGTCACATGGACCAGAAGGTTGCTAGTTCGATTCCTGGTCAGGACACATGTCTGGGTTGGGGGCTCAATCCCCAGTAGGGGCATGTAGGAGGCAGCCTATTGATGTTTCTCACATAGATGTTTTTTTTCCTTGCTCCCTCTCCATTGCTCTCTCTATATAAATCAACAAAAACATTTTAAAAGAAGAGTAGCATTAATCACCCACTCACCTCAACTACACATTTGGTCTCTGGCCAGACTTTTCCTCCTCTAGTACCTATATTATACAGGTTGTTAGAAATGAATATGATACAGAAAGGTAGCAGAATAAAGAATAATGATGTGCTTTGGATCCATTTGACTTGGATTCAAATTCAAGCTTTGTCACTTGTTGACTCTGTGGCTCTGAGCAGATATCTTAACCACTTAGTTCTAACAGGGTCTCTGACTTCTCTGTGGCTGTTGAGAATGCCTATGAAAAAGACTGTCAGGCAGAAACCATTTTGGCTCAGTGGATAAGGCATCGGCCTGTGCAATGAAAGGTCCCAGGTTCGATTCCGGTCAAGGGCATGTACCTTGGTTGGGGGCACATCCCCAGTAGGGAGTGTGCAGGAGGCAGCTGATCAATGTTTCTCTCTCCTTGATGTTTCTAACTCTATCCCTCTCTTTTTCTCTCTGTAAAAAGAATCAATAAAATATATTTAAAAAAAAAGACTCGGTCAGGAAGGCAATGGAAATGTAAGAAATTATTATTCTTCAAAAAAAGAATTGGAGGCTCATAACTTGTTTTTAGCATGAGAATTGTCAAAATCAACCTCTCTGGCCATCATTTATCTTATTTTCTGTTTAGCCATCACCCAATTATTAAATGGCTCTGTTGGTTTCTTATTATGGGGAGAGAAGAAAAGGCCCACCATCAGGGAAGGAATATACCTGGTGTCACTTAGCAAATCCCTGATATCCCAGGGTTTATTTTCATGAGAACTGACTAGACTTTGTTTTCTCCATTCAAGTTGGGTGAGATACTCAAATTTGGTTTGGATAAACTGCTGTCCTCTGAGGGGAGCACCGTGGATGAAATAGACCTGGAGTCTATCTTGGGAGAAACAAAAGATGGCGAGTGGACCTCTGATGCCTTGCCTACCGCAGAAGAAGGAAGCAGAGAGCAAGAGGAAGGAAGTAAGTAGCACCCCTAAGCTAGGACATGAGATGAGTCCCCATGAAAAATCCCCAGTGCTGCTCTCTGGGACATCTTTCTGCTACCCAGTCTTGGGCACACTGTTTAAGATTTACTTGGTCCAGGAACTCTTTCTAGACTGACTAGACATTATCTGGCTATTTCCTTATAGCTGAACTGTGAATCATTGTAATGATATTGATGCTTATATAGTATCAATCTCAAGGATCTTAATTTGTACTTTTCCTCCCTTGGTTGCAAGCATCTTTTTCTTTATTAGTAAATCCTACTGTCCTTAGTAGGGTGCTTTCCATATTGTGATTCCTTTTCTGAATAGTGTGAGGATTTATTTTTTAAATTACAGTTAACACTTAGTGTTCAGTGTTCATTCGAAAGTGTGTACTCTGTCATGTACTTTATATACCTAATTTTTCATTTAATCTTCACAATACCATAAGAGGTGCAGGCACTACTAAATTTTAATTTTTTAATGAAGCAATACATGTAAATCATGAGATGATTTGGTCATTCTCTTAATTTTTCTGAGTTTGGTTAACATTTGTTTATTTCTATTCTGAATATTTGAATTTCTGACTTGAAGTGTTTTTTGTTTGTTTGTTTGTTTTTTGTTTCCCCACATAATAGTTTTGTAAGGGTATTCCCCGATATCTTATGATTGTTAGAAAGGACTTTATTTTTTTGTATCAGTGGTAACAAGGATTCAGTGTGGACTTGGTTAAGAGTTTTGAAAGTCTTACTAGGCTTCTTAATTCAAGAGATTCTTACCCATGGATACAGAGATAAGGTTCAGTGTCTTTACTGGTTAATACTTCCTTCTTTTTGGTGGGCAGAAGGATTAATGTGACTTCTGATCTTGTGTTCTCTTGTTTCTGTATGACCCTGAGTTTTCATTACTTGCTTCCTTCTTATGTTTAGCCATAATGCTGCCAAAGCATGTCTGCCCCTTCTAAGTTGTCCAACTGCCAAAAAATAATTACTTTTTCAGGCAGCCCAGCATATTTATAAGTTGATAATTGCATGCAATATAAAGCTACATATATTGATTATATTTTGACACTTCTCAGCTCTTTATTTTTTTTCAGCTCTTTATTTGTTCCCACATGTTGATAGATCACCTCATTGAAAGCCCACTGTTGATTTAATTAGCAAGTGCCAATTATAATTATAGCTGGTTGTATTTGGGTATACATGTGAAGCACTTGATCTCTTGAGAATAAAAATATTTTGCTTTTGTACTATCTAGAGAAAACACACTTATAGCTGATTTCATAATTCTGTGAAATATATTCTTTAGTAACATATACTGTTAAATACATTTCAGTTTGGAATCATTATTTCATCTCTGTGGTTTCTAGTCTTGTCATGAGTTTCTGTTATCAGTGATTCATGATCTTGGCAGGTCACCCAACCTCTTTGAGCCTTTGTGTTCCCATCTGTAAAATGGTGCTGTTAATGGCTGCTTCTCTCTTTTAAACAGTTGCAAAAATCTAATGTGATAATGATGTGAAAGTGCTCTGATAGCATAACATGCTAATTCAAGTTTATACTATTGCTGTTACTGTAATTGGCCTGTTACCTCTTCTCCTATAGACATAGTAATATACTGAAAAGAGTACACTAGTCTTAAAGTCAGAAAATTCTGTCTTCTTTAGGGGTTAGTTATAGCATGATTGTGGTGAGGCTCATGAAAATGCTTTCTGAGATCTGGAAAGACTACTGTAAATCTAAGGGATTATATATTATGATTCCTCATTTTTCTCATCAGTTTGCCACTTGCTCTTTTAATATTACAGAAAAGGGGGGAAAGAGTTGAGTATTAAAAATGTGTTTAGAATATGTTCTTAGTTACTACTGTCAGGAGATTTATGCTGTGGAATAGTGTAGCATGAATGAGTGATGAGTGATTCAAAACCCAACAGGATGGAGGGACTCACCGAACACATAGAGATGACCAAAAGGGCTTTAGCCTTGCTCTCTCCTTGAAAAATAAATGTGTGAGATCTCCATTTGGATTCCAAACCCATCAGTGTCAGTGGGATGGGAAATGGCAATATCTTTATCACAAGCTACTCTTGGCCCATTTAGAATATAGGATATTCTTTTGTTCACCCTGGTTATTGCTTTGAATAGAACTAATCAATCCTATTTAATAAAAGAGTAATATGCAATTTGACTGTCATTCCAAAACACCAGATGGCTGCCACAAAATGGCCAGCAAAGGAGGGTAGTTGGGAGGGACCAGGCCTGCAAGAGAGGGCAGTTGGGGGCAATCAAGCCTGCAGGGGAGGGCAGTTAGGGATGATTAGGCCAGGAGAGAAGGAAAGTTGGGGGCAACAGGGCCTACAGGGAAGGGCAGTTGGGGGGAACCCAGGCCTGCAGGGGAGAGCAGTTGGGGGGAATCAGGCCTGCAGGGGAAGGCTGTTAGGGGCAATCAGGCTGGCAGGGGCGCAGTTAGGCATTAATCAGGCTGGCAGGAAAGTGGTTAAGAGGTGTTCAGGCTGGCAGGCAGAAGTGGTTAAGGGCAATAAGAAAGGCAGGCAGGTGAGCAGTTGGGAGCCAGCAATCCTGTATTGTGAGAAAGATGTCCAACTGCCCATTTAGGCCCAATCCTACTGGGCCTAAATGGGCAGTCAGACATCCCTTGAGGGGTCCCAGATTGGAAAGGGTGCAGGCTGGGCTGAGGGACATACAGGCCCATGCATGAAATTTGTGCACTGGGCTTCTAGTTTTCTATAAATATCTAACATTTCTCTTTTTATGTTTTCTATTCTTAGAAAATCACATGTACTTATTTGAAGGGAAAGACTATTCTAAGGAGCCAAGCAAAGAAGACAGAAAATCATTTGAACAACTGGTGAATCTTCAGAAAACCCTTTTGGAGAAAACTAGTCAAGAAGGCCGGTTACTCCGAAATAAAGGCAGTGTAAGAACTATCTATAATAATAAAAGCGTAATATGCTAATTAGACCCGACAGCCAGATGACCTTCCTGACAACTTTCCAGAGAAAGCCAGGGCTGTGAGGGCTAATCCTTTTGCACAAATTTTGTGCGTTGGGCCTCTAGTTAATTTTTATTTATTTATTTATTTATTTATTTATTAGAAATATATTTTATTTACTTTTTTCTACAGAGAGGAAGGGAGAGGGATAGAGAGTTAGAAACATCAATGAGAGAGCCTCCTGCATACACCCTACTGGGTATGTGTCCGCAAGCAAGGTACATGCCCTTGACTGGAATTGAACCTGAGACCCTTGAGTTCGCAGGCCGATGCTCTATCCACTGAGCCAAACTCGTCAGGGCAATTTATAAAAAAGAATAAGTTCTTCCAATTTTTCCTTCTAAGAGAATAAAAAATTATGCAAGGTGTGATTATTTTTTTGATAGTAAAAAATATATTTTTATTGATTTCAGAGAGAGGAAGGGAGAGGGTGAGAGAAACATCAGTGATGAGAATCATCCATCGGCTGCCTCTTGCATGCCTTACTAGGGATGGAGCCCACAACCCGGGCATGTGCCCTGACTGGGTATTGAACCCTAACATCCTGGTTCACGAACCCTAACAACTACTGAGTAACACTGGTTGGGCTGGATGTGATTTATTAAGAAATAAATTGTAAGCATTTGTTGAAATGTAAGTATAATTACCTCGGCCAGTGTGTGGAGTGGTCTCCCCCTCGCCGCCTTCCTCCAGCCTTCAAGCCTTCAGTCTTTCTTTTAGTCAAGATGAGTGGTAGGCCAGACTCGTCTGAAGTGAAGTTTGACAGGTCAAAACTGAAGAAAACTAATACTGAAGAAAAAATTATTCTCTCCCCAAAGGAAACTCTCCAGCAGAGGAAGAGTGCGTTCAAAATTGTAAAACAACCTTGTCTGAAGAACAAATTTCAACATTGTCTGAGTGTGTTGGAATTGGGCTTGTTTTTGTGTTGTAGAGATTTTAGGCATCTTCTCATGTCTTCTCACTCATACTGTCTGGCTAAGAGCTCAGGGGTAACCAATGTTCTCTTACAGACTTTTTTTAAACTTCCTATTGGGGCATAAATTCCAGCTGGCAGATGGTGTTGATAATCTCACCATTGATGACCTTTGTGTGTGTAGTCCTTGCACCCCCTGTAGAATGAACCACTTGTTATCTTCTAGGATGGATGCTTCCATTGCTCTCTAATCTTCACGAAGTGACATGCTCTTGCAACTTCTTACAGTTTATTTCTAATGTAGCAATAAAATATATACATAATCACTAAATCAAGAAATATAAGTATAATTAACTGTAATGTAATATAAACACTATGTAAAAAGTTGGCGTAAAAAACATTAGAAGGAGAATTTATTTTGCTATTTATGCAGGTGAAAGCAGCTTGTCCACTTAAGCCACCCCTAGGATCACTGTATTACCGCAATATGCATACCCTGCTCTTGATGATCATGACTCCGTGTCATTCGGAGAGGATGGCAATCACACTATATCTCTAGTGTCCATAGTATTTGGCACTTAAAATGTACTCTTTGAATGCTAGTTATAATTAAGATAATCATGATGTTGAAATACTCTGTTTAAGGAAGAAATATAATACATTGTATGAAGATTTTCATTAAAAAATGGTTAAACATAAAATGGCATCCTGCAAGGTATGCTTTCCATTTTTAAAAAGTGATTTTTCTGAAGTATCTTTTTATTAATGAAATTAATCAAAATGACATAGAGCTTTACCAACCCTGCCAGTCCTTTGAGTTTAGAGCATAATGTCCTGGTCGCCATGCCTGTGAGATGTGTGATGAAAGTGTAAATTGAAGTGGCATGGAGAGGTAGTGTTTTGTGAAATATTAAGCATGTTGCTGGCATACAGAGTGTGTTCTAGGGATGAATGAAACTCATGAAGGAACAGGCAGCCCCTAAATTTCTTGGTTATAAATCTTGTTCTTCTGATAGGTTCTCATGCCAGGCCTTGTGGAGGGGTCTATCAAGAGGAAGCGGATTCTAAGTCCAGAAGAGCTGGAGGAGAGAAGGAAGAAAAGACAAGAAGCAGCAGCCAAAAGAAGGAAACTAATAGAAGAGAAGAAGAGGAGAAAGGAAGAGGTGGAACATAAGAAAAAGTATGTGGCATTATTTGACTGCATTATTAATAAAGCTGAGGATCACAATTGATACAAGAATCATTATTGCATACTGAATCCACAGTTAAACATCACTTTTTTAAAAAAAAAGTATTGATTGATTTGAGAGAGAGGAGAGAGACATCATTTGTTGTTCTATTTATACATTTACTGCTTGATCCTTGTACGTGCCCTGACTAGGGATTGAGCCTGCAGCTTTAGTGTATTGGGATGACATTCTAATCAACTGAGCTACCCCACTGGGGCTAGAACATCATTTTAAATTGCAGGAAAAAAATTGCAAGAAACATAAAGCTGGTAGCTCCTACTGGTAGCAATATTTTTATTATGATTCACCTAAACAGTTTACTGAGGTGAAAATTCCTGAGTGCCTAGGCAGAGAAGATACATTCAGTTGAGGCAGGAAAATTTAAAGTTTTATTGTGGCTAACAAAAAGTAGTTTACTCACAGTCCCTTCTAGTCATGTTCTTAAGAACAGGGACATCTGGTGGCTGCTCATTATTGAAGTATAGACAGGAAGTAGCCAAGCTAATTGGTAAGCCTTCTTGTTTACTTACAGATTGGTAAAAACTCAGTCGGGGTGAGTTTCTAATTGCATTTCCACGTGGCACTCGATGTTTGTGAATAGCAGTACAAAATGTGCTCCCTGGTAAATGGTGATTCGCCTGACTAAATTCCTTCTCTCTCTGGCCTGTTGAAGGATGGCCTGGTGGGAGTCCAATAATTACCAGTCCTTCTGCCTGCCTTCCGAGGAGAGTGAACCCGAGAATCTAGAGGAGGGAGAAGATGAGAGCTCAGTCCAACTGGATTATGAAGATTCAGACTCAACCTCCATCAAGTATGTTAGTGGTGATGTCACCCACCCACAAGCCGGTGTGGAGGATGCTGTGATTGTGCACTGCGTAGGTAGGAGAAACAGTATGGGCTCAGGGTGGGGGCCTCAGTCTTTGTGGTGCTAAGAACTGGGGAGGATGAAGCAGGACCCTGACCTAGTGCAGTCTTGTGTGGTCAAAAAAAGTGTGAATTTTAGAATCAGGAGACTTGGATTTGACTGTTGTCTTTTCTTTACCTGATGAGTAACCCAACATCCTTAGGCCTCAACTTCCTTATCTGTATAATGGGATGATAATATCTACATTATTCTCTTCACAAGGTTTTTAAGAGAGTGAAAAGAGGCAACATCCTTAAGACAAATGAATCCTTTGACAAAAAGCAAAATTCCAAGCATGTTTCACCCTCACAGTCTTTGCACTTTTCATTTTTTACTTCCTCTGCCTGGAACCATCTTTCCCCAGTTAGCCACCATCAAGCATTGTTCAAATGTCTGTATGACAGAGAGATCTCCCCTACTTGCCTCATACAGAACAGACCCCATCCTCACGCCTCCATTTCTCTACCCCCTTTCCTACCTTATTTTATTTGATGACACCTATCACCCTCTGACATTACGTATTTGATTATTTGATTGCACTAGAGAAAAAGCTTTATGGGGGCAGGGTTTGTTGTCCACTGCTATCACCCTGTGCTTAGAACAATGCCTGACACATAATACATGCTAACAAGTATTTGTAAAATGAATGAATGACTCTAAATACAAGGTACTAACCAGCTATGTTAACACCAGCTTGAATGACTCATTTAACCTTTCCTCTTCCTTACCTGTAAAATGGGAGTCAAGTATTGCTGTTAAGTACCAGTGCTACAACTCTCTTTGTTTTGTTACGTTAACTCTCCACAGTTCCTGGTCATCTCCCAGGAATTACAGAAGTTCTACAGAGATTTTGCTCTTTCAGAACACTAATTTTTTCGATGCTTTCCTGTTATGATGGCCGGGTATATTAGAGAAAATCTAAACATATTTGAGAAATCCAACCCATGGTATTCCTAGGCCTGTGGTCGGCAAACAGCAGCTTGCGAGCCACATGTGGTTTGACTAATGAGTTTGCCGACCACTGACGGAAAAATCTTGATTCTAATAATTACAAGCTGTTGCTGTTCCTTGTGATTAAGCTCCTATCCCAGTGGTTGGCAAACTCATTAGTCAACAGAGTGGCAAACCGTGGCTCGAGAGCTGCATGTGGCTCCCGAGTCGCAGTTTGCCGACCACATCCTAGGAGATTAGATTGATTTTTCAAAAGGAAGAAAAAAACTTTCTTCTATAAGTCTGTGTGGTGTGACTTTTTTTTTGTTATTTTTGTTTTTTTGCTTTTTAATTGTGGACTGAACTTTGCCTCCTATAAGAAAATTTTCTCTTTCTTCTGCCAGATGACTCTGGCCACTGGGGCAGAGGTGGTTTATTCACAGCTCTGGAAAACCGATCCGCCGAGCCAAGAAAAATATATGAGCTGGCTGGGAAAATGAAAGGTAAGGAGCAAGCAGAGAGAAGGGTTAGCGATGGAATAAGAGAGGACACTTAGGGTAGGTATCATATGGGTTTAAAAGGCAGTAGATAAGGAGTCAGAAGAGCTGGTTGAAGTCTGAATTCTTGTAGTGTGACTTTGAGGCAGTCCCTTCCCCTCCCTGTGCCTGTTTTCTCAATTGTAATGTGTAAATAATGGACTATAATGAGGATAATGAATGTGCAACTGCTTTGATAAATGTTGATTCCTGCATGCATGTTAAAGTTTAAGATTTCATTACTTACCCAACTCACCCAATCTTTATAAGGGAATCTCTCATGAGAATGTGAGAGCCTAAGAGAGAGAAATCAGACACACCATTAGAGTGCTAACAAGCTGGGTGCTGAAGGGAAGAAGGCTGTATTGTAATGTTAGCCCAAGCGGGGGTGAAGCTGTTTGGTGCCAGAGGGACTTGGAAGTCTGAACAGTATTCTTCGTTGGCATAGAGAAGGGGGAAGGACACCTCTTTTAATGAGCAGAAATCACACAGTGGCAAAAGGAGTAAAATTATTTCCCAAAGGACTTGAGAGGCTAAAGGACCTTATTCAATAGAGAGGGGCCCTTCACATTTCTCAGAAATAATAATAATAATAATAATAATAATAATAATAATAATAATAATTTAATTCTGCTCAGTTCTCTAGGATGGACTTAGAATGAATAGAATATTCTTTCTACTAAAACAAATTACGGGAAGACAGCTTTTAATATGTGTTGAAATAATTAAGCCAAGTCTAGATATTGATTGGGCAGTTAGGAAAGCAGGGAATCCAGAGGAGGTCAGAGCTGGAGGTGCAGACGGAGGAGTCTGTTTGGATCCTTGTTTGAAATCAAAGAGGGAGATAAGATGAATCTAGGACAGAATGCATGTCCTAACAGCCTAAAATGCACTGTTCTATTTGTAAGAAGTTTATGTAAATCCCATGGTAACCAAAAAGTAGCTAGAGCAGATAAAAAAAAAAAAAGACAAAGAAAGGGGAAAAAGAGCATACCAGCATAGAAAATAACCAATTTAGAAAGATAGGCAGAAATAGAGGGAAAAGAAGAAACAATAGAAATGCAAAACAACCAGGAAAAAGCTAATAAGATGGCATTAGTAAGTTATTGTATGTATCAGTAATTACTTTCAATGTAAATAGATTGAGTTCATGAATTAAAAGGCACAGAGTGACTGGATGGATTAAAAAATTAAAAGAAAAGGCCCAACTATATGCCTCCTATAAGAGACCTACTTGAGCCTTAAAAACACACAGACTTGAAGTGAAAGGATGGAAAAAGATATTCCATCTAAGTGGAAACCAAAAGAAACAAGTTAGCTATACTTCTATGAGACAAAATAGTCTTTAAGCCAAAAAAGGTAATGAGAAATGATGAAGGTCATTATATAATGATAAAGGGATCAATTCATCAAGAAAATAGAACAGTCATAAATATATGTGTACCTAAGTACATATATATGACATTGGTACATCTAAGTATATTAAGCAAATATTAACAAATATGAAGGGACAAATAGAGAACAATTGAATAATAGTAGGAGACTTCAACATCTCATTTTCAGCCATGGATATGCTCTCTCCAGACAAAAAAATCAACAAGAAAATGATGGGCTTGAACCAGATATGAGATCAAATACACCTAACATCTACAGAACATTCCACCCAAGAGCAGCAGCATATACTTTCTTCTCAAGTGCATATGGAACATTTTCCGGGATAGATCAGATGATAGGGCATCAAACAAGTGTTAGCAAAGTAAGAAAATTGAAATCATACTAAGCACCTTTTCTGACTACAGTGGTATGCAACTAGAAATCAACAACATGAGGAAAGCTGGAAAAACGTGTGGAAACTAAACAACACACCCCTAAACAACCAATGGGTCAAAGAAGAAATCAAAAGGAAAGCCAAAGAATATCTCAAAAAAGTGAAACACAGCATACTAAAAACTATGGGATGCTGCAAAAGCAGTTCGAGAGGGAAGTTTATAGTGGTAAATGAATATATTAAAAAACTAGAAAGATCGAAAATAATCCACCTAATGTTATACCTCAAGGCCCTAGAAAAGAAAAACAAATCAAGCCCAACGTTAGCAGAAGGGAAGGAAATAGCAAAGAGTAGAATGGAAGTAAATTAGAGGCCAGAGAAGCAATAGAAAAAAATCAACATATATGTGTATCTTTTAAAAAAATAAATAAAATTGACAAAACTTTAGTGAGACTAAAAAATTACTTATTTAAATGTAAGACCTGAAAACATAAAACTCCTAGAGGAAAACATAAACAGTAAACTCTTTTTTTAAAAGCCTTTATTCTCTTCTCTTCTCTTCTCTTCTCTTCTATTTTATTTTTTAATTGATTTCAGAGAGGAAGGGAGAGAGGGATAGAAAGATAGAAACATCAATGAAAGAGAATCATTGATTGGCTGCCTCCCGCATGCCCCCTATGGGGGAGATTGAGCCTGAAATCCAGGGGCAGCACAGGCATGTGCCCGAGGCTGGAATTGAACCTGGGACCTTTCAGTCCGAAGGTCAACACTCTATCCACTGAGCTAAGCCAGCTAGGGCAAGCAGTAAGCTCTTATTATTATTGCTTTCTCAGAAGGGAAACAAAAGGAAAAAAATAAACAAATGGGTTACATCAAACTAAAAAGTTTTTGCATTAACAAAATGAAAAGACAACTGACTGGATGGGAGAAGATATTTGCAAGTGATACACTGACAAAGGATTAAAATGCAAAATATATAAGGAACTCGCACAACTAAACACCAAAAAAACCTGCAGATAATCCAATTTGCACTGGTCAATGTGGCTTGGTTGGAGCATCATCCCATACACTGAAAGGTTGCAGGTTCAATTCCTAGTCAAGGTTCATAAGGAAGGCAACCAGTTGATGTTTCTCTCTCACATCAATGTTTCTCTATCCCTCTCCCTTTCTTTCTGAAATCAATCAGAACTTATCTTCGGGTGAGGATTAAAAAACAAACAGCCAAACAATCCAATTTAAAAATGGGCAGAGGACCTGAATAGACATTTCTCCAAAGAGGACATAAAGATGACCAACATGACTAATCATCAGAGAAATGTAAATTAAAACCACAATATCAACTCACACCTGTCAGAATATCTGCCATCATCAGTAAATGAATATTAAGTGTTGGTGAGGATGTAGAGAAAAGGGAACTCTTGTGCACTGTTGGTGGGAATATAAATTAATGTAGCCTTTATGGAAATCAGTATGGAAAGTCTTCCCAAAATAAAAATAGAGCCTTCATGTGATCCAGCAATTCCACTTCTGGGTATTTATCCAAAGAAAACAAACACTAATTTGAAAAGAGATATGCACCTCTATGTTTATTGCAGCATTATTAGTAATAGCCAAAATATGGAAGCAACCAAAATATCCATCGATAGATGAATAAAGAAAGAAGATGTGGTACAAAATATTACTCAGCAATAAAAAAGAATGAAATTTTGTCATTTGTGACAACATGGATGGACCTTTTGGGTATTATGCTAAGTTAAATAAGTCAGAGAAATACCCTATGATTTAACTCATGTGGAATCTACAAAACAACACACACACACACACAAAATGAATAAACACAACAGATAGAAACATCCATAGATAAAGAGAATAAGCTGATGGCTGCCAAAAAGGAAGGTGGGGTGTGAGGATGGGAAGAAAAAAATAAAAACTTAAAGTGCTTCTTACAGTCTTCCTCACTTCAACATTCTGGCCACAGAGTAGGGGAAAAAAACATGTGAAAATACCTTTATAACCTAATGCTAACTGTGATTCCCAGAATATGGTCAGGCCCTTTGCAGCCAAACATGAGTATTAAGTCCTTCCCAAGAAACAGGTAACTTATTCTGAATCTTAATTACAAAAAAATAAATAAATAAAAATAAAAAAAATGCACTTTTTTAATTGCTTGCAGAGAATTTAAAAGGTAACCCCCACTTATCTCCTTGATTTTATTTTCCTATAGATAAACAATCAAAAATTGAATTGCCAATTTGTTTAGGTGAATTATTTCAATTCTGGACTTTACCTTGAGAGCTCAGACGTATCAGAAGTTATTTGAATAGATTTAACAGACATTTTTCTTTCAATTCTTACTGATTCCATTTATATTTCTGAATAAAGAAGAGTATTTTTTATACAATAAAACCTTGTACTTGAGCCAGGAAAGAAATATGTTAATCTACTTAGCTGAGTAATTTCTATTTAAAAAGTATTATCTTTTACTAGAGGCCCGGTGCCCGAGTTTGTGCATGGTTGGCATCTGGCTGGCCTGTTCTGCCCCCCCCAATTGGGCCAATCAGCGGGTTAGCTGGGAGGAGGGGCTGTGGGTGGCCTGATCAGGGTGGGGGTGTCTGATAGAGGGTAGAGCTAACTGGGTGGAGGGGCTGCAGGCAGTTGGTTGGCCCCGCCCCCTCATTGAACTTCCATTTGAGCTCCAGGTTGAACTCCTGGTCCAGGGGACAATTTGCATATTAGCCTTTTAGTAAAGTACTGTGCTAGATTCTCAATTTTTTGTAAAAACTGAGCTTTTGGGGGGGAACTAAGCCATATCTTTATGACAGTAGTAAACATAAATATTAGGCAAAAATGGCTCAGCTTCCAGAAGGCCCTGGTGCTACTGAATGGAGAGCAGGAAGCTACTCCAAGGACTGAGCTCTTTAAAGACACAGAAGTTAGGGCACTTACAGAGAATGTTGTCCTATTCATCTCTGAATCTCCAGGATTAAAGCATAATGCCTGGAATGGTAGGGTGTTCAATAATGTCAATAGTAAACTTTTGTAAAATAAATTTAAAGCAGAAAAAATGTTTTTGAGGGGGAAAAAAGGAGTACCTAGCTAAGACAGTGACTGGATCCAGGAGAGTGAGAAAAGGCAAATTTGAAATCTGATTGAACTCAGTCTGCAGAGAACTTAATGTTCTTTCTGTTGCTCCTTTTTCTTGTATTGCAGACTTGAGTTTGGGAGGTGTCCTTTTATTTCCTATTGATGATAAAGAGTCAAGAAACAAAGGACAAGATTTGGTAAGTGAAAAAAACCACATACATCGCAGAGCTAAAATATGGCTCTTGTCACCTCTCCTTGAAACCGCTCTTGCTCCACTGGCCTCTGTCGCTGTATATTAGTTTGCTAGGGCTGCCATTACATATCACAGGCTGGGTGGCTTCAAAACTGAAACTTATTTTCTCTCTGTTCTGGAGGCCACAAGTCTAAGACTTAATCTTAGTCTAAGACCTTAAGTGCTGGCAAGGCTGGTTTCCTCTGAGGCCTCTCTCCTCGGCTTGCAGGTGGTTGGTTTCATGAGGTGTGAGGACATGGTCTTTTCCTCTGTGCCCAAATTTTTTCTTCCTGTAAGGATGTCAGTCAGGTTAGATTAGGCCCCACCCTAAAGACCTTTTCAGTTTGACCTTTTTAAGGTCTTATCTCTAGATACAATCACATTCTGAAGTACTGAGGGTTAGGGCGGTGGTCGGCCAACTCATTAATCAACAGAGCCAAATATCAACAGTACAATGATTGAAATTTCTTTTGAGACCCACATTTTTTAAACTTAAACTTCTTCTAACGCCACTTCTTCAAAATAGACTTGCCTAGGCCGTGGTCTTTTGTGGAAGAGCTTCACTCAAGGGGCCAAAGAGCCGCATGTGGCTCGAGAGCCACGGTTTGCCAACCACTGGGGTAGGGCTTTAACATATGAATTTGGGGGGACATAATTCAGCCCATAAGCATGTTGAATCTCACCTTCTGATGCACTCTGCTATCCCCCATGCTTCTGTTCATCACAGCTTCTGGAGTACTGTTCCCCACTTTCTTGTTCTCCCCACTGATTTAGAGGACAGGCCCCTCCTAATTGCAGAGTTTAATTTATCTTCTATCTATTGTCAATATTGCGTGCAGTATGGCTTATGCAGAAATGCTCAATTAACATTTACTGAATGAATAAGGAAACATGACTAAATACTCTGACGGTTTCATCATTTGTTACATGAAAAGTTCTATAAAAGACCTTGCTTTCTAGCCAGCCATAAGCCAAGAACCACTCCACATTTCCTCTGCCTGCATTAAAATTCTTCTTTTTTTCCTTAAGTATCTCCCACTTGCCTGTCATTTGGAATTCTTGTAAAATGTTTTATTTACCACTAACTTAGCTTTCTTCAGGGCCTGAATTCATATTCAAATTTTGGGCCAAATTTCACTGACTTAGCCCTGACTGGTGTGGCTCAGTTGGTAGGAGCTTTGTCCCAAATACAGAAAGGTCACAGGTTCAATCCCCAGTTGGGGCACAAGCAGGAGGCAACCAATTGATTTTTTTCCTCTCACATCAGTGTTTCTCTCTCTCCCTTCTTTTCTCTCTCTAAACATCAATGAACATGTCCTTGGTGAGGATTAAAAAAATGAAAAAACAAAAACTTCACTGACTTAAATAAGACAGGCTGAGAAGACCTTTTCTTGAGGTTAATGGCCTATGTGCCTAACAACAAAGTTGTTTCCGCTTGTTCATTTCTAAAATACTAAGAAATGAGAATGACACAATGGTTGTGCATAAAAGTCTCAGAAACCAGTGACTCAAAAAACTGTTTACAGCAAAAATACAACCAAGATTATGATGTGACTCCTGCTGTAAGTCCCACATATTGCCTTGACACTCTCTCCAGCTCCACCCCTCTTCGATTAGGAGGGTGGGGATAGTTGGCATTTTGAACAGAGAAGAATGACAGCTTATCCTGGTGTTTGCAGTGCTTATCTGTGCATCAGCTAGTGGGCTAGAGTACAAGAACCTCAAAAGGCCTTTCTGCTCCGAAGACCCTGAAAAATTCCTTCTTTATCCTTGAGAGCATTTAGAAAGGCTAACACGTCTTGGACTCATGTTTGTTTGTTTTTTCTTCTAAATTTTAAATATATTTTTATTTATTTCAGAGAGGAAGGGAGAGGGAGAGCTACATAGAAACATCAATGATGAGAGAGAATCATTGATTGGCTGCCTTCTGCATGCCCCACACAGGGAATCGAGCCTGAAACCCGGGCATGTGCCCTGACTGGGAATTGAACCATGACCACCTGGTTCATAGGTCGATGCTCAACCACTGAGCCACGCTAGCTGGGTGTCAGGTTTTAACATAAAAGAGTAAGAAAAGCTTATATAACGTTGCCCCAAAATAAGATAAAACAATTACAATGGGGTGTGAAATCATAGATTTGGTAGTATATGGCTATTCAGGCAGAGCATTCAAAAGAGGTGGAGCTAACCCAAATGATCCACAAAGGGCTATGCATATTGGGGTACCACTCACACCCCATCCAATGGCAGGTCACTTAATTGGCTGTGTAGCCATCTCATGCCGTGTCAGCTATTAATGATGGTTTTTCCTAGTTGGCCTTGATTGTGGCTCAGCACCGGGATCGCTCCAATGTCCTCTCTGGCATTAAGATGACAGCCCTAGAAGAGGGCCTGAAGAAGATTTTTTTAGCAGCAAAGAAAAAGAAAGGTAAGCTCCTCCCATCTGTCCTTAGGAGTAGATGGATTTCTGTAATATGGTTTTTAAGGGATAAGAAATGTCAAGAACCTGTTCAGTATGCATAGTAAAGGTAAGTCCCAATGTGAGAGGCGAGAAAAGTAACTACCTTGTCATCTTGTATTTGTAAAGTCCTTTTTCTTTTCCAAATTACTTCTGGGACCCTTCAGTCCGCAGTCCAACACTCTATCCTCTGAGCCAAACTGGTTTCGGCTACTTCTGTATCCCTGTATCTGTGAACTCTGTGTACCATCTGCATTCACTGGGGAACTTGTACTATGATTTTACAGATGAGGAAAGAGGCACCAGAGATGAAGGAAACTGGTTACATACAGTTGGAAAATGCCCTCTATCACGTCCTTTCTTTGAGAATCACAGTCCACATCAGCAGACAGTTCTCTGTCAAAAACCATAGTTTAGTGTTGTTTCCAAACCTTGTATGTCTCAGAGTTTGTTGAACTGATTGGCTTGTTAACAGTCTTTGCTTATTTTAATTACATCTCGACCATTGATCATATATTCTGTTTCCGTTGTACCTACTTCTTTCCAGGGCCTACCTGTAGGCCAGACTTTGTGTTCAACAGAATTATTTTTCCATATTATATCCCTCCCCAGAATATTCGGGATGTTCTAATTGTATGCTTTGAGTGAGATACTCCATGATTATATGTTTGGTCCATTGGAAACCACAGAGTGACTAAGAGTAAAGACAATTTTCTCCTTTGTGTGTGTGTGTGTATACATCAATCCATATTTGATGAAGGAAGACATCATAATCTATTCTTTCTTCTTTTCAACAGCAAGTGTCCATCTCCCACGCATTGGGTATGCTACGAAAGGTTTCAACTGGTATGGTACTGAGCGACTTATACGGAAATACTTGGCTGCAAAAGGCATCCCAACATATATGTATCCTTTTGTTACTCTAACAGTGTCACCTTCCACTTCAAAAGGGAAAATGTCTTACATTTTCTGATATCACTATTTTACCCAACACCAAAGCCTGCTCGGCCACATTTTTCACTCTGCCCCTCTTTAATGAGAGAAAAATCTAAGAAGCACTTTCTAACTTTTATTGAAGAAGACAAGTACATCCAAGCCTTTCTGGGTGCCAAGAGCTAAAAGATACATGAGAGGACACCCATGTGGGTGGCTGGAGGTGGTGTCTTGGCTGAGGCACTGTGCGGGCACCTTCCCATGGGATCCAGCAGCCAAGTGGGCAGAGGCCCAGGGTGGGAGGGCACTCCTCACCTCCAGGGCTCTATAGATCCCACAAAGTCCTGGTGACCTGATCCAGCCATGCCTGGTCATTATATACCACCAGTCTATACAACAGCCTTTAACATCCAGGATGGACCTGACTTTCAAGACTGAGTTGTCAACAGTGAGACACCAGTGGTTCTGGATTTTCATGCACAGTGGTGTGGTCTCTGCAAGATCTTGGGGCCAAGGTTAGAGAAGGTGGTGGTGGACAAGCAGCATGGAAAGATGGTGATGGCCAAGGTGGATATTGATGACCACACAGATCTCGCCATAGAATATGAGGTGTTAGCTGTGTCCTTCATGCTAGTAATCAAGAATGGGGACATGATGGACAAATTTGTGGGCATCAAGGATGAGTACCAGCTGGAGGTCTTCCTGAAGAAGCTGATTGGCTGACAAGCAGGAAAGAGCCCTTATTGTTCTTGCCCACTGGGACCCTGTGGTCCTGGGAAGGACCCTGATAGAACTTAGTCCTGTGTAGGTTCCTCCCACCTCTTCCCTTCTGCCTGGCCCCAGAAAGGTCTGTGCTTTTGCTGCATCTCAAAAGTTTTGATATAGTATTATTTTGTCATTCTCATTTGTCTGTATATATCTCTTGATCTCACCTTTTATTTATTTTTTGACCCAATCATTTTTTAGTAATATGTTGTTTAACCTCCACATATTTGTAGGTTTCTTTACTTCCTCTTTGCAGTTGACTTCTAATTTCAAAGCACTATGGTTAGAGAATATACTTGGTATAATTTCATTCTTCTTGAATTTGATGAGTCTAGTTTTGGGACCCAGTATATGGTCTATCATTGTGTACTGGAGAAGAATGGATAAGCTGAAGTTCTGGGATGAAAGGCTCTGTAGATGTCAATTATATCCATTTGGTAATGGATCATTTAAGGCCAATATTTCTTTGTTGATTTTCTGTTTGGATGATCTGTCTAAAGCAGTCAATGTGGTTTTAAGATCCCCAACTATTAGTCATTGTAAAATGCCCATCTTTGTCTCTTGTTACCTTTTTCATATTGAATTCTATTTTCTCAGGTATTAGTATGGCTACACCTGCTTCTCTGTGGGTGCTATTTGCTTGGAGAATCATTTTCCACCCTTTCACTTTGAATCTACCTTTGTCTTTGCAGCTTAGATGTGTCTCCTGAAAGCAGCATATGTGTGTTTTTTTTTAAATCCAATCTGCTATTCTGTGCCTCTTTATTGGTGAATTCAGTCCATTTACATTTAGGATAATTATTTATGTATGAGGATTCCTCTAGCCCAGTGGTCGGCAAACAGAGCCAAATGTCAACAGTACAACAATTGAAATTTCTTTTGAGAGACAAATTTTTTAAACTTAAACTTCTTCTAACGCCCTTCTTCAAAATAGACTTGCCCAGGCCGTGGTATTTTGTGGAAGAGCCCCACTCAAGGGGCCAGAGAGCCACAGTTTGCCAACCACTGCTCTAGCCATTTTATCTTTTGTTTCTGTGCCTCTGTTGGTTCTTATCCTTGTGTTTATGTCTTTTTTGTTTGTTTATTTGGTGGCATTTCATACTTCCTTCCTCTGTTTCTTCTTTTTTGATGTTAAATGTCTCAGTTTTGGGATTTTTGTATGAGGTTACCATTAGATTTCTGGGGGAAAAATCTTTTTCTTTTTAATGCATCTGGCCTTCACCCTTCCTTTGCCAATTCAGACCTTTTCCCCCTCTCCATTTATGTTTTGGTTGTCACAAATTATCTTTGTGTATGCTGTCAGGTTGTTGTTGATGTTACTCATAGATTTGTGACTTTCTGTTCTTTGTTTCAGGTAGAATAGTCTCCTTGAGTATTTCCTGCAGGGGAGGTCTTCTGGTAATGAATTGCCTCAACTTCTGTATGTCTAGAAAAGTCTTTATTTTGCCTTTGTATTCAGAGGATAACTTTGCTGGATATATTATTCTTGGCTGGTACTTTCTCTCTTTCAGTATTTTGAATATTTTGTAGAGTTTCTGCTGAGAAGTCTGAGGGTAACCTAATGGGATTTCCTTTGTAGGTAACTCTTTTTCTCTGGCTGCTTTGAGAATCTGTTTTTGTTTTTGTTTGTCCTTAATTTTATATGTATATCATTTTATTGATTTCAGAGAGGAAGGGAGAGGGAGAGAAAAATAGAAACATCAATGCTGACAGAGAATCATTGATCGGCTGCCTCCTGCACACCCTCTACTGAGGATTGAGCCCACAACCCAGGCATTGGTGAATTCAGTCCATTTACATTTAGGATAATTATTTATGTATGAGGATGACCGGAATGAAATTCAAGACCTTAAAGTTCAAAGGCCGACACTCTATCCACTGAGCCAAATTGGCTAGAGTTTTTTGTCCTTAATTTTTAACTATTTTAATACATTGTGTCATGGAGAAGGCCACTTTGGATTAAGGTAATTAGATGTTCTTGCTTCTTGGATTCAAGGATCTAGTTCTTGCCGTAGGTTTGGGATGTTCTCATTAACTATTTGAATAGGTTCTCCATCCCCTTCTCTGTCTCCTCTTCTTCTGCTATTTCTATTATTTTTATATTGCAGAGTTCTTCCATTTTTTTATGCTCAAGTCTTTCTTCCTTCTATATCCTTTCTAAATTTCTATCTTTGATATCACTGATCCTCTCCTATATTTGGTTTGCTGTTTCCTGTCTTCACTAGTTCATTCTTCACCTCTTTCATTGAAGTGTTTATCTCCAGGATTTCTGTTAGATTCTTTGTAAAAGTTTCATTCTTTTTGGTGAAGTACTCATTTTGTTGGTTGTTTTCTGAGCTTGCTAAATTGCTTGTCTATATTTTCTTGCATCTTGTTGAGTATTTTTCAGAACTGCAATCTTGAATTCTCTGTCATTTATGTCATATATTTCCATGTATTTGCTTTCTGGAAATTTTTCATTTACCTTTTAGCTGCCTTGTTATCTTGATTATTTATGGTTGGATTTCTTTGTCTAGACATCAATGTGTGAACAACACTTCTCTAGCAGATTAACAGGGAGAGGTTTTTCTGACCTTTTCCAGTAGGTATCACAATTTTTTTGTTGTTGTTTTGCCCTCCCAGTAATGGTGGCCTCCATTGGGTCTCCCCTGTGTTCTGACCCAGGACTGGTCACAGAGTGTATGTACCCTCTGCTCAGGAAGAAATGGAATTCTGCAGTATTTGTCCTCCTGCTTGCAGTTAATGTGCTCTGCAAGCCTACTCCAAGGGCAAAGTGAGATCTAGCAACCGCCGCTAGCAACCACCCTGCTTTCCTGTGCTGTGTTCCTGCCCAGGACACTCAGTTCAACCATAGCTAGTACTCTCTCTCCTGCACAGAGTCTGTCTGTTTCACCTGGCGGAAGGGGGTGTCCACAACAACCAGATTCCTCCCCTTTCCCAGCTGAGTGTGGCTTTGCGCCCTGGTTGCTGCTACTGGGCTGTGTTCCTGGCTCATATCAGCCTCACTACCTTTTTGCCTCCCCCTTTTGCTCCACATGGCCATCTTTAGATGTTTCACTGTGTGGGTCTCTCAGGCATATTTGTGCTTGAGCAGGGAATCTTTTGTTGAAATATGGGTGTTCAGGTTATTGATACTTCCAGGGGAAACACTAAGGAGTCTCTCACGCCACCCTTCCTCTGCTATAGTCTAGTTTTGCTAGGCTAGTATTTTCTTCTAATGACCTCTTTGTTGTATAAGTTATAATTGTTTGAACTATTACAAGAAGTCCAAATGTTATAATCATATAGAAACTCTTATCTTTTTTTACTTAGATACTTACTGAAATTAATTCACTCATTGTTGGTTTTCAAGGTATTTAAATTACTATAAAAACTTAGTAGAGAAGTCATGTTTTTAAAAAAAATGTATTTTATTGATTTTTTACAGAGAGAAAGGGAGAGGGATAGAGAGTTAGAAACATCAATGAGAGAGAAACATCGATCAGCTGCTTCCTGCACGCCCCCTACTGGGAATGTGCCCGAAACCAAGGTACATGCCCTTGACTGGAATCAAACCTGGGACCTTTCAGTCCGCAGGCTGATGTTCTATCCATTGAGCCAAACAGGTTTCGGAAAGAGAAGTCATGTCTTATACTCTTGCATAATTCAAGCTGTATCAAAAGCATTCTAGTACATCACTAATAGCAGTACCAACATCTGAAGGATTTATAATATGGTGAAAGGGAATTAAAGGCATTCTACTTCTAGAGTGGTTATCTCAACAATGACTAAACAACTAGTAGTTCTAGTAAAGTTGATTTTAATGTGATGACATGTGTCTTCCTTGACTGTCCTTATCAGATATTACTTTCCCAGAAACAAGGCTGCCATCCCTCATTCACAGTACTCATCTTCCTTCTCAGGACAGCTGCCGCCTTGAGAACCAGCCCCGACTCAGCCCCAGCCTTCAGCAGCTAGCTAAGGTTTTGCTCAGAACTACTGTAATAGAATATTTTGAAAGGAATAGGGATCTGAAAGGTGGGCCTCTGTGATACTCCTTTTTTCAGAATTCTCATGTTGTTCTGATGTGTTGCTCTGATTGGTACCTGTAATACAGGGATGTGTAAGTTAGATGGGAAAGTCCTTTGGCAGCTTCTCAGGGCCCCAGTTGGCATAGCTATTTGAATAATAATAAAATTTCTATCTCTAATGGTTTCATTGCTTTCTTTCCCCCAATCTAGATTTCTTCCCCTCTGTCAGACTGGATTAGAATACTTAATAGTGTGAGTGTTCTAATTGCCACCAACTTAAGCTATATATTTAATATAATACCAACCAAAATACCAAAGGAATTGTTTAAATTGTCAGAATGATTGTTTACTTGGGGAAAATAAACATATATAAATAGTAAATAACATACACTGTACCTTCAACAAAAAGGAAGGTTTGAAAAGGAAAGAGCAAGTCTTGCCTGACAGATAAAATTACATTATTTAGGTACACGGATTAAAACAGTTTAATACTTGTACAGAAATGGGCAATGGAAGGATACACCTAGATGGGGTTAAGCCAACTATCTAATCATTGGAGGAAAAGGGGGGAATATAAAATCATTTGGTCTAGCTCTACCAAGGCATTATGGGTGAATTAATTAAATATTTGACGACATATAGCAGGCTAATTTTCAAGTTGATAATTTTGTATGGCCTGAGAATGATGTTATAAATATCCAAATGGCTCTTGGCCAAAAAAAGGTTCCCCACTCCTGGTATATATAAAAATAGTTAAGAAAGTACATCCTAAAAATTCACTTTAGAAGGAAAAGAACATTGTTTTCTTTTTCTCTAATTTTTTTTGTATCTATATGAGAATTAACTAAACTTATAAACATGATATGTTTATAATATGACTATATACACACAGGGATTTATATACAATTTTTAATGATGGGCATAAATAAGATTCTTTAACTTGACTTCCATTTCAGAATAATACAGTGGTGCCAAGAAATATTTGTGATGAAAAACAGGCCATGGTAAGGTTGAGAGCCCACTGGGGTGGTAAGAAAAGCTTTTAAATAGACATCAGTTCAGATTCTGGTTCAAGGTGAGATATGCGATGGGAATTTAATTGCTGTCTTGACTCTCAATTTCTTTATAAAATGGAGATACTAATTATAACCTGAATCATAACCTAGTTCAGGGCTGTTATTTATTTATATGTGTGTGTGTATATATATATATACATATATATGTATATATATATATATTATATTTTATTGATTTTTTACAAAGGGAAAGGGAGAGGGATAGTCAGAAACATCGATGAGAGAGACATCAATCAGCCGCCTCCTGCACGCCCCCTATGAGGGATGTGCCCGAAACCAGGATACATGCCCTTGACCGGAATCGAACCTGGGACCCCTCAGTCCATAGGCCGACACTCTATCCACTGAGCCAAACCAGTTTTGGTTGTTATTAATATTAAATATTAGTATATGTAAAGCTCTTCTGCCCTGCAAATAGTAAATACTGAGAACTGTTAGTTATTATGATCATTATTAAAAATGAGGATGCTATATGCCTCATAAGGTTATAAATATTAAACAAGATGCTATACAAAGTACCTAGTTAACAGATGTCCAGTAAATATATTTTATTGAATCCTAATTTCACAAAATAATACCCGAAGCATGGAGGCATGGAACAGACTGACATACTTTGATGTGGGGTTGGGGGGACGAGAAGAGATAAACTAAATAATTTATATGCATAGCCCATGGGCATTGGCAATAGGATGGTGAAGACCTGGTTGAGAGGGGGTGGTAGGGCCTGGGAAGAGTGGGGTAAAGGGGGAGAAAATGGGAGACATCTGTAATACCATCAACAATTATATATATATATATATATATATATATATATATATAT